>JAJEKV010000109.1:342251-942251 GCA_021234155.1 Isoetes taiwanensis | reverse complement strand
AATATTGACTCGTGGTTGTTACAACACACCCACACTAGTAGGTGACGATGAAGAAGACTATGATACGCTTCTCCCGGATGCTACCTCCTCCACACCGTCTCCCTCCCCTTTACACCTACTGCGTGTGTCTACCTCTTTTCAAACTCCATCTCCAAAACACGTTTTACAAAGATTCGTCCCGTTTTTAAAACACCCTCCCCCCCGCCACAATCACGAAGTATCTTCTCCTCTTCCCCTACTCAACGTACTCACTCTATTTTTGATACTCCTTCACCTCTCCAGGAACTACACGAATCGTTGCCCTATATTGTAGATTCTGCGGAGAGACATGTGCTGCGTGCTGCTGGCCCTTCTTTAACAGAAAGGGCTTCTGAGGAAGACCTTCAAGTTCTGAAGAGAAAGTCGAGAACATTATTTTGTCGCATTGCACTGGACTTCCGTTGAGGGCGACAAGGTTGATGACCGTGTTTGAAGACGCGATTTACCTGAAAGACCTACCATGACAATCGCCGTAATAAAAGTCCCGCAGTTGAAAACCCATACAAAGAAGGCAAAAAAGATTTAAGAGGGATCCCACGGTAAAAGCTTTTTAGAATTGTTATCTTATGGCGCATTGATGGGACTGCCTTTACATGAGAAAGCCGGGGAGACCGAATTGTTGTCGAAAAAATGCTTCTGTGCCTTTACATTTTCGTCTTTAAGGCACATAAGACAACGGTTTTGTCAATGTCGAAGGTGATCAAGAGTTGTACTTGGCATACAATTGTAAGGCCCGAAGTTGGAGACAATTTTTCATACTATGTTTCGAAAGCAACACGTTGTGCCAACTTGCTTTTTAAAAGAATACATGCCATTGGAAGTCGCCGCATGTCAAGAGTGCAAAAGAGGTTAGACAGGGAACCCGTGCATTGATGACTGTTCACACCCAAAAAAGTTTCTTCGGATGTATTGCCTAGAAGCAAAAGCTTGGCTGGTAGGTTTCTTTGACTAACCGCGGTGGCGACTTCCAAACAGTCCAAGATATCATCCTCACATTATTACTAAGAAGGAAGTCTACAAGATGTACAAGGATCTTTTCCAGAGTTCAAGTCGAAGTTCATATCCTATTCCTACTTCTTGAGGTTGTGGAAGCAAGAATTTAATCTTGTTAGGATTCAAGAGGCAATGATTTTCTGGTGTGTACTAGCCGCCCACATTAAAGGAAAACGATCAATGGCAAAGGATATTCTAGAAAAAGCACGTCCCTTTCGCCTAATCCCTTCTCGATAGCACGGCTTAGAGACATTGTCTTATGGGCATAGCACGCTATTTAGTCTTGAGTTTGTCTATGTGCGCATAGCGGTGTCTTTTCAATCTTGTAGTACTCGCGACAAAGTCCATTCAATCTTGTAGAAGCCGCCCCTTCCCCAGAAGGCTCGCCTATCTTGATAGCAGATAGCATGACTACAAAAGCTTTTGCAGCTGTGGAGCCCTACTGTTGTTTCAAGGTAAACGACAAGCTTTGCCTATGCGCCAAGATAGCACGGCTATAAAAGCTTAGCCGCATTTCGTGGAGCCTTACTATTGCTTCAAGGTACCGACTAATGTCCTTAATTGCAGATCGATAACTCAAGAGTTGCAAGTTCGGAGAGAGGCTCAAGCCTTGGAGAGAAAGAAGCTAGCAAAACATAGAAAGAAATCTTTGGAGAGGCCACTCGAATATATGTCTGTGGTGGTAGATGGCATGGATCAAAAGAAGATGTCACTTCCCCATTTTGTAAATGTTCCAAAGGATTTAGATGAATCCGATTTTTTGAGGCTTCATTTGGTTGGGGCGATGATCTTTCATGGTGTTGTATGCGGGGCAGTATTTTTGACCTATCCAAATATACATAACGATCCTAACCTCCTCGGTGACAATACTAAATAAGATTTTGCTGGCAAAGGAGAAGCTGCCTCCAGTGTTGTACATACAGTTAGACAATACTACTAGAGAAAACAAAAACCAAGTTTTATTTGCTTATTGTGCAATGCTGGTCGAGTTGGGTATCTTTTGAAAGGTCAAGGTTGGTTTCTTACTTGTGGGTCACACCCATGATCAGATAGACCAAATGTTCAACAGATTTTCTGTGCGGTTGCGAAGGAAAAAGGCATTTTGTCTACACTCCTTGTGCAGGTGATTGAGCAAGCTTACAATCCAACTCCAGTTGTCGAAGTGCTTAGCGAGACTTTTGATTTTCGTGAGTTTGTTTTCCAGCGTCATGGTGATATAGGTCCTGCTATCCATAGGTTGAATAATTTGACATTTCAACATCATGTAAAATTTTTTCTCAAGGACGGTAAAGCACAACTTCAAGGGAAGTACTTTGTCACCTCCCAAACTTGGCGTACCGAGGCAGGCCTACAATATTTAAAATATGTTCCCTGAAACTAAGGTAATGAGAAGGGCTATTCAGCAGCCAATCTAAAAGTGCCATAGAGACTAGAAAAAAGAACAAGGACAAAAATCCCTTCGTCTCACTGACCAGCATGGAGAAAAGTATAAGGTCAGATTTTAAGTACTTCAGTGAGGAGGACAAAGGTTGGTGAGAGAATTTCTTTTCAATAATGCAGGATGTAACTAAATCCCTCAACAAAGATCTCCCTCGAAGTTGCTTTTGTTGGCCTCGGTACTCAAGTTCATCCCCTTGTTGAGGCGCACTGCTGAATTGCAAAGGGTTCCGCGGTTCTACAAGATCTTTGAAGTCAACAAGGAACCCGATCGCGGTAATGTACCTCGGAAGTAGGCGTGCCTTGAAAAGAACCAAGGCCAAACTCCGGAAAAACTAGCGGGTTTGAGTAAGGGGATGCTTATAGTCTGTATTCTTCGACCGACGATGACGAAGAGCCGCCCTTTCTCGGATTGCGCCGGGTTAAAGACATTGAACTCAAAGACAATCTCCCTTTAGTAGTGAAAGTTCACCGGTAATGCCCACTAAGGATATATATCCTTTTGTTGGCCTGGGGTATGATCCTATGATAATTCCTTTCAAGAAGGGCGAGGAAAATGATGAATAAGAATCACATGGACAATATGGACCCGAAACTAAAAGTGCTGGCTTATGATTTTACACTCAAGGTTGATAAAATTGCTACGCGGCGACAACGGTTAACTTATCAAGTCTTTCACGAAGATAGTTCGTTTTAAGCTTCCCGGGATGAGGACAAGATTCCAAATGTTAGCTCTTGACCACTTCAAGTGACAATGAGGAGAGTGGCAACGAGGGACGGTGGTGACGAAGTCCGGAAGGAGTTGGCAGTATAACGACATTCCTAATCCCTGCTCTCCTCAAAGGCCGTGAACTTCTTGTATAATCTAAATGTGGGCACATCGTTACCTCCTAGTTTTGGCTAGAGTTTTTGTACATGTTGAAGGCCTTTGCCAAGCTCAAGATAGCTTCTTCCAAGTTTATCCATGTTTTTTCATATCTTGTATAAGCTGGCCAAATGCTATCGACATGTTAGTTATGTCTTGTATGTTTTTCTCATTTGCCTATATTAAGATAGCACCTTGTGGTTCTTCTTGAGTAATAACAAATAGATACGCCTAGATTTGCCAATCTTGCTTTCATTTCTTGTGAAGATTTTAATGGTTCTTTAATTTTGTTAGTTTTCTTGTATTTCCTAGATTTTCCTAAAAGGTGACTCCAATTTTACAGCTTGTTTTGGGTGTCTAGAATTCAGAAAACAACAAAAGTTTTCTAATTTTGGACCAAAAAAGGGGTGTCGCAAATCAAAATTAAGGGCTGTTTTTTCAATTGACCCCCCAAAAGTGGCAATTTTTAGGTTTTTTTAGGGAATCTTTGAAAGATTCCTTTTTGCGGTGCAAGCGCAGGTCATTAGTGCATTTGCTAGGTCACCTTGTTAGTCCATAGACAAAAAAATCGATTCTGTTTCTATATTGTGCCTCTAAAGGTCTGCCCTGCTCATCCTAGACCTTCATTGGATCCCCACAATTAACTTTCGAATACCCAACACAACTTAAAAGTCTTTTTGAACCCAACACAACTTAAGATTCTTTCTGAACTGAATCCATCTCTGTTAAATGTTCCATCTCTGCAGGAGACAATGGAGGCCTGGAAGAAGAAAAGATCCATCAGGAAGGGAAAGAGAAAGTTAGGAGAGACCAGCGGGCAGGGGGAAGAAAGAAGAAAACGACGGGATGATCGGGGTTTGGCACCTGAACATCAGGAGCAGCAACAGGTTGAAGAGCAGCAACAAGTTGAAGAGTAGCAGTAGGTTGAGGAGCAGGCCCAGGAGGAGCCAGAGCTCCCTGAGCTCGTGCCAGTATCTTACCCGGTATGGCCCGAGCTTAGGAAGCCTAAGAAGAGGAAGCTTCAGCCCGGAGAGAAACCTCTCCGCCTGAAGCTAGACATCAACTACACTCTCCATATGGAGAGGTGGAAGATGTTTATGGTAGGCTACGATGCATACGTAGCCTACTATACTGAATACAAGAGGAGGAACAGGTATGTACGTGGGGGTCGGCGGCCGAGGCTGCCAAGGCCTCCAAAGGAGCCCAAGAAGCCGAGGATGAGGAAGTTCACCCCGTACACTCCTCATAGTCGGGTATTCTGGGAAATCCGGCATTTCCAGGAATCGGTGGGCCTCCTCATTAGGAGGGCACCCTTCGAGAGACTTCTTCGGGAAGTCCTTCAAGACTTCCGGACCGACTAGAGGGTCATGACCGATATGACGAGAGTATGGCAAGAAGCAGCAGAGGCGGAGCTCACACAGCTCTTTGAAGAGTCCAACCTCTGTGCTATCCATGCAAAGAGGGTTACGATAATGCCAAAGGACCTTCATTTGGTCCGGAGGATCCGTAAGGACAAAGCTCGAGGAGACTTTTGATAATTTTGTCATAATTGTACATTTTTATAAGATAAATTAAGTTATTTTCCCCTTTGTATTAAATTAGCTAGTTAAATTAATTGTTAATTGTTTAATTTGTAATGATAATTGTCTTAAAAATTGTTAAAATAGGTTGTTGCATTTTATTAGCATCTACGTTGTTTTAGATTAGAAGGGGGTACTTTGATTTGAAAATAGAAATAGAAAATCATTATATCTAATTAGGTAGTAAATAAATAAAAGGGGGAGAAATTAGGAAGGAGGAAAGTCAATTTAACCTAAAACAGGGCAGGTGCTACAGTACAAAAGGGGCGAACCTTTATTGTCTTTAATTAGGAAAATTTTTGTTACTGGTAAATCGGGCACGACGCGCGAGGCACTACCCTGTAATTAATTAGGGTGACAGGTCTCTGGCAGGCGCGGACCGGCGGGTCGGGGTAGACCGCGTGGGCAGGGCCAAGTCCAAGGGACTTAAGCCCTTACGGGCGGTGTGACCCGATGAGGGCCACCCGCGGGAGGAGTAAAAGTCGCATTTGGTAAAAGTGGGACGCATGTCGTTCCCATTTTTCTCAACATCCAGCTTTTTTTAACCAGAAATGATGCCTAAGGGCTGTTAGTGCAACTGATTCAGTCGATACCAAATGTGCTTAAGGAAAAATTAGGTTGTCTTGGTGCTATCGATTTGTTTGGTTTGCAATGCAAAATAGCATAATTACATTAAAAAATAGTCTAAACATAGTGCGAAAGGTAAGGTGTCGATGAAATAAAAATACTTTTTATTCAAGTAAAAAAATGATTTACAGTCTAGCCAAAGGTAAGGTGGCGATGAAATAAAAAATATAAAACACTTTTTATTCAAGTACAAAATTTATTTTTACAAGAGCCTCAAAGGACCATGGCATGTCACGGGCGACCTTTGTGACAACTTCATCGGACATGAGCACCACCTTAATGGTTGAATGTTTGGTGTCGACTCCCTCTTAAACCAGGCCTTTGGCGCAACATGAAGTTTTTGAAAGGCCGCACGAGGAGGTGCTTCTTGAGCGATAGGCTGGTTGGTCCAACCAATTTCTAATCCTTGTTGTCGTTTCCATTCGTATGAGTCCGGGCCGAATACACTTCTTCCCCAGTATCCATGAGCGTGCACAAGGGCTCTCAATACCTTTTTAATGGCTCCCAAACTTCTTCAAAGAGAGGGTCATTCCACTTTTCATAATAATGTAATCTATTCAACGCATCCCATAGGCCCGGGCAGAAGATGTTGTCCCCGGAGTACCCAAACCATCTTAACATCGTCACCCATACAATATGAGCCTAGGCCGACTTTTCTCGACCATGCCGAGTCGAGAAAGTCAGCTCTACCTATTTTGAAATTCAATTGCACATTATATACAACATTCACAACATTATGAATAAAAGTCATACTCACACATCATCATACATCTATAGAATCATGTCCTTCACCGTAGTATCTGGCGTCCATTGCTATCTTCATCAAGATCTTCTTCTGGTATATGTCCTTCAGATAGATATGACATTAAAGTGTCTCTGCACAAAGCATCAGCTTCCCAATTCTGCTCCCTTGGGACATGAGTAATTTTCCAAGAAGTGAAGTGAACAAGTATTCCCATTACCTGATTTCTTAGAGACTCCATATCAGCATTTTTGGCCTGATGTTCACCACTAACCTGTCTGCAAACCAATTGAGAATCTCCATAAATGTATATGACTGAAATGTCCATAGCCTTAGCTCTTGGAGACCTGCAATCAAAGCTTTATACTCTGCTACATTGGAAGTTATTTGGGGAAGTATCTTTTAATATAGCTGCAGATGATGCTACATTCAGTTTCTTCGAAATCCCTCCATCGAACCATAAACATCCCTCCTTACCATTCTCAAAAGGTAGTGCACATTCCCTGACCAAGGGAATCAAATCACACTTCTTTGATCTGGGGGTTGCTAAACTATAAGATCCCAAAGGCTCCTCTATTAGCAACTCTTTAATGAAATGTACCTCTTCCTTGGAGCCATAGGAAGCATCCTGGTTGTAGATTGTAGCCACCTAGGAACCATTTGAAATGGTACATCTCCCTTGAGATCCCGGGGGGTGCACTTATACATAAAGGGGGTATGGCATCTGCGTTCGGAGGGTAGATTTTAAAAGGCAATTTGACCCCCATTGTATAGATATTGCTCCAAATCAGTGCCTAAAACACATCTAACCCCTAAGTATCGTCTTAGCATCAAATGGTCCAAAAACTTATCCATCTTCATGGGTTGCTCCTAATCAAAGGTGAAAGAGATCATGTAGCCATATATCAAAGAAGAGATCATATATATCTTCTCCCGCATCCTCAAAAGCAACAATAATAAAGTTGGCGGCTACAACAATACCTTGGTGTTGATGGGAACTTTGGTCACAATACCAAGCGGTGCTATTTTAGCATTAGAAAAGGATTTTAACAAAGCAGATGATCTTTTATCTATCTAGAGCTCACATTTCTTTCATAACATGATAAGGCATGATAGTTAGGGGTGATCCACCATCCAGCAACACATTGGAAAAAGTATCCTCCTAAAGTATTTGAACACATGAATGCACATTCGATCTTCCTCATTTTGAGCTAAAATGAGATTAGTAGCATCTGCAAAACTTACACAAGCCACTGCCTCACTAGAGGTAGTTTGTTGCAATAATTTCTTCCTATCTCGGTGCAATCTTTAATAAAGTAAATAAGTCTACACTTACTTTAGAATTTTTAAGCAAAACATCTAATTCATCAAGGTCTTGATCTTTCTTACCATACTTTTTTGTTGGGGAGGTGGAGCTATTTCTTGAAAAGGAACTTCAGAACGGAGCTGGTGGTAATGTTGGTCTCCTTGAATCTTCCGGAGCATGTCCATCGGGTTCAAGCAGCCATGGACCTCTCCCATGCTTCCGGGTTGATTACTACCATTATTTTTTCAATCTTTGGCATTTCTGTAGCCTGCACAAACCTTATAGAACTAGTAGATTCAGCATGGGGAGTTGTTTCAGATTTCTTTTCTCTTTCTTGCTTAGCAAAATACTCCTTAACAGGATACCTAAGGTCAGTGTGACCAACCTCCTTGCAAAAAGCACAAATTGGCTACTCTCCAAAAATGGCCTTTCTATTGCATTTAGGGCACACTTGTCAATAGCGTATGTGTTGGATGTGAAGTTCTTTTGCAATGGATACATTAGGGATAAGTTCTACCTGCCCTGTTTGTTTTAAGCTCCACAAGTTGTTTGGTCACTTCTGCTAAAGCTTCAGTCACCTTTGTCAAATCTGCTTTAACTTCTGAAATTTGAGAGTAAGCCTCTTCATCTTTGGCCTTTTTCTTTTCTTTGTGCACAACATAGATTGGGACAGAATGGTGAGGTTCATAAGGGCCATCGTGTGGCATCGGAAGGGATCATGATGAAAGCCATTGTGCTTTTCACTCGTAGGATAGAAAGCATCTTGGTCCTTTCAGCTTGTTTTGGCAAAAAACCTTGTAAATGGAATCAAAACCTTTAGCAGCTTCGAATCTTGATAAGTTTTCTTTGGATTTATGGAATAAAAGAGGACACTAAAAGAGTGTGGGAATGATAACTTGGCATTTGGCACCTATTCATGAAAGGTCTTGAACCTCTCCTTATATTGACTAACACTTTCACCGCATAAATAGAGAAGTTTTGCAATTCATTAACAAGATCCTTGGGAGCAAATGAAGTTTTCCAAACCCGTCTAAGAACTTGGTGACAAGGTCATCCCATGAGGTAGTTCCCATAAGTTTTCTCATAAGTCCCAAGCACCAACTTCACTCTCCTCCTTGAGACACTTCTCAAACTCAAAACTTACACCTCTTTTTAAAACCATAGTCCCCGTAGTAATCTTCAAAGCGTTCTCAAAAAGTATTAGCACTCATGCTGGAGTCAAAAGTAGGCAAAGGAATAGGAACATTCAATTCAAACTGATAAGGCATGCTTTGGAGTAATCCAGTTGAAAAACTTGAGGGCAGAGACCTATCTCTGCAGTGTTCTGATGCTTCTTGATCGTCTGGTGGTTCTTGCTCTGCTGGAAATTTCTGTTTTGGAGCCATGAGTTCTCAAGATCCAAGTAGGATCTCGGTAGGACCTCCAAGATGTTGACCCTCAACCTGGCTTCAAAGGTCAACCACAATGAGCCAACTTGAGTTTGGACTCAAGTTGGTGTTAGGACCTCCAGATCACTTAAGGTGATCATTCTTTGAAAGATAAATCTAGATAAGAATCCAAAAACTCAAAGTTTCATACCTTTCCCATTTCTAGGAAATGGGACCTTTGCTCAAATTGGTGTAGTAGTCGATAACGGATTGATTTTTTGGGTCAGATGCTTTAGACTGGCACAAAAAAGTTATGTGAATCCAATGGTGTAGTTCCTGACCAAGTCAGATCATAGATCTGAGAGATATTCAAGTTTATAGTGAGTTTAAAAGTTGGTCAATAAGGGTCAAACTGAAAAACAGTGATCAGAAAAAGGGATTTGGAGCTTCTGGCCACTTTTTTGAGAATTTTCAAAGCAAATGTGTCACAATGATGGTAAAGAATGGAGGCATGAAATCAAATCTTCATTTGGATGCTCAGAGGTATTTTTGCACTCGGATTTGGCAAAGTACAGTCAAGAACAGTCAAAACAGGGTGCAAGATTTTCTAACTCGAGTTGTGGATGGTATTGTTCAATTTTTTCAAAGCATATAGATCTCAGAGGTCTCAAGGATCGATGGCCACTGGGCCAAAGGCAATTGGGAGTATAGAGGAATTTCATCAGAGAATTTGTTTGAAAGGCAAAATTGCCAAAGATCATATCAGAGACAACTTCATCAACTTGGCAACGAATTTTCATTAATGTGGAGATAAGTAGATCACAATAATAATGAATAACAGTGTTTCAATACTTCAAATACTGGAGGATATCAATCTCAGGTCATAAAATAATTTTTAGAAAATAATATCAATCAGATCTTTGCAAATCTAATCGAGGAGTGCTCAGGAACTTCAAGAATTTTTTCAGATCATGCTCAGCATTGGTGAATGTTGAATTTGAGCGTTTCTGGGCCTTCAAAAATTGCCTGCGGTAATTTTCCCCGTATATATAGGTTTGATTTAAGATTTCAGGATCTGATCTCGCACTCATTTTTTAGGCTTAATGTGTTGCTTAGATGCGGGAATCCAATAACAGGCATGTTTCAGAGCTTAAGAATCCAATTCCGACGAAATTTGAGCCCGTTCCTGATTTCTAGGGCTAAATGCCGTATTTTTTGCAAAAACTCGCGATATGGTCCAGGTATTTTTGTGCGTATATGCTCGAATATGCTAGTATTTTAGAGCCTTAAGAATTTTGGCCATGGTTTTTCGAGGGTACTATAAGTGTATCATGGAAATTTAGCAAGTCTTGAACCATGGAGAATGTAGCCATGTGACCCTTCGATTTTGGAGATGATTTGGAGCTATGTTAGGTAGGCACAAATCCCTAGGTAATGGTACCCATGGAGTGTGAAGGTAAGAAGAAAGAAAATGATATACATGGAGGTGAAGGTATATAGAGTGAGAGAGGCTAGAATAATGAAAACTCAAGGGGATGTGCAAGGGTAATGATAAAAAGAATATCCAATGGTAGTATTATGAAAAGAAAAGGAAAATATGGGCTAGAGGAATATTTGAGATAAGCAAACTTGGCAAGTATAGTGAAGAAGTGGGCACAATGGTTAAACAAAGGTAAATGGGAATGAGATATGAGTATGGAAATGGGGGAGAAGGAAAGAACCAGGATTTGGTGCCATGTATACAGGGGTCTTCCAAACTTTTAACTTCCAAACTTCAAAAGATGTCTTCCAAACTTCATAACCCAGAGTCTTCTAGAGTATATTCTTGACTAAGCATTTTGACCTCAAATAAAGTTCCTCTTGTGAACTTTTAACTTAAGCACTTGTTGACCTCGAAGGTAAGCATCCTTTGACCTCCACATCAATGTTGGCTACCAAGCTCTTCCAAACTTTGACCTTAGTCTTCCAAAATGACTTAACCTAGCTTTTTAATGCATAGACCACAATTAGTATGTTTCCCTTTAAATAACTGTGTAATATTTAGCAAAGACTTTGCCGCTGCTCACCATGTACGCCTAATGGATGAAGTTACCGCGGTGATTTCAAGTCAATTAGTAATAGAGTCAATTACTTCATCCACTTGCATAGTTCATTTGTTCTGGCCGTGGCCGATGCTTCAATGAGGTACAATATTTTCTTCGTGATAATTTATTAATGATAGCATGACATGGATACATTGCTCTATGCATGAAAAATGCATGGGAATGCGATATTGCAAGGCTTTGCTTTAAATAAATTGTTTTATTGACTTCTTATTGTTCGCCAGCTTATGTCCTTATGTCACCCATATATGCATTGTTCAGTGTGCATGGAGTTGAAATGCCGAAGGACTAAGTATAAATTGAAATAGGTTATCCTTGAAGTTTGGTGCAATGTACAAGCAAGTACGTTTCTTCAAGGGTTGAGCCATTACGTATCGGACTTCATGAAGAACATATGCCCTAGTAGAAACCATCCAACTACGATTGGAGCCATAGAAAACATGCCCTTTATAGAACATCTTCATATGGATTTTGCTGATTGTGGAGTTATTATCACCCATTGGAACACCTTTGAGAAGAAGATTCAAAAATCCATCACCCATTGGAATACCTTTAGAAGAAGATTCAAAATCATCAAGAGAAGCAAGTCGCTGGACGCTAGAAGTCATCACAGAAAAGAAATCATTTGTTTGCAATGCAACATTTAAAAAAAGAAGAAGCATATTTGAAAAGTTTGCAAAGATTAGCATAACATGGCTTAATTAGACCTAGATCCACTAATCATGGCCATGGACTTTTGATAAACACCTCAGGTATCTTAGATTATAGATAGAATGTGTATGGAAGATAAAGAGAAGCTCCACCCTCGAATTGTTAAGATCAAAATAGCATCACATACATCAGTTGCCCTTAAAAGCAAGAAATTACTTCCAAACTCGCAAAACAACTTGACTACAACATATTGAGAAGAAACGCAAGTTTTGCAAGAGTTAGGCCTCATGTGGCATTCTTATTCACTCCTAAAGATATTTGTTCCATCTATATACATTGCTTCTTATACCAATGGTGGTCCGAATATATATCACTGCATATGGTTGACCTCAAGAGAGATTTTCCACCAAGATAGAAATCTACAAAGATTACTCTTGCATTTAATGGAGGTGGCTTCATCCAAAGATTTGAATCATTTATTTAGCACTCTGTTGACATACAATTGGTCAACTTAGAGTCTCATCCAATCGGGCTTGAGATTGAGTGTGTCATGCAACTAGACTGAAATTCTAACATTCGGCCGACTATGCCATATGGAGAAATTTGAGTTTGAGGACACTTCATTTCCATTACGCCCGCGGTATTATGAAATATGAGGACATCAAATAGAAGAGATATGATCCCGAAAGAGAAATGACCTATATAAAGGCATGATCTCAAAGAATTAATGAGATTGATGATAGAGTTTATAAACTCATTCTCTAACCGCCTAAATCGACATATAATAGTATATGATCGCCAAGATCATGCCATATATCATCATTTTGCCATGTCATCATGTAGGCCTTTGCATGGATAGAACTTGATATTGTATGCATAAGGTTGGCAAATTATCTCTCACTATGATTTTGTTAATGGTTTCCATGGAAATTAGGGCAAGGGTCTTGTAAAAAATTTGACCCTTGGCTAATGTTGGTTGTTGAAACTCGCGGGCGGCCCCGGCCCGGCATGGCAGCCTAAGACGCAGAAGCCGGAGGATTTAAGTTCGGGCTATTGCCATAGTCAGACGATTCCACAGACCCAGAGAGAGAGAGAGAGAGCTGTATTGCCCGCCAGATCTCCTATATACTTTTGTTGCTCTTCAGTGATGCCGCTTTCCAGCACCGATAAGTTTGGGACGCCTGTGATATAGAGTCCTGATGTGGTGTTTCCGCCATTTTTGTGGTATTTCCTACCATCCGATATCAACTGCAGTTATTTCCGCCAAAAAGTGGTGTTTCGCCAAAGTGTTTCCGCCAAAAATATGGTATTTCCGCCAAAAACTAAGCGCGAAAATCAAGCAAGGGCGAGCTAAAAATCTTTGGTCGGATCCTTTGCAGCCTCCGCGGACGCTTTTAAAATGCTTCCAAAGCCCTTAATCGCTTTGTCTTCCTCTTTAACACTAGTTTGATGAAGAGGTGAAGCGATTTGAGCCCGATAAGGCCGGATCGAAGCAAAAATGACCCAAAAAATGGGCTTGATTCCGGACTTGAAACCGCTGGCGCGCACAATGGCTAATAACGTGGCCGAAACACCCACAAAAAGTCCGGAAATACTCACATCCCAAACTCTAAATACCATGATTAAGTTGTGTAACTCAAATTAACCGATGGATATGAGCCATTATAGGAAGAAATTCTCTCGAGGATCAACAACCATGTTATGGGAAGCAGCGTAGCAACAAATAATTGCTGTGGGAAACAATGGCAATGGTAATTACACTTTGTGGCGCTTCTCCGCTTACCAAAGCAGCCCCCATGCCAGTCAGCCAGATGCAAAGGGCAGCACGCCACGGGCGGCCTCATGCAAAGATGCCTTAAGTACCGTTGTTTCTTTTTTCTTTTCTTTGTTTATCTACCTACACAAAGTCCTTTCTGAGGCCTCTTCTGAGGCTTCTATGTAAACCTATTTCTTTGTGAATCTAGGGCTTTAAAGTTTGCAACATCAAAGCTTTAGAAGCTCCTTTAAAGAGTGTGCAAAGACAAATTGAAGCTCTAATTCGATTGTGCATTGGGTGGTTGGGAGGTTCGGGAGGGGCCGAAAGGTTCCCTCAGAGGTTCGTAAGAAGACTTCAACTTCCTCGCAAAATGTACCTTCCGCTTGAGCTATGTCACGCTTGGTAATAAATGCCACTCCTTCCACTCTCATTTTTCCGACCGTTTTTCACTCTCATTTGTTCTTATCCGAGGTTTTGTGAATGCTAAAAGAATGGTAATATATTCATTTCTTATTGTGTATGGATTCAAGTATACTATGTATGTATATATGTATTTAGGCATATGGGGTGCACAAACTTATACGGCTGATGTGTAAATTCCACGGCCCTTCATTTAGCATATTCATGGAACTATGCGTCGATCCAATGATCCAAAAAAAACAATAAGGATAATGCAAAATAAGGCGGTAATATAGATAGAACTTGATATTGTATGCAATAACTTGTTAGCCAGCTGATGGGACAATCATGCCTCTAATGTCTCTTTCACCATTGTAGGATGGACCGTAAAGCTATTGAACATCTTAGTAAAATCAAATCAGAGGGGTGTGTAATATAGATAGAACTTGATATTGTATGAATAACTTGGTTAGCCGATGATGGCCAATCATGCTCTAATGTCTTTTCACCATTGTATGATGGGCCGTAGCTATTGAACATCTTAGTGGGCAATCAAACTATAGGGGTGTAATATAGATAGAACTTTGATATTGTATGTACAATTCCGGCTAGTCGATGATGGCCAATCATGCTCTAATGTCTTCACCATTGTATGATGGACGCGTGAAGCTTATTGAACATCTTAATGGGCAATCAAACCTCATTGATCATCTCCATAAATACCATCATGTTTATGATGAAAATGGTATCGCTTTGGTCTGATGAAGCAAAAGGTGAGATTAAGTTTATTCATCCCTCCGCAATTATGTGGGGCTAATTATGTGTTAACGATGTCAACTATATTTCGGTCTTCGCATAAAACCTATTGCTTGTTTTAAATTTGGCAAAAGATCGCTATAGATAGTTATCAAGCTGGTAAAGGGAAGATGTACCTTTACCAATTTGTATCTCATTTGAATTTACTCCCAAAGAAGTCGAGTCCGCTTCTTCTAACAAGGCATATGAATGCAAAGAAGCCCTTCCCTACACTATTGATGCTTGATTATATTCACAGCTCCATTGGCACTTTAGATTTCGCACAGAAGTTTTTCAAGTGTGCCTTGGCATGCAAGGTATGACATGTGGAAGGTGGGGTCATATATGAGTGTATCCAGCTTCATATGGTGGAAAGTTCTTCTTACTTTGAATCTCTCTTTGAATATGAGGCTTTGTTGCTTGGGCAAACGTCCTCAACATTCTTATCCAAGCGTTTCCTCGAACATGACTTCTCTTCCATTAGGATGGTACACCTGATACTTGTTGTATATGCTCGCACCATTTTTGGGAGGTCCTAGACCTAGACGCTTTATGGTGATTGTACAAGATATATCTAAGTGTTTTGCTTAAAACCAAGAAGGTGCTTTTCTCCCAAGTCAAGGAGTTCCATGCTTTTGTGGAAAAATCAGGTAAGTAGGGAATCCATGAAACTCAATGGTATAAGGACGTACAATGGAGGAGGTATAAATTTAATGAGTATTATTATGAGCATGGCCTTAAAAGAGAACCATCATACCCCTTTGCTCATTCATAAAATATAGTGGCCGAGAGGAAAAAATGTAGTTCTTTAAGATCTACCGCGAAAGCAATGTTTTCGCTTAGATCACTTAAGCCCTTAGTTGGGCGTAAGCTATGTATACGGTAGCATATGTTGCTAATGGCTGCTAAATGTGATGTAACCCGATACCCAAGAGTTCAAATTTTGAATCGAAAAGGATCCGCTATTTGTAGGACCGCCACACGGGCATTACACTGCGCGGGATACACTCACAAACTCATGACATGGCGGATTCTCATAGGCCGCTGAGAGATAGGTTGAGGAAGAGCCGGAGACGAGTAAGTATGTCAGCCAGACGCAAGTCGTAAATATCGATTAGAGTAACTTTTCGTTAATATACGCAGGAGAAAGAGAAGTAATGATATAGGACGGGCGGTTGTGGTGTCGAATCGACGATAGGTATAAGATAATAATAATCATAAGAACAGATAATAAAAGTCCTGACAACGCCAGATTTCTATTAAAGCCCTGCAGATCTGAGAATATCAAGGAAAAGGCAAACTTTTAGGAGGATATAAGAACACAAACCACGGCCCACGATCAAAAAAGGAACCCTCGACAACGGAAAGCTTTAAAACCATCAACAAGAGAGGGAAGGGATCATAGATGACACTAGAGCCGATGAGGAGGTGCTTTCATCAAAAATGAAAAGAAACTCTTCGCATCGTGCACTTCTTTGCCTCTTTCAACAAGGCGCTTTGAGGATGTATACTGCGGGTGTCTATGCGATGCTAGAGTGACATGCCGCTGCTTAGAGAAAGGGATCAATCTTCATGTGTTGCATGTGGAAGGTACATTGTTTGCATTGTGATTGTCTACACTACCCATGTGATATGAGTGAAGTTGTATATATAATATGACACACCGCTTAGAGGTTATGGGGTGCATGGATGATGCAAACAGGGAGGCCAAAAAGCGCGATTAAGATCTACAATGTGCTTTGATTCATATAAAGGATGGGCGCATCTACTGTGAGATCCGAGCGCTTATCAAAGATATTCTTCCTCGTAGGTGATTGTGCCAAATGTGTATCAATTGCCGGAGAAAATCCTCCTTAGAGTAATGTGTAGAGCCCTACTAGCAAGAGGAACTGGGAAAACCAAAAGGAAGGAGAAGCTTCAGAATAATAACGCAAAAAGAGATGAAGGCCAATTATCCCGGGGATGCTCTTTTCTCGCCACACTTTCTTTTCCTTTCTTTGTTTTGTTATTATTTTTCTTATTTTGTGGGTGGGACATCTTCTTCTTCCATAATAGAATCTGATTGCCAAGCACCAAATTCTCGGCCCAACAATGAATCTTACCTCGTCCTCGCTTCTATATGCCCCACGCATGAATTACACCCGGTTTTTTGCCATATAACCGCTTTTTTAAATGCCCTGAGAGATGTGGAAGAAAAGTCTAGGCCAAGGCCAAAGACCGATTTTGTGTATAATGTAACTATATTTCGATGACAATATAACTACGGATTTTATAGATCCCAAACTATTATGTTCTCCCCTGTGGATAATAATATAGACGCTTTTGATGGCTAAGAACTGCTTTGATTAGCTTATTATCTCAAATCCAACCGATGATTACAAGGTGTTGAATAAGAAACATACAAGAACGACGTGACAGTGCATACAAATGTGGGCTGAGCATACAGAAAAGAATAAAGAAACAAACCACTAAAATGAGTTGGTAGATAAAAATGCCCTACTGCAATAAATTTCTTTCATATGATTAATCGCACCCAATAGAAGACATCCATGTGCATTTATTTTCATTGCTGCAAGAAGGAAAGAAACGTTTGGCATTCATTCAGCACGCGCGATGGTTTTATTGTCACTCTTGGCAATAAACCTTACATATCCATTCTCACACCCAACAATCTTGTCCTCTTTGATATAAGGATAGGGACCAATTGGAAAATCTTTTTCTCACTTCTAGCTTTTGAAGGTATTGACAACGTTGAAAACGGAGAAAGAATTGGCTTGTATATTGACGATGCACCAAGCAGTATCAAGAAGCAATTTATAATAGCGAAATGCAAAATAGATGAATTGAGTTTACATATACAAAAATCAGCGCAATAAGGAGGGTTTTTTGTCACCATTAGTTCCGTACCAGGTAATTGCCGGAGGAGGCCTCATTCCGCCCTGAGCCAGCGCCCGCAAGCCGCCAGGGAGGCGGAGCACGAGCGGCGAAAGCTCCGCTTCGTCTGGCGGCGCTGCCGAGCCCTTTAGAGGCGGAATGAGCCGAGTCTGGCAATTACACCAAATGGTTCAAATTTCCAAGAATAGCTTTGCTTGATCCGGCCCTGAGATCCTGCAGATTTTACTTCAAATCCTGCATATTGCTTCTACTTCTAGTTTCGCATAGGCCTTGTATCAAGCTTCTCAAGCCCGCAAATAGATGAAAAAGCCTCGCAAAAATAGAGATGAAGCCCGCAAATGGATTTGTATTTTGGAAGCAGCAGGAAGTAAATGATGCCTGCATGGCGCATAGCTTTAATCCTCTATAAGCTCTTTGGTTCTACTCCTAGACCCCTTTAATCCTTTTAAACCTCCTCAAACTGTAGCGCTCGCATGGGTAGCGTAGCCGGGTGGATCCATGCCTTTCTCGCTTGTTCTCAAGTAAAACTCAAGGCCAGCTTCTGAAAATGTAAGAGCTAGCATTAGAGAGGGAAATAGAAGCAAGGATGAAGCAAAAGATTCGAGCCGGATTTAAGAGTCGAAAGCAAGGAGCCGATTTAAGAGTCGAAAGCAAGTGATTAAGCAAAGATGCGCAAGAAGATGCAGAAAGAAGATTCAAATAGCGCCGAAAATCTCGAAAATACTGGCAGCCGGGCGAAAGCGTGAATGCCTGATCTCGAACAAAGGCTAGTGCCGATCTAGAACAAAGTGCTAGTGGCGTGATGAAAAATACAAGGGCTCGTGGGCGGCGCCAAGCCCGGCCAATATTATTAAGGCCTTATAATCTTAGGCAAATATTGGCGCATAATTTGAAATCCACGGCTGCCATAACCGCACTGCAAAGCTATTCTTGAAATTGAAGCATTTGGTCATTACGATATATATAATGACTTGCCGACATTCCTCGGGTATGGAAACGTTACGCAGCGCAGCCCACATGACATGCCGTGAATGTCGCACCAAAAGGTCCTTCCCAGTAACGCGGGAAACATGTAACGTGGAAAGAAGGGACGCTCGACGCGGGCGTGAGCGAAAAATCAGCCTAATGCAAGCAAACACGAAAGCGGTAATGCGCAAAACTCAGCGTGAATGTAAGGTAAATCGCCAGATTAAAAGTGCGCCAGGAATGCTTCCGGAAATGCGCAGCAGGAATGGCAGCGATGAACATGCAGGATTTGATTTGAAACTCGCTAAATGGGTATGATCTGATTAGCGAGGCAAGAATTGGAAACGCCCGGCTTTAAGGAATGGTAAAATAAACGCGAAGGGAAGGAGTTTCGGCACAACATTTCTACTGGATTCAAACGAATCCAGTCCAAACGGGGTGCCAATAAATGCACCGAAAAAAAAACAGAAGACCCTGCACAGCCGTGGTGATCGTGTCCCTACCTTCTCAGTTCCTTTTTCACCGCCCTTTGTGCATGATATATGGGATGGATGGTTCTTTACAGATTTGCTAGACCGGAGAAGACAGGACGTTCCTTTATTCATCAATCCCAACATGTAGACAGGAGGGAAGGATCACTTGCCCGATCTTTTGATAGTCTAAATTTGTGCCCTTGGTCTGTCCAATATGGTCCCCTTCACGCCTAAGTCCTGCAAAATGGGTGGTAAATAAAATCGAAGACCTTGTGCAGCTGTAGATTCTGACAGGTGTCCCTACCTTCTCAGTTCCCCTTTTTACTGCCCTGTGCCTGATACTTTAAACCATATATACTACCTTTACCTAAATGCTTGAGCTGTACCTATTCCCCGCCAGATCTGGCTCTTTTGCCTATATATGGCGATATCAGTATCTCATGTAACAGCTATTACTTAGACACTTCTGGAGCCGTCTCTTTCTCAAGAATCGACTTTTTCTTTTCCTTTCCTTCTTTCAACTACAAAGAAGCAGCACGCAAGCCTTTTTGTTTCTGTGCCAAACAATATTGTTATGTGAGTGAATCTGGCCACTTAAACTCTTCTGCTTGATAATGCTCCAAATCTGCCTCGCAATTTTGGCTCGTTTTTTTTCTTTCTTTTTTCTTTGTTCTTTCTTTCATGCACTTTGACATGCAGGGTCATGCTCTTTGGAAGCTATGCCGCTACATTTAAATGCCTTTTATATAAACTGCGCGGATAGGCAGAGCTTTTATATCCAGTATTATATTTCTGCCCTTTGTATTGAATTCCAGCACACAATTATATGCATCACGATGTGTCTCTTTCAAGGGCCCTTCCGGTTCCTATGCATCCATACAATCCCAATGCAGGTCCAAGAACTCCAAATTCTACTTTGTAATCAGTTACTTCCGCTGGGATTGTGTCTCTCAAGTCTGTGTTGCACTTTTTTTAACTTTTCTTTCTTTTGGCTGATAGACATGCATTCTTTCTACTGCGGCCATCAAATTTTACTAAGCATAGTGTTTTGAACACCTGCAGAGTTAAGCAACTATGGTGATAACAGACGCAACCCCTTTGTTCGCAGAACAGAATGAGATAAAGGAACCACAGCAACCATTCCAAGGAAGAGTATAGCGCTGATAGACCTGGCACCCTTCTTTGAGATGACCAGTGGAAGGGTGCTGAAAAAAAAGAGAGCAGCTTATAAAAGAGGATTTCAGGAGGCGTGCCAAGAATGGGGATTTTTCCAGGTGATAAATCATGGTCTGAATCCAGCCCTGATAGAACGCCTTCTAGAGATGCAAAAAGGAATTTTTGCTCGTCCATTTGAAGAGAAAATGACTGTGGTAATTGCCCTGAAACCACCCTGTTCCAAATGGCTACTGCCATGAGAGTGGACTTGCTGAAGTCCCTTTAAAAAAGCAGCACATTTGTTTTTCTTTGCTGGGATTTGACCAGTCTGGAATGGAAGCAGCACTGCATGGCTATTACTTCCGTTTAATTAAGTTACCTTGAGAAACCAGAGGATTTCAGGTATGCAATTAGGTGGCAAACTGATTTTTTATGTACACCTACATCTGTATACATGATAAAGAAAAATTAAAAAGGAAAATGAAGAGAAATTTATGTATGTCTGGTTTCCTCGCAAGGGCTTATCATAAAAAAGACTAGGCTGATAGTTGAAGCTCAAAAGACTGCAGCATTTAAGCTTGATTTGTGAAGCTTTCGGGGCTACCAGCAAATTATTTATATGAATGCTAACAGGATAAGTTAAATGCTCTGATACTGCTTTGCTACCCGCCATCTCCGTTAATACGCTGGGATTGGCAAAGCATCAAGATGGCAAATGTAAAGAAATGCTGTGTGTTGAGTAGGAAGGTCTGCAAGTTCTCGCATATGAATGGTGATAATAAACTCCATCAAAGATAGCCCCTGGGTGGTGAATGTAGGAGAGCATTCTTCAGGTATATTTTGATGATCCCTGCTGAAATATATACCGCAAAACGCAGCAGAAAAGATTCTTTATATGTAATGCCATTCCAATTTTGCCTCTGTTTTCCTTTCCAGGTATGGAGCAAATAATAGTACTGGAGTGTGTGACGCATGTGATACTCCAACAAACAAACCGAAACGAGATACTCCTTTGCATTCTCTTGTGTTCCTGACCAAAATAAAGCGTTTCTCCACTTCCCCGTCTTCACAGAAGATATTAATGAAAGCCCGGAGGTACTGACCTTTCGAGTACGGCGAGTATATGCGCCGCGCCTGAGAACAAGCAACGGCCCTGAAGAACGGGGAGGAAATTACCATCGTTACGTATTGCTACATATGCTACATGATAAGGGGCGGTTTTCCAAGAACCTGCTGCACATGCAAACAAAAGAAATTGGAAATTGTGCTTGCTCAAGTTGTTTAGAGGCCCGAAAGGAGAAGTCTTAAAGGATGTATGTCCGTGCTGGACAAACTCTTAACAACAACAATTAATAAGCGTGGCCAATCTTCTTTTTAAGGAATGTTGAGTAAAATTGTTGAATGAAAGTCGACAAAATTCATGCAACTGTTTTAGGCAGCTCTATTGTTTTACCAACATTTTGATAATTTCAACAAGCATTCAGCTGTTTTCACCGATCATTCTGCATATTGTTCACTCATCTGAATTTCTGTGTAACCCAACCCCGCGTTTTAAGACTCACCCTTTAAGACTCACCACAGGGCTTGAATTAGGGTGTGTTGGAGGTATCTTGACACCTCGGTATTCAAGCCCGGGGGTGATTCTTATCTGAAAAAAGGTAGATATTAATCGAAAAAGTGTAAAGAAACTCAACAAGCGACTTTTAGCTTTTAGCCGGCAAACTTTATTGAAGAAATGTCCATTCAAAATTCTTATGTAAGGGTGAAATCACACTTGTGGCCGCCCATGATCCTAAATTCTAATCCACCAATCAAATGTTTGTTTTTTAATTCCTTGCCCCCTCTATCACACTTGGGGGCCAGGATGCAATATTTCTTTGGTGGTGCATATTCACGGTGGGGTTACCCCACGACCAAGATCTTAACCCTTGCCACCTGAGCCCCGTTGGAGAAAAAAAAATCGAAAGAGCAAATATTAGGTTCCTCCACGCTTTCCAAAGGCTGCCTGATTAAAACGATTTATGCTGGATTCACGAGGATTGGGCCGTAGCTACTTGAAAAGAAATTTATAATGATCAGCGGCAAAAATCGAATCGGATCAACCCTAAAATCAAACTGGCAGTCCCAAATGCGTCCTTTGAGCAATTTAAAATGCGTTGCTTGAAGAAGCGGTTTAGAGATAAGCAATTATTATCTTGGGTGTTTTTCGGGACCGACAATTTGTGGAAGCGAGAATCGGAGCGAGAATCGGTTGCAAAGACATGATTTTAGGGTTCATCTGTTGCTTCATCCTCTGTTAGAAATTTCGGCGTGGCAATTCATTCTTGAAGCATGTGATACCGGTTTTCTTGGGCATCGCAACTTTGTCCAAGACATAAAAAAATAGTTTTTGAAGCGGAGTCACTAGTGTGATTCCACCCTAAGATCTTTGGAGTTCTTTGGAATTTGTCCCCCTTATGCACTCGAAGAAGCACCACCTCATTCTCCTATATTTATAGCATCTTTAATATGCTTAGGGGTTGGATCTAACATGTACGAACAGGTCCTTAAAACAAGATTCTTTCCAACCAAAGTGTCCCCAAGGTCATGTTTAAGAATACATGTAACTTTTTATACAAGAATGTCTAGCCTACATTTTAAGTGCCACTGTGACTTTTTTAAGAAAGATGCCATTATATTCAAGGTTATGGCACAAGCAATGACCAGGTTGCATGAACATAAACTAAAGGAAACAAGCAGAGCAAGTGAGATGTGATGTGCAATAAAATATCACCCGCACTTTTTAGAATATACATAGCATTGCAACAACACATGGGGAAAGGACCAACCTACGCATCAAAGGTGAGAGAATAGGGGCCATGCTTGCCAGCTAGTGGTTGTGTCTAATGTAATCCATAATTATTAAGGACTTATGTATGGGGATGCCACCGGAAGCACTCCAGTGTGGACGGTGGGGCCCAGCGGTGGGCCCGGGATGGGTCATCGCTCCCTATAGGAAAGTGCGGCGATGGGCATCCCCTACAAGATGGAAATAGAGAGTTTTTTTTTCTGCATTTTTTCCCCCCCTTCCGGCCCGGAGATCACGACGATAAAGCGGCGATGGTATTTGCCCCGGCTTGTGTTTTTTTTTTAAGCGTCGCGAGAGGTGCGGCAATGGCGAGCTTGAGCTGTGTTTTCTTTAACTATGTTTCTTTAATTATGTTTTTCTTTAGGCGTCTGAGAGGAATGTTGGCGATGCTTGAGCTTGTGTTTTCTTTAACATCCTTTTCAAAACTATGTTTTTTTACATTCTTGCTTCTAATCTCCACAAAGCATTGTGGAAAAAGCGGAGTAGAGGTATGTGGAGCATAAAAATCTGAGAACTTTTGGTAATCTTGTGAAGAAATCTTTTACGTGTGGGATCTAGAATGGCGCCTGTATTCTTGATTATTTCCATTTGGTGAGACCACATCCTCTATAAATCTAACTTTCTTCTTCTTTTTCTTGCATTCCAGCGCTTCATAAGCGATAAATGTTTTCAAAACAGTATGAATTTCTTTCTTTTCCTCCTTACTCTGTTTTTTAGAGCTTGAAACTCTCTTGGAATCATTTCAACATGTGAGGATTTAGATAAACGCATGCTCTTGCAAAGGGATCGATCATTTTTGGCTTCTTGGTTTGGTGGGTTCAAATTTTGTGATTAGGCGTAATATAGTCTTTTTCGCCTTTCCATTTAAGTGATGTACTTCCAGCCTTTCCATTTCATGATGTCTTGATAGGACGCGTGGCAGACATATAAATCATCTTCCGACAAAAAAACGAACCTATTTCCATGTTGGAGGATGCAAAATATTTTTACTTATGTTGGAGAGGATGCAAAATATTTTTTTCTCAAACATTTCATGATGTATCTAGAAGAGTTACAACCATGAAATCGCGGTGTTATTCAACTATTATCTAACATATACAATCACGATCTTTTTTTTTTTTTTTTGAGATGAATATTTTTTTTGAACTTTTTTTTTACGTCTTGAGGGAAAATTATAGAATTGACCGTGTTTAGGGTTTTATTTTTTTGTTAGCACCCTTCTTTGGTGCATTTTGTTTGTTTGAAGCCCACATAATGACATATACACGCTACTAGGATGGAGCGTGTGGTTAGCGCACATTTATGCATTTATGATGCATTTATGGTAGCAAAAAAAGTTGACTCTGTCGCCAATGTTACGATTCAAGCAATGATCAGGACTTCCTTGCTCGGTCCAGACAATTTGCTCTAGTGCCTATTTCAACGAGAAAAGGAGCGCCGACAACCTCCTGATTCGGGGTTCTTTTCTTTGCGGTCGATGCTTTTAAAGCAACAATCTTTCCTTTTGTTGAAATCTGGAGGAAAAGTTTTTGTGTATTGGAGCGAGTGGGGTAAGAAGTTATGGCCCTCTAAGGAAATGGCATCAAGATATTATAAGCATTGATCTATTAAGCCACAGCCCCTAGTTATCAAAGGTGATATCCACAAGCATCCTTTTCGCGGATATGCCTGTTTTACGGCCCTCTTTGTGTCGAAAATAGAAAGAACATAAAGCATGGAGGTGTGGCATCGCGATGAGCGACAAACTACGTACATAAAAGGTAAATTTCTTGCATAATTTAAACCCGGCCGAGAAGCATCGAGCAAAAACTAGTTTTCAGTAGGAAGATATGAACAATTCCATGGTTTTACCAAGATAACTTCACGAGATTTTTTTTTCCTAAATGTAAGGCCCGATAGGCAAGTTACTACGTAAACGATTTGGTCGATCTTGATGGGCTTCTTACCTTTGTTTTAGGCTGGTTCATGTCGGACAAATAGATCGTTTGGTCTCAACACCAAAATTTTGATGAAAAAAAAATTTCTTCAAAGATGCACTTTCATTAGCAAAAGGCTGGAAATGCACAAATATACATGATGTATGGGGAGCGTCACTTGGGACCCCTTTGACGGGTGTGAGCGTGGGGTCCCTCTGGCCAGGGGGGTAGCGAGGAGGATCCACCGGCCCGGAGGAAGGGGACCAAGTGGCGTTCCCTCCACAATATAAAAACATGGGAGATTTTTTTTCTGCGCCTTTCTTCTCGGCTTCATCAAAGGCCAAGGGCGGCGAGCTCATCCTTCCCGCGAACTTATCTTCTCAAATGAAAGCTTCATGATTAGTTTAGCGATACTATGCGTTTCTCGATTTTTCTTGCTTAACTTTGTGGTTGCTAGAATTAGAGCGGGAAGATCGAGGTTTTTCTTTGATTATTGTGCTCATTTAGTTAGGTTTTATTTTACATCTTTAGGAAAAGAGCTATTAAAGCGATATTTTTACATTGGGTTCATATTCCAATGATATTTATCAAAACGTATGTGAGTTTTTTGCATGCAAGCATTTTTATAACTTTGTTTTTTCTTGTTGCAGGCAGTTCTGGCGGCCCGTGTATCAAATGATTTTTTCACTGTATCATTGACCCTATCATTTTAGAATAGAACTATGGCGATGCACTTACATGATCTTACATGGGCGAGATCTTTAGCATGGGCAAGATCTTCTAACTAAGCTGCTCTATTCTCACAGAAATGCTCAGATTTTTCCTTTGTTTTAAGTTAAAGGGAAAGAAAAATGCTCACAGTTTGTTGTCTTTGGCGGGGGGCGTATTTGTAAGAAATGAAAGCGAGAGCTGGAGATGGGCGGGGAAAAAACACATTTTACTTATCATAGTTTCTTGCGCATATGCAATAATAGAGCACATATTAGGGGTTTGAAGTGATGAATGTGCATCCATGGCTCCGGAAGTCTTATCTAGCATGAAATAAGTCCTAGGTTAAGCTAAATTATCCATCTCGGGTCGAATTGGCCCCTTGCATCCATCATTCCATTGACCACGATAAATGGCTCCTCATGTCAACATACTACCCTACTTGGCATGGCTACGAATTATCAAGCCGATTTGCCGAAATCTCAATAAAGATTATCATACATGAAATTTATTCACAAGAGATAGAAGAGATAGATGTATGTAATGGAACCACTGTTAAAAAATGAAAGTGGTATTTTTGTCACGGGAATCGGTACCCAACTTCCATTCGGGTTATTCCCGAAATGCCGCGTGTTAACCGTAAATACACGAACAAAGTGACCTAGCAAAAGCGCACTAATGACGTGGTGCAATTCGCGATTCCTTTTTTCAAAAACCGCGTAAATTCACGCATTTTAGCCATTTTAAAAAACAAGCCCAAAAAGCGCGGTGAGCCTAAAAAGTCCACATTTTGAAGACAAGCGGGTTTTCTTGGTTTTGGGCAAAGTAAAGAAACACACTTTTGGAGCACCAAAATGCAAGCGAAAAGAGAAAAAGCCTATCTTGGCGCATAGACATGGCGATCCTTATTAAAATATAATTTATTTAAAAAGCGGTGAGCCTAAAAAAAAGTCCACATTTCGAAGGCGGCGAGGTTTTCTTGTTTTAGACAAAGTAAAGAACACACTTTTAGACCAACAAAATGCAAGGCCCGAAAGAAAAAGCCTATCGTGCATAGACATGGCGATCATTAATGAAATATATTATATTTTTAAAATAGGGCACATAGAATAAAATGTTTAAATTTTTTGCACTTTTTTAAATATCTAGGGGCATCATCGCTGCGGTACTTCCTCATCGATTGAGAACCTTGGGAGACTTAGGATTAGTAGCTTGTAGTTTGTCCTCGGACTCGGCGGACTTTTTCCTCTGCGACCTTAATTTGATCGTCGGCGGGGAATCAATTCAACATAGTCGGCTTGATGCGTCGGTGTTCGGTAAGAGGAGGCACATGCTACGAGCGAGGGAAAGGCGGGAACACCATCCCCTTATCCTTGATCCCAAGTTCTGTTTTTAGATGCGGCAGGCGTGTAAAGGCCGACTTCGTGATTTGATGTATGCTCGCATCGGCGTCGGCGTCAATGGCTCTCAGCGATTCGCGTATACGTAGTGCACAAATAGCGTGGTGCGGGATCACAGCGTCAACGACCCAATCTCCAGGTTGCAGAACATCTCGAGCGTATTAATGAGTCTACGAGGCTTACGGTAGGGATTGACAATCGTCCACGGTGAGCTGGATGCATAAGCTTTTCAGTAAAATTCTTTGGGCATTGAAAAGCATTGCGAAAATCCATGCCGATAGTATTATAGTGCATTTGGCTTCTACGCCCGAGGATACCCTATGGTAGCCTATGAATCTGCTCCCATCTCGTTGACAAGTCTAGCACCACCACCTCCTAATATTAGGTCTTTAACACTGCAAAGAAAGGAAACACTTTTGTATTAAAGCTATGCGCATGGAGAAAACAACTAGACACTTACAGTATGGCGACCTAAGTAACCCGACCTTGCGGTGGGTCTTCATAGCCGCTTGCACCATACCGGCTGGTTGGTGGGTGGAAAAGCGACAATCCTCGAGCGGCGGTGTTTATCTTAACAAACCTCCCAAAAAAAGAATCAAACTTCGGCGTGCGTAAATGGGAGTCATCACCACGGTGTCGGGGCAACTTAAACCCGTGGGTATGTCGACTATGCACAAGGAATAGTTGCGGTCTCAAAGTGTGGTCAAGTTTGACACAATTCCCCACGATACACCTAATATAGACAATTTTGGCCAAACATATCAAATCTTTCAAACTCGAAGGCACCAAACTCTGCTTTCGGCTTCTTGAGACTTTTTTTAACCGGCCCGCTCCTCCTTAGCTAGCGACCATGTTTAAAAATCCGGTGGCATGGGGTCTTTCTTTTACGGCCGAAAATATTTGTAAGAAACAAAGCGGCGGCTCCCTCACTCATTGCTATCTTGGCGCGCCAAGCGTGGGAGTGAGGGACCTGGCATTAGTGCTATCTTTGTGGTAGTGCTATGCGGCGCGCCAGCACTACCACAGATCCCTCACTCCCATGCTATCGTGCATAGCCGCAATACAAAAGAAATACCTTAACTCAAGCGGCGGGGAAGGAGAAACAAATGACATACCCAGTTGGTAAAGTTGGTGGCGTATTGATTTATTTTTTCGTCGAGGACCACGTGGGGTATAATTCCCGCACCTTCTCCCGGTTAATGCGGTGGGGTGAACCATTAAGCTGTTGTTGACGAGTGCACAATCTTTTTGGGCTACAAAGCGTTGCAAGAGGTTAATAACAAACATTGGAAAAATATGTGTGTGTGTGTAATGTAAACTTCTTGCTTAAATTCTCTGCGTCTCTTCGAGTGAACTGTTTATCAACAACCTTTTGCGGGACCTCACAAACTTTGTCAACATTTTTAAGGCCTTGCATTTCCACGCCGGACCATTATGCCCATATCCTTTTGCTTTCTGCGGGATCGTTTTTTCCTCTTGGAATCCGTTGACTTGCCTTTAGTTTTTAAAGTACCCTCGAGAGAACATGTCAAAATTTTTTTCTTGTAGCTCCCGGACCTAACATAGAAAACAACAAGCATGTTAAAATATTTAAACCATGCGGGCATAGCCAAAGCGAAGAAGGTCGAGAAAAATACCCTACGTCCATGACGGAAAAGCTAAGCGAAAATAATTATCATTATTTTATAAAAATGCTCTACGGCATCGAGGGTGGAGTAAGTTAAAAGGCACTTCGATGGCGCCTTTGTTCTTTTAAGGCCAGTCTGAGCACGGTCTTCCTTAATATCTTTCTCACCTTGGTGCTCACGAGCGGAAGAGTTCATATTCCTTGTGCATGAATTTAATTTTATCTGTGAAGCTCATACTCATCCGATACTCGTTGTCCACATTGTGGCTCATTGCAAGCGACTTTGCTTACGTCGATGACACCGCGTAAACAAAGGCAAAGATTTGTGAAAATCGGTGCTCTTTTGTTTCCTTGTATAAAAAACCTTCTTGCCTTGGCTGTGGGTGCCCCCTAAAATATAGTATTTGTAGTTCTCGTCCTCTTCCTTAACGAACAACTCCTTATCATTGCCTTTTGGCGGGGATCAACTATACAAATATGAGGGATTCTTTGCATTCGACTGTCTCTTATTCTTTCTTTGAATGCGGTTAAATTGGCCCTTGTAAATTTTTCCGGACTGCGGTTGTCTTACAGGTGCTCATCCTTAGGTGCAAGCTTTACCTGATCTAGAGAGATGCATGATCTTAGGGGGCCACGACATCTCAGCTCGATTTCCTCGAGCTTCTTACTTGCCATATCCTTCTCCTTGCTTGCTATCTTAGGTGCCGGTCACGGCGGCAAAGCTTGCTTTAAGGCCTTCCTAGCAGCTTTTGAGAGCGGAGGTGATGTGGTTGTAACCAGGCCAGCCTTGTAGTAATTTTTTTTACCTTTTTTTTTAGGTGGCTCCTCCTCTTCCTCCTCTACATCCTCCTCTTTGATTTCCTCTACTTCTTCCTCCTCTTCCTCATACTTTCGACCACTTGCAAATTAAAGCTCCCGTTGCTTTGGAAAGGGTAAGTTTTAGTCACGAGGAGGGCATTGCATCTTTCAATAATTTAGGAGCGAGAGGCACTAGAAGTTAAAATAGGATCTTTGCACAATAGCGGGTCCTTCAAAATGGTGACAAGATCACGCAAAGAAACATTCCATTAAGCACAAGAAGAACATTAAAGTTTCTTAAGCTATGCGGCGCATAGACAATACTTACAATTTTGCTTTCATTCTGGCTGGATGTAACCACCGCATGTCCTCGGGAGGCAACAGGTGAGCTTAAAGAAATGGGGTCCATAGAGTAAACATGTTGAAACCCCTTAGTCGATGTGGTGCGGTTAATATGAAACATACCAGAAGAGCTTCGATTATCTGTTAACTGCCACATCTCTTGAAAGGCATCCAAGTCTTGGGGTTCTTTACCAAAAGCGGTCACAAATGTATAGGTACAAAAAATGTGCCGTTGCAGGCTCACCAGTTCCTCTTACAAGTAGCCACTGCTGGTCCTTACAGAAATAGGAACCGTCCTCAGTGATCATGAAAGGTGTAGGTGCATCATCCTTTGGTTGATTCTTATCCTTTGTCGGCTTCCTCTTCTTGGACGTCTTGTGGGAGGAGCCTGCTTCAGGATTTTTCTTGATTCTACAAGACAAAAAACATATTAAAAGACAGCTAGAAAATGTACAAGCACAAGCAGATCTAACAATGGAAAGGCCTATGCGCGCATAGACAATAGCAAGTAAAAAACGATACGCCTATCTTGCGGCGCATAGACAATGGCGGGATAAAAGGTAAGCCTATCTTTGGCGCATAGTCAAGGGTTGCTAAAAATGTTGGTGCCTATGCGCGCATAGACAATACAATAAGAGAAAAAACAATATGCCTGTGAGCGCATAGACAATAATAAGAAAAAAGACAGAATGCCTATGCGCGCATAGACAATGAGAGAAAAAAAACACTAAATGCTAATGCCCAAGAAGAAATTAAACCAAGCGGGATGTCAAAAGCTTAAAATCAATTCTCTTTGACTCTAAGCAAAAGTCCCTATAAACAAGTAATGTAAAGCGATCTTGGTGAGATGTTTCATTACCTTCCACGACATTTTTTTGGCAATGCTATCGCGAGAAATCTATGGAGATGCTCTGATTCGAAGCGGAAGAACAAAATTCTAAGCGGTCGGCGCCTTGGAGTATCGTCTGTATGTGCAAATGCCTCCATATGTTTCGTATTTATATTGTGTTCACGTACTTTGCTTTTAGATCTATGAATTCTTGCATGCACATATAGTTTTGGTTGCAGGCATTGGCTTGGGGAGATAATGTCTAATATTTTGTAATGTTTCTTGGTTGTGTGGCATCTACTTTTCGTTATTGAAGTATCGTGCACATAGACATATTGTTTCCACTGTCTATCTTGGCGCATGGGCAACTAGTGTATATTACGTTTATGCTTTGCTTTTCTATCTTGGCGCATGGGCTAGACTTGCGGGTTTGAAGGGAGAGGGTTTAATGGCTGAAACAAGTCACTCTTCCACGTCTAGACAATGGAGGCGGCGGCGAAGGCGTTTTTACTTCAACTCCTCACGGTAATGTTGCAATATTGACTTCGTGGTTGTTACAACACACCCACACTAGTAGGTGGCGATGAAGAAGACTATGATCTCGCTTCTCCCGGATGCTACCTCCTCCCTGCCGTCTCCCTCCCTTTACACCTCTTTGCGTGTGTCTACCTCTTTTCAAACTCCATCTCCAAAACCGTTTCTGACGTTAGTGCGTTTTTAAAACACCCTCCCCGCCACAATCCGAAGTATCTTCTCCTCTTCCCCTACTCAGCGTACTCACTCTATTTTTGATACTCCTTCACCTCTCCGGGAACTACGAATCGTTGCCCTATATTGTAGATTCTGGGAGAGACATGTCTTTGCGTCTTCTTGGCCCTTCTTTATGAAAGGGCTTGAGGAAGACCTTCAAGTTACGAAGAAAAGTCGAGAACATTATTTCTTGCGACAGACACAGGACTTCCGTTGAGGGCGACAAGGTTGATGACCCGTGTTTGAAGGCGTGCGGTTACACACTCTGAAAGACCCTACCACGCGGAACTTTGCTTTCGAATAAAAGTCCTGCGGTGAAAAACCCATCTGGCCAGTCTGAAAAAGATTTAAGAGGATCCCACGGTAAAAGCTTTTAGAATTGTTATCTTGTGGCGATTGATGGGACTACCTTACATGAGAAATGGGGAGGCCGAATTGTTGTCGGAAAAAAATGCTTCTGAGGCCTTTACATTTTAGTCTTTAAAGGCACATAAGACAGCGGTTTTGTCAATGTCGAAAGGTGATCAAAAGTTGTACTTGGCATCTGATTAAGGCCTGAAGTTGGAGACAATTTTTCATACTATGTTTGAGCAACCACGATTATTGCCAACTTGCTTTTAAAAGAATACATGCCATTGGAAGTAAGTTTGTCAAAGAGTGCAAAAGAGGTTAGGCGAGGGGACCCCGTGCATTGATATTTGTTCACACCCCCAAAAAAGTTGTCGGTATGTATTGCCTAGAAGCAAAAGCTTGGCTGGTAGGTTTCTTTGACTCAAGCGTGGCGACTTCCAAAGCATCCGATATATCATCGACATCTGATATTACTAAGAAGGAAGTCTGACATGTACAAGGATCTTTTCGAGTTCAAGTCAGAAGTTCATATCCTATTCCTACTTCTTGAGGTTGTGGAAGCAAAATTTAATCTTGTTAGGATTCGAAGAGCCTGATTTTTGATTATGTACTAAAGCTGCTCCACATTAAAGGAAAAAGCGATCAATGGCAAAGGATATTCTAGAAAAAAGTCACGTCCCTTTAAATATAATCCCTTCCGATATACGGCTAGAGACATTGTCTTATCTTGGGCATATACGGCTATTTAGTCTTGAGTTTGTCTATAATGCGCATAGCGGGTCTTTTCAATCTTGTAGTACTTTCGCTGCCAGTGCGTTTCAATCTTGTAGCTTAGCCCCTTCCCGGTAGCTCTGCCTATCTTGGCGCAACCGCGACTACAAAAAGCTTTTCTGATTACGTGGAGCCTTACTTTTGCTTCAAAGTGCTTGACAAGCTTTGCCTATCTTGGCGCATATGCGGCTATAAAAGCTTAGGCTGCGATTACGTGGGCCTTACTATTGCTTCAAAGTCTTGACTAATGTCCTTAATTGCGGTCGGATAACTCAAGAGTTGCAAGTTCACGAGAGAGCTCAAGCCTTGGAGAAAAAAAGCTAGCAAAACATAGAAAAGAAATCTTTGGAGAGCCACTTTCGAATATATATGCACGTGGTGGTAGATGGCATGGATCAAAAGAAGATGTCACTTCCCCATTTTGTAAATGTTCCAAAGGATTTAGATGAATCCGATTTTTTGAGGCTTCATTTGGTTGGGCGATGATCTTTCATGGTGTTGTGCGGTCACGGTATTTTTTGACCTATCCAAATATACACAGCGATCCTAACCTCCGCGGTGACAATACTAAATAAGATTTTCTTTGGCAAAGGAGAAATTTGCCTCGGTGTTGTACATACGGTTAGACAATACTACTAGAAAACAAAAACCAAGTTTTATTTGCTTATTGTGCAATCTTTGGTGAGTTGGGTATCTTTTGAAAGGTCAAAGGTTGGTTTCTTACTTGTGGGTCACACCCATGATCGGATAGACCAAATGTTCAGCAGATTTTAAATGCGGTTCTTGAAGGAAAAAGGCATTTTGTCTACACTCCTTGTGCAGGTGATTGAGCAAGCTTACAATCCAACTCCAGTTGTCGAAGTGCTTAGCGAGACTTTTGATTTTCGTGAGTTTGTTTTCCAGCGTCATGGTGATATAGGTCCTGCTATCCATAGGTTGAATAATTTGACATTTCAACATCATGTAAAATTTTTTCTCAAGGGCGGTAAAAAACACAACTTCAAAGGGAAGTACTTTGTCACCTCCCAAACTTGGCGACTGGCAGGCCTACAATATTTAAAATATGTTCACGAAACTAAGGTAATGAGAAGGGCTATTCAGCGACCAGCGAAAAGTGCCATAGACTACCTGAGAAAAAAACAACAAGGACAAAAATCCCTTCGTCTCACTGACCAGCATGGAGAAAAGTATAAGGTCAGATTTTAAGTACTTCAGTGAGGAGGACAAAGGTTGGTGAGAGAATTTCTTTTCAATAATGCAGGATGTAACTAAATCCCTCAACAACATCTCCACGGAAGTTGCTTTTGTTGGCACAGTACTCAAGTTCATCCCTTGTTGAGGCGGACCAAGGAATTGCAAAGGGTTCCGTGTTCTGATCTTGTAAGTCAACAACAAGGAACGATCGTGTAATGTACCTCGAGTAGGCGTGCCTTGAAAAAGAACCAAGGCCAAACTCGAGGAAAAACTAGCGAGGTTTGAGTAAGGGGATGCTTATAGGCGTACCTTGGCGATGGCGAAGCGTCCTTTACGGATTCTTGGCGGGTTAAAGACATTGAACTCAAAGACAATCTCCCTTTAGTAGTGAAAGTTCAGCGTGCGCCACTAAGGATATATATCCTTTTGTTGGTCGGTATGATCCTATGATAATTCCTTTCAAGAAGGGCCGGAAAACGATGAATAAGAATCACATGGACAATATGGACCTGAACGAAACTCAAGTGCTGGCTTATGATTTTACACTCAAGGTTGATAACAGGGCTACGTCGCGACAACGGTTAACTTCTTGAAGTCTTTGCGAAGATAGTTGAGACGAAGCTTCGGGATGAGGGCGGTATTCGGCGGTTAGCTCTTGACCACTTCAAGTGACAATGAGGGAGAGTAACGCGAGGGCGGTGGTGGCCAGTCACGAAGGGAGTTGGCAGTATAACGACATTCCTAATCCTGCTCTCCTCAAAGGCCGTAAACTTCTTGTATAATCTAAATGTGGGCACATCGTTACCTCCTAGTTTTGGCTAGAGTTTTTTGTACATGTTGAAGGCCTTTGCCAAGCTCGCATAGCTTCTTCCAAGTTTATCCATGTTTTTTCATATCTTGTACAAGCGCCAAATGCTATCAGACATGTTAGTTATGTCTTGTATGTTTTTTACATTTGCCTATCTTGGCGCATAGCACCTTGTGGTTCTTCTTGAGTAATAACAAATAGATACGCCTAGATTTGCCAATCTTGCTTTCATTTCTTGTGAAGATTTTAATGGTTCTTTAATTTTGTTAGTTTTCTTGTATTTCCTAGATTTTCCTAAAAGGTGACTCAATTTTCTGACTTGTTTTGGGTGTCTAGAATTGAGAAAACAACAAAAGTTTTCTAATTTTGGACCAAAAAGGGGTGTCATAAATCAAAATTAAAAATTTTTTTTCAATTGACCCCCAAAAGTGGCAATTTTTAGGTTTTTTTAGGGAATCTTTGAAAGATTCCTTTTTTGATACAAAGCCTTGGTCATTAGTGCATTTGCTAGGTCACCTTGTTAGTCCATAGACAAAAAAAAAAAAAATCGATTATGTTTCTATATTGTGCCTCTAAAGGTCTGCCCTGCTCATCCTAGACCTTCATTGGATCCCCACAATTAACTTTCGAATACCCAACACAACTTAAAAGTCTTTTTGAACCCAACACAACTTAAGATTCTTTCTGAACTGAATCCATCTACGTTAAATGTTCCATCTCTGCGGGGAGACAATGGAGCTGGAAGAAGAAAAGATCCATCGGGGAAGGGAAAGAAAGTTAGGAGAGACCCGGTGAGCGGGGGAAGAAAAAGAAGAAAATGGCGGGATGATCGGGGTTTGGCACACGAACATCGGGGAGGCGACAAGGTTGAAGAAGCGGCAACAAGTTGAAGAGTAGCAGTAGGTTGAGGAGCAGGCCCAGGAGGAGCCAGAGCTCCCTGAGCTCGTGCCAGTATCTTACCCGGTATGGCCCGAGCTTAGGAAGCCTAAGAAGAGGAAGCTTCAGCCCGGAGAGAAACCTCTCCGCCTGAAGCTAGACATCAACTACACTCTCCATATGGAGAGGTGGAAGATGTTTATGGTAGGCTACGATGCATCACGTAGCCTACTATCTACCGAATCTGAAGGGAGGAGCAGTGTATGCGTGCATGGGGGTGGCGTAGAGGCTGCCAAGGCCTCCAAAGGAGCCCAAGAAGCCGAGGATGAGGAAGTTCACCCCGTACACTCCTCATAGTCGGGTATTCTGGGAAATCCGGCATTTCCAGGAATCGGTGGGCCTCCTCATTAGGAGGCACCCTTCGAGAGACTTCTTCGGGAAGTCCTTCAAGACTTCGGACCGACTAGAGGTCATGACCCGATATGGCCGAGAGTATGGCAAGAAGCGGCGGGGCGGAGCTCACCTGACTCTTTGAAGAGTCCAACCTACATTGCTATCCATGCAAAGAGGGTTCTGATAATGCCAAAGGACCTTCATTTGGTCCGGAGGATCCGTAAGGACAAAGCTCGAGGAGACTTTTGATAATTTTGTCATAATTGTACATTTTTATAAGATAAATTAAGTTATTTTCCCCTTTGTATTAAATTAGCTAGTTAAATTAATTGTTAATTGTTTAATTTGTAATGATAATTGTCTTAAAAATTGTTAAAATAGGTTGTTGCATTTTATTAGCATCTACGTTGTTTTAGATTAGAAGGGGGTACTTTGATTTGAAAATAGAAATAGAAAATCATTATATCTAATTAGGTAGTAAATAAATAAAAGGGGGAGAAATTAGGAAGGAGGAAAGTCAATTTAACCTAAAACAGGGCAGGTGCTACAGTACAAAAGGGGCGAACCTTTATTGTCTTTAATTAGGAAAATTTTTGTTACTGGTAAATCGGGCACGCCTTGAGGCACTACCACAATTAGTGGGGTTAGGGGTGAGGTCTCCGGCCTTGGACCGGTCGGGGTAGGTAGCGTGGGCAGGGCCAAGTCCAAGGGACTTAAGCCCTTACGGGCGGTGTGACCCGATGAGGGCCACCCGCGGGAGGAGTAAAAGTCGCATTTGGTAAAAGTGGGACGCATGTCGTTCCCATTTTTTCTGAACACGAGCTTTTTTTAACCAGAAATGATGCCTAAGGGCTGTTAGTGCAACTGATTCAGTCGATACCAAATGTGCTTAAGGAAAAATTAGGTTGTCTTGGTGCTATCGATTTGTTTGGTTTGCAATGCAAAATAGCATAATTACATTAAAAAATAGTCTAAACATAGTGCGAAAGGTAAGGTGTCGATGAAATAAAAATACTTTTTATTCAAGTAAAAAAATGATTTACAGTCTAGCCAAAGGTAAGGTGGCGATGAAATAAAAATATAAAAACACTTTTTATTCAAGTACAAAATTTATTTTACAGTAGCCTCAAGGACCATGGCGGCCGCCGGACGACCTTTGTGACAACTTCATCGGACACAGACCACCTTAATGGTTGAATGTTTGGTGTCGACTCCCTCTTAAACCAGGCCTTTGGCGCAACATGAAGTTTTTGAAAGGCCGCACGAGGAGGTGCTTCTTGAGCGATAGGCTGGTTGGTCCAACCAATTTCTAATCCTTGTTGTCGTTTCCATTCGTATGAGTCCGGGCCGAATACACTTCTTCCCCAGTATCCATGAACGTGCACAAGGGCTCTCAATACCCTTAATGGCTCCCAAACTTCTTCCAGTAGAGGGTCATTCCACTTTTCATAATACGTGCGCAATCTATTCAACGTACCCCATAGGCCCGGCAAGATGTTGTCCCGAGTACCCAAACCATGCGGAACATCGTCACCCATACAATAACAGAGCCTAGGCCGACTTTCTCGATTCGCGAGTCGAGAAAGTCGGCCTACCTATTTTGAAATTCAATTGCACATTATATACAACATTCACAACATTATGAATAAAAGTCATACTCACACATCATCATACATCTATAGAATCATGTCCTTCACCGTAGTATCTGGCGTCCATTGCTATCTTCATCAAGATCTTCTTCTGGTATATGTCCTTCAGATAGATATGACATTAAAGTGTCTATGCACAAAGCATCGACTTCCCAATTCTGCTCCTTGGGACATGGTAATTTTCAAGAAGTGAAGTGAACAAGTATTCCCATTACCTGATTTCTTAGAGACTCCATATCGGCATTTTTGGCACGATGTTCACCACTAACACTGCGCAAACCAATTGAGAATCTCCATAAATGTATATGGCTGAAATGTCCATAGCCTTAGCTCTTGGAGACCTGCAATCAAAGCTTTATACTCTGCTACATTGGAAGTTATTTGGGGAAGTATCTTTTAATATAGCTGCAGATGATGCTACATTCAGTTTCTTCGAAATCCCTCCATCGAACCATAAACATCCCTCCTTACCATTCTCAAAAGGTAGTGCACATTCCCTGACCAAGGGAATCAAATCACACTTCTTTGATCTGGGGGTTGCTAAACTATAAGATCCCAAAGGCTCCTCTATTAGCAACTCTTTAATGAAATGTACCTCTTCCTTGGAGCCATAGGAAGCATCCTGGTTGTAGATTGTAGCCACCTAGGAACCATTTGAAATGGTACATCTCCCTTGAGATCCCGGGGGGTGCACTTATACATAAAGGGGGTATGGCATCTGCGTTCGGAGGGTAGCAAAAAACCCCCCTTGTATACGCAATTTTAAAAGGCAATTTGACCCCTCTGTGTATAGATATTGCTCCAAATCAGTGCCTAAAAACACCCCTAACCCCTAAGTATACGTACGCAAATGGTCCAAAAAACACCCCTCCGTTGAACTCTCATGGGTTATACGCTAATCAAAGGTGAATCCCCCGGGCTTGAGATCAGACTGGCCTAGCATCAACTGTAGCCATCCATCTTCTTTCCAGCAAGAGATCATATATATCTGTATCTTCTCCCAGATCCTCAAAAGCAACAATAATAAAGTTGGCAGCTACAACAATACCTTCAGTGTTGACAGGAACTTTGGTCACAATACCAACTGGTGCTATTTTAGCATTAGAAAAGGATTTTAACAAAACAGATGATCTTTTATCTATCTAGAGCTCACATTTCTTCATAACATGATAAGGCATGATAGTTAGGGGTGATCCACCATCCAGCAACACATTGGAAAAAGAGTATCCTCCTAAAGTAGCTGAACACATGAATGCACCTGGATCTTCCTCATTTTGAGCTAAAATGAGATTAGTAGCATCTGCAAAACTTACACAAGCCACTGCCTCACTAGAGGTAGTTTGTTGCAATAATTTCTTCCTATCTGGGTGCAATCTTTAATAAAGTAAATAAGTCTACACTTACTTTAGAATTTTTAAGCAAAACATCTAATTCATCAAGGTCTTGATCTTTCTTACCATACTTTTGTTGGGGAGGTGGAGCTATTTCTTGAAAAGGAACTTCTGTAACGGGAGCTGGTGGTAATGTTGGTCTCCTTGAATCTTCTGGAGCATGTCTACTGGGTTCAGCAGGCCTATGGACCTCTCCCATGCTTCTGGTCTGTACTACCATTATTTTTTCAATCTTTGGCATTTCTGTAGCCTGCACAAACCTTATAGAACTAGTAGATTCAGCATGGGGAGTTGTTTCAGATTTCTTTTCTCTTTCTTGCTTAGCAAAATACTCCTTAACAGGATACCTAAGGTCAGTGTGACCAACCTCCTTGCAAAAAGCACAAATTGGCTACTCTCTGCCAAAATGGCCTTTTCTATTGCATTTAGGGCACACTTGTCAATAGCAGATGTCAGCTGGATGTGAAGTTCTTTTGCAATGGATACATTCAGGATAAGTTCTACCTGCCCTGTTTGTTTTAAGCTCCACAAGTTGTTTGGTCACTTCTGCTAAAGCTTCAGTCACCTTTGTCAAATCTGCTTTAACTTCTGAAATTTGAGAGTAAGCCTCTTCATCTTTGGCCTTTTTCTTTTCTTTGTGCACAACATAGATTGGGACAGAATGGTGAGGTTCATAAGGGCCATCAGTGGCATCAGGGAAGGGATCATGATGAAAGCCATTGTGCTTTTCTGGTAGGATAGAAAGCATCTTGGTCAACTCAGTTGTTTTGGCAAAAACCTTGTAAATGGAATCAAAACCTTCAGCAGCTCGAATCTTGATAAGTTTTCTTTGGATTTATGGAATAAAAGAGGACACTAAAAAGAGTGTGGGAATGATAACTTGGCATTTCGGGCACCTATTCATGAAGGTGCTGAACCTCTCCTTATATTGACTAACACTTTCACCTGCATAAATAGAGAAGTTTTGCAATTCATTAACAAGATCCTTGGGAGCAGCGAGTTTTCCAAACCTGTCTAAGAACTTGGTGACAAGGTCATCCCATGAGGTAGTTCCCATAAGTTTCTCATAAGTCAGCCAAGCACCAACTTCACTCTCCTCCTTGAGACACTTCTCAAACTCTGAAAACTTACACCTCTTTTTAAAACCATAGTCCCTGTAGTAATCTTCAAACGTTCTCAAAAAAGTATTAGCACTCATGCTGGAGTCAAAAGTAGGCAACGGAATAGGAACATTCAATTCAAACTGATAAGGCATGCTTTGGAGTAATCCAGTTGAAAAACTTGAGGGCAGAGACCTATCTCTGCAGTGTTCTGATGCTTCTTGATCGTCTGGTGGTTCTTGCTCTGCTGGAAATTTCTGTTTTGGAGCCATGAGTTCTCAAGATCCAAGTAGGATCTCGGTAGGACCTCCAAGATGTTGACCCTCAACCTGGCTTCAAAGGTCAACCACAATGAGCCAACTTGAGTTTGGACTCAAGTTGGTGTTAGGACCTCCAGATCACTTAAGGTGATCATTCTTTGAAAGATAAATCTAGATAAGAATCCAAAAACTCAAAGTTTCATACCTTTCCCATTTCTAGGAAATGGGACCTTTGCTCAAATTGGTGTAGTAGTCGATAACGGATTGATTTTTTGGGTCAGATGCTTTAGGCCCGGCACAAAAAGTTATGTGAATCCAATGGTGTAGTTCCTGACCAAGTCAGATCATAGATCTGAGAGATATTCAAGTTTATAGTGAGTTTAAAAGTTGGTCAATAAGGGTCAAACTGAAAAACAGTGATCAGAAAAAGGGATTTGGAGCTTCTGGCCACTTTTTTGAGAATTTTCAAAGCAAATGTGTCACAATGATGGTAAAGAATGGAGGCATGAAATCAAATCTTCATTTGGATGCTTTCGAGAGGTATTTTTGCTCGGGTTTGGCAAAGTACGGTCAAAACAGTCAAAAGCGAGGGTGCAAGATTTTCTAACTTCGAGTTGTGGATGGTATTGTTCAATTTTTCAAAGCATATAGATCTCGAGAGGTCTCAAGGATCGATGGCCAGCGGGCCAAAGGCAATTGGGAGTATAGAGGAATTTACTGTAGAATTTGTTTGAAAGGCAAAATTGCCAAAGATCATATCGAGACAACTTCATCAACTTGGCAGCAAATTTTCATTAATGTGGAGATAAGTAGATCACAATAATAATGAATAACGGTGTTTCAATACTTCAAATCTTGGAGGATATCAATCTCGGTCATAAAATAATTTTTAGAAAATAATATCAATCGGATCTTTGCAAATCTAATCGAGGGAGTGCTCGGGGAACTTCAAGAATTTTTCAGATCATGCTCGGCATTGGTGAATGTTGAATTTGGCGTTTACGGGCCTTCAAAAATTGCCCGTGTCGCGTTTTCCACATATATAGGTTTGATTTTAAGATTTTAGGGATCTCGGACCATATTTTTAGGCTTAATGTGTTTGCTTAGATCACGGGGAATCAAATAACGAGGCATGTTTGAGCTTAAGAATCCAATTCAAATGAAATTTGAGCCGTTCGATTTCTAGGGCTAAATGCCATATTTTTTGCAAAAACTTCGCGATATGGTCGAGGTATTTTTGTGCATATATGCTCGAATATGCTAGTATTTTAGAGCCTTAAAAATTTTGGCCATGGTTTTCGAGGGTACTATAAGTGTATCATGGAAATTTAGCAAGTCTTGAACCATGGAGAATGTAGCCATGTGACCCTTCGATTTTGGAGATGATTTGGAGCTATGTTAGGTAGGCACAAATCCCTAGGTAATGGTACCCATGGAGTGTGAAGGTAAGAAGAAAAAAAAATGATAGTCATGGAGGTGAAGATATATAGAGTGAGAGAGGCTAGAATAATGAAAACTCAAGGGGATGTGCAAGGGTAATGATAAAAAGAATATCAATGGTAGTATTATGAAAAGAAAAGGAAAATATGGGCTAGAGGAATATTTGAGATAAGCAAACTTGGCAAGTATAGTGAAGAAGTGGGCACAATGGTTAAACAAAGGTAAATGGGAATGAGATATGAGTATGGAAATGGGGAGAAGGAAAAAGAACCAGGATTTGGTGCCATGTATCTGGGGTCTTCAAACTTTTAACTTCCAAACTTCAAAAGATGTCTTCCAAACTTCATAACCCAGAGTCTTCTAGAGTATATTCTTGACTAAGCATTTGACCTCAAATAAAGTTCCTCTTGTGAACTTTTAACTTAAGCACTTGTTGACCTGGAAGGTAAGCATCCTTTGACCTCCACATCAATGTTGGCTACCAAGCTCTTCCAAACTTTGACCTAGTCTTCCAAAATGACTTAACCTAGCTTTAATGCATAGACCACAATTAGTATGTTTCCCTTTGGGGCCAACAGGTAATATTTAGCAGTACTCTTGCTGCGTTCAGTCATGTACGCCTAATGGATGAAGGCTGGCGGTATTTCAAGTCAATTAGTAATAGAGTCAATTACTTCTCATCCACTTGCATAGTTCATTTGCTCGGTCGTGCTGGATGCTTCAATGAGGTACAATATTTTCTTCAGGATAATTTATTAACAGATAGCATGACATGGATACATTGCTCTATGCATGAAAAATGCATGGGAATGCAGATATTGCAAGGCTTTGCTTTAAATAAATTGTTTTATTGACTTCTTATTGTTCTGCCAGTTATGTCCTTATGTCACCCATATATGCAGTTGTTCAGGTGCATGGAGTTGAAATGCTGAAAGGACTAAGCATAAATTGAAATAGGTTATCCTTGAAGTTTGGTGCTAACGAGAATAAGCAAGCAAATCTGACTTCAAGGGTTGAGCCATTACGTCTTTGGACTTCATGAAGAACATATGCCCTAGTAGCGACCATCCAACTACGATTGGAGCCATAGAAAACATGCCCTTTATAGAACATCTTCATATGGATTTTCTTTGGATTGTGGAGTTATCATCACCCATTGGAGCGACCCGAGAAGAAGATTCAAAATCCATCACCCATTGGAACGGCCCGGAGAAGAAGATTCAAAATCATCAAGAGAAGCAAGTCAGTGGACGTTGTGAAGTCATCACAGAAAGAAATCATTTGTTTGCAATGCAACATTTAAAAAAAGAAGAAGCATATTTGAAAAGTTTGCAGCATTAGCATAACATGGCTTAATTAGACCTAGATCCACTAATCATGGCCATGGACTTTGATAAACACCTTGTGCATCTTAGATTATAGATAGAATGTGTATGGAAGATAAAGAGAAGCTCCAACCTCGAATTGTTAAGATCAAAATAGCATCACATACATCAGTTGCCCTTAAAAGCAAGAAATTACTTCAAACTCTGCAAACAACTTGACTACAACATATTGAGAAGAAAACATGAAGTTTTGCAAGAGTTAGGCCTTTCATGTGGCATTCTTATTCACTCCTAGCAGTATATTTGTTCCATCTATATACATTGCTTCTTATACCAATGGTCTGGAATATATATCACAGACATGGTTGACCTCAAGAGAGATTTCCACCAAGATAGAAATCTACAAAGATTACTTTCTTGCATTTAATGGAGGTGGCTTCATCCAGTATTTGAATCATCATTTAGCACTCTAAGTTGACATACAATTGGTCAACTTAGAGTCTCATCCAATCAGTTTGAGATTGAGGCAGGTCATGCAACTAGACTGAAATTCTAACATTCGCCGACTATGCCATATGGAGAAATTTGAGTTTGAGGACACTTCATTTCCACATGCCCAGTGTATTATGAAATATGAGGACATCAAATAGAAGAGATATGATCCTGGAAAGAGAAATGACCCTATATAAAGGCATGATCTCAGCAATTAATGAGATTGATGATAGAGTTTATAAACTCATTCTAACTGGCCTAAATCAGACATAATAGTATATGACTGGCCAAGATCATGCCATATCATCATTTTGCCATGTCATCATGTAGGCCTTTGCATGGATAGAACTTGATATTGTATGCATAAGGTTGGCAAATTATCTCTCACTATGATTTTGTTAATGGTTTGGCGGAAATTAGGGGCAAGGGTCTTGGTAAAAAAAATTTGGACCTTGGCTAATGTTGGTTGTTGGAAACTTCGTGGGCGACCTGTCCGAGCATGGCGACCCTAAGGCGCAGGAAGCGGAGGATTTAAGTTACGCTATTGCCATAGCTGTATCGATTCCACCGCAGAGAGAGAGAGAGAGAGAGAGAGAGTTGTATTGCTGCCGGGGATCTCCTATACTCTTGTTGCCTTCGGTGATCTTTTGCTTCTCCGGCCACCCGATAAGTTATGGGGGGCTTAGGTATATAGAGTCCGGGATGTGGTGTTTCCGGCCATTTTTTGTGGTATTTCCGGCCATCCGATATCAACCAAGTGTTATTTCCGGCCAAAAAAGTGGTGTTTCTGGCCAAAAAAAGTGGTGTTTCTGGCCAAAAATATGGTATTTCCGGCCAAAAACTAAAAAATCCAAAGCTGGCGGAGCAAAATCTTTGGTCGGATCCTTCTTGCAGCTCCGTGGACGGCTTAAAATGCTTCAAAAGCCCTTCCAATCGCTTTGTCTTCCTCTTTAACACTAGTTTGATGAAGAGAGGAAGCGATTTGAGCTCAGATAAGGCCGGATCGAGCAAAAAATGACCCAAAACAGTTGATTCTGGACTTGAAACTGCGAAGTGCACAATGGCTAATAACGGGTGGCCGGAAACACCACAAAAAAGTCCGGAAATACCACATCCCAAACTCTAAATACGGCGATTCTAAGTTGTGTAACTCAAATTAACTGATGGATATGAGCCATTATAGGAAGAAATTCTCGAGGATCAACAACCATGTTGCGGGGAAGCGGCCGGTAGCAACAACAATTAAGCGGGGAAACAATGGCAATGGTAATTACACCTTTGTGGCGGTTCTCCCTTACCAAAGCAGCCCCCATGCCGGGCCCGATCACGATTACTGCTACTCACGGCGTCTCATGCAAAGATGCCTTAAGTACCTGTTGTTTCTTCTTTTCTTTCTGCTTTGTTTATCTACCTACACAGGTCCTTTCTGAGGCCTCTTCTTGAGGCTTCTATGTAAACCTACTTTGTGAATCTAGGGCTTTAAAGTTTGCAACATCAAAGCTTTAGAAGCTCTCTTAAAAGAGTGTCTTGCGACACAAATTGAAGCTCTAATTCTGGATTGTGCATTGGGTGGTTGGGAGGTTCGGGAGTCTTTGCAAAGGTTCCCCAGAGGTTCAGAAGAAGACTTCAACTTCTGGCAAAAATGCAGTCCTGTTTGAGCTATGTCACGTTTGCAATAAATGCCACTCCTTCACTCTCATTTCTTCTGATCTGTTCTTCACTCTCATTTGTTCTTATCTGTGTTTTGTGAATGCGCAATGGTAATATATTCATTTCTTATTGTGTATGGATTCAAGTATACTATGTATGTATATATGTATTTAGGCATATGGGGTGCACAAACTTATACGTGGGGCTGATGTGTAAATTCCACGGCCCTTCATTTAGCATATTCATGGAACTATGCTTGGATCCAATGATCCAAAAAAAACAATAAGGATAATGCAAAATAAGGCGTGTAATATAGATAGAACTTGATATTGTATGCAATAACTTGCTAGCTGATGATGGCCAATCATGCCTCTAATGTCTCTTCACCATTGTATGATGGACCAGGAAGCTATTGAACATCTTAATGGGCAATCAAACCTGCTGGATCACTGACAATACCATCATGTTTATGATGGAAAATGGTATCGCTTGTCGGGATGAAGCAAAAGGTGAGATTAAGTTTTATTCATCCTCTGGCAATTATGTGGCCAATTATGTGTTAACGATGTCAACTATATTTCTGGTCTTCAGACAAACCTATTGTTTGTTTTTAAATTTGGCAAAGACTGCTAGATAGTTATCGTTGGTAAAGGGAAGATGTACCTTACCAATTTGCATCTCATTTGAATTTACTCCAGCAAGTCAGAGTCCAGTTCTTCTAACAAGGCATATGAATGCAGTAAGCCTCTACACTATTGATGCTTGATTATATTCACAGTTCCATTGGCACTTAGATTGCAGCAGAGTTTTCTCAAGTGTGCCTTGGCATGCAAGGTATGGACATGTGGAAGGTGGGGTCATATATGAGTGTATCCAGACTTCATATGGTGGAAAGTTCTTCCTACTTTGAATCTCTCTCTCTTGAATATGAGGCTTTGTTGCTTGGGCAAACGTCCTCAACATTCTTATCCAAGTTAAGCCTCGAACATGACTTCTCTTCCATTAGGGATGGTACACTCCGATACTTGTTGTATATGCTCGCACCATTTTTGGGAGGTCCTAGACCTAGACGCTTTATGGTGATTGTACAAGATATATCTAAGTGTTTTGCTTAAAAACCAAGAAGCAGGCTTTCTCCCAAGTCAAGGAGTTCCATGCTTTTGTGGAAAAATCAGGTAAGTAGGGAATCCATGAAACTCAATGGTATAAGGACAGACAATGGAGGAGGTATAAATTTAATGAGTATTATTATGAGCATGGCCTTAAAAGAGAACTGATCATACCCCTTTGCTCATTCATAAAATATAGTGGCGAGGAGAAAAAATGTGGTCTCTTTAAGATCTACTGCGAGCAATGCTTGCTTTGTATCACTTAAGCCCTAGTTGGGCAGAAGCTGTGTATACGGTAGCATATGTTGCTAACAGGGCTGCTAACAGATGTAACCTGATACCCAAGAGTTCCTAAATTTTGAATCAGGAAAGGATCCGTTGGCTACAGGTAGGACTGCCACGGGGGCGACACTCTGTAAAGGGATACACTCACAAACTCATGACATGGCGGGATTCTCTACTGGCCGTTGAGATAGGTTGAGGAAGAGCTGAGACGAGTAAGTATGTCAAATAGACGCAAGTCAGGTAAATACGGATTAGAGTAACTTTTCGTTAATATACGCAGGAGAAAGAGAAGTAATGATATAGGACGGGCGTGTTGTGGTGTCGAACGACGATAGGTATAAGATAATAATAATCATAAGAACAGGATAATAAAAGTCCGGACAACAGCAGATTTCTCGCATTAAAGTCGGCGTGATGGAGAATATCGAAGGAAAGGCAACCTTAGGAGGATATAAGAACACGAAACAACGCCCCACAGATCAAAAAGGAACCTGGACAATTCGAAAGCGGCAAACCATCAACAGAGGGAAGTGGATCATAGATGACACTAGAGCCGATGAGGAGGTGCCGATCAAAATGAAAAAAAACTCTTTCAGACCAGGCAATCTTACGGTTCCTTTCAACAAGGCGCTTTGAGGATGTATACTGCGGTGTCTATCGCGATGCGAGGACATGCCGATTAGAGAAAGGGATCAATTCATGTGTTGCATGTGGGAAGGTACATTGTTTGCATTGTGATTGTCTACACTACCCACAGGATATGAGTGAAGTTGTATATAATATGACACTGCTAGAGGTTATGGGGTGCATGGATGATGCAAACAGGGAGGCCAAAAAAGCAGATTTCGTAAGATCTACAACGTGCTTTGATCTGCTACAAAGGATGGGCGATTCCGGAGATCTGAGCGCCATCGGCATATTCTTATGGTAGGTGATTGTGCCAAAATGTGTATCAATTGCCGTGAGAAAAATCCCTTAGAGTACGTGTGTAGAGCCCTACTAGCAAGAGGAACGGGAAACCCAAAAAAGGAAGGAGAAGCTTCGCAACAATAACGGGCAAAAGAGATGAAGGCCAATTATCCCGGGGGATGCTCTTTTCCCCCACACTTTTTTCTTTCCTTTTCTTTGTTTTGTTATTATTTTTCTTATTTTGTGGTGGACATCTTCTTCTTCCACAATAGAATCGGATTCGCCAAGCACCAAATTCTCGCTCCAACAATGAATCTTACCGGTCACCGCTCTATATGCCCGAACGATGAATTACACCCGTTTTCGCCATAACCATTTTTTTTTTAAATGCCTGCATGTGGAAGAAAAGGTCTAGGCCAAGGCCAAAGACCGATTTTGTGTATAATGTAACTATATTTCGATGACAATATAACTACGGATTTATAGATCCTTAAACTATTATGTTCACCTCCAGGGATAATAATATAGACGCTTGATGGCTAAGAATGCTTTTGATTAGCTTATTATCCGAACCAAATCGATGATTACAAGGTGTTGAATAAGAAACATACAAGAACGACGATTGTGCATACAAATGTGGGCTGAGCATACAGAAAAGAATAAAGAAACAAACCACTAAATGAGTTGGTAGATAAAAATGCCCGCCGCAATAAATTTCTTGTATGATTAATCGCACCCAATAGAAGACATCCATGTGCATTTATTTTCATTGCTGCAAGAAGGAAAAGAACATTTGGCATTCATTCCCACGCGCGATGGTTTTATTGTCACTTGGCAATAAACCTTACATATTCATTCTCACACCCAACAATCTTGTCCTCTTGATATAAGGATAGGGACCAATTGGAAATCTTTTCTCACTTCTAGCTTTTGAAGGTATTGGACAACGTTGAAAACGGAGAAAGAATTGGCTTGTATATTGACGATGCACCAAGCAGTATCAAGAAGCAGCTCATAATAGCGAAATGCAAAATAGATGAATTGAGTTTACGTACTAGGTAATGCACGCCTGGAAAAAATTCCGGCGTATAATTTTCGAGGCGGCTCCGCCAGACGAGGCGGCGCACGAGCGGCGGAGCCGCGAGTGCGCCGCCGAGTCTGGCGGTGCCGCCGAGAAAATTATACCCGGAATTTTTTTTCAGGCGTGCATTACCGGACGTAATCGACGGTTCCTTCAAATTACCACTAACAGATTGACACGTGGCTCCCTTTTACCTCTGTTTTCGGCGATGGCTCTGCCGGATCTCTCAATCTCTCAAGCTAAAAGGATGCACAAAGAGACCGAAAATGAGAGATCTGCGATAAACACAAAATGAGGGCATGATCTGATAAGCTCCATGATCTACTGAGAGATCGGATATAACGACGAAGATCAGAGCTAAAAACGCTAAAACCAGACCAATTATCGGCAGAAATGGCTACAGATTTAATAGGAGCTCTGTGCCCTTCAAGAACGGCAACACAATAGTGAGAACAAGTAGAAAAATCTCTCTTCCAAATCCGAATAGTTTTATCAGCCGATCCGCTGCAAAGAACTCCCTCTTTACCAGCGATGGCCAAGCAAAGAACGGCACGGTGATGGCCAAAAAGCATTTCTTTTAAAACCACAGGCTTAAAAGGATCGATTCGTTCCCAAACCATGACGGTAGAATCACAAGAGGAAGAGTAAAGGGTACAAGATTTACCAAAGGAAGAAAGAGCAAGAGAATTAACGCCGGATTTGTGGTGAGAGAGGGTCTGGACCAAGAAATGCTCCTGTTTCTGGCCATCTTTGCTCCAGGTCTTGATGGACGAATCGACAGGGGCGGTATAGAGGAATCCGGCAGGGCAGACAATGATGGAATTAATGGCGTCGTCATGGGCATTTGAGGTCGGAAAGGCGCCATATCTTGATGCTCCGGTCCCAAGAAGCAGAGTAAAGGGTGGATCCGCGAGGGCAAAGGGCGAGGGCGGATATGGCGTCGTTGTGGGAGATCCAGAGGCTGGATTCATGGCGCCGGACTTGGACGTAGTTCCTGGCCAGGAGGCACGCCACGAAAAAATTCTTGAACGTCGGCAGAGTGGCCAGAAGCTTGTGCCTCTTGCCCCTGCCGGACCGCCATAGCCGATGATAGGCGGATCTGATAAGCTCCATCCATGACCCGCTCTGCTCGTTGAAACACGGGAAGGAAAAAAGAGGGCAGCGGCGCCGCTTCATAAATAACGCTATCAAATTCCGCCTTATAATTTATGAGCAATAATGGCGTAATTTGAAGGAACCGTTGATTACATATACTAAAATCAGCGCAATAAGGAGGGTTTTTTTTGTCACTAATAGTTCCGTATAGCGCGGAAGCCTGCTTGACCCTCCGGAATCAAGCCCGGAGGGGCTTTCACCTAACGGAAAGAACGGGCAGACTATTTTCAGCCGTGGATCATGGACACGTGGACGGCTTAGATTTTAAATGCGGCAGAATGTGGTGCAGCAGCAGAATGACGACCAGAATGTCGTCCAGAAAGTACAGCGGCAACATCAGGAGAGATTCGCAAAAAGAATCATGGACACGTGTCATGATGGGATTGGGTTAGAAGGCGGAAAATAGTCTGCCCGTTCTTTCCGTACTAGGTAATTGCTCGGAGGAGGCTCATTGCCGCTCGTGCGCCGCCGAGTCTGGCGGCGCCGCCGGAGCCCTTTACAGGGCGGAATGAGCCGAGTCTGGGCAATTACACCAAATGGTTCAAATTTCCAAGAATAGCTTTGCTTGATCCGGCCCTGAGATCCTGCAGATTTTACTTCAAATCCTGCATATTGCTTCTACTTCTAGTTTCTGGCATAGGCCTTGCATACTGTTTCTGGCTTCCGGCACAAATAGATGAAAAAAAAGCCTGCAAAAAATAGATGAAGCCTGCAAATGGATTTAGATGGAAGCAGAGGAAGCAAATGACGTCTCCAGGCATGGCGGCTATAGCTTTAATCCTCTATGTTTTGGTTCTACCCTTCTAGACCCCTTTAATCCGTTTAAACCTCCTCAAATCCGTAGCTCCGGCGGTAGCAGAGCTGGTGGATCCATGCCTTCTCAGTTGTTCTGCAAACCTGCGCTGCCGGAAACAGAAGAAAAAAGCTAGCATTAGAGAGAAATAGAAGCAAGGGATGAAGCAAAGATTCGAGCCGGATTTAAGAGTCGAGCAAGGAGCTGGATTTAAGAGTCGAGCAAGGGATTAAGCAAAGATGCGGCAAGAAGATGCAGAAAGAAGATTCAGCAAGAAGATGCTGGAAAATCTCGAAAACATTGCAGCGGCGAGCAGGAATGCCGGATCTGGAACAAAGGCTAGTGCCGGATCTGGAACAAAGGCTAGTGGCGGTGGAGAATAACAAGCGGCGCCGCTCCGAAATATTGCGTCTTATAATCTTAGGCAAATATTGCCATAATTTGAACCATTTGGTCATTACGTCCGGTAATTGCAAAGCTATTCTTGGAAATTTGAAGCATTTGGTCATTACGAATGGTAAAATAAAACGAAGGAAATATTTTGGCACCACATTTCGGCCTCGATTCAAATGAATCCAAGTCCAAATGGGGTGCCAATAAATGCACCGAAAATAAACAGAAGACCTTGTACAGCTGTAGATTCTCTGTGTCCCTACCTTCTCAGTTCCTTTTTCACTGCTCCCTTGTGCATGATATATGGGATGGATGGTTCTTTACAGATTTGCTAGATCTCCGAGAAGACAGGACGTTCCTTTATTCATCAACTTTAACATGTAGACAGGAGGGAAGGATCACTTGCCTGATCTTTGATGTCTAGTTTGCAGTTCTGGTCTGTCCAATATGGTCCCCCTTCAATGCCTGTAAGTCCTGCAAAATGGGGTGGTAAAATAAAATCAGAAGACCTTGTGCAGCTGTAGATTCTCTGACAGGTGTCCCTACCTTCTCAGTTCCTTTTTTACTGCTCCCTAATTTTAAACCACAGACATCACTACCTAGCTGCTTGGAGCTGCACTATTCCCATGATCTGGCTTGCTATATAAGGACATTTCAGTATCTCATGTAACAGTCATTACCTTTAGACACTTCTGAGCCGGTTCTTCAAGAACACTTTTTCTTTTCCTTTCTTTTTCAACCAAGGAAGCAGCACGCAGTTTTTTGTTTCAGCAACACTATTGTTATGTGAGTGAATCTGGCCAATTTCAACTCTTTCTTCTTGCTTGATAATGCTCCAAATCTGCCTCGCAATTTTGCTCTGTTTTTTTCTCTTCTTTTTTTCTCTGTTCTTTCTTTCATGCACTTTGACATGCAGGGTCATGTTTTAGGCCATGCCATACGATTAAATGCCTTTTTTATATAAACTGCGCGGATAGGCAGAGCTTTTATATCCAGTATTATATTTCTGCCCTTGTATTGAATTCCAGCACACAATTATATGCATCACGATGTGTCTCTTTCATGGCCTCTTCTTCCGGTTCCTTATATCCATACAATCCCAATGCAGGTCCAAGAACTCCAAATTTACTTTGTAATCAGTTACTCGCTGGGATTGTGTCTCTCAAGTCTGTGTTGCACTTTTTTAACTTTTCTTTTTGGCTGATAGACATGCATTCTTTTCTACTGCGGCCATCAAATTTTACTAAGCATAGTGTTTTGGAACACCTGCAGAGTTAAGCAACTATGGTGATAACAGACGCAACCCCTTTGTTCGCAGAACAGAATGAGATAAAGGAACCACAGCAACCATTCCAAGAAGATATAGCGCTGATAGACCTGGCACCCTTCTTTGAGGATGAATCAGTGGAAGGGGTGTTGAAAAAAAGAGAGCAGCTTATAAAAGAGATTTCAGAGGCGTGCCAAGAATGGGGATTTTTCCAGGTGATAAATCATGGTCTGAATCCAGCCCTGATAGAACGCTCTCTAGAGATGCAAAAGGAATTTTTTGCTCGTCCATTTGAAGAGAAAATGACTGTGGTACCTGCTCCTGAAACCACCCCTGTTCCAACAGGCTACTGCCATGAGAGTGGACTTGTTGAAGTCCTTGAAAAGAAAGAACATTTGTTTTTCTTTGCTGACGACCAGTCTAATAGCAGCACTGCAGATGGCTACTCTCGCTTCAATTGCTGGCCTGAGAAACCAGAGGATTTCAGGTATGCAATTAGGTGGCAAACTGATTTTTTTTTTTTTTTTTATGTACATCTACATCTGTATACATGATAAAGAAAATTAAAAAGGAAAATGAAGAGAAATTTATGTATGTCTGGTTTCTGCAGGGCTGTCATAAAAGACCAGCTGATAGTTGAAGCTCAAAAGACTGCAGCATTTCTTCTAAGCTTGATTTCCAGAAGCTTGGGGTTACCAGCAAATTATTTATATGAATGCTACCAGGATAAGTTAAATGCTCTGATACTGCTTTGCTACCCGCCATCTCCAAAAACAGACACGCTGGGATTGGCAAAGCATCAAGATGGCAATGTGCTGAATGTTGTGGCTCAAAATGGAGTAGAAGGTCTGCAAGTTCTCAGACATGGAGAATGGGTGACAATAAAACCCATCAAAGATGGCCTGGTGGTGAATGTAGGAGACATTCTTCAGGTATATTTTGATGATCCCTGTTGAAATATATACCAAAACGCAGCAGAAAAGACTTTTATACAATGCCATGACCTAATTCTTATTCTGTTTCTTTTCCTTTCCAGGTATGGAGCAATAATAAGTACCGGAGTGTGATGCACAGAGTGATCAACAACAAAACCGAAACGAGATACTCCTTTGCATTCTCTTGTGTTCCTGGACCAAAAAACAAGGTTTCTCCACTTCCCCAGTTCACCACAGATATTAATGAAAGCCCGAGGTACCGACCTTTCGAGTACGGCGAGTATATGCGCTACAGGTTTGAGAACAAGCAACGGGCCTCGAAGAACGGGGAGGAAATTACCATCGAGCATTATTCCATTGCCTGAATCTGAGTCTGTATAGCCTGGAATCCAGAATCTCCAGGTTCTGTTCCGACTGTAAATAGTAGCGAGCGCTATAGCTATAGCTGTAATAGAAATAACTAACAGAAATAATAAGAAATAGGTGGGGATACGAGTTCGTCTGTAACAGAAAACATAAGCATAAGGAATTGGCGATTTGGGAGCACGGAACATCAAAAGACGCCGGGGGGAGATGTACGAGAAAGAGCAAAAGCTGAAACGAGAAAGAGCAAAAGCTGAAACGAATGACCCAGATACAGACAGAAGTGGGGAGGTTTTTGAAATAACGAAATCGTAGACCATTCGAAGAAAAATTCCCGTTACAGAGACACGTGGCGGCGGCGACGGCGAAGGGGGCGTAACCATGTGGATAAACATGAGAGGGGCTAATTGGAAAGCGTTAATCCAGCATTAAATAGATGAAGGGTACGATAATTAAAGAGGGGTCAAGGGAGGGGGCAAAAGGGATAGCCGTTAAGGACTATACTTACAAACCTACGAAAAAAGGTAGGGTACGACCTGGCACAAAATATCGGCAGAGAATACGTCGCATTAACTACACCGAATACGAATAAATGATGGCGGCCTTCGGACATGACAGGATAAAGACAAGACGTGACTAATGGAACGCGGGAAAGATGAAAGGAAACCCTAAAACCGATCAACATATAAATAGCCGAAAGTACCTTCATCTTTTTAGGGTTCAATTCGCCTACGCAAGAAGAAGCGCTGGAAGGAGACGAGAATCCCGCAAAACAAAGGCGGCCTAATAGGATGGACAAGGGAAAGAGAGAGCCGGAGGTGCGTGAGGGGCGACGGGCGAAGAAGGAAGAGAATCCGAGGTAATCCAGAAATCTCCGCGGTGCCATACAACCCCGGAGTTAGAAGAGCTCAATCCCCCTCGGTGCATCTGCGAGGCGATTACCCGCGCCTGGAGAAAGGTCTTACTTCTTATAATTGTGGCCGGGTACATTGTCTATTACGCAATAGGATCCACCACGCCGAGGGGATGAAAGATCATGGATATAAAGCCGAGCTGTTAGATTATCTCGAAACTAGCCGATCGGAATGACACGGTGGAGAAGGCGGACAAGGAAAGGGTAATATCCCTTCGCCTTGTGCAAATGCACGACAAATCCGTAAATCGAAAAGTTACAAGCATGATTTAGTGATAGGTGATTTCGGGAAGATATGTGAACTCCGGCCGTGAAAAGAATCCACCGGAGTATACGTCTTCCGCATTGTTAGCCCGAAACTTCGGAAAAAATACGAAAAAGATGGAGAAACGTCGGCCGAAAAGGAAGAATCGAAAGCAAAATGAGGGCGAAGGCCCGAAATAAGATTTGCGTAAGACGGAAAGATAATACCGAGAGCAATAGGGAGGGGCTCCCCGATCCCGACTGTTCGTGACCACGCTAATATATTTCTGTGATCTAATGGTGGGGTGCTATATGACTTGTTTCAATTGCTCTGCACTACTTATGCCTTTGTTTTACTTTTAAGTTCTCGCTTTTCCTTGCTCTTAGTGATAAGTTCTAGCCCAATTTTGATCATATGGCGCGAGAACTTTAACATCATCATATTATCATCTATGTTTTGCAAAAATCCTGAATCTTGCCTCAGTTGTGACAGCACTGGAAATAGATCCGGCGAGTAGGAAATGTAAAGTGTACTGACAAATGAAATAGAACACCGAAGTCCCTCTCGGTCTCAAAAATGATCTTGCATTTCTTGTTGTTTGTTTGAATAGTTAAACAAAACAGCGAACTTTTGGGCGAAAACAATGTAGGGGAACACGAAAAATGCAAGAAACGCGAAACGCGGGGAGATAGCCGGGGAATACAAATGAAATCGACTACAAAAGTAACAAGGAGGATCAAGCGAAAGGGTCAAGACAACGCTGTGGGGAAAAACAACAAGGAAAAAGGTGGTGGACAATAATGGTCCGAGAATATGGTCACAACAGAAAACGCCGACAAGCACACAGTTGAACAATACAACGAAGCTAAGATATTCGCAAGACAAATGCAAAAAGGAACGGACCACGAGATATATAGTAAATGTTCTGGAACGAAAAGTGTACGAAAAAGTTGGCGGATCGAGAGATTCAACCTCCGCCAAGACACCAAAGATAGCGAGGGCCGGACCACCAACTGGTTAAGTGTACCAACATAAACTCCCAAAAGCATGAGTAATGGAGGATCGCGAAGATCCAAAGAGTAAAAAAGCCCGCGACGGAATAAGATACGGACAGAGGCTCGGCCTCCCCCGCACACCGTGATAGCGAGGGCTAGACCCACCAACCGGTAAATCCGGACCACTATAAACTCGACCAATCGTAAAACCGCAAAAAGTTGCATAAAGCACATTGGGCGAGACCGAAAAAAAAGTATAAAGAGGACCGGAAAAGTTACGGACGGAGAGGTTCCACCTCCGCAGTACACCGATAGCGAGGGCCAAATAAACCCACCAACCGGTATCCCACCACCGTATACACTCAAAATACGGGGAAGGAGAATAAAAATACAATTAAAAAGAAAGGACTTTGATACACGGACAAGGTATACGGGCCAAGGAAGCTACGACCTCTCAACTAACTCCTCGGAATAATACGACTAAGGACATAAAGACAACTACCAAATCCCATAACATGGAGGGAGGAGATCACCCATAGCGAAATCTTCATAGGGAGACACCGAGGGATCGAAAATAAATAAATGATGGGGGGGAATACTTAAGGGTAGCCGTCCCAATATTTCGAATTCAAAATGGGATTAACGGTGATAATTTTTGAATTTTTGAATTCTTGAATTAGAGGACCGTTCAGCAGCGCAATATATAGACTCAACACGGTAAAGATACCAACCCCTGCCACGGATTTTGTAGCGGCGTCTCGACGCCAAGAAGAATACACAAAGACCCGCAAGACCCAAGAGCAATGGCGGAAAGCAGCAGTCTCAGCCAGCAGAGGAAAGCAGAGATGGCAAGGGTACCAGTAAGTCAGCAAGACCTCCAAGATTTTCTCGCTCAGATGGATAAGCACTTGGAGTCCGTGATCCCTCGTATGGATGCCCTCAACACGCTTAGCGAGACAGCCAACCGTAATACGGCAAACCATCGCAAAACATGGGCGGAGGATAGAAGGGTGGAAAAGACAACCGAGGAGATGCAGCGCAGGATGAACGAAATTGAGGAGGAAAAAGCCAAGATCTGGAAAAGGTTGGTTGAATTAGAAAAAGGAAATGTTGAATTGGATGCGTGGGAATCATTTGATAGAATAAAACCGCATATCATGGAGTATGAGGAGCAGAATAGAATTAAGCATGACGTTAGGGCTGATAGGGGTAGCAGAGAAACCTAACGAGGACACGACGAAGTTACTGCAGAAGTGATGGAGACGGTGTTCAAGGAGCATCGAAGTGTCGCTGTCAAAGCAAAGATACGATCGGGACAATGGAGAGGGCGGGCGAGGCATATAAACTCGACTCGCAGACCCCCGATAAAAAGAGAGAATATCACGCGACGGGGCCGACCGAGAAATGGGATCATAGTTCGAAGCTCTAACAATCATGCAAACGACAAGGACCCGATCGCAGGAACTAGCCAAAGCAAGGGAACTAAACCAAAGGTGAATACAAAAGTGGGTCAAGAATGGCGGTGGTGTTCCCCGCACAAAAAAGGACACCTGGGAATTTGCGGGGCCGGACAAGGACGTATGAGGGATATCTGGAACCGTGGAAGGAGACCGATGTGGGGAAGGAGAACATCAACCCTGTGAATGATACCAACAAAAGGGGCGAAAAACGGGACATCGTGGGGAACAAGAAAAAGAATAAATCAGGCGAAAGCCATCACAAAGAAGGAGGAAGAAACGAAAAAGGGGAAGGCGCAGCCGAGGTCCCTCGGCGGAGCATGGGTACAACCCCAAAAAGAAGGACCGGGGGCATCGGTGAAGGATGGTGAACGGCGTAACAAACGTAAAACCCCGAGAGGGGCGCCCAGGAGGAGGAGACGCCAAGATATGGTAATGGAACCTGCGACCGGGTATCCGTGGGACTGACGGAGAAAGTTTGGGAGCGCATAACAAGTGACATAATATGTCTAGTAGAGACATGGGAACATAACATAAAGAGGCTACCTAAGAGGAGGGCTACCGCCTATTCACCCCGTTGGAAAGATAAGAACTTCAAAGTAGGAAGAGGGAGTGCAGTCTAGCCTGTTATGTCAAGGAGAATGTAGCAAATGGTACATGTATTTTACACTCAGATGTCAATAAAAGATACATGGTACTTAGTATGCAATTGCAAAATAAAAAAGATCTAATATTGATCATAGCATATTACCCACCGAGTAGTGACAAACTAGAACTGTTAGAACTGGGAGAAACCATGATGAAGTGGAAGGAACAGGGACCAATGATACTAATAGGAGATCTGAATGCCAGAACAGGTCAGGAGCAAGCGCAATATACAAGTATAGATGAAACAAATGGACAATGGACCCAAACGGCAAGATCAAAAGAATGGAATAGACGAACTAAGGACAAGGCAGGGATCAATGCTAAGGGGAACTATTTTCGAGGTATGCACGCGACCACAGGGGCCATCATAGCCAATGGGGTTCAGAGATGGCCAGGATCAGGGGAATTCACAAGTCAGAACGCTCATGGGAGAAGTATAGTAGATTACGTGATAATGAATGAACAGGCAGCAGGTACAGTATCAGAAATTGTAACCCTAGAATGGCCAATTGGGAGGAGGGAGAGTCACAGACCCATGCGGTTGACAATTACAGTGGGGAACAACCAAAAATGAAGAACAAATGATGAATCTAAGAGATATAGGGAAAGCTGAAAATACATTTCCGGAACAAGCACGCTGAACGCTTTTGCACAAGTAATCAAAGAGGAAATGGGGAAAAGGAAATGGGAGAGCACAGGCGACGAGAATGGAGATCGCCAATGACATAACAAAGAAAAGTGGCATTAGAAATATTCGAAAAGAAGGAAGAGAAAGGAAAATGATGCCTTCAAATCTTCAATATGGTATGACGATGAGTGCAAGGAACGAGAAGGAAAGTCAAAGCCGAGGTAAGGAAACATACCAAAAAAGGAAAGAACGATATATCTAAAGTTACCAAAAAGCAAAGAGGAATAAGAATCGATGCAAAGATCAATGGGGGCTGGCCAAGCTAATCAAAAACAACCACGTAAGTTCCGGGGTGGATTTAAAGAGAAAAAGCAAGGGAATAAGGGAAGTGAAATCACACAGGGCAGCATTGGAACAACAGGATGGGAGAACTATCTTGAAAAACTATATAAGACAGGGGCACCCCCAGCACCAATACCTGAACTACAAATAACGGACAGGCCATGCTTCGACGTACAGGAAGTGATGATAGCATTGAATGGGATGGCCAATAACAAGGCCCCGCACCTATACCGGATTAAGCTGTGGAAGTACTAAAATGTGCGATATACCACTATAGTAAAGCAGGTGACAGAGATATTCAATGGTATAATACACGCAGGGCTTCCAAACAGATGGGCGTACAACAGGGTCATACCCCTATACAAGGGGGGAAGTAAACAGGAACCTGGAAACTACAGGACAATAATGGTAAGTTCCATTTTCGCAAAGTGGTTCTGGAAAGGTTCTAGACAACAAATTAAAGCAATGGGCGTGAGGCGGGGGAATTTGAGAGCAGGGGCAAGGGGCTTTAGACCGGAACACTCAACAACAACGCACCACCTAGTGACTCTCCGGATACTAATAGAGCATAATAGAGGCCACGGAAAGAAAGTGATATGCTGTTTTGTGGATTTCAGAAAAGCTTTTGATACAGTACCAAGGGAAAAGCTTATACAGAGGCTTGTAGACATGCAAGCACCGAGACATGGTAGGGGCAATTAAGTAGATTGTACTATAATGTATATGCAAAAATAGAAGAAGAAGGAAAGGCAATAGACCTGTGACACGTGAGTCAAACAGGGGATGTCCATTATCTCCAACACCGCTCTAATATATATAGATGCCCTCTACGATTTTATAGCGAACGCTGCAAGGGGCGTGGGCGCCCTACACTTTCGGGGAACCAAGGTACCTATCATGCTATATGCTAATGATTTGGGCATGATGGCCACAAAGAACAAGGGAATGCACGACATCAAAACTACTAGAGATCTTCCTCCGAAAAGACAGGGGCTAACGCTGAATCTCACAAAACCAAAATAGTCTTTTTTGGTAACAGAATAATCACAAGCCGCTCAAATATCTAGGGACGTAATTAGAAGAAGCAACAGAGTACAAGTATCTAGGGTATGATACACATGGCACGGAAATGGGCTTAAAGGGGCGGATGCTAGATTCCAAGCGACCATAGGAAGCTACTATAACATGAAAAACTTCGCAACAGAAAAATAGAATAATAGACCGGGAAATTAAATGCTATCTATTCGGCATGGTAGTCGCCACAACGCAACGCATATATCTGCGGAAGCCCGGGGGCCCGGGCTAACGTGACAAGAAATGGGAAAAGCAAGAAGGGATTTTCGCACGGCTACATAAACGAATTCAAACTAAGGGCAAACACACCATTGACAACCATAGTATATGAGACAAAATCGAAAACCTATGGAGGTGAGAGCATGGGAAAGGACCATCGATACATCATAAGAAATAATGCAGGTGAAAAGTCGAGAAGTTAGCAAGCATCGCAATCAACGAATCAACGAAGGTCGCGCACATCACCACAAGCGGATGGTTTAGGGATGTAGCAATCCGGACCGCAGAAATGAGGCTAAATTTGAGCCGAACCGATCGATGAAGGCCAATGGAATGAGGAGTGGGCAAGTAAAGCTACGCGGGCATGGTCGCAAAGACACACAGGACCCAAAACAATGGCTTGTATCAATATTTAATCCGGAGCGGATGATAGGACAACAAATGTACCAAGATAACATGCTTGGAAAACCGAGACGAGATATTTTAGCAAAGTTCGGGATGGGATGTCATGATCCGAGAATTGAAAAGGACAGGTGGAGAAAAATAGACAGACAGGATAAAGCTATGCGAGAATCCGACAGATGAGTGGAAATAGAGGACGAAAACCACATGCTTAACGAATGTCCAACTTACACAGACATCAGGGAAAAGTACAGGAGAGTAAGGTGGGGACAATCAGTACATACCATAATGGCAAGGACAGAAACAATGGGAGACCTGGCAGATGCAATACGAGATGCTCTTTGAGCGCACAACGGAAGCACATGAACAAAAAGGGCTTACGATATGATTTGCTAAAGAGGCAAATCATAGACGCCCACTAAATGTACAAAATTTAAAAGTCATTTTGATATAAACGACACCGCGACGCCCTTGAAGCCTAACAAAGTAGGGTGTCCGGCATTAATAGGAAAAAAAGTGAGCCTTGAGAAAGGCTACAACAAAACAAATAAGTGATGTGCTAGTAGCCCCCCACCGGGGAGCTTCATACGCTACACAAGTCCAGAGGCCTCAGGGCACAAGGGACAATAATGTATTCTATTCTATTCTATTCTATTCTATTCTAAATGTAAATACTCTTCCCCATAAACTCCCGTATACTGATCTCAATCCATGTATAAAATACTCTTTATCACTCAGCATATGCTTCCATAAAAGGTATATGTACAAGTGGTGTATTTCTTGTTGCTTAGTGTGTGTGAATGAACGAAGCCAGCATACATCCTCGCCCTGAAACTCTTTCATAAAATTCTAAAAGTTGCTCTTGCTCTTCGGAATGAACCTGGCCGTATGCAACTAGCATACATCCTTGCCCGCAACTCTTTCATAACTTGTAAAAGTTGCTTTTGATCTTCGGGCTCGCGAAGCTAGTGCTCCCACATCCATCCATAGCAGAAATAGTTTATAGAGCAAATAAATGATTTGGAATTCCAATTATTTTGTCAATGACACTTGTGTACGTTGGGCCTGCAATGTCTAGCTTGCACTATGTGAATCTATATGATTTTGAGCTTTATTCAATTGTCTCTCAATTGAGCATTACTCTTTCCAACGTCCATCGCCTAGCGCCCCCTTGCTCCACCGCCTACGAGCTCCATCGCCTCCTAGCTCACGAACCTCCTAGGGGTTTTGCCCATTAGGGTTTTGCCTAGGGTTTTGCACAGTTGCCCCAAAGTTGCACAAGGGACGTTTTTTAATCCAGATGCCCTAAACGAGCAATGCTGAAGTTTTTCTGCCATGCCCTAATTTGCCTAGAAAGTGGTGCATTTTTCAATCTAGATGCCCTAAACGAGCAACGCGCAACTTTTTCTGCCATGCCCTAATTTGCCCAAAAAGTGGCGCGAAGGACATTTTGGAGACCCCATTTTCTATTCCATGCATCCAAGGGGTTTATTGTATTTTCCCCAGATCGGTTTCATCCCAGTTCACTTGATCCCCAATGCAATTGATCCCCCCAAAGTGTTACCCCCTAGTTCCCATTGACCCCCTCCCCCCTTCCAAAACTTGATTTGTTACTCCCCAATTTTTTACCTCACTAAATCGGGTTCCTTCCCCACATTAGTCCCACTACATCAGATCAGTTTGTCCTATCGGGACAGACACTCGGGACGAGGAAGTAGACTCGGACCACCGGCCCCTGTTCATGCATCTCCATTGGGAGGCTCCCCGTGCATCTACTGCCTCAACACACCGGGTGCCCCAGCTGCGCCTGGACTACGACCGTGCATGGACCTATGCCCAGCTGCTTGAGCATGATCTGGCGGGACTGCTGCAACTCCCCACACTTCAAGAGCAATCTGCTCAGCTGACTCACCTGCTTCTGACGGCTGCGGAAAGATGCTTTGGGAGAGGCCGCTCACGGCGAACCTCAGACACTACCACCTTCCCCCGCAACAGATGGTTTGATGATGAGTGTCAGGAGCTCAAACGCACACTCCGGCAAGTCACTGATCCCATCTCCCGCCCACAGACCGTCAGTCAATACCGCTCCTTTCTCAAAAACAAGAAGGCTAGATACCTCGCAGAGCATCAGCAACAGATGTTTGGTCTCCTGGACCGGCACCCCAAAGCACAATTTCATTAATTTTGGACAAAACTTGAATTCGTGGACTTTTCATCAATGACTTGCCTCAATGACTATTTTCTCGACCGAATATACATCCCCAGCAAGTGTTGCATATGCTTCGGCAATAAGCACATGAATCTTGAGTTTGACAATGTTGGGTGGCTTCTTCTTATTGGAAGGAGTCCAAGTGTTATCGATAGTGTCTATCTCAAGAGCGGTCTTCGTCCAACAATTGACATAACCATCATCACCATCACAGATGTATCCTTCTATGAATCACTTCCATCTAGAACCTTAACAATGACGTAAGAAACATGTTTATTGAAGATATGAAAGATATGGAAGAAACACATCATATGCGTTACTCATCCATGAAGGTCTTACCACGTGTCCGCCAGCAACCTGAGAATAGATAGCGTCAAACTCGATGAAAGTGCCCTCATGTCGCTAAGTCAAGCTAAAGATGACACATATGGCTTTGGCATTATAGTAGTCCACATATAATGAAATAGGCAGGAACCCTTCAGTGAAGGGTCTTCAATCCTAGGAATTGGTCACACACAACATGAATTAAAGTACCTGGTTAATGGTGTTGGCCCGTTACTATCTTCTACCCACCTTTGTTTGGGGTTCGAGTGTGCTGGTTCATCTTCTGTATCATTCATGTCATTGCAGCCATTAGCCTCTCCTCTCGCAAAACACCATCACGCAAAACATTGAAAAATGTATCATTTTTGGGCCCATAAATTAGGGGGCCTAAATAGGAATGCCCATAAAATTGGGCATACCCTATTTGGGCACCCGCCCAATTTGACCAATTCGAGGGCAAAAAAAAAAAAAAGGGTCTCGCAAATTGGGCGCGCGCCCAATTTAGAGAGCCCAAACAGGTACCCACCCTGTTTGAAGCCCACAAATTGGGCGTCCGCCCAATTTGAGGATATTTTTTTTTTCCTCTCAAATTGGGCGGGTGCCCAATTTGAAGAGCCTAAATAGGGCGCCCGCCCTATTCAATTGCTCCAAACTTAGTGCCCGCCCTATTTGAGCACACTGGATTGGGCCCCTGGCACATTATACAAGAAAAACTAGGACTTCTCATACAACATGCTTAACTCGACCTACTCATTGACAAGCACCAAAACTAACAATGTGATTTTAACAACAAAAGATCATACCTCGTCTTGAAGCCTAAGGGTGTGTCCCATCTCCTTATCATCAGTATGGCAATGCATGCTGCAATACTCAAACCCTACCACAACTAGGTTTATGATTTCAACAATAAAAGCTCCTACCTCATCTTGAAGCATAAGGGCGTGTCTCGTCACCTTATCATTAGCATGGCAATGCATGCTGCAATACTCAACCAAGACAAACATTGGTACTTAGAATTGCACTGGTCAAAGGAGATCAATGCTCCATTACACATTAAAATCAAAGTAAAAAATACTCTAGAATTGCAATAGAACTTCAACCTTGAAATACAAACCACAAAAATAGCAGCACATTACACTAGTACATCATATATGCTAATATAAAGTCAAAACTTACCTTCTGGTAAAGCGCCTGGTCGAGAGCAGAAAGGGTGGATGGCAAGACGCTTGGAATATGGATAGGAACAACTTTTGGGAATATTGAGTTGAGGGGGGAAATTCAAATTTGAATTTTGAATTTCAGATAGGAAGAGCTTTTGGGAATATTGAGTTAAGGGGGGGAAATTCAAATTTGAATTTTGAATTTTAGCATTCACGTGAATGGTCCACGTGGATTTTATTTTGAATTTGAAATGGTCATGAAAAGGGGGTTTATATTGTGACGCATTATGGGCCCACCATATACGCCCTGGACCTTTCATTATGAGCATGCCACTTGTCCATTATGCATTAAACATTTTTTGCATGTGTTTTTCAAATATATGGACCTCGTTTCAAAGGTAGAAGGCGCTTGTTTTTCTTCCTCCTCCATTGTGTGCTCCTCCAAGAAGACGACTATCCTTTAAGATATTTTAAAGTGTCCAAGACCATTACAGGTGAGTGCATCTCCTTTGTTTATTGTTTTTATTCCATTTTTTGTGAAGAGTCCTTCTCAAATACCATCAAGCTTGGAGTCCTTCTCAAGCGCCACTGATATAGACTCTGAAAAAGCTTAGAGGCCCTTGTATCTAGCCCGTCCCAGACCGTTCCCTTTTTTCCGGATAGCAATTTACCCCCAGCTACCAGCTACATACCCCCAAACCAAAAATACCAAGAAAATTTCATGTTGTTTCCTCTAACAGTTGCCATTGGTCTTAAATTGGGCTGTTACCCAATTTATAAGGCATAAATTGGCATCTAGCTTTCCTTATCACCCATTAGGGCCCAATTTATAAGGCATAAAGTGATTTTCCTTGTCACCCATTAGGCCTACAAATTGGGCGGTCGCCCAATTTATAAGGCATAAAGTGACAGACTAACCCTTGACTTGTGTAAGCTTCTTCATACTAAGAGTTGCCATTGGTCTTACAAATTGGGCGGTCGCCCAATTTATAAGGCATAAACTGGCATCTAGCTTTCCTTATCACCCATTAGGCCTACAAATTGGCCGATCGCCCAATTTATAAGGCATAAAGTGATTTTCCTTGTCACCCATTAGGCCTACAAATTGGGCGGTCGCCCAATTTATAAGGCATAAAGTGACAGACTAACCCTGGACTTGTGCAAGCTTCTTCATACTAAGAGTTGCCATTGGTCTTACAAATTGGGCGGTCGCCCAATTTATAAGGCATAAACTGGCATCTAGCTTTCCTTATCACCCATTAGGCCTACAAATTGGGCGGTCGCCCAATTTATATAAGGCATAAAGTGACAGACCAACCCTTGACTTGTTCCTATTTAATCATAGTGAAAAAGTAATTGTGAAATAACAAAAAAAAATGCATATCCTACAAATAATATCCTGCAAATAGGGCGGTCGCCCAGTTTGTTGTGCACTTGTTTCTTCAAGTCAGCTTTAAATCGGGCGATCGCCCAATTTCAGAGTGATCGCCCAATTTCAGAGTGACCCAATTTGCCCAATTTCAGAGTGACGGGATTTTTAGGCTGGGTGCTTTGGTAGTTCTTCACGTGTTCTGTTTCTTCTCCCCGCTACGCTTTGAATCGGCGGTCGCCCAAGTTCGAGTGGCAACATTTCTAAACCGCTCTTTGGCATTTATTCACACTCTGCTTTAAATACTAGGCTTCTTTGTATTCTTCGATGTTCTGCAACAAGAAACCAAACAGAAGAATAAACCAAACCTGAAGGACCACGAACTCCCTTGAAAACATATCTACTTTTACATAATCCTGAATCTTTCTATCTTTTGTCTATGTATGCGGATCTTTTGTCTATGTTTTGATATTGTAGAAGTTTCCAAGCATTTGAAAACGAAGATACATAATATTTAGAAGATTCGAAGATACAAAAAGAAGTTTCTTTTGTCTATGTTTTCATATTGTATTTGACACATTCGAAACGAGAAGGTAGGAAGATTAGCATGTGGCGCATCCTTGAATATCAAACCAAATAAAGGGACATGCGAAGATCATAGCCGGAGGCGAGCCACTCCACACCTTGTCATTGAAAAAGGAGAAGTAGAGTATTTTATTTTGCAACTCATGAAGTTTTACCTCTGTACAAACCGCAGGCAGTCCATCTAGTTGAAATGAAGGTGTATTCCCAGCTGCAAATCCATCGTAACCTGGTTCAAATTGCCCACAAGCAAAATCATATCCACCTTCTCTATTTCGTTCACCCATTAAGCCAAGCCGAAGAGAAGAGAAGGGAATGAAGAAGATGAAGGACGAAGGAGGCAGAGAAGAGGATGAAGGAGCCGCTGCCGTCGCCGCTATTGTTCTTTAGATTTAGGTTTAGAATAATTTTTATTGTCCTGTTAATTGTTAACTTGTTTTGAGTATTGTTAAATAAGCTATAACATATTGGCTTGTTGGTGAAGGCTTTGGGGTTATATATCCTAGGGCTTGAGTTTGAAATCAAGTAGTGACATTTAGGGGTCTCCTTCCTTTTTGTTAGAGTTTTATATTTTCATTATATATCATTGATCTAGGTTCTTTCACCAACCAAAATTCATGGGAAATAAAAACTTACACCTTGAAAATATAATATTTTCAAAACACAATATTATAACTACGTATTTGTCGAATCACCACCTCCCAGGGCAAATTGGGCGCCCGCCTAGTTTGGCCCTTATGGGAATTTTTGCAGGCCATTGTGGTGACCACCCCTTAGGACAACTTTGGCGCCCGCCCAGTTGGGGGACACCTTTTGTCATGCAAGTCACCTGCATCAACCATTTCGCCTTCCCCAAAGATTCTTTTTCCCAAGGATTCAATGATGGGCAATCGTTTTGCCTTAACCCAAGGAATCTATCATGGTCCCCAAACCACAATCAAAGCACATTTTATGAGGTCAAACCTTCATTTTTCGGTGCGGAAAACCCCATATTAGACGCACTATTGACCATTTGAGATATTTGTGGACTTGCGAGAAGTCCAAAATTATTAGACATTCTCGAGAAGGGTCTTGAGCAAGCCCGATTGACCATTTGAGATATTTGTGGACTTATCACAGAGGGGGTGTCATCATGGGCCAAAATGGGAAGGCGGAGATTTAGATGGCATGCGGCGTAATTCGAAATGGGCCGGGCCTCCACGGTGCCTCGCTCACGGCATTGTTCAATAAAGCATTGCGAGAAGGCTTCCCTACGCAATGGACTAGTAGAGTAGTGCCCATATACAAAGCGGGGGACCCTCAATGCCCGCCAACTACCGTACTATTATGGTCAGCTCTGTCTTTTGCAAAACTGTTGGGCGGCATCCTTGAGCAGCGGTTGACAATATGGGAGAGGAAACGGAGGTGCGAGCTCTTATACTGAGGCGAGGTTTCCGGCCCGGACATTCCAAGGCATGCTCGGGCCGTATCACATCGGCAGCCACGTGTCCGGTGATCGATAGCATTGAGATGCGTCGGGGTTGCCCCCTCTCCCCACACTCTTTGGCCTATACATTGATCGGTTGGAAGATTGGCTCTCGAGCATGGAGGTGCGCGCGCACATCTCATGCATCACACAATCCGGCAACTCATATATCTCTTGCGATGTCAACCTCATGGCCTATACTCCGGAGGACATGCAACGTCCACTGGATGCTCTTGACACTTTTTGCCAATTCAGCGGCATGCGAGTTAACTTGGCCAAAACTAGGGTGTTTGCTAATTGCATCATTCCATCGGCCAAGGCTTCCCACATTCACTTACGGGGGCAAGAGGTAGAGGTGGCTCCGACCTACAAGTACTTGGGGATTGAGTTCTCAACTACCACCCATTGGGATCGCGGCTATCAAGTTCTGGGTCCGCGGCGAGTTGGAAAGCACTATATGCCATCGCGAACAATGACCACAAAGGCGAGTTGTATGCACGGGGCCACCAAATACATTTGTTTTGGGCCTTGGTTGAGCCGGTCCTTTTGTATGGGGCGAAGTGTGGGGTCCAGGTGATATCCCTCAACACCGGAATGACTTCGGCAGTGCGAGAAGGCCTTCTTGGCACGGGCCCCCGGGGTGAAGTCCACGGTTCGCACGCATCCTACTCCAAGAGACGAGATTTCTACCCTTTCAACGGGCTGCATTGGAACGCCATATCGTTTACTTCAAAAGGCGTTCGCTATGGCGATACGCTTGCCCCCCACCTTGCTTTGGCCCGCGGCGATGGGTCCCCAACGCTGAAATCCTGTTGAAGACAAGCAAGCTCGGTGGTTCTCCACTTATTTGGGGTGTGCAGGCAAGCAGATCGTCAGTCGAACAAAGAAAGATCGCGAGGCACCTAAATTGTACCTAGATGCTACTTTCCTTCGCAAGCTCTGGGATGCAGAGGCTCTGACGCACGTTAAGCTGGCACAGAATCAGCAGCAAGTCAATCCGGGCTCGCGAAGCTAGTGCTCCCACATCCATCCATAGCAGAAATAGTTTATAGAGCAAATAAATGATTTGGAATTCCAATTATTTTGTCAATGACACTTGTGTACGTTGGGCCTGCAATGTCTGGCTTGCACTATGTGAATCTATATGATTTTGAGTTTTATTCAATTGTCTCTCAATTGAGCATTTCTCTTTCCAACGTCCATCGCCTAGCACCCCCTTGCTCCACCGCCTACGAGCTCCACCGCCTCCTAGCTGACGAGCCTCCTAGGGGTTTTGCCCATTAGAGTTTTGCCTAGGGTTTTGCTCAGTTGCCCCAAAGTTGCACGAGGGATGTTTTTGAATCCAGATGCCCAATTTGCCTAGAAAGTGGTGCATTTTTTAATCCAGATGCCCTAAACGAGCAACGTGCAACTTTTTTTGCCATGCCCTAATTTGCCCAAAAAGTGGCGCGAAGGACGTTTTGGAGCCCCCGTTTTCTATTCCATGCATCCAAGGGGTTTATTATATTTTCCCCAGATCGGTTTCATACCAGTTCACTTGATCCCCAAGCAATTGATCCCCCCAGATTGTTACCCCTAGTTCCCATTGACCCCCTTCCCCCCTTCCAAAACATGATTTGTTACTCCCCAATTCATTCTACCTCACTAAATCGGGTTCCTTCCCCATATTAGTCCCACTACATCAAATCAGTTTGTCCTATCCAAAAGACCCAATCCCGACCACAATGTTAACAAACATCTATAGGCCACAGATCCCTTATCCATGACACAGAAAGCCAAAGATATGGCGAGAAGACCAGCAAAGAGCAAGCCATACATGCCACTAGACCATGAACAGGTCCTCCCCTCATCGGACACATCAAGTACAATTACGGGCAAAAATACTTCAGGAAACCCTTCCCTAGTAGCCCCACCAGATATAGCTCAAGTTTTTGTTACATAGACAGTTCGTGCGAAGTTTCCATTGATCTGGTTCCGATCAGTGTTACAGTGACATCCATGCATCTACCCCTAGAACACTGGGTACAGGCTTTAGAGATCTTGGAGCTTTCGATGACATTAGTACCAGACTACTAGCGCCCCCTCCTCCCTCCCCCCACCCCAGGCCACAAGCCTGAGCAGATACCATAGTACAGACTGGTGGATGTCCAAATGCAAGAGGGCGCTCAGGATCATACACAGGAGCTAGGAACAAGAGCCTCAGATAGCATACAGAGTACAGGCTTAGATCAGCCCGAGCAGGCCAACACTTGAACTTACGACTCGTGGAGGTCCAGAAAATAGGCTTTTGTTCAGATATGAAGGCAGCTACACATTTTTTTATAAATACAATGCATATCCATAGTCTAGGAACTTTTACAGCACAAAGAGTGTGTGTTCAATCGGCCCCGACCACCAATGCCGCCTCTTACGGTGCATTTCTCGGCGTCATGGGATAGGTCAGATGTGTCTTGACGAAGATGGGAGTCACTTCAAGGGCACTCACTTTTCGGTGCAAGAGGACCTCTTCCTAGTTCAGTTAACTTGGAGATGTTAGGAACTCTGCAAGGTTCGAGAGGCGAGGCTTTCGGAAAAAAAGGCAGTATACCCAGAAGGCACAACACTCATTTTTGACCCGGTGGCCTCAAAACCCCACAGTTGGATTAATTTTAAATTGGGTTTTCTTTTTAAACATGTTTCATGTTCTGTGATGAAGCTCGGTCCCAGGTTTGATTTGGGCTTATGCCCTTTGTTCTGTACCCATCCCATGGCTCGATGGGGTCCTCATGGATGTAAAAAATCTATCTCATCTTTTATGTTCGTTCTTTCTAAGGATGGGAAAAAGATATGTAGGACATCACACGTGCTAGAAAAAGCGAGACATCTATATATGAACAAACAAGGACATCTTTAGTGTTTGAAATCCCTAGTTAGCCTAACTAGCAAATTTGCCATTGTAGATTACCGCCTACAGGATTTTGCATATAGTAGAATCATATATGCCAGAATTTAAAAATAAAATGTAATCTTCTTACTAGATTTTTTTGTGGTATCGTCTCAATCGGTTCAGAAACCACACGTTTCTCTGGATCATCATAACGTACTTCCACATATCCACTTGAAAGAGGGTCTTTTCATGATGGGTGACCCTCAAAACCATGATCTGTTGATGTATGGCGGGAGTTATTTGCGCCCTTGGTTGGATCCGGTCTCCTAGGCCCTCCGGATAGATAATATTGATTCTTTGCTTCCCAGACGGTAGGGGAAGAAGCGAGAAAAACTCGAATGATACGATCCCTCCGTCACCCCGGAATGAAAGACTTCCGTGGGTGATCTCGTAGTTCCTGGTCCATGAAGATGCGTTATTAGGTGCTCCATTTTTCACATCTTGGCTGAACTTCAACCTGTGCTCGAGAGATAGCTATCCATACACTGATAAGGGATATATGGATTCTCGGGAAGAGAGGAGCCATGAATGACTGGCCCCCCTGGACCGCCCGGATCCCACGAGTGAATGGAAGGTCAAATCCCCATTAGAATTGGATCTCACCTGAATCGCCCCATCTATCCCCCCGGAGAAAAGTTCGGTTTTTCAAGAACCGAAGCGGGAGGAGTACGGTTCTAAACCCAACTCACGTACCACTTCGATCGGCGAACAACCGAACCCTTGGGACCTTCTTCAACCCCAGGATGTGATGAGTCGACATCGAGGTGCCAAACGACTCCGTCGATAAGAGCTCTTGGGAGTCATCAGCCTGTTATCTTCAAATCGTCCGCAGGTACATAAACTGCCTGGATGGAGGTTATAGATCCCTCCTTTGTGGAAGTAATTCTTTCTTGCAAAGAACCCATTTCTGTGCTGAGAGTTGGTTGGTAGCCCACAGCAGAAGGCATTCTACCTAATAAAGCAGAAACTTCAGATCCTGCTTGAACGAAACGAAAGATATTGTCAATGAATAGAAGTACGTCTTGCTTATTAACATCTCGAAAATATTCGGCCATGGTTAGAGCGGTTAAACCAACTCTCATACGAGCTCCTGGTGATTCATTCATCTGACCATAAACTAAGGCTACTTTTGACTCTGAAATGTTTTGTTCATTAATCACCTTTGATTCTTTCATTTCCATGTAGAGGTCATTCCCTTCGCGGGTACGTTCTCCCACTCCAGCAAATACGGATACACCTCCATGAGCCTTAGTAATGTTGTTGATCACCCCACTTGGGAAAAGAAGTCGAAAAAAATAATAAATATAGTGATCCTTCAATTCTTCACCGCCGTAGAAATAGCTAAAGAGATTGGACAGAAGGGGGAGAAAACAGAGGATAGTTGACAATGACACGTTCACTAAGAAAAGGTCCTTTTATAGCTGATCACTTCATAAAAAAGATTGAGGCACCTGACCAGTTGGAGACAAAAATAAATAAGAACATGGTCCCAATAAAGGGGACCCATGGACGATATTCCTCTTCTCCAATTTGAGTTCTAGCCAAGTCCCGAATAAATTCTAGAACATATTCGACGAGATTTTGACCATCCGACGGAACGATTTATAGATCTCCAGTAGCTAGAATGGCTAAACTTAATAAAATAGTAATTACATTGCGTGTGTGTGTGTCGTGGCATGTCCTTTTTTTTTTTTTCCTCCGGGGGGGGGAGGGGGGGGTCTCTAATGGTGGCAACAAATAAATAAATAAATAAATAAATAAATAAATAGCATTAACAGATAGTGTAAATAAATGATGTTGGAATTCATGTTTTTTATTGAGTAATGCATGTGTATGTTCACATCAGTATTCCAACAACCAAGTTCAAGTCTTTTACGAACTTATAGGATCATAATTGTCTTCGAATTTGATCATATCAATACCCATTTCTTTTCATAAATGGGAAAAAGTATATCAACCACATCGTACATTTAAAAAAAAAAAACTATATACAGGCAAAACAATCAATCACATCATATGCATGTGTTAGAAAAGGCCAAACGACTACATACAAACGAAACAACACACACGTCACCTACATAATATAATGTGACCTCCCTTTCTATGTCATATTGTAACCCCACCAGTGGCAAACGACAATTTATTGTGGATATACTAATGGCAAGAAACTTCCATTGAAATTGTGAGTCCAGCTCAAAAGAAAACTCATGGTGCATGTGTAGCACTAGGTTGTGCTCACATGATTTTTTCCCAACAAATATACCTTTGATTTTTTGCCCATATCCGAGAGCGGTATGTTCGATTACTAGTGCCTGGCCAACCGTTGCATGATTTATTGAATACGGCCTCAGTGAGTTTGTTGGGGTCATACCTCCAGGAGGTTATGGATGGACAGATGGATGGATGGATGGACAGATGGACAGAGGATAGGCGGCAGACGGGGAGATAGCATGCAGGACCTTGATATATAGATAGATAGATAGATAGATAGATAGATAGATAGATAGATAGATAGATAGATAGATAGATAGATAGATAGATAGATAGATAGATAGATAGATAGATAGATAGATAGATAGATAGATAGATAGATAGATAGATAGATAGATAGATAGATCATCCATGAGAAACCAAAACTTATGGTTACATATGCAATAATAAGAGATGCCATATTGTGCCAGCATGTGAAACTGAAGGCCACCTCATTGTATGTCGACTCTGCGGTAACAAGAATAACTTAGAAAGGAGCTAGCCTGTGTGCGGGCCATCAACCGCACTAGAGGTGCAGCAGAACTAATCCAAGGTAAAGCGTATGTGTTTAGGCTGCCCAATCTTGGAGATCGAGATGCCATGCATAGGGCTGCTAAAATGCCTCGGATTGCTATTGTTAAGGCTATTGTCAATGCTGCCAAAGTTGCTGCTACACCTACAGCTGAAGCTGACACTACTTCCACTTCCACTACTACTTAGGATGCTAATGTTTAACACCCAGGGATCTTTGCTACTATTTTTTTTTTGCTCCTCATGCTTCGCATTAGCATACGATGTTATGCGCTTCTTTGCGGCTCAAGTCCAACAGGCCCCCATTTGCCACTCCAAATAGAAATTATGCTTGCATGTGATCTTCTGGAACTGTAAGGGCTTTACTTGGCAGATAATGTTGGGCACAAGCTACCAGACCTGCTAGGCTATCAGCACTACTCATTGTTCAATGAATGCACATGCAAACTCGGACATGGGGGTGTTGCCTACTACTACCGACCAAGCCTAGTACCATCAGTCTCTTTGCCAAAAACAGACAGCCACTACCGTTACCTATGGATCTAAGTGCAGAGCCACATTGGCGACACCCTCTTTCTGGCAACATGCTACTTTTCACATGTAGATTCTAACTTCTATCGCTACAAGATAGATGTGGATATACTAGAGAAGTAACCAGCTCCCATGCACCTTGATTATGTAACACGGATAATTCTTTTTCCATTGCTGCAATCTAGTGTGGTTGTTTCATGGCTTGAACATAATTAACAAAATCAACTTCTGCTGATAAGACCTTAGCCATAAGAGCATAGTTACTGGTAACATGAGAAAAGTCATCTTGAAAGTAGTCAATAGGCTGTAACTCGGCAATTCTCGCAGAGCTTCTAAGCAAGGGGAGATTGGAAACTTTTGCCTCCTGCTGTGGTTTAGTAATAGGCATGGGCAGCTCAAATGAATGTGAATCAGACTCATACCCTTCACTATCCTCATTTGGAATGGGCTCACGATATTCAACTGGTTCATACTCTGCATAAGCATCTGCACCATCTGCTCTATCTGCTGCAATACTTGAAGAACTTGCAACATTAGGAGTACCAGCAACCTTGGAAGGGCTTGCAACAATGGAAGGTACAAAAACGCCACCATTATGAACCACATGAGAAGATCTTGCAGATTGAATGGTTTGAGTGTCATGATCAATATCAAAGGTGTTGATGATGCCTTTGGCATAATCAATGGTGTTAGGATGATAAAACTCCTTAGAGTAGACTACATCCTCAAGAAAGGGCATGCTTCTGGAGGCAATACACGCTTGGTACCAGAGTCAAAGCATCGCCAACGTTTGATGTTGCTAGGATATACAATAAAGATAGCCTAAATGGCCCTGTCAGCTAGCTTGCCTTGTTTTTGCAGTAATTCTCAAGGAACATTAGCAAACCCTAGGCAGCCAAAAACTTCAAGATTAGACACATTTGGCTTAGTGCTATAGCCTCAAACAGTGTCCTAAAGTTGATGGCATGGGTGGGAGCCCTGTTACACAAAAATAAGCGATGGTTAGAACCGCTGTCTCCGGTTAAAAGTTAAAGGTAACTCTTTATATTTGAGCATGCTACGAGTCAAATTCATAAGGGTTCTTTTCTTTCATTCTGCTATTCCACTTTGAAAGTGAGTGTAAGACATAATCATCTCTCTATGGATTCCTTTGGACAGAAGATAGGTCTGAAATTCATTAGAGATATACTCCTTCGCAATATTCGATATAAGAGCTTTAATACTAGTAGATAATTCATTTTCAATTTGCAGACCTAAGATAGCAAGAGCTTGAGACTTGAATTTGATTAGAAAAACCCATGTATATCTACTAAAAGCATCCACTATGACAATGTCTAGATTTTCAAGAGACCAATTCATTATTATTATTATATTCGAGGGTATACACTTTTACCACAACATTTGAGTTTCTGCATAAGAATTGCATTCAGGCAAGTGAAGGTCATCAACTCGGTATCCAAAACCAAATGTATAATTTCAGTTTGGAAACTTGCACTAATATGCGAGATTATCTGCAACAATTGAAAGCATTGAAGGAGCTTGCAACAGGCGATACTCTATCAGAATGCTCTCAAAGTTCTGCCTAGAGAAGTTCTCAAAGTATCTAATATTACAAGCTCCAAGATAAGATCACTATATCTTTCAATCAACTTCAACTCAAACTTATAGATCTGAACAAGGTCATACAAGATATGAGCAAATGGAAGATAATTTCTATTCTAGAACTATTCTTTTTTCACCTTTTGTTAATCCTTTAGTTATTGCATCTGGATTCACTTCTTCTTTCCCTTCTTATGAGTCTGTTGAGGAATCTAAATCAGCTTCCAAATTTGGATCTAAGCAACCATTCACTTGCTGGTATTGTGGTAAAAAGGCGATGTTAAGCGTGATTGTAGAAAGCTTCTAAAAGATATTGCTGAATTTCTAAAACACAAGAAAACCAAACAAAAAGCTACAGATTCAACTATTTCTAGTAAAGTAAATGCTCATGTTTCCCATGTTGATTTGGAGGAGGCAAAATTACAGTTTCACTGTAGCCGCAGAGAATCTACAGCTACATATTTGGCTTGTGGATTCCGGGGCACCAAGCATTTGGCAGGCCAGTCGGATGATTTCCAGACTCTTCATTCATATGACAAAACAGTGGTAAAAATGGCCAATGGAAATATTGCTAAATCTACTGCAAAAGGGGTGTATCATCAAACACTGTCTTTCTTTCAAAATTAAGGACGTCATTCTAGTGCCTAGGTTTACTTGTGAACTTACTTAGTGTAAGTGACTTTGATCGAAAGATGGGCTATTCAGTCCTATTCTCGGATGGGTACGTTCACATTCTTCATAAAAATTCTTTGCAATTTGTTGATCTTCAACTTTTGGGTCCTATAGCCAATGGTCATTTAAATAAGGAAGGCTTGTATATTTTCGATTCTACTTCACGACAAAAAGGAGTATCATGTGAGTCATCACTTGAGGTTGTTGTTGTTCTCAGAGCACAGGATTATAAGATTCAGACATATTCATCTTCTAGCTCTAGTTTCAACCTCAAAATTGAATATGGCCCGTCGCGGTGGTGGTCTAGTGGTAAGGCCTTGGATTAGGGTGATCCCCACTAGGGTTCAAAACCCACTGGCTACCATCGGGTGGGAGACGTGGGCGGGTGCAAGTCCCACCAACCATGCCTTTAAAAAAAAAAAAAATGAATAGGGTTCAAGGCATCCCACCAACCATGCCTTTAAAAAAAAAAAATTGAATAGGGTTCAAGGCATGCTTACAGAGATAGATAGCTGCATGTAGTCTTGGGAAGCAAGTACAAGCATATTATCCATTACAAGCTGAGTTTCGAGCTCAACACCCATTGGAACTGCTGGATACAGATATATGTCATCTCCCTCTACAATCACTATCTAATACATATATCCTTCACATGCTTTGAGATGATACAAAGCCATAAAATCCTTTTTCAAATCATGAGATGAAGTAGGGTTCTATTTTGGTTGAAAAATAACTCTCAAATTGACATCTCGCCATGTGAAATAATTGTCAATTTCTAACATAGGGTGTGTAAAGTATTTTCGAAGATTGTTATCTGTAGCCATTTGTGGTGAAAAGAATACAAGTCCAAACATATTCAAGCAGAGCCAAGAAGGAAGTACGAATTGATTGAGAAAGGATTACCAAAAGATTGTCATCGAGGGTTCTTCAAGCAATTTTGACCAGAAAAGCAAAATCTGATAAGCTAAAGAATATTCCAACTAACATGTGTCACATCCAAGCCTAAAAGATTGACAAAATTCAATTTTAACCAACAATTCCAACCAACAATTCAAATTTGAATTTGAATCAATTCGAATTTCTCTTTATCAGACCCAAAAAGACTCGTTATGATCCCACATGCTAAAATTCGCTACTCAATTTCCTCCTTGCATCAAGCTCTGATACCATGAAGATATGACTAGATATGATTAGCTTAAAGACGACTATGCAGATAGAATGAGATGGATGATAGAGCTAGTCTAATTAGTGAACTCGATATAAAACAATAAAGCATGACTATGGCTTTATAAACAAGCCATGTCATCAACACCTAGATGGCATGCCTAGACATCTATGAATAGGGACACATGACATGTCATGTGCTAACATTATACAAATATTGATATACTATATCGACCAAATAGTCAAGAAAAAAAAAAAGCCAGCCAAATCTACATTTCCAGCTCTTCAAATGCATATTTTACTTACACTCCTATTTTGACGGCCATAAAGGAGCTTGAATTAAAGCATACTTGTTTTGCACTATAAAATAATAGATGACGCATTTTAGACCCTATACAGAACTCCTAAACTGACAACATTTCCAGCAAAGCATATTGGAGATTTAAAGAAATTTGGATCAGATTTGGCTATTGTTCAGTAAGTCTATAGTACATTATTATCATAGCAGAAATATTAAGAAGCTTTTGTGGATGTCGCTCTTGAAGCATTAGATAAAGAATGGCCTAGTGAGCACTAGCACTTATACCTATGTATACTTTACATGGTGAAATTTGAAGACGAAAGCAAACCCTCGCTGCTAGTACTTGGGAACTGTGGTGTACCCTATAACAACTTCCACAATTCCTGAATAATCCACAAACGCTCCTTTGGCAACAGGCAGGTCCACTTTATTGAATAGTCGTCACTCAAAATCTTTGTTTGCAGAACTCAAGAGACCAAGTGCCCATCTTCATGTCAAATAAGAAGAATTTCCAAAAGATAGCTAAGCTTGTTCCCTCTTGATCTCTTTTATTTGATATGAGCATTCCAATCACATCCCGCCTTCATTTGATTTGACCTTCCGCAAATCTGTATTTAACCTTTGCATTGCCAGCCAGTAGCTATTGCATTGCCACTGTAGCAAATTAAATGCATTTACAAAAAGAAATTATAATCTATATCAGCTGGACTTAATTGATCTTAGCTCCCAACTTCCTTCACCATCAATTAATCGTAGCTCCTTAGAGTGATAAGGTATAAGACCAGGACGCTGTCATTTATTTATATTACAAAAAAAGACGAGTCAGACAAATCCAGTAGAAATTTGATGCTGAATTCAATAGGAATTTGATGCTGAGCAGAAAAAGTGGTACCCATACCTGGGAAATTGTTACAACCGTGATCCCAAGCGACTGTGCATGCTTATACAGACCCTCTTCAACGTCTATGCTCGTGGCACTACCAGAAATAAATGATATGTAAGATTAATGAGCCATTTCCTTATATAGAAGTACAAGCACGTGCAGAATAATTACTTTGTGCACTCGTCTAGAATACCGAACTTTGGATGATGAAAGAAGAGGCGAGCCTGCATTACTGAATAGTTAGTACCAAAGAATATTTGGCATGCATAACATACAGCCAGCAAAACTTACCATCCCAAGTCTTTGCTGTTCACCAAGTGACAGCATATCTTCCCAGTTTGCTGTAGTATTCCATCCTCCTTCACGTTCAAGCAAATAAACTAACCTAACATCTTCTAAAATAGAGAGCAGCTTCCGGTCTAGTAAGATGGATGCCTCTTCAGAGGGGTAAGATTGCACTATACCATCTGCATTATCTGCAAAACATACAAATGAAATGCAACAGAGGGGTAACATAAATGCAAATGAAATTAGAAATAACTTAAGCATATCCATCACTAAGCAGGTGCCAAATTCCAAACCTCTATCGGACTCTTCCATAACTTTTACTGTAGCTTCCGGCAGCGTTAAAGGGTATATTATCTGATCTCTAAGCGTGCCAAGGGCGGTATAGGGACGTTGAGGTACATAAAAGATTTCACGACTCAGCCCTGTAATATGAACACCATCTGAATCACTGGTAATTCTACCAGGCTTTGTGACTGAACCACTGACAATAGGCCATAAACCACCAAGCACCCTGAACAGAGAGCTTTTTCCACTGCCATTTGGACCTGGAAACTAGATAATATCAATATCCGAACCTGTTGACATGTAAGAAGTCCACTGGAAACAATATAAGCAAAAGAAATTACCTGTAACAAGCATACTTTGCCCAACTGAAATCTTGAATGTGAGCTTTCTAGCTAGGAGCTTCTGCGAAGGAGTCACAATATCCACACCAGAAAACACAATGTCATTAGTGTCTTCTGCCATGAGCGACCCAAATGTTTGCCTTCTTTTCTCTATTAACTTCAAAGGATCGACTGAATTGGATTTTGATATACGCTTGACATCTGTTATCCATCCTATGAGTTGACATTAAATACATAGAGAAACAGAATGTCAAATGGAAGCAATGGTTATTGCCTCGTCTTTACCTTGCTGCGCAGTCATCAACAGCTCGTCCAGCTCTGATACTCGTGTGATGCCACCAGAAAGTTCAAGAAATTTACGATACAATTCCAGAATATCACCAAATGCAAGAAAACTTTGTGAGACTACTGAAGCTAGAAATCGTAAATCATGTGCCAGCTCTCCTGTTGTTGAACATAATGAACAAGAAGAATCAGAATAATTAACAACGGAACCAGGATACTACCAACTTAAACTCACCTTGTACAGAAGGTGAAGACCTATCGCCACCATGTTCAACAGCATACAACAGGCTAAGACCCCAGGTTACATTGTGAGGCAGTTGCTTTGTCACAAACTCATCTGCAATGCCAAAGAGCCATCTCTTGGATAATAACCTTCTGCAATGCCTAAGAAGGGCCTCAAACTTGCCATCAACAACCTGAAAGTTATTAAGATATAGCCATCATCAGGCTATTCCTTCCAGACTCTATCTGAACTGGAACTTACAGCTTGTTCTCGGGAACCGCCTCCAAAGAAAGCAACGGATTCAGCATGGGTACGGAGCCTTGAATGCATATACCTACAAAAGTTTATAACAACAAGCATATGTTTTGCTGCTACATGATATAAGAGAATAAGCAAAGCACCAAACAACCTGAATGATCCCTCCAATTGCTGCTCTGTGCTAGTTAAGGAAGCAAAATCGGGAGTGATACACCGCAGGAACCCTAGACCCAGAAGCATGTAAGCATATAAAAAGGCTACTCCTCGTTTTCCAGTAAGAGTCTTCATGCGCAATGTAAACCTGAAACAAATATGGAGTCCATAGTCATAAAGTTCAAACTTTCCAAATCTTTAATGCCACGGAACACAGCAAGAAGCCCGTAAATCATAAAGTTCAATTTTTTTAATCTTCAAATGCCGTATGATGACACTTTGAACACTCTTCCATCTACCAAAAAATGTTGGTATTGTGAACAATTATACTTTGGCTAACCTTGAATTCTAGTTAATCCTAACAATACTCTCTATCCATCTTACTAACTGCCTTACTCTGACTTCCAGCCTCTTGATGAGATCAATGTAATTTTTGTTCAATAACAGCTTACACATTAATTTACACAGAACTGAAAACTGGGCTTGTTACTTGTTTAATGCTGCCGTGAACTCTTAAAGGAAGAAAAAGTGAAGGTACTCTGTTGCTTGAATTCAAGCATAAGGACAGACCAACCAAAAAAAATGTCATATAAGGCTTTGTTTGACAAGCATCTAGTATAACCGTCTGCAATCCTCACCATACAATGTCCACCAAAGGCTTCACCATGCCTGTAACAAGTCCAGAAATATCACCACAGATCTTTTCTACATCCTGTGTAATGCGCTGATCAGCATCTATGCCGCCAGAAAGGTGTACAGCCTACACATCCAGATGAAAATGAGAAGGACGTTGCAGAAAAAATCAACTTATAAAAAATTATGCAACACTAACAGCAAAAATGCAAGGCAGATGGAAATGAAATCTGAGCAAACACCACCACCAATGCACCCACACAGTAACCCCTCCAATAAAACACACTTCAGATATTTAAAGGGAAATGCAAACACCAACAGACATAAATTTCTGTCCTTTGAGACAAACGGTACTTAAGTGACATTAAACGAAACAAGAGCAAAACATTATAATGGCATGTTGCAGAACAAGTACTGTAGCAATCTGCCAAAAAAGAACCCGAATAATGATGACCTTGTAAAAAGCATTGTTTCTAAAGTACAGCTTAGAGAGATGCTCCGTTAATCGAACTCTCCATCCCAGAGCCAGCTTGGATGTCAGGTATCTGTTTTAGATAAAATAGATTTATGGTAAATGCTCCTTAGGACACGCAACTTGTCATTATAGTTAAATACATGATACCACTAACTTTTAAGTCTCCACATGGTCCATGAGCACATTTAATGCCACATAGGAGTATCCATTGAAGATGCAAGTCAAAACAGCATGCTATACCTTAGTGAAGGTGCAACTATTGACGATGCGGCACTTTGAAGTATGCTGACACCAGTGAGGCGAATAAAAGCAGCCTTGTCCTGCTCTAATACGTGCTTTACACTGGTACCTGGATTAGATATAAATAAGATTCTTCTAAACTTTAGCAAATTTAGTTTTAAAATGAACAGGAAGCCTGAAATGACTACTTACCATTCAGGTCAGCAATGCGATCAGAAATCCATGTTCGTCCAATAACTAGTAAGGCAACAGCAAACAGCTGACTGCCCTGCTTGTCAGACATGTTAGGCACCTGCAGTGGTACCGGCAAAAGTAACTTGTAAAGTCTTTTTGTTGAGGGCAAGAAGAAAACAGGCTTCACAAACAGAGAATTTTAATAAAAAATGACTTGCACAGTATATGTGATCACAAACAAGCAATATTGGTAATTTTCTGACATTTAAGGCAAAGGGACAAAATCAAAATACCAAAATCTTGAGGAGGGAAGAAACTCTGGCAACTGTACTGCGGGGGTTGCTGCATAATCTTGGGACAACTGGGACCTGCATACCAGGAACTGCAGGGGGAGAAGATGCAAGAACTGCAGATACATATGAATCTGCTGATTTTGTTTCTTCCTGGTTCCTCTCCTGGATTACAAAAACCATATATGTGACCCAGTTATTTAAAAGTCAAGAAACATTATCAAAGGGTTTGTTACCGTCGAGAAATTCATTTTAACAGTCAATGCATCATTTGCTCGGTCTGTTCTTGGCTGATCCACATCACAGAGCTGCAGAAGGGACTGAGAACCCATATCTCTGTATCAAGTTTAAAAGTGACTCAAATCCTCTTTTAGTGCAAACTAGAATGACAGCCCCAATGACTAAAACTAACCTTTTATAGTATACACTCCATCCACCTTCACCATCCAAGGAAAGAACTGTATCATGGAAGGCAACAAGTGCAGGCCTATGAGAAATTGTAACGCATGATGTCCCCATAGCGCGCACTTGTGCACAAAACCTCTCCTCCATATCAGTTGTCACAGCACTCGTGCATTCATCAAGAATAGCAAATGCAGGCCTATGATAGAACAACCGGACCATTCCAAGTCGTTGCTGTTCTCCCAAGGAAAGCTCTTCACCCCAGTTAACTTCTTGCTCTAGGGGATAACGATCCAGAAGATACTCCAGATCTACCTGCACAAGACATGCTCTGTTCTTTCAGATATCTTCTGCCTTTGACAAACCAAATGGACTTAATTCATGTTGTTATAGCAAAATTTTTAGAGAGTTAACGCAATAGAGGATATATCTCTATAATGCCACTTGGTTGGATTTTATCAAAGAGAAATGCCAATTAGCTGTCACTAACATTCTTAAGCAATTCGCGCATGCTTTCAACGGTAAGGGCTTGGGACTCTTCTGCCACTGTCAGAGGATAGATTAGTTGATCGCGGAGGGTCCCAACAGCCATGTATGGACGTTGCGGGACATAGAAGATTTCATGACTCAAGTCAGACCCCAGTCCCGGTTTTGCAATACGACCCGAAACAAGTGGCCACAAACCTCCAAGAACTCTAAAGAGAGAGCTCTTCCCACTCCCATTAGGCCCTGCAAGATGCAGTTTTAGAACGAAACATGTATAGGATTTATCATTGTGCTTATTCTCCTAAAAAACCTTGATAGGCAGATCTACACTGCTCCTTTTCTCTTCAAATGCTGTGAAATTGTGAAACTCTTACCTGTGATTAATAGGTTTGAACCGGGTTCCACTCTAAGGGTTAAATCATCAACCAGTGTTGTGCCTGTTGGTGTTACCACCTGCAAGTACAGTTAAATACACGACTATACAGCTCACCAGTTCTATGCAAAAAAAAGCAATTTCTCTACTCACCTTTACACCTTCAAACTCAATGTACTTTGCTTCTATAAAATAGCTGCCATTCTTGTTTCTCTGTAGCTGGCTACCACCAGATTTGCGGAGTTCTCTAGCTATAGACATTAGCTCGTAAATGCGATCCGCATAACCACTGCACACCGCATGTCACTTTGCTGTTAATCACAATATACATATGCCATTTCAAAAACCAGGAAATGCTCCAGCATTTGACCTTAGCCTAGAAAACCGTCGCATACTAGTTGCCAGTGTGCCCATTGACTGGAATAGGGATATTATCACACTGGTATGGTAACGCATATTGCTTAGCATCATTGCACGCCCCGTAACTGAATTATCAGGCTTAAGTTTCCCCGAAAAAAATGGTTCAATTATCAAGACTACACCAAACGTAGCACCAAGGTACTTTAGTAGGAAGTCTTGTATCATGCCAAACCACCATTGTGTGTGGAGGACAACACTTAAATGTCTATATAGGTTTCTGAAACGCTGATGTATTATCGATGCTTCCATGTCTTGGCCACCATAAAATGCAATGCTCTCTGAATGCGTTCTTAATCGGGAATGGAGTTGCCTATAATCACCTTCTAGCTGCTGTTCTGCAGACATGAGTTTACCAAAAGGAGGTGACAGCGACCCTGTGATAGCACCTGCACCTATGACGTATCCCTGTCAAAAGGCTGATAAAGTCATTACAAAGCCATAGTACCTAGCTATACAAGGAATGACAAAAGAGAAAATGGACGTCAAATGCATTGTAAATTGCAATAATGTATTGCCAGTACCAAAATTCCAAGTGCGTATTTTGGGCTTGCATATGAACAGAGACGCCAGGTGTAAAGAACCCCGTCGAATATAGCCATCATATTTTCTTGTATAAGGTCGCAGAGCTCTGAACAAAACTTAGGTATATCACTTGCTATTCTCTGTTCTACATTGCTGATTTGGCGATCCACATGAGACATTTTGTAATATGTCATATTCTGTTGCAAGAATAAGGAATCTATATAAGATGAATAATAGCATGACAAATTTACGAGTGACAGTACTAGATTATATGAGTTAATTCAACATCCAGAACACTTTTCTGGCAAGGAACAAATATGCAAATTTGCATCCCTGGAGGTAGAATAAATAAGAAAAGCAAAATCATATTCTGGAGTAGCGATTTAAAAGCAGGCACTTTATGCCATGCATATTAGTTGTGAAATAATTTTTGCTAGAAAGCGCTGAATACACAAGCATATGTGGTTCTACCATACCATTTACCTACATGAGTTATCTGCAGAGCATTTTATTCTCGTTTTAATGCTAAGTAGAAGGTAATCTTTAAGCATAAAGAAACATAGACACCCAAAAATTCAGTGTTTGGCTAGAGAAGATCAAACCTGGAAATAGTCTGCATGAATACAGCTTGTGAGTATTTTCCGTAAATGCAAGCTCAAACTGCCAGTAAGAAACTTTGTTGTTGACATGAAAACGGATTGAAGGAGGCAGAGCAGTAGATTTTCAGATATGAGACGAAGAAAAAGTGGGACCCGCCTTAAAAAAGCTGCTCTAAACAAAAAACCTTGCACTCTAGCAAGTCTATTGCTCAAGGTAGTCCTTAATATCTGTGTACCAAGACGAACTAGTGAGTATCTTCTTAGGAAAACCAAAAGAGTCACAGTTAAAAGATATAAATAAGCTTTACCGCAATAAGCACCAAAAAGGAAAGATAATTCATCCCCTTCTTGCCCATTTTTGCAAACAAAATGCCAACAATAAGTTTCACTGATTTTAGGCTAGGCTTTCTAGCACTCCCTCTTCTAAGAGCCTTCTTTGCACTCTTTCCATCAGGCAGTTGTTCATTTCCCAATGGCATTCCATTAACAAAAGCCGAGTTGTGTTCCGACTCCTTCCGAAGGAGACCTGATCGACAATATGCCAATCCTCCTCCAGCAAGTAAAACTGCTCCCGCAATAGCCAAAGCTTTCCTGGCACATCATTATAATGGTAACTATTAATGGTCTGCAACATATGCCAGAAGGAGGTTTATAAAGGCTACCTACTGCAACCTTTTCTTTATCATCTTACCTTCTGGAAATTGAGAAGGCAGTCTGCCTTCTCATGGCCTGTGCTAGTTGTAATGAGGCCATCAAGCTCCTCCTATGCTACTGCCTGTGCAGAAAGCCAGAGACTTAATCAATGCATAGCTCACACAAAACAATGCACAAAAATAATATCTATGTTTTTGTTGAACTGCTTCATATAAACAGTCTCTAAATTTATAGAAAGAAGTTTTCTGTTTCATTTTCTCTTCAAATCAACAGAACATTAAGAATTTACAGTCTCCATCTAAGAGTACCCATTCTACAAATCCAGCCTTCTGAACAACGGAGACTTAGTCCCCATGCTATAGATAGATAACGTGAGAGATCTAAGCGGGAGTTCCATGAGAATTTGAAGCTATTGTTTTAACGATCCATTCAATGGGTTTCACCTAAATGCCACAACAAATTCTTGATGATTTCTATTCTTCTCTCTAAGGACATGCCCGAGAGCCCATCACATACCAAATTGAATCACCAAGTTAGAAATCCCGATAAAAGGCCCCAACCTGACTCGGTTCCAAGAGTTTGGTACTGATCAAAGAAGACATAATTTAACAAACCTGAATGAAAATAAAAGAAAAGAAACAACGTACTAAGCATGGGCCACGAACTCCGTCGAAGCTGGAAATTTTGAAGGGCAATATTTTCGACGCAATGGTAATGGAGAACAAGCATGCCATTGGCAGCAACGGAGTTGTTAAGGTTGGAGGCGGATAGGAAGAAAATCAGGGGGCACCGCCGGGACGGAAGAGCTCGTCATTGCGTTGATTGCTTGCCAATGACCAAATAATATGAGATCGAAGTATTCCCGACTGCCGGTTTCAACCTTCCGATTACCGATTATTTTACCCTCGAATAATATATATATAGAGAATAAAATAAAATATATAATATATTGGGACCCAAAGAAGCATTAGCAAAAAAAAATAAGAAATCCATTTCTTGAAGAAAAGGCCTCGTGAATTATTTAAATTGGTAGTAATTGCCATATAGCTGCCATATAGGCGCCAACGTCCCTGCTTCGGTTAGGCTCTAAGTTAGTGTGGAAGTTGGGCTGACTCCACTAGCAGAGGTAGTTTAGGTTTGAGTATAAAGATCTTGACATGCACTTCTCATCACTTTGCTCCACGACTTCATTTCAGCCAGAGAAGATTCTTCTAGCCGAATCGAGCAACAACAGATTCGTTCTTCTGAAAGGCAAGTGGTTTCGGTGAAACAAAGAATTGCCCCCTACCGCAATGGGATCTCACCTTAATGGTTACTGCAACATTGAAGCATACCACAGATATTATGTTTCAAGCTTCTTCCTTTAGCAGCAAGTTCATCAAAAATCCATTGCATAATGGAAGTTGGCCTCAACATTCCGCTTTCACCTATGTTGTTGTCGCATAATTTACCATGTGCCTACCCCTCCCCAATTACCATATTGTGGAAGCAAGTTAATTAATCCTCTATTCTGCTGCCCAGTCGACCCCTCTTTTCGTGGCATAGTGGAGTCTCAATCAATTACGTTGCTCCCATACATTATACCTTCCATCATGCCTTTGTGACTCCCTTTATTGTTGTTTTGAATGGTACATCGCATCTATTATTTGTACCTTCCCTTTGTTGTGCAACACTTGTCTAATTTCGTTTTCACTTATGTTACTTTAACCGGCATGATTGGATCTCAAAAAAATTTCAACTACAGACGCAGACATAACGCGCTATGGACGAACTGTTTATCAAGATAAACCAGGCAGCAGTCATAAATGTATGTAATCTTGACACGTGGCATAAAGAGGGGCCTTGCCGGTTAAAGAAATTCACCTCCCCTGGTCACCCATTATGTTAGATAAATGGGGCTCGCCCATTTATCAGATGTAATGGGCTTGCAAGGGGAGGGCTCACCCATTTATCACATGTAATGGGCTCGCAATGGGAGGTGAACCCCTTCATCAAATTCCAAACTTGTGCCTTGATGGCAAGGCCTAAAATTGCCATTTCAAATATTCTTTATAATAGTACTTGCAAAGCATGTGCACGCGAAAACATCAGATTATGGCCAATGCTTGTAGTTGAGGTTGTCATAAACTGCATTGAGAAAGCAATGAATAACATTTCAAAGTTTTTCATTGGCATAATAGAGACACTACCACATTACATACCTTTGGCATGTATCTTTTATTGTGACGGGTCCTTGTGATGGGTGGATGGGTCATTCCTGAAATCATAATAAGAGGGTGGGATGGATTTCCCATAAACAATTCAGATGTTTTGTCCAATTGGTCAAGTCTGGGTTGTAAGAAACGTTACATTTGGTATCAGAGCAAAGGGCTTGAGGTTCTGTCTCCATTGGAGCATAGAGGACTTGAATATATCATATTTATATCATCATGGATTGAACATGGTTAAGGATGCTCAGGTGCAAGAATATTCTTAGTATGAGACCCATGGGAGATTGATCGAGTATATAGTGATGTGTATGTGGGTTATTTGAATTGGAATGGTTAAGGATATTTCATCGTAGTAATGTGTCCTCGGTCAGGGTGCTTAAGGAACATTGCATTTATTTATCCTCGTTGTAAGTGGACTTCTTATCAAATCTACTTATTTAAAAAGTTTCTTGGGTTATGCTCATAGTATTACTGGCCAGATGAAGCTTCTCCATAACTTGAGCATTTGTGATCTGTATAAACCGAATTTTTACTTTGTATGAGCATACGTAATCTGTATAAGCATGGTATTTTAATGCAGGCAAGATTAGCTAAAAATGCTTTGGTATGAGCTTTTGTCTGTAAAGGTCAATATTAATCTATCTTTGCAATGCATGTACTCTTGCAGATGTGAGTTTAGATTGATTCTGATCCCTTGGATTGGTGCCTCTAGCATGTTATAGGGTGCATATTCTGAAAATAAAGGTAGAAATTTGATCTGTTTGCTGGGGTGTTTTTATAACTGCTGAAGATATATATCTAAAATTGTTTATGCATTGGTAGAAGATTAGTTTTTAAAGGGGCCACATCATGTACATTAACATTATATTTTATGAAAAGAAATAGCAAATGAAGTTGGTTGTAATGTTGGATTTTGCAGGATGTTATAACAGAATTCAAATGTTGTTTATTACGGCATGAATATGTGATGGTGCTTGGGAGGTTAGGTATGATCTTCAATTCTTTTTCTTATGTAGCATAATTCGTGGTACTATTTGTTGCATTTATAGTTATCAACATGACATTCAAGAATAGATTACTCTACCCATAACATTGGGGAATTCATAAAGTAGTACATTTTGTGAGTGGAGTGGGAGATATCCAGTTGCTTATGGAGAGTTCATGTTTAGGGAATCATAGAAAACTTGAGTATGCCTTACGATCTTCAATCCATGCCAGAATTAAGACCACCTTTCCATAGTCCCGGTTGAAAAAGACTCTCTTATATGCTTAATTTTTGATGCAGGTCATGTGATCAATGAGGATGTCTGTCTGATATATGCCTATGAAATAATTTGTCTTCTAACAATGCCCTGTGTGTAGCCCCTTTCTCCGGATGATCTTAAAAATTTGTGCAGATACTCTTTTCATTTGAATCTTCCATAATGTTTGATTATAGGTTTGTGCTTTGCAATCTTTGCTTGATCTCCAGCACTAGCAATCATCCAAATACAATACTGAAGTTGTTTAGTGCCGTCTTCCTGATTGAGCCATTTTCTATGGGAAAACTTAAGCTTGCTAATTTAGTTATGGGGTGTGCAATAGTGGATGTAAGTAGTATGTGTCACATACCATTGCAATCATGGATTTATTGCTTGCAGCTTATGACAGATCATAAAATGTAGCACTTGAACATAAAGATAAAGATGTGGAGATTGTATTGCAAGTCATTGCACTACTTGCATATAAATTTGTTAAGGTTCAATTTTCCTCTTATATTTTCCTCACTGAGAAAAGGTAAATTATTTAAGGAATTGAACATATTATCCTTGCCTAGACTTCCTTATCTATATTTCTGCAAATTATTAATTAGCATCTTGCCACTCTCCTAATTACTGAATTGCATGTTATCCTAATTTTGCAGTGCATTATGTTGCACATTCCTTAAATTCCTGCCCATAAACAAATGGCGCAAATCCTTTATATTGCTGTTTTAGTAGTGTTCCTTCTCCTATTGTATTACCTGAGTTTCAAGACATGAATTTTCAAGGCCAAACTACATGCAAGAATACATTCAAGACTTTACTGCCAACGAAAGTCTTGAATGTGCCTGGATGATTTTCGTTGCATCCCGATTATGGCGGACGACTCTGATCTTGGATCTCCCACTAAGTATCAGTTTCTTCTGTGAATCTCAGCTTGGAGTTTGAGGAAGCAGCAGGTACGCACCATTTCTGTTTGGCACTGGACATAGATTGTATCTAATAGATTGTATCTAATGTATGGTATTAACAAGAGTACTTACTGTTTCACAGAGTGAAAATGTCGAGAGAAGGCAAGCAATTTCCGCTTCAAAAGCAAGAGCAACAACCTGGTATAGATCATGAAATTGTCGGGAGAAGGCAAGCAATTTCCGCTTCAAAAGCAAGAGCAACAACCTGGTATGGATCATGAAATGGATCACAGCATACGGTTGACAAAGAAAGAATTCTGCATTAGTTGCTCAGAAGTCTTTTAATGTGTGAAGAACTGTGATTTACCATCTGTATGCTATTCGACCAAAAGATGCGTGAGTAAAATGTGATATGATTTTATAAAGGGGGGATAGTGTAAATGTGCTTCAGAACAGAAGTCTTTTTGTATCTCTTCTTTTTGGGGAAGTACCAGACCAGCACATTTGGATATGCAAGGTTTGCCTCCATCTGAGTTTGTCTTGAGTGTGAAGTTTGTGCATTCATATTTCTTGAATGGTATTTATCTATGTTTCTTTAATGGTATTTACTTTGTTAAATTAGTTATGCACTGAATACCCTGCTTCTGGTTGCTTCCCCATGCCAAGTAAGAATACAAGCCACGACATTAGCCCGGCAACGCCGGGCACACGTTTACTAGTCTACTTACTTAAAAAGTTTTTGCCCTTTCTCTTTCCTCTTTCCGGTGTGCCCTTTCCGGCTCCCAAAACTCACGCTTTTTTCGGCCAAAACGCTTTTTTCCGGCCAAGTTCCTTCTTCCAACATATTTTTTTTGTTTCTTTCTATTTTTCCGGCAGCAACTTTATCTCTCTTGGTTGTGGGCAGTGCCCGTCGGTTAACACAGCATGGCGCGCGGCCAAAGCTCGCCAAAGCAGAGCACATCAAAGCTTGCATCAGAGCACATCAAAGCTTGGATTTGAAAAATTTTGTAGCTAAAAAGGTTTTCCGGTTCATTTTTTTTCCTTTCCTCTTCGAGTGGGGCAGATAGCAAGAGCAATTTTCATCTTCCAGGGTATCTGAAATGGTTACAGTATTAGTGCTATGGCTTGATGTAGGACGGCATGTGCCGAAGCAGAGGTTCGTGAAGCAAAGGAGCTTCTGAAGCAGGGCCGAAATGCATTAAGTTTGGGCTCTGCACGGTTTCATCTCTGCAACAAGTTCTGAGCAGCAAGCATTTCTGCTTTTGTGGGGCATTCAAATCCACAAATCCATCTTTTTGTGCAAAGTTCCATCTCTGTTTTGGTGAAGACACTCAAACCGAAAAGCTTTGATCTTAATCATTTAACAGTTCATTCATGCACATAAGGTATGTTATTTAAATTTACTTGGAAGTCTGGGTTTTTCCTTTTGCCTTTACCGTTTGATCTTTTCTTATACGTTTTTTTTTATTCTATGTCTTTCCTCTTCTATGGTAGTCAGGACACAGCTCCTAATCTGATTATGTTGCTTGCTTGGCATTGTTAGATCTCACATAGCAATGATCTGGAGCTTCAACGAGCTAAAATTTCAGGTAAAATGCTTCGCATTATCTTAATGATAAGCCTGCCCACGAAAATCAACTGGGCAAATTTTGTGGGACTTCCTTGCTTTGTATTTTTCTAACCAGGAATTTGGAAATCTATCCTTATGCAAGCCCCACAGCTTTGTAATTTGAGGGAGAGATCTGGTATAAGTAACCATCTGTTACCATGTCTTTGAGCACATATGTCTTTGAGCATCTCTTATCATATGCTTCCATCTTGGAATTGGAAGGGGCCTTCTCACTCTCAATTTGAGGAAAAGGATGCGTTTTCAGACAATTTTAAGCAACAGTTCCTATTTTCACACGAGTCATTGAAAGGATGGATAAAACCGTCAAAATGCAATGCCTATTTGCAATCCAGCCCATTTGCAAATTGATTTTGGATCTGCTTTCCATCTTAGGAGATGAAAAAATCTCAGCTATTTTCTTTGATCTTACATTTGCAGGTAGGGCAGAGTCTCGGATTTGATTTTTTCATTCTACCTTGATTCATGGCTCTTGATTCTCAGAACGATGGTATGAGGAGGTTCACGTTATGCATTGAACATCTGCAGTAATATTTCAGGGAAATCAAAATCTGCTTGCCATTATTCATATTAGCTGAGAAGATTTTGCTGCAAATGCATCCAAGTATTCACTCTAGGCACACATGCAGTTTCGAAAGCAACATATAAGCAATATGGTATACAAGTCTGTAAGACCCGTTTCTCTCTATTTGTAGATGTTCCATTTTCTGCAACAGTCATGCAATTCTCTGTTCTAATAAAAGGATAAAGAATGTTCTTTTATACCCATATTTTGTCATGTAATTCTCGACGCAGTTCTCCATGCAGGATTGCCATCAAATAGAATTTAGTATGCAATTTTGTTTCTTTGTTACTACCGATACATTCTAAGCTGATAACTACATAATGATAAGTTACGAACATGGCACAGGAAGTTTTAGATCATTGATAAATTGCATTGACATTTTCTTTTAAGCATGTCCTCTATGGTGGTCTTATAAATATCAATGAGGATTTTACAAATATTAATCTGATATTCCATTCTGTCTTACAACGATTGTTGCTAAATGATCGAGGCCAATGATCTTTTACTAAGATGGAAGATTTTTTGCAGATTCTCTTCATGGTGAATGTTAAGTTTCATGTTGCTGTAAAGTTTCGGAAGACTTCTACCAGCACATGAAGGTACTAAGCATTTGTGTTGCATGGTTCAGTATTATGATCATAATCTACAGTCCAATAATTTGTCCAGTTCATCTGTAAAGTCCATGCATTAAAGATTTATTTTACATATGCCTTTGTCAAATTGTGAAGCGTTACAAAGGTATTTTGAGATTTCTTCTTAAAAATCTGAATAGACATGTTTTTTATTAAACCTGTGGAGACGTTATTTACATGCTGCATTATCTAGAGGACAAGTATGCCATGGGAATCCACCTCAAATTAGGCAAGACAACCAAACCGATGCCAACATGATATGAGGTGTTCAAATATATTTATGCATTTTGAGGAAAAGCAGTTCAGGATCTCTAACGTAAATCAGGAACTCCGTATGCACTTTCTGTTGCGTTTGGAACACATGTTCTTAGTTTTACGGATTGGTTCTGGGTTTAGGGATACGGACCCTCTGCAACTTCAAAATATTTTCGTGTCCATTTTTAACAGAGGATTTTACAAACAGATAGTCGATTTTTTTTTTTAATCTCTGGGAGCTGATTTTGGAGGTAGAAACAGACGATGTGGTGTCTGCCTTAATATAAGCATCAATCGGCTCTTATTTATATTATCCTCCTCTGTTTCATATTTTCATTCCGGCTTCATTTCATCTTATTTTGGCAAGTATTAGCAGGATTATTGTACGTTCTCTATTCTATTCTATTCGATCTACTCCAGCTATTCCAGGAACTGAACCTTTCATTTCATTTTAATCTTGATGCAGGTTTTCAAATATAGGGCTTCTAAACTAGCTCTGTTCTTATGCTTCGTCCTGGCTTTTGGACTCTGCTTTCATTGCTCAACTTAATCTGGCATCTACAACGATGTCATATTTTGTTTCTTAACGAGTAAGCATATTTCAAATATCACCATATTTACCATTCAGGATTCACGATTTCCTTTCCATCTAATCATACGAAAACAGGGAAAGTTTTTTCGGCAATATTTCTCTCTATGTACGTTTAATCCATTTGTGCTCCTCTCAGACATAACGGCCGCTCCCTGTTATACGACGTTCTCATATGCGGCAGAGCTGCAGCACCAGAGCTTCATCCACCACCATCACAGGTAAAACCTTTAACTCCTATTTCCTTCTCTTCCTATTTTTCATGAGTTTTTTGGTTTTCCATACGATTTTCCACTGGTGTATATACTTCAATGCTTCTTTGTCTGTACAAAAATGCAATATGTGCTTAGTTTGTGTTGACTTTGGTCTCAGTTTATGCAGATTCGATTCACTTTTCGCATGTCTTTTTATTAACAGAGATGGAAGCGGTCTGTAGCAAGTGGTAACATGATTTCTGGCCCTGAGCTGTCTCTGTACCTTTTGCATTTCGATGGGGGCAAAAATTAGTTTATCAGAGGAGTAAAATCAGCTTATCTGGGGCAGCAAATCGGTCCTGGTCTTAGGTAGATTCTCATATTTCTTAGCAAGTGATGACGAACTTTGATTTACAATCTATGTTGTTAATAAGTATCTATCTGTCCTATTGCATCATATGTAGTAACTATCAAAGTTTTACAGTCCTATCAGATTGTTTTAGCCTTTATATATATGCTCAGAAATGTTTTGAATTCCGCTTTCTCGAAGCGGGGACATTGCTTAGAGCCCAACGCCAGGCTACGTTCTTAGTCTACTTCTTAAAATGTTTTTGAGGTGGTGTCCTCTTTTCCGTACCGGTAACGCCGGAAAGAGCGTGAAACAGCAATGAGTTTAAGATCTGAAAACAGTTTTCCGGCGCTATCCTTGCTCTTCGGCACTTTTTTTCGAAAAAAAAAAAACGTCTTCATGGTTTCATTGTTCTTGGCGTTACCAAGCGCAGAAATCTTCATGATTCTTGCCCTGGACCGTTGTGTCTTAAATCTTCGGCGATAGAAGGTTTTCTAAAGTGCGGTTTTCCCTCCTACCTCCGGTTTCTGCCTCCAACACTGCCTTTTGTTTTTCAACAAGCAATCTGGCGATGGCAGGAGAAATCTGGTGATGGCAGAGGGCACAGGGCAAGGTCAATGTCTCTGTTCTAGCTTCTATCCTCTGCCCGATTCATCCAAGGTTTTCTAAGGTGCGATTTTTCCTCCTTCCTCCGGTTTCTGCCTCCAACGCTGCCCTCTGTTTTTTGAGCAATAAATCTGGCGAAAATGCAGAGGATGTCCAGAGGATATGGGTCATCAGCTATGGCCTTTTGTTTACTGATCGGATCTGCATGTTATCCTGCTTCAAATAAAAAGGGTAAACAACCGTCTTTTCTCTATTCTTTTTGCATCTATACATGTTCTTGCCTCTTGCCTCCGTCGAAATTTTTTTCCTCCTTTCTTTGGGCAGTGGGCGGTGGGTAACGCATGCTGCTGCCGTTACCCCGGACATTCCTCTGCCTACCATCATTTTTACTTGGGGAGGAGGCGGCAATCGCCAGAAGTAAATCGCTTTAGCATGTAAAATCTTGCGGAGAGCTCTCGAAAATAGAATCCCTGAAATCACAGGAACAGGAACAGCACGACAGTATCTCTAAAAGAATCGTTGGAGCAGAGTATCTCTTGAAGAATTGTTGCAGTTCTAATCACGGGGTTTTCAAAACACAGGGTCCTATTCACAAAGGTTTTCTAATCACAGGGTTCCGCAGAGTTTTCTAATCCCGGAGTTTTAAAGCAGGGATTGTTTAGAATAGAATATCTGAAACAGGGAGACCGACATTCATTGCATCCTTGCAAGCCCTGCATGCAAGGGATATTTCTAGCACTGTTGCATAATTTCAAAGTTCACATTTGAACTACGCAATATCTAGGGCAGTCATTCTGCAAATCTTTATTCTGTAAGTGTATTCTGTAAACGATTTATCTTATAGATGCTATTTTTTTACTTGAGATTCATTCTTCTTTTTGAGTCTGGATCATTTGACTGGTTATGGTGGACTATAAGTTTATGCCTCCCTTAAATCTAGTTGCAACAAATGATGGGAAGGAGCTTCAATTGTGTGATTCATAAGTATTGGCTGTTATGGTGATCATGCAGAAACTTTGATGCCCATTGGATTGGGAAAATGAAGTGGTGTATCTATTGTCAAGGACAATCAATTTTCCTGTCTGTGTGACTGTTATCTAAATTTTTCCCACTCATTCTTTCCCTTTTTGTATGTCCATTCCCTTCCGGTATATTGATAGTTTGTTTTTCTTATTGTTCATTTGCAGAGTATTTGATGGGCTCATACTATCATAACAAGCCATTTGACTTGCGCATCTACTGCCAAGGACAACAAATTTCCTGTCTATAAAGGTTTCTCACATTTTCTCCACTCATTCTCTCATTCTTTTTTCTTGAAACAATTTCTTTATTCCATCTTTAATCCCTTTCAATCTTTTCATAGTTTGTTTTTCTTAGTGTTCATTTGCAGAGTATTATTATACATGTGTTTGAGGCAAAGTGACATAGTTTTGTTCATAAAAATTATGCATCTATTGGATCCTGGACTAGATTCATACAGGATGGTCATGTTATGCTTTGGGAGCAAGGACTTCAAAGTAAAAGTTCTTCTCATGTTTAACCTATAAAATTCAGATCCTATTGTTAGAAATGCCAAGATATTTGCATAATGATTTGATAAAGCAGCATCTTTGTTAACAGCAGCATCTTTGTTAACAGTAGCAGTAGCAAACAGAATAATGCTAAAGGTTATGATCTTTGCAAAATTTTCTGATTTTGCAGATGCAAGTCAAACGTTAGCATTTTTGACATAATGTTCTGTTGTAGAGCCATGAGAAATGTTTGCCATAACACATGAGATGCATATTAATAAGTGTTTTAAATCCTATTTTCATGTATGAGCTGCAATATATATATGGGCTTTATATTAGTATGTTGTTTCTATTGCAGACAGGGACAGGGACTTCTTAGACACCATAAATGACAATTGTATTGTGTTTTGACAACAAAACTTCCTTTTATCAATTTGATCAAACCATTTAGGGAAAGTTCCATTGTTTATGGATTCATATTTTTTTTTGGAGCCATAAATTATTATCCCTTTTCTTGGAAACCAGAAATCGTCCTTAGAGATCCTCTTTGGACCTTACAATGTGAAAATGCAGTTTATGTTAGAAAGTGCAAAATTATTTACTTTTCTCTAGGATATGTGCCATTGTATTATGTGTTCTAAAAGTGGACCATAAATTTAGATCCAAGCATATGTTCAAACGTACATCTCAAATGTTTATTCTCGGTCAATTTATGTTCCATCTCAAACATACATCAAATTATGCACATCAAATTAAATTAGGAACAACAAAATCTCAAATGTTTATTCTCGGTCAGTTTATGTTCCATCTCAAACATACATTAAATTACGAACAACAAAATCTTTGATTTGCTGCCATCTCATGAGCATGAATATTTTGTTTCGAGTCCATTAGAGACTTGTGAGCACGTGGAAGGTTAATATTCATACAAATGACAAGTTCTTAATTATATATCGCCGATATTTTTAACCTTTACACATGCCCAATGAGGATGCTCTATATTTACAATCTTACGATTCCTTTCTTCTTGACCTTTAGAGTTCCATCATGAACTAAGGTATGCCAATGCACCACGATAAAATTTTATGTTTTGCATTTGTACCTATTTTTGTTGATGTACAACTACTTTTATGGGATTTTGGGCATAAGTTTTGGGTCTGTTTTAAATTTTTATCTTTTTAGATTTAATTGTCTCCCACATTCTTTATTACACATTGTTCCCTTTATTAAAATCAAAGTTAATACACTATGATACTGTCATTAAACAATTTCAACAACGAAAATAGTCACAAAAACAAAGAATGTCCATTCTTGCCAATATCTACATGTGCTGGAGCTGGATGTTGAACACATGGACATTAAAATTTGAGTAAAAACACATGCTACCGGGAACATGTTTACTAGAAATATTTCCTACTTAAAAGAAATTTTTGTTTGCCTCCCATATTCCTTATAAAACATTGGGAACCTATCCTTTAATTGCTAAAATTTAACACATTAAGATAATGTTAGCAGACCATTTCCACAATATATAGCGAGGCAAATAACATCCACTATGGCATATTCAGTCCTGTCTAACTGACTCAATGTGATAGTCTATAAAAACTTAATTAATCAGGAGCAAGCTGCAAGAAGGGTATAATTAACAAAATCAGGCCTAAAGAGGCTAAGACTCTCGATGTTTTAATAGATTTCAACATGTGGCTGAGTTAAATACAACTGCACAAAGAAATAATACTAAATCTTCTTATATTAACATGAGACATGTCAAAATGTGCTGCCACAGCCTATATATACTATATGTTAAAGAAAAAAGGGGACATTTCATGCATCCAGTAATCCACAATAAAATCAAAATAGAACCTGACCGTATCAAAAGATCTGACGGCAAGTTCTGAGATGTGGTAGCACTGGATTGATTGGCCAAGAGAAAATAGCTTCCCATTGCAAGTGAAACCCACTGGATCCAAGATGTTCAAAATTCAGTGCCAAAGACTTGTTTGTAGTCACATGGCTGCTTACAGGTCTTGAAAGCAATCATTCTAAACAAAAGCTCTATATGCAAGAACCATCTAAATAATAACGAAGGCGCGGGATCCCTCTAAATAATATTTGTAGATGAAAGCAGAACCAAAAATGTGACAGTTACTATTCCAGGATTTATTTTGACACGCCCAAGTGCAGTAGGAGAACTACATACCAAAGGGGTGCTAGGACATACTTTGGCAATACACATGACATGCAGTAGACCTAACCTTCCAAACGTTATGAAGATAAAAAAAATAGAAGAAAGAACACAAACTTCAAATGGAGCTTCAACCCAAAACGCATACCTTGGAGAAAAGGAATTAGTGCTTGCATCTCTTTATTTGTATCTGGAAGGCCATGTCTCAGCATTCAACAAAGCTTTTTTTAGTTTTGAAGGTCAATGCCTATTTCATTCCTGCATTAAAGAGAGGAACATGGGAGTTTGTCATTCTCAGAATAATGCACAACCGTAGAAATAATCATGTATTAAAATCACATAAGAGAATAATCCTATATTGCACGATGACCACTAAAACAATCGGACGTACAAAAAGAATGCAAAATAAACTGCATGTCTAGCAATTTGACATATGCTAAAGTGTGATACAATTTAACTTTTACATGTTAACATCCTTGAAGAGTTGACAATGAGCACATAGCTAATGTTCATGCATCCATATCTCAGCGAGCCACAACAACTTTGTGTTTCTCCATCTAATCGACCTTGTTAATATGATTGGAAAACAAATAGCAAATTTCATTTAGGAGTAATCCCAATTTAAGAAGTATGATTCCATAATACCAATATAGACTCACTGGCCATTTTGAAGACGATAATACTATTTCCTATTCTCTCTGGTGCTAAGATAATACTATTTTCTGTTCATTCTCTGGTTCTCAGCAGTCTACTGGTGCTAGCCAACCCAGGGTTGCTTGAAATAATAATGTTTAGCCTAGAATTGAAACCGGCCTTTATTAGGTGTGCAATTATAGGAATACACAGAGACAAAAATGTGCATATTCATTATGTGATCTATATGTAGCAAAATAACAGGGGGTTCCAGGGGGATTTGATATAGATATAATTCTTGAAACCATAGACCATATCCCTAAAACAATTCAATGGGTTATTATAAAAAAAAAACATAGATTTAAGATAAAAAAATAGTCACATTAGCTCACTAGTTAGATTGGTTAAAGTAGTCTTATTAGGACATTGAGTTATTTTAGTAGAGGTTCGAATTCCCATATTTCATATTCTAAAAGCTTAAATGAAACCGTATAGAGGCACGATATACCATCAAAACCTTAGGCAAACTCGTATTCGACATCTTAAAATCATAGGCGTCCCCAATCATAATTGAGCATAATCGAAACGAGAGGTGTCCAGAGGCTCCAACATACAGTCTGGGCCGTAGGATTGACAGATCCGACGACTGTGGTAGTCCAGGGTGCACCTCGTTTAGAATATGTAGCAAAATAACATAAACAGACTTTGTCTCTCCTCTATATTCAAGCATCAGTTGGCAGTCCTCAACTGCATTGATCACAACTACAATCATTAAGATTTCATCTGCCAAAAGTTAAATTCCTATGCAATAAATTTAGTGCACGATTAAGATACATGCAGATGGGTTCAAAGAGATATCACCTTAAAGACATTATAGCATTTCAGGCCATGGCAGCTCCAATATTCTGATCATCATGATCTAAGTCATGATCTGCCATTGTTTAACTCAGCCATGCACATGCCTCTTTAGTTAAATTAGATGTTGGCAGAATGTGATAACAACCCTGTCTAAAATTTCAATGAGACAGATTGGACGATATAGGATCACACTCATAAGCAGCGGCTAACAGTGCAAGTTGATTCCAGTATTTTTCACATATTATTTGAGGCCTATAAAACAACATATGGAACATGTAAGACTCAATAAAGATACATCAAGGAGAACAAAATGTGGAGGGCTAATGAGCTGAGCAGATGCTTGGACATGGAACTTACACATGCATTGCAATCAAGGCAATGGAACTTTGCTTTCAAGAAATAAAAAAGTAATGAGACGAATGTAAAGATCAGATCTAAATGTTCTACTAACTCATAAATTTGAACTGAATCAGCTAAGTGTTTCTATATATATGTAGATCTCAATATATTCCTACAACAGTTCATATGAGACCTCATGTTGAAAGAAAGTATGCAATCAAATGTTTGAAAATCCTCTCATAAAGGACAGAATGTTGGGCAAGCTGCATACCTTCAATAGCATTCCGGAATGAAATTTAACCACAATGATTTAAACCTAGTTGTTAGCCACGGATCTCCTTAGTAATCAATGACCAATTTGCTTGCCATATTTGTTTTGCTCAAGACCTGCATTCATATGTTATATTTAAATGACATAAATATAACATTGCAGAAGATCAATAAGAACCCTGGATCAATAATCTAGATGTCAACATCATAAGAACTCTTGTATTACACAAAGCCTAGGTAATACCTTGGACATTCTCGGCATGCATCCTCGGTATATTCTCCTAATGGGCGCCGATTTCAATTTCCTCAATTATCTCTGCAGATCAAAGTAAAACTTACATTCATGGATATAATTGCACTGTGCTAGTATCAAAATCATTTTCAAATATATCTTCGTCCGGTAAAAAAGAAGGCCAGTATTTCAAAGGGCATTCAAATATAGTTTGAATCAAGAATCCTATATAGATATAGAGATAAAACAGAAAAAATGACCCACCTTCAAAATTTGCAGGGAATTTTTTGATGGCGTGAAGCTATCAGGAAAAAACTGGCCATTTTCTAAGCATTGAAAACATAGCATGAACGTTTTGACATCTGAAATAAACTGTTAACATAAGAAAGGCTCCCAATTCTTATCGCATACCATAAAAATTTCAGCTAGGAGAGATAAAGAAGCATGAAGAATGGAAGATAAGACCAAAAAAGAAAACCTCTCTTCTTGTATCTGCAAGCAAATTTCTTAAAGGCAAGCAGGACGGAAACTTGCACTATGGCAGTGGCACAACAAACTGCCTGAACTGGCCTGCAACACGATGACAGCCCCCGGAACTGGTCTGCAAGAAATATGCAAAAAAAAGGAAAGCTGGAATCATAGTTGTCATAGCATTCTTGGTATTTTGTCCGGAAAAATGACATAATTATGACTGTAATCAAGAATGCCATGAGGAATGAAGACGGAGAAGCATGAAGAATGGAAGATGGAATGAATTTTCAACAAACCCAATGCCGAGATCTTGAGCGATCATGGCATGCCGTGATGCAGAAAGGGAATAAAATTAGGCTTGCTTTGAATCATCCTTAAATCAATTGCATGCCTAGATCACCACATGTAAGGATACCAAAAATAAACCGGGATCGGATAATCCATGTCCACATCACAAAAAATGTCGAAATCATAACAAAAAAAAATCATCTCGATTTTTGTAAAGTCGGAAATGTATTACGGCATCTAAAACCCTATAAAACCTTAGGAAATTCACTGAAGAAAAAATCAAAAAAGTTTTCTATCAAACCGGAAAATCCGAATTTAAACAATAAGATAAGGAAGGAAGGAAGGTACTTTTATCGTCCACGGAGACCAATCGGTCTATGGGACCCAATACAAAAGCGAAGAAGCGGATTCTTGCCTGATTAAAACCCCGCCGCAAGGGTTTTCGAGGGAAAAACCGTGGCGACAATCAGGCCTGGCCGACAAACCGTCCTAACATATAAAAATGCGAAAACACCCAAATATATCTGATCATGCACCACGTAGTGCCCTAATCGTCGGGTAGCGGTGGGGCAAAGGTGACCTCCTTGAGTCCGGGGTACCTCACGAATAATGCGACCACAGGGCACGCGTCTTGGCGGTGTGTTCATCGGCAAATGCAAGGGCAAGTCGGCCGTACTAAGGGAGGGAATGTCACGGCGGATCGGCGAAGCGGGCAACAACTCTGGAAAGTGTGAGACTCATCCTCAATGGCACGCCCGTTTAGCCCGGCTTCGAAGCATCTGGCGGGGCTCCCAATCCACACAATGTCTCGATCGCGAAGATGGTGGGCACAATGCGAATGGAGGCAATGAGTCCGCGCTTTTTCGGCAAGTAGGAAGCGGAAGGTAAGCCGTGGCCAGGGCCAACACCCGGGTTGATGTGCTCCTTGTAATGGAGCCATTTTGACCTGCTCTAGGGCCGGGGAGTCCCGAGCTTGCCAAGGGGAAACAAGCGTCTAGGTACTCCGCCCGAGCTATCACGATGGCCGTTATTGCCCACACGCTTATCACGTGCTCCCCGCGTTCCATCAGGCGAATCCGATCTCTTACCCCTCCAACGGGCCTAAGCGGCTAGCGGACCCATGGCCCGCGATTAAAGCCCGCGCGGGGCCAGAGCATCACCCATAGCAACCACTTTTCGAAAATAGGCGATGTGTCTATCATCAGGGCCGGTTGGCGGTAAGAATCCGGTTTCTGCTGGCCACCGATAGGGGTGAAGGTTTCACCCCAAGTGCGTGCCAAAATGCCTTACTCGCGACTGCTCCAAGTCATTCCAATCGCCCAAAGAGGCGACCAGGGCCCCCAACCTCGACCCCTACTGAAGGGCCGGGCTTTCGACCCGATTACCGCGAACGGATGTGGCCAGATGGCCCCAATCATAGAGCTCTGCACGGTATTTGTTGTTACGCATGGCATAAAGCTTTCCTTTGGCACCCACCATAGCGGATAGACGCCTCAATGAGGCGAGGAGGGGACTCCACCCCTAGGTACTTGTAGGTGGGCGTGGCGTCCACAGTACATCCCCGATATGTGAGTCACGAGGAGGCATGGGGTGACGTGAAGAGGATATGAGAACCACCCCGGTCTTGGCGGTTATTGACGCAATGTCGTAGCGACAAAAGGTGTCTAGGGCATCCAGGTGAGACTAAATAGCTTAAAGGGTGTGGGCGGCCAGGCCAACATCGTCCGCAGATGGATGAGCCGGATGACACAGTGCAAAAGCTGTATGCCATCCCCCATGCTTTCGATGGCCGGGCTCTAACTGATCAATGTAGAGGCCAAAAAGTCTTGGCGAGAGGGGGCAACCCTGCCGGACCCCGATACTACTGGTGAATGCTTGGCCCGTCGGCTGCATCCTGCCAAAACAACTATCATACAACCTGTATATGGCATTCTGCACAGGCAGCGGGAGCCCCAGTTGACGCAGTCTAGCCCACAGCTCGAGCCATGCAAGGCCATGCCTGTTCACTTTAGGTAAAATTTTAGAGTAAAAGTGTTGTAACTTAGGTATTTTCGATTTCTTATGAGCTCTGTTTACGGCATAGCTACCGAGAACCAAGTTTTGAACTTGGTTCCCATTCCCAACTCCGTTCCCGAGCGTCCTGAGTTCCGGGAACTCCTAGCCAAGTTCCCACTACATGTGCTACCGGGAACTTCGTTCCGGACGAAGTTCCCATAAATGGGAACTTGAGTTCCCGGTAGCAAATTTTTTGGGAACTAAATTTACAAAGGAATGAAAAAAGAAAGTGTCGAATATGATTTAAAACAATGCTATTTTTTTCCTCCTATTTTTTTGGCCTGCTGTATTTTGGGCGGCCGACACTGTTATCGGATGATTAGATCTACTGCTGGAGCTTGCCCTCTGTTGCCTACCTCCTAGCTGCAAGCTCACTAAAAGCTTTTGTTCATACGAGTTTTTTACAAGGGTTAAGATTTATTCTTCACTATGAAATTAAAGCATCTGCTAAATGCAACCTTTTGCCACACAATTTGTTAACTTTGCAATAAAAATCTTCCAGTCACGTTTCTATATTTTTGCAATTTGAAATCTTCCCAAACTAAAATTTTATGTTGGTATTAAAGGTGTTTTCAGTTTTATGTGTTTTTAGTTACTATATTCTAGTTATGTGTTTTTTCTAAAAGCTTATAACTTCTTAAAATTGTTGTTTTCAAACTTTAAATGAGCATTAAACAATGGTTTTATCTATTACGTTCACATATCACTATGTATTTCACTTTTTTCTATTCTAAGTGTTCTATGATGATCTACATGCAAAGGGAACTTCAAAATCGTTTGAATTTTTAAAAAATTCAAAGGTTGGACGTTCCTGTTCCCATCCGTTCCCGTTCCCGTTCCCGTTCCCGTTCCCGTTCCCGTTCCGAACTTTGGGTTCGAGTTCCCGTTCCCGTTCCGGGTAGCTATGGTTATGGCTCTTGCTATTCTGCTGAAGCAACTTACCTGTATGACGCTGTTTTAAAACACTGAAGAGATATGAAAACAGGAGATCTGATTTCTTCAGACGGGTGCACCAAAAGCTGGGCCTATTGCAGGTAAATGAATGGTTTTTTGATGAATGGTTTTTGATCTATTGGTTGGATTTTGCAGATATTTACCTTATAATTCATATAAGCTTTGGTCGGGTCTTGTAGTGCAGCTGAAACAAGACACAATATTGCTAGATATTGAACACATGGTTGCCTGGTTTAACTAATTAAAGGGGGGCCATGCACCATGAACAATACTCCCTACATTAAAGCATTTGAAACAGGGAATAAGGTACATGTAAAGGAGAAAGAAAGTATCATCTTATCTATCCTCTTCAAACACGCTGGTTAAACTTCTTTGAAGTTGATGGCAGGTGCTCAAACTGTTCTCTTCTCTGAAGTTGATAACAAGTGCTCAAACTATTCCCTTGGATGCCTCTGATAATGCTTTTGGTACTAATTCAGCAGACTTTATTGACTCTACATGTCCATGGATTGTCTAGCCATGCAAAGAGACAATATTAGAAAACAATAAGATGAATATACGCATATACGAGAATCAGGGGAAGTAGAATAACATCTGGTGTTCATAATACTGAGTCTTTTGAGAACTAAAGCAGCTGAAGATACATGTAAGACTGAAGGGAATATGAGTCTAATTTCAAGATGTTTTTCAAAAGCCACTGGGTTTACATACGATAAGGAATTTCTATCTCTTTTGCCATAAGCATCTAGCAGTTTTCATGATACCTTGTAGATATGCACAAGAACTGAAAATACAGCCTATACAGCCTTTGCTCGGCCTTTGTTGGATCATGATGATGATGCATTTGATACAATGAATGTGTTAGCACATTATATTCATCTATTAAAGTGGGCTTTGTCAAATATTGCATTTTATGTGGGTGGACTTGAGTTTACTCCATTATTCGCTGAGTTTGGCGCTACGTTTGCCGCTGGGGTTTCCGTACGATGGGGAAAGCAGCCAAGAAAGTTGCCGGTTCTCCAAGTAAGGCTGAGCCACCTGAATACGATGGCGATTCTGCTAGTATACTGGCCCTTTTGCTGGAGATGAAAGCAGAAGTGTCGGAATTGAAGAAAATGTTAGAAGAAGTGGTTGCTCAGAACAGGACTTTGAGCACACAGAATGCGGAATTGAAAGAGGCCCTCTCCAAACAGGAAGGTAGGGCTCCAGACCTAATTGCAGTCTCTGAGATGCAAACGAAATTGGTTGATCTGGTAGCGCAAGCCACCCGAGAGCAAATGTCATTGCACGAGGAGCAAGTCTCCTCTGAAAAATCTGAACAACAGGCCAGAGCTCGGAATTTGAAGATTTCTGGTCTTTTAGAACATGAGGCTGAAGATGTAACTGAAGTTGTTGATAAATTTTTCAAGGATACTATGCATCTTCACGAACCTCGATGACGCTATGTAGGAGATTGGGGAAACCAGGAAGCAATCAGAGACCCATTCTGATCAAATTCAGGTCAGTTGAAGCAAGGGACAGAGTGTTGCAAAATCGATCTGTGTTCAAAGGCCACAGAATCTGGCTTGAACCAGACTTGACACCAGCTCAACAAGAAGCAAGAAAACAGGAATGGGCAAAGGTCAAAGTAGCAAGAGATGATGGTTTCATCGCATATCTTGACATGAACGGTAAGGCCATCATTACCAAAAGGAAGAAAACATAGGGTCTTCTTGACCTTAAGGGTTATGTCTTGGAATGTTCACGGGATTAATGCGAGGCAAAAATGGATCTTGTGTTAGAGATGTGGCGGAATTTTTGACTTGCTGATCTTCGCGCGAAACTTGGGAGCATCAAAGCCGCCCACTTCCATGTCTGAACGAATTTGCACTGTTAAACCATGTCTGGAATGAGAAAGAGATTGGCGGTGGCAGAGGCTTTGGAGGCATTGCAGTATATTTGAGAAAAGGTTTTGAACATGTGGTAAAAACAACATCAAATCATAAGTTCAACCAATACATTTGACTGAAGATCACGCAGCAAAGCAAGGTAATACATCTTGCAGCCTGTTATTTTGCTCCTTTGCATATGAAAGTGTATAGTATGCAGGATATAGATCCCCAGAATCCGTTTCATGATCTCAACAAAGACATTTTGATGTACAAAGACTCAGGGGAAGTAATCTTGGTTGGGGACTTTAATGCTCGAACCTGTGAGCAACAGACCATCACTTTTGACAATCTATCTGATTTTAAGCTCCCCGAGATCCATGAGATCGAACTTGCAAGAAGGTCTGCAGATACTTCAAGGAATAAAATGGGTGAGTTCTTGTTGGAATTAGGCGCCATAACTAACCTCAAAATTTTGAATGGCACATGCGCTTTCCCAGGCACTTGGGTCTTTACATGTCACACTCCAATGGGATCCAGTGTAGTGGACTACGTTCTTGGTAGTGCAATACATTCTATTCAAAAGTTTACACTGCTGGATAAGCTCCCCGAATCAGACCATATTCCACTATCTTTTGAGTTAGACTGTTTCATTCAACCACAGATCAGCGCAGGCTTCTTCAAACCTCGGATTAAAATTGAATTATGGTAGACATGAGGCCTTTCAAAAGAAGTTATCGAGCTGCTAGATCAGATGGATTGGTCGGGTGATATTAACAAGGACTCTGATACTCTTACACAAACATTGATCATGGCAGCCGGTGATGTCTTTGGATACACTAAAGATAGGCATAAAGGCAGATTGTATAACAGTTGGTGGGACTCTGAATGCCAGCTGGCCAGAAATCGTCTTCCAAAAGGGTGCGTGGTTAAGCCAAAATGGTACAAAGCCTTAATCCGCCATAAGAAAAGAATGTTTTACAAAGAGAAGAATCAAGCCTTATCCCGTTGGTTTCATATCCATCCAAAAGCTTTCTGGAGCAGATTTTCGAAGAAGACCTCATATGGTAACCTAGACTCCGTTGCTTTATTGCAGTTGGTTAGAGACTTGTATTATGTGGAACAGGCTGATGGCATGACACTGTTAAATGTTCAAGCTGATTTATTCACCCCAACGGACGTGCAAGAAAAAGTCAAAAGCATGAAAAACGGTAAGGCAGCTGATTTAAATGGGTTAAGCATTGAGCTCCTCAAATGGGGTGGCCCCGAAGTAATTGAGGCAGTTACGAAACTGCTTAATGCTGCAATAAGACAAGGATTGCCTCGGCCTTGGAAAGTAAATAAAGTCTCTCCAATTCATAAATCTGGTGATCGTGGTGATGCACGCAACTATAGAACAATACTTGTCAGCTGCATGTTTTCAAAGCTTTTAGGAGGCTTATTGGAGGTGAAGTTGAATAAGTGGGCTGAAGAAAACAACAAAAGGGCACTATGTCAGGCGGGCTTCCGGAAAGAGCATAACACTCTTGATCATATCCTAACATTGAAGGTTTTGATTGATAAGGCCAAAGCTCCCAGAAGAACTTTGTATTTAGCATTTATAGACTTCTCAAAGGCGTTTGATATGGTGCCACGAAGAGATCTTGGGACTAGGCTGGAACAAATTGGAGTACCTAGAGAATCGAGAGCGGCGGTTTCACAAATTGTCTGAAGAAGTCATAGTCCAAGTATCACTAAGCCTGAAGTTGAGCACAATAGGTGTTAGGCGGGGTTGCCGCTTTCCCCTACCCTATTCGGGATCTATATGGATGACCTAGAATCTTGGTTTGAAGCGAAAAGGTATTGCTGGAACCTGGCTGGGAAACTTGCTAATTCAATTATTGTTATATGCAGATGACGTAGTGCTTTTAGCAAACACGCCAGAAGGGTTGCAATCACATTTAGACAATCTTTCTTCATTCTGCGATGCTAAGAAAATGAAGGTAAATCTTGTGAAATCAAAGGTCATGATTCTTGGCACTGTGAAAAAACATACTTTCATGTATAAAGGTGAGGCTCTGGAAGTTGTTGACACTTACAAATATCTTGGTTTGGAGATCTCCTCGAACTATAAATGGAAAGAATGTATTAAAAGCGAAAAGAAGCGGAAAAGTCACTTTATGCGGTATGCTTTTCGAAATGTTTTAAAGCCTCTTTGACAGATTGGGGCCTGAAAAAGGTATTGTTTAAAACACTGGTACAACCAGTACTTTTATATGGGGCTCCAATTTGGGGGCCTTCCTTATCATGTAGGCAGTGGTCCCAATTGGAGACTGTGATGAAGACATTTATCAGAGAAAGAATTGGGGTGAAGAACCAAATACCTTATGCAATTCTCTTGGCGGAGAGCGGGCATGATTCCATTAGAAGCCCAGAAGCTTTGTACCGGACTCTTAATTTTGTGAACGAAATTTGCAGCCTTGAGGAGGATAGACTCCCTAACTTGGCCAAGCATGACTCAAATAGAAAAGGGTGGTACCATGACATTATCAAATGGGCTGAAAGGTGGGGCATATCAGAGGCCAATTGGCCGACTTCAGAGTTAGGCGTCCGTGACATGGTACAAACAGGTGCTATAAATAAGCTCTGGGAAAATAAGGGATCGAGAATGATGTTATACTCATCGGACATCAATCCAATGCTTACATACTCGGATCAGAGCTATTTACACGCCTCTATTCCGAAAAACTTGAGACATTGGATAGCCAGATATAGGACCAGTTCGCACAAATTAAAGGTAGAAACTGGAAGATGGTCTCAGGTTCCTAGGGGTGAACGAGTATGCACGTTTTGTGATCTAAGACAGGTAGAAGATGAGAATCATGTCCTGCTGGTGTGCCCATCATATGATGATATTAGGCATCAATTCCACATAGACGTACCCGACTTTCAGTCACTATGGGGTTTAGACTTCATGATATTAGGGAACTTCATTAAATCTGTTGATTCACACAGAGAGTTCCTTTTGAAAACTCAGTAATTGTACGTGTCGCTCCATGACCCTTGAGGTCCATTGTGGGCGTGATAAATATATTATTATTATTATTATTATTATTCGTGTGGCCATATTGAAGTTTTAATGGAAGTCAATGATGCAAACATGATCATTTTTTGGCAATTGGAGGCTTCTATCTTACTGGTAGTTCTGCATAACTCATAATTTTTATTCGCAACTGGAGGCTTCTATTGGAAGTTGTGCTTGACGAATTTGATTAAATACTTATGCTACAAGTCAGCATTACATCAACAACACTGGAGTACCTTGATTTTACATATCAGATGTTTCTTGATACTCTTGTTTTAACTTCTTATTTGTTGTCCACAAATAGAAGGTTGTATAATATTAGTAAATATGTGTAAACGGTGCTTATATGATATTTGAAAATGCATTAAGTGGTGCTTGTATGATGTTTGTAAATGTTTTTTGGAGGTGCTTGTATAATATTTGTGAATGCATTATGAGGTAGTAGCATGTGTTGCATGTTCAAAAACACGTGGTTTAACAATGCCATTTGTTTCCACGTGAAAGAGTTTACCACTGTTGAAGCGAAGCATATTGTGCAACTCCTGCCAGCTTTTATAATGATTTTCATCAAAAAATCATATTATTCTGTTTGGCTATGCTTAAAAGATAAGATAAGATAAGATAAGATAAGATAAGATAAGATAAGATAAGATAAGATAAGATAAGATGAGATGAATTTTTACGTCCACGGGAACCCAACGGGTTATGGGACGACACATGCAAGGGCAACAGCCCATCACCAAACACAATGACCAAATATTAAACCTTGCAAACCTTGTAAGGTCACAGAACCTTTAATATTAACTATGTTCTCTACTTTCTTTTATAAATTAAAATTGTGTATTTGATTCGGAGATTTGAATGGTTTTCCATGAACAAGGTGTAGGCCCAATTGTAGATAATCTTTGCTACAATTCTTGAGGCTCCGAAGGGGCCAAAGAAAATTTAGATTTAACACAAACCATTACATTTAACGCTTTAAAATTAAATTCCCAATTAAACCCCCTTTGGTTTGGGTGCATATTCACAAGGGGGATGACTCCGGGCAGCGAGAGCTGTTGAATAAGCATATGCCCTTTATTCCTCGATCTAGACCATACATAGAGATCCTCGTTTGTGGGGTATGCCTTTACAAGTTTTGGTATACTGTATAACACGGTTTGCAAAATACTATAAGTTTTGGTGTACAAATGTTAATTTGAAAAGGGACTAAGAAAAGGAATGGGAGACAAGGAGATGATGGCGGATAAAAAGGGTTGTTTGAGGCAAATAAACAATACTAGTAAGGTCCCGGCGTTGCCAGGCATAAATAGGATTCTATGCAGCAACCATGAACTTGTAGAAAAACTTTATAAGACCTGGCTATACCTGAGGTGGAATAAAGAGAGATGAGCATTGCCACAAAACATAGAGATATCACGAACTCAAGTTCTCTATCATATCTTCTTTGATGAACATAACATATATTGTATTGTTCGCTTGATGTTGTACACATATTTAAGAAGCATTATAATCTTCAAACGTTATTTGCTCAAGAAGAGGTTTTAGAACAAAAGCAAGGCATGTATCTATAACACCTGTATTTAAACATTTTTGCTATGGATGCAATTCTTCCATGCAAAAGAAAGAAAAAGTGGAACTTGACTCAACATTCTTATTATACATTATTATGTCAGTGAAGCATTATATAGACTGTTTAGGTAATCTAATAACTCGCTTTGTTAAATTGTGTTGGATCATCAATGTGTCTTCCTACATGCAAGGTGCACCTTGATTCAGATGTAAATAAGAATGTGCCATGAATTGCAATTATGAGAGGCAAACCTGCAAATGCAAAAGGTGAAATAAAATATCAATAATGATAAAGTAATTTCACTGAAACAAACACGGTAATAGACCGCAGTGGCTATGAGACTTACTGATACAGTAGTGTAAATTTAATCTATAACTTTTTTTTTTTTATTGGACATCATTCTATTCATCATCACATCATGAGTACATTCTACATCACTTTATTCTACATATCACATGGAAGCCAATCTCCTACATAGGCGCGATATGCTAGGAGCTACTTTGTATGTGATTATCGAGTACATATGGCAGGTTTAAAGTCTCTACCACAGGACCGGTTGGTCTAATTGAATACATGACCTCGGGGCAATGAATTTTTAAGGTCCCCATTACTAGACCAATATTGGCCAGGTTTGAACCCGTAATCTCGAGTGTGGCAATTTAAGGTCCTGCCACTAGACAAAGCCCCGAAGGGCAATTTAATCTATAACTTGTATTGTCATGTCTTGTAATACATGACATAAATAGACCAAACAAAATTATTAACAAGCTTATGCTAAAAGTTGGAATGAAGACTATTTATTTTAGTTGTAGGTGCCATCATGGAAACCATGTCACATTTCAAGGTTGAATGAACTTGAAAATCATGCGGATTATTTTTTTTAGCTATGAGCTTCAGTTGTTATGGTTGCATTGCAAGTAAGTACTTTGGGTTACATGGAAATTCCACGGTAAAGTAACACTTCAACCCAATGATTCAATATAGTGTTGCTAACCCAATGATTCAATATAATTTTGCTAAGATAAACAAACATCATCAAATGAACATATAATATAACTGACGTTTGATAACTGTGAGTATAGGTATTTATTCATTAGCTCAAACTTCTTGTGGCAACAAACTCCATGCCTCAATTATATTACTATGCCATCGATCCGAGCCATCGGATCGGTATTCTCGAATGGGCGAGCATACATCTTTCCCATGCATGCATACGTTACATGCATTTTCTAGGACTCTGGTTCGTTTGGGGATCTCTATTTCTTGCAGGTTCTTCTTCGACTTCTCATCGGCGTTTTCTCCTCTATTAGAAGTTCCCTTGACCCTCTTTCTTTGGTACCAGGTAGGGGAGGGGCTTCACCCTGCTTGGTTTGACAGTTTGGCGTCTTTTTCCATATTGTGACATATTCTTTCCCGATCTTGTCCCTTTTTTGGCCATCCTTCAACCTTCAACCTTGATCCCGTTTTAATAAGGAAGTTCTCTTTTTATCGGGAGCTTTTGTCTGTTTTCATGCAAGCCCTTATTCGAGAATGTCATCGATCCGAGCCATCGGATCGGTATTCTTGAATGGGCGAGCATGCATCTTTCCATGCATGCATGCATGCATTGCATGCATTTTCTAGGGCTCTGGTTCATTTGGGGATCGCTATTTCTTGCAGGTTCTTCTTCGACTTCTCATCGGCGTTTTCTCCTCTCCTAGCAGTTCCCTTGACTCCCACCCACTCTCCCTTATTGTATATATTATTGTAAATGTTGTTTTTTGTCGCGTGGCACGCGTGACCAGCCCCTCGCTTTTTCGATATTTTTGCTGGTGATGTGCAGGTTCAGGGGTGATGCGCGACTTTGGTATGCTCTATGGAGCGTGGGTTTTTTCGTGGGAACATTTAGCAATCTTGCATTGTCCAAGCCCTCCCAAATCGTGAGAGGACGAGGTATCAAAGAGTGTAGAGGAGGCTGGTCAGGCCAGGGATCCGCACATAAATATGGTAATCACGAGACTCCAGCAAGGGGGAACGGACTGCGCATGCAACGGCCGCGAACCGAGGCTCTATTGGAAGAACTAAATAGATGGAAATCCTTAAGAGTTTTAAAAGGAGGCATAGCACAGAGTTTCAATGTTGTGTCACCGACTGATAGAGGTAGGAGCTCACATAGGAGGGATAGAAAAGGATGAAGATGCAATGGGGAAACAAGAGCTAGTAGATTATCTGTTGTTGCTCAAAAAGGAGGTAATCAGATGCAAGGCACTGGAAATAATGTTGAAGAAAACAGATCTGTGGGTAAGCAATGATCTTAAAGCTCATTTCGAGTCAAACTATCACCTATTCCAACAGAAAAGAGAGGCACATATGCTATTATTGCTGGACAGGACACAACACTCTGCATCTGAGCTTCATAACCTTTTGGCGATCTTCGGCAACAAGTCAGATTACATCCTTACGCTAGAAGACATGATAAAGGAGAACGAATGCAGAAGGCTGGAGGGAGGGCCAGCATAGAAGAATCATAGTATAGTATAATTCCGCTCGAGGATTGATCTTATTATATCTTTAATGTTTAATTAACATATAAATCAGGGTATAGATAGGACTCCCAGATCTCATTCTGGACAAAGCGCTGTATGATTAAACAATGTATGGATCTAGTGTATTTTTGTACAAACCTGACATAATTTGCAATTGTAATTTCCAACTCTCATATATAACAAGCGAGTCGAACGAAGATCCTTGATGAGTGCTTCTCAAGTAACTAGTGCAAAGACTACGCCAGAAACACTCAAAATGCGGATGGAATGCCGGTGAGGCAAGCAGCAAAATTTTGAAAATTGAATTTTAGTGTCGGTACGAACGCATTAACAGGAGAGTAAAAGGTAGCCTAACCTAATTCTTAGAAAGAAGCCAAAGATGGGGATGCATGAGAAATGGGGGAAGTACATGAACAGTAACAGAAGTGGGGAGTATAGGACGCGGGTGAGTGGGACATGGATGCACAGGACCCGTATCAGAGGATTTCTGTTACACGACAAAAATGCAAAGGAGTGAGAAGTTCTAGAGGTAACAACAGACCTGGAAAGGCTAACAATTTGCAGGGTCGCATGGAATACGCATCACCAGGCTATAACTCCGACGGGAGGATCGAGCAAAGGAGGACATTTTAAGCAAGATAAATGAAATCAGTGACTAGCACAACTGACATAATAAATAAGGGTCTACGACTGGAACAATAAATCGGTGGAGCATTACACGTACGAAAGGAGTAGCTGTTAATGATTATCCTGGAGATGTACGAAGTGGATCAGGTTACGTACTAACAGTAAGAGAGCAGCAGTGGCTACGATACCTTAATTATACACGGATATGAAATTATGAATATCAGATACCACGACAGGACAGGACAAGACACTGATAATTAATGGTGGCGTACCCGGAAAAGGGGGCGGGAAGAAGGGAGGCTAACCTTAAAAAGCAATTAGAATATAAATCCCAACCTCGAAGGTTTTTCCTTTTAGGGTTCTTACAGATAACAAAAGGAAGGCGCCCTCGAAGATATCAACTCCGACTCCAGTTCTAGCACACTCAGATCAATATGGACAGAGGTAAGAAGGTAATAGAAGCGCAGGCGGAGCCAGAAACAACATCAAAGAAGCGATCGAGACCAGGGAACCCAGGAAACCTCACAGTTCCATGGAATCTGGAGCTGGAGGATGAGGTCCTAGTGCATATGTGAGGAAGACTGTCTCTGCTTAGAGAAAGGGCTTTCGTCCTACCTGAATTGCGGCTGGGTACACTGTTTGTTCTGTGACCGGATCCATCATGCACATATTATGAAGGATGCAGGCTACAGTCTCAAGCTGTTGGAAGTAATGGGGGTTCTAGCTGGCAGAAATGACACGGTTAGGAGGCGAGATAAGGAGCGAGTGATGACGTGCTTTAATTGGTTACAGTTGAATGCATCAATCCAAAAATCTGCCAACTATCAACATGACTTGCTGGTGGGAGATTTTGGGAAGATATGTGTTATCTGCTATGAAAAAAATCCGACTGAGTATATATGCCGAGCACTACTGGCAAGGAATTCGGAGAAAAGCAAAACAGGCGGGGAGGCTTCGACAAAGAAAAGGGTAGGCAGGTAGAAGAAATTGAGGAGCGCATGAACTCTAAGGAAGCATGAAGTGTGGAAGGCAACGGGGGCATCCCGACATTTTGTTTTATTATGTTTTCATTTTGTCTTTATTTTCATTTATACCTTGTTTTCTATCACTGGTCTTGTGTTATTTTGTATTTATCTTGATCCTACCTCTGATTATATCTGGGTAAGCCCTCTCAGTATTGGAAATGATATAAACTTCCACAAATAGTTCTCTGAATCCATCCCCTTGGGCACAAAGACCCGGGAATGGAACTGTATTTATATTTCTATATGCTTCCAAATATGATTCATCTCAAATATGCAAGTGAGCTAAAATTCTGGGAATGGTATCGTATTTGTATTGAACCTGAATAAGAATTACTTAAACTACACAAGTTATGGAAATCTGGGAGTTATAGGAAATACGAGTAGTATAATGGCGAGCAGAAATGTAACAGGAATAGATAAGTAGGTGGGAAACCTCTTCTAGCAAAGAGATAGTCGACGAGCTACAAAATCAAGGGTGTCACCCGCGGACGAGAGTAATAAGCACAGGCGTGGGCAACATGAAGACGTGACACGAAGGATGAAGGTGGCGAATACAAGGGGGACATAAGACAACATAATAGGGAAGGCGGAGATGGGACGGCATACGAAGTTTACAGGTGGAAAAAAGGGGGATACAAGGCAACACAATAGGGAAACCCGTAGAGACTGGAACTGAACAGAGGAGAGAAAAGAGCAATAGCATCTGAGTAAAAGGCGGACGGAATTAGATACGGGACAGAGAGGCCCAGCCTCCGCCGTACACCAGGATAGCGAGGGCTAGACCCACCAACTGGTAATCCGAACCACCATAAACTCGAAATCGTCACGAACACAGAAAATATGGGCGACATATAATACAAGTCAACATGAAAGAATGCAATGTAAATGTAAGTATAAGGTCGTCAAAAAGGAGACTGGGATACGCTACGGACTGAGGGGTATAACCCCGCCGTAGGCCAGTATAGCGAGGGCGCGACTCTCTACCTGGTACCTGGATCACCAAAATGACTGAATAACAACGTAAAGAAAATAATATAACATCCTGGTAGGTAACTACCGAATATTGTTTTGGTACAGAGAGGGTCACCCTCGGCCAACCAGCGGGAACGGTAAGGTAAAACCTATCGTTCCTATCCTCATGGTCAGACTAAGAAATACTAAATACCCGTCTACACGCATAATGGACGACGGGACCCAAACGATAAATCGAATAATATGTAGAGGTGGGCAGAATAATTATTAATTATGGCCATTTCAAATTTAAATTATGAATCATGGGGGTTTTTAATTAAGAGACTGTTTTAGAGACGGAATATATTATATGGAAGAGAAATGAAATGTATTACATCCATGGAGACCTCATAGGTCTCGTAGACGATAACTTAACAGTTACAACACGTATTCTGGGAAGTCCATATCACTGGCTTCCACATACTCCTTACTCCAATCAGATTCACTCTCATGTTCATCTAATAGAATCTGAAAATGATCTTTATATGTATCTCTATATTGCACTACCTCTATGATAAAAGATCCAATTACATTGGCATTTAATGCAAATAATTGTATTAGAGTTTTTGCCTCAATACCATATCTGGCTCTGATCATCGCATATGCAGGACAGTGTAGCAGTACATGATCTTCGTCTTCAACATATCCAGTACCACATATCTTACATGTGTGCAGCTCTCGAGGGATTCTCTTCCAGCTTCCTACTTCAATACCCAATCTATGCGAGCTGAGACGCATCCGACATATCGCATGCCTTTTGCTAATCGAGATGTCCATTTGTAAATGTACAGCCTGTGTAAGCTTTGGATTTATCATCTGCCGATATGTGTTCATCTTGGTAGGTGGATTTAGCCATAACTTTTCAGTCATCTTTTGTTTGACTAGTTTTCTGATGTCTCCATCATAAATCATTGCATCTTCAAAAGAGACATTCCATCTACCCAGCCATTTCTTAGCATCTCGAAACCACCCGTTATCAACGCTGGCCTGCATTGCACGATGTGGAAGTCTAGTAATGTCTTGTTGCTGTATCTTCTTCATATATGTAATGCAGCTCACCATGGCTTCTCCCTCCATCGGCATAAGGCCACTTTCTGCTATCATCATAGGATAGGGAACTTGTGCTTTTACTCCCAGTTCCATCTGCAAAAACTTCTTGAGTACCTGTTCAATGCCTTCCTATAGTCCTTTGGGCAAACTAGGCCCCCATACCTCACTGTTGTATAGAACTGCAGATTGCACCAACACAAAATAGAGTTTTACCTTCACAGGCTATGACCATAAGTGGACCCGTCTACAGAGGCTTTGCAACGCATATAAAGCTTTCAGGCCTCCTTCAATCCTTTGTGATATACATGCATTCCACCTATGATTTCTGTGAATAAGCAGCCCTAAGTATTTGTAAGAGTCACACTTCTGTACATATTCCCCATTATATTGAAACTGGAAGTCCTGTTTAAGAGCCCCTACGACCATGACTTTTGTTTTATCTAGGTTTACCTGCATATCTGTTTGAGCACAGAACATGGATAATGCGTCAAGATGTTTCATCAGAAGAAGAGTTTCATCACAGTCACCCAGACGAGAATCGTCACTGCATACTGTACCCAGGGATCGATGGCGGATCACACCGGCCTCAGCCAACAAAAGAAGGCAGATACGGCAAGAGCGTTAGTGAGCCAACAGGACCTCAAAGACTTCCTGGCTCAGATGAACAAGCAGCTAGAAGCTAGAATCCCAAGCATGGATGCACTCAACACACTGGCCGAGACGGCCAATCGCAACAAGATAGCCATCTCTAGCATGGATATAAGGATTGAAGTGGTCGAGAGGACGAGCGAGGAGATGCAACGGAGGATAAACGAGATTGAAGAAGAAAAGGCTAAAATCATACAGTGGTTGGTTGAGTTAGAAAAAACGAATGTTGAGTTAGATGCATGGGAATCATTTGATAGAATAAAGCTGCATAATCATGGAATTTGAGGAGCAGAATAGGATTAAGCATGACGTTAGACTGATAGGGGTAGCAGAGGAACCTAACAAAGACACATATCGAGTTACTGCAGAGATAATAGAGACAGTTTTCAAAGAACACCGGAGCATAATCGTCAAAGCAGTACGATTAGGCCAACGGAGGGCTCGGGCGAGGCACATAAACCTGACACTCAGAGACATGACTGCCAAGGAACAGATACTGCGCATGGGATTCAGACTAAGGAATGGAATCAAGGTGCAAGAAGCACTAACGGTCATGCAATGTCAGGGGCTACACAGGGAATTGGCCAGAGCCAGGGAATTGAACCAGGCAGGGATACATGCGGGAGTCAGAAATGGAAAAGTGTGCACAAACGGATCAGGGATCAGACACTCCGGGGACAGGAGCAGAACATGGAGAGACCGGATGCCATAAAGTCAAAAGAATTGGAGAGGGAGGATATCAACCCCTTGACGGTCATGGCACAAGGACAGGATGGGGGAGCTTTGGGGGGAGCACCGATGGAGAGGGCTCTAGAAGCGATACAGCCCGGAAAAAGCGGAAACGGGGTCGATGAAGATCGAATGCCCCAAATCGGAAGCATGGGCCCAACTTCGATCACAAAAATCAGGGGACGACCCAGAAGAACATCCAACGAGACGGAACACACAGAGACCCCAAAGGAACAACCTCGGGGGGAAAGACGCTGACAATATGGCATTGGAATTGCACAGGATACCCATGGGATGATGGAGAGAGACTCGAGGGAGCTCACAACTGCGACATAATATGTCTGATAGAGACATGGAAACACAATATCAAGTGGTTGCCAGAGGAAGAGGGGTACCAGCTATTCACATGTTGGAAAGATAAGGATTTTAAGATAGGAAGAGGGAGTGCAGGCCTAGCCTGTTATGTGAAAGAGAGTGTAGCCGACAACTCAAAAAATATTTAATCTGGATCATAGCGTATTACCTGCCAAGTAGTGACAAATTAGAATTGCTGGACCTTGGGGAGAGTATGATGAAATGGAAGGACCAGGGACCTATGATTCTAATAGGAGACCTGAATGCCACAATGGGTCAGGAGCAAGCACAAATCACGAACATAAACGAAGAAAATGGGCAATGGACACATACTGCGAGATCACAGGATTGGAGAAGAAGTACAGAAGACAAGGCAGAGATCAATGCCAGGTGAATTACTGTTGGAAATATTTATAGCGATAGGGGTCATTATAGCCAATGGGACGCAAAGATGGCATGGATCAGGGAATTTCACGAGTCAAAATGTCCACGGGAAAAGCATAGTAGATTATGTGATACTGAATGACCAAGCAACGGCAAGCATCTCAAGCCTCACGCTATTGGAATGGCCGACTAGGAAGAGGGAGAGTCACAGACCCATCCAGTTAACGCTCAAATGGAGCGGGCAAGCTCATGCTGATAGGACACAGAAAGAAAATGACACGAAAATGAAAATACGATTCCAGAATAGGTATGCAGATACTTTCACGCGAAATATCAGAGCAGAAATGGGAAATTGGGCGTGGGGAAAACATAGAGCAGGCAAGAATGGGAACATGCTTAACGACATAGTGGTGAAGGTGGCAACGGAGGTCTTTGGAAAACGCAAGAGACCCAGGAGGTGCAATGCAATGAAGGCCTCTGTATGGTATGACGAAGAATGCAGAGAACAAAAAAGAAGAGTAAGAGCGCACATAGGCAAGGATACATATCAAACAGAAAGGGCCGCATACCTAAGGATGTTGAAATCGAAATGAAACAAAAACTTGATACAACACCAATGGGGTTTGGCCAAAATGCTAAAACAACAACCCAAGAATTTCTGGAAGGGATTTAAATTAAAAGGAGGAGGGAATAGGAAACCCGAGAATACGCCGAATGATATCGGAGCAGCTGGATGGGAGAAATACCTTGAGAAACTCTATAAGACGGGGGCATCACCAATGCCAATACCCGCTCTACAGGAGATGGATAAACCGTGCTTCAGTATGCGGGAAGTAATGATAGCGCTAAACAGGATGGCCAATAACAAAGCCCCAGATCTATACGGCCTCATTATAGAATTACTAAAATGTACGGATACAATAATTGGGAAATAGGTTACTGACATTTTCAATGGCATAGTCCACACAGGGCTCCCATATAGATGGGCATACAATAGGGTAATACCGCTACACAAAGGGGGGAGCAGGGAATAACCTGGGAACTATAAGACGATAATGGTGAGCTCTATCTTCGCGAAATGGTTCGGGAAGGTACTGGACAACAGATTGAAACAATGGGCAGAAACATGAAACTTGAGGGCACAAGGACAGGCAGGCTTCAGACCGGAGCACTCAACCACAGATCATCTGGTAACCCTCTGGAACTAATAAAGCATAACATATCAAAGGGAAAGAAGATAATATGTTATTTTGTGGATTTTAGAAAAGCATTTGACACCGTCCCAAGGGAAAAGCTCCTACAGAGATTAATAGATATGCAAGCCCCAGAAGACATGGTAGGATTAATTGCATGATTATATCATAGAGTGTATGCAAAAATGGAACAGGAAGGGCAGGCGATATATTATGATACATGAGTTAAACAGGGGTGCCCTTTGTCCCCGACATTGTTCAGTATATACATAGATGCATTACAAGGTTTCATAGCAGAGCAACAAGGGGATACGGACGCCCATACACTAGGAGACACCAGGGTACCCATTATACTATATGCTGATGATCTAAGCATGATGGCTACAAAAAATAAGGGGATGCACAGGTTATTAAGGCTCCTGGAGATCTTCTGCGAGGGAACAGGGTTAACTTTGAACCTCATGAAGACCAAAATAGTTATATTCGGTAACAGGAACAGACACAGACCCTTCAGGCATATGGAGACAGAATTGGAGGAATCAGCAGAATACAAGTATCTGGGATATGATGCACGCAACATGGAAAAATGGGCCAAAGGCGCGGATGCCAGGTTCCAGTCAGCCGTTGGGAGTTATTTCAGTATGAAAAAATTATGTAATAAAAGCAGAATAATTGACTGGGAGGTCAAGTGCTATCTATTCAATTCAGTGGTTGTGTCGACACAACTATATGGGGCTGAGGCATGGGGATCCGGCTTAGCAGATAAGAAATGGGACAAGCAAGAAGGGATCCTTAGACAATGGCATAGACAGGAATTTAGGGTGCGGGCGAACACACCCCTGACAGCTATGATATACGAGACAGAACAATATATCGTCCAAGATCGCACGTATATTACTATCCACTAGGAGATGCAACGACCCTTACTATGACCCCAATAATACAGCCTCCCCTGCAAACAACAATGAAGGTTTTCTCGGGCTTCTTAATAATCTTACACACCTTAAAAAGCGGCAAAACATGATGCAATGGCATGTCGAAAGGTGGAATTTTGCGCATGTTTTTCGTGGTAAATCATCTGCCAACATTCGTCTGTGAGGAGTCAAATTGTCAATAAATATTACAAAACCATCTATAATTCAAAATGGACCTCAACAAAGTGAATCCGGAAGCGATGTATATGAAATTGTATGCTGCAACAGTAGATAACTACTTTGAGCATAGGTCGTATTCTTGGATGTTAAACATCCCAAATCCCAGTATCTCAACCGCAATTGGCCCTATTGGGCCAAGCTCTCCTAGAGCTTTAACACCTATTATGCAAGATGTATAGAAGAAAAAACATGCATGCGCTAGTGTTGCCCTTTGTGCTGCACTCATTTGCAATTCATTGCTAGCTCTAGGATGGCTATGCTACAAAAGTAAGAAAGCAACAAATTGGAAACTAGAAGACTCCAAGTAACAGCTTTGGTGCCTACTCCACCAGATTCACATACATGTAATTGACAATATCCACTAATTTTGGGCATGGGAGAGATGATTGGGAAAGGAAGATTTTGGAAAAGCTTATAAAAGGTTCGTGCCAGATGGTAATACAGTAGTTGTGAAAGTGCTCTTTCAAAGCTGCAATCGCTTTCTATGATAAGCCATCTGAGGCACCTCAATATTTTAAGCATGTGCCATACAAAGGGTAAGTTGCTTTTGGTTTATGATTACACATCCAATGGTAGCTTGAATAGCTACTTCTTTGGCACTTCTACAATAGAGTATTAGGAGTTTCAGAAGGGCTTGATTACATGCACATAGAATGGGAGCAAAAGATCTGAGAAGCAAAAGCATCCACTATTCTTCTTGGAAGCAATTTCATAGCACATTTGGTGACTTTGGCCATGATATAAATATCAAGAAGACAATGTATTCTATAAAGATATCAACATATGGAAACAGATAAGCGTTGAACATATCAAAACAATACTTGTTGTGCAATGTCACCAGAAGCTGATTCCCATGGAAGCATCCGTAGCATAAAATGGCTTTGAATAAATATTGGAGCAACATAAAATTTCTTATAAAAGCACTATATGCAATGCTTCTTTCTTTCTTAAGATTGTTGTCAGTTCAAACCTCCTCAAATACTCTGCTATACAGACAAATGCTAGAGGAACCTGGGAATTGGCCCGAAAATATACAACAATATCTAGCACAATAACAAGGGGTTACTTTTAGATTTTTGTACGTTTTTTTGCATGGTTTTTCTATGATTTCGCCGCCATATTCATTTGCATATGCTAAATAGTATTTCTAGAGTGCACCCCATTTTTAGCCATTAAATTTAGAGAAATAGGAAATCGTGTGGTAGAGCCCCTCTTTTTTGTTGCATGTATTTTTGTATTTCTGATTTCTTTATCCTTAATCTGGCAACACAAACCCTAAGGGTTGTGTCTATTCTTCGCTGCTATTACAGATCGGCTAAAGCTTCATCTTCGGCACAACCATGATGCCCTCCACGATTTAGGGCAGAGCTTAGCGAACTTGCAGAGCTTTCAATGTCGATTTGCCCTTCTACATGTTCACATACCTGTTGAGATTGAATCTCATTCAAAACCATCTGCAACTAAGAACACCATTGCCTTGACAAGATAAGTCGATACCTTGCAAACCAGAAGAAAGATTAGAGATGCTTTTAAGTTCTTGATATCCTAATGTCTAATATGTGAAGTCCTGGAGAACTTTGTAGTTTTTGATGTCTCTAATTTATAAGTAAGGGAAGTGTATTTTTAAGGAGCAGAAACAGAGATTTCTTCTTTTTAAGCTACAACTTCCTTTTGTTCCATTTTCCAGCATGCATTAATAACAAGGACATCCGAGAGTTTGCAGCAGGTAGCCAGGCTGGCTTGTTGCAAGCTAAGGGTTTTGCAGGCAACCAGGCTTTGCAGGTTTAGGAGACTGGGCTTGGGCTATTTTGGACTTGAAAATTGTGGTTGTAATGATGGATGTTTTTTAACTTGCAAATCTAGTATACGAACTCTTGCAACAGCTTCCAACAGGGCAATAACAACCATCGTGCACCATCTTCAGCTTAGGACAGGGCAACAGTAGCCTGTATACAGTGCGCAGTACAGGGAAAGATAATAAGAAATATCTTCTTTTGTTCGAACTGCTTTTGTCCAGTTGCTTCATATTGTTGTTCAGCCATTGGCTCCATGGCACAATTTTCCTTGTCCTCTCCATGGTCTGCAACATTCAACTTCGATTTGGATCAGAGCATTGTGAAGATACTTGGGCTACTCATTGCACAAAGATTCTATTTGTCCATGTCCATGAGGGTCCAGGAGCATTTTTCCTGCACCTATGTCTTTCTTCGATGCTACAACAAAACGAATTCTCACCAGGGTAAGGCTTCCACTATTGGAAGATGCATATCTCCTTTTCTTTTTAAAAGTCCTTAGTGCTTACATCCCTACATAGCATACTTTTGCCCATCCTTGTTGTAGGTCTGCTAATTTGGATGATAATATATTGCTAATTTGGATGGTAATGTATGGCAGTCATCAACAGATCATGTCGCCCTGATTTCACTTTGCCATTCTTATATGGCAACTACATTCGTTCTTGTCATTTCGAAGATCACATGGCAACAATCTATGCCATTGACCTGGATAAACATTTCTTATCAGGTACATATTGCCATAAATTCTCCTAGAATGACAAGTCGTACAAGGTCATCTAGACTTAAGAATGGCTACTAGTGTCTCCAGGATATATTCTTGTTTTCTCACCATTCAAAATACCTTTGTTGATGCCTAGTATAAAGGCGCAAGTGCCATTTATTAAATGGTTTTCAACTTAAGTATGAGTAGAAGTTGTTTAATTCTGCTAAGGCAGTTGTTTATTGAGCTAAGACTGTGTTATGCATAGAAACTAAGAGAGGTAAAATTCCAACCTTATACTGTTGTGTAATGCTAATATATAGCATGTCTGCTTGGATCATGTTCTCATATATGCATTTTCAGATTTGTACCATTTCTCATGTGCAAAAACTTATCCGAACTTTGATACTGTCAAATTCTGGCACAACTCGTTTATGTATTGACCTTGCTTAAGCATAACAAGCTCCACATGCACTAAACAACCTATGGGAGCACTGACTTTGCTCTGAAAAGAAAAATATTATCAACATCGTTGTTGCAAAATTTCGACGTGTTCAATTCCGAGAACGTGTTCTTGTCCTAATGATTACACAAAATATACTCATAGTTGTTTGCAATGGAAATAATTTGTTTGTGTTGATGTTATTGTGCTTCTTAGTAATTAATATTTAGGCCCGTGAAGTTTACCTATGTTTGCTTTAGTTAGGGCCCGACGGACCCAATTTTTTTTTTAATATAACAATCAACACACAATTAGCATTAACATTATTAACACAAACCATTGCATCTAACACATTTAAATTAAAATCCCCCCGAAACCCCCTTTGGTTTGGGTGCATATTCACACGGGAGGTTACATAGGGCAGCGAGAGCCCCAAAAAATTTACAATACGTGTACAAAATTAACACCATTAAGTACATTCTCTCAAACCTTATAGTATTTTGCAAACCTTAATATACAGTATAGAAAAACTTGTAAAGATATACCTTACAAACGAGGATTGCTATGTACGGTCTAGATCAAGGAATAAACACACCGTGTTTCTACTACAAAAGTAAATCCATCATATTTGTGAAACAAATAATATTGGGAAGCACAAGCTTGACCATTGTACAAAAAGAAGCACAAGCTTCATCATTGTACAAAAAAAAGTAATTTACAAATGTATTCTCTCAGGCTCATATAGAATTTCATGTTCATTGTAGCTCAACAAGTAGAATAACTCTCCACGAACCATTCCACCTGAAAGGCTCATTTGTATCAGAGCCAAATCCCATCCTTTTTTCCTAGCAAATAATCATGGATATGTGCTCTAGGATGTTTGGAACTCGGGCACCCATGCGCATAGAATCAACAAATAAATTAAACACTTCTCTTGGTATTTATACATCAGTCTTTACATTTTATCGTGGCTAAAGCTCGGCAATGTCGACCACCATTACTAGTATGTTATATTATAGAATCTCTATTTGTTAGCACGTCAAACTCATTCCTTCTTTGTAATAGCAACTTGGATAAGATCACCTACTCTCGGCGCCATTATAATTGTAACATTATTTATTAGTTTTTTTGGGTCCACGTTATAGCAATTTGAAGTTTTTATAAGAATAGAATAGAATAGAATAGTAGTTTTTTTAACGTCCACGGAGACCAACCATGGTGTCCAAGACCAAGTAATAACCTACCGTCCAACGGTGTTCTAGGTCATACTTGGCCCCATCGAGATTCGAACTTGAGCCCTGCTCTAATACCAAATGGTACATTCCTAACTGACATGCCCTTAGCCAACTGGACATGAGAATAATATGTTTGAATTTCTTGCTTGGATTAAAAGGTGAGCTCAAATCTAATTGTTATCTGCATCTTTCTTTTGACATAAAGAAATCCTTGCTATAAGCATCATTCTATATTCTAAATAGGTATGTTTTGTAAATCCATGCATCTAGAGGCTTGGGTAAGTCCATTGCGATGAATTTCTATATGGAAGGTAGTGTTATGGGCAATAACCCTACATTTGGGCAAGCAAAGTGTTTTTATTGTTTTAGTTTTTTTTTATTTTTATTTAAATTAAAATCCCCCTGAAACCCCCTTTGGTTTGGGTGCATATTCACACAGGGGGTTACTCTGGGCACCGAGAGCTATGTTATTCGAGATATATTGCTAGCAAACAAAAAATTCTTTAGCGATTGTTTTCACGTCTGGGATGTTTGAATGTGATTTGTTGTGTTCTTTAAAGCGTGGAACATATGAAAGGTGTTCCCTATATTTTTCAGCGCCAATTATTGATGAATGGAACATTCTAATTATCTAACTCATGTAATTATTATTGGCAAGATGCTTTGGCATATTCTGTGTTTCGGGGGCAAAAAATAGCATTGTTAAAAAAAAGGAAAAAAAAACACTCAAGCGGCCACGTTCTTTCTCTAATCTATCTCATCGCTTCTAGCACGTAGCCAGATCTGGCAGTCTCCTAATGCTTCTGGCATAGGAGATCTTGCGCTGCGAGATTATGACAGTCTGCAAACGAATTGCAGCTGGACGAAGATAAGAAGTGGCACAACCACAACCACATCGGGATATTTGTGAAATCATTGCAGATCATTTGCGTGTTGAAATTTCTGTGGTTTTCTTTGAGTATAAATATAAATAGAGTTAGATCGCCCAAATTTTTTCAGTTCGTTACCTGAGTTAGATCGCTTCCGTTTAAGGTATGTCGCCTGTTCAAGTTTTGCTCCCAGCCATGGCGGCTATTCCGGTAGCCTTCCATCTTTTTTGCCTTCTGGTATCCATAGCCAATGCTTCCTTGCAAAATGCGTCTTCCACTTGCCCTCCTGCTTTACCCTATCTTATCTGGCTCAGGATACTTTTACCCTTGATTCGGTGATCCCAGAGATAAATTTACCGTCCTCCGGGATCCCGGGTCGCTCTCGACGGGGTCCGTTGGGGAGACCCGTTACGAGGTACGTCACGGCGGGACGCCACGTCGGCCCGACCATCCCCGCCATCAAACCCCAGCGTGTAATCGCGGCCATCCGGCGCCTCGAGATCCCCCTCCGGGATCATCCATCGCGATCCCTCCTCCGGGATCCCCACGGCCGCCCCGGCTGTTAACGGCGACGATATCCGGCCGAGGTGATCCCCTCCTCCGGGATCCCGGCACCGGACGGATCCCTCCTCGGGATCACCCGGCGCGTGGTGAGAATCTTGGGCGCTATCCGCCGAGGTGATCCCCACCTCCGAGAGATCCCCGGCACCCGGACGCGGATCCCTCCTCGGGATCACCCCTCCTCCCCGTGGGTGATAATGGCGGACGCTATCCGCCGTGGTGATCCCCTCCTCCGGGATCCCGATATGGTGACGTGGATCCCGTGACGTGGATCCTGTGCTCTGGGCCGTGGCTGTTTACGGCGGGTGCTATCCGCCGTGGTGATCCCCCAGGGATCCCCGTCCCCGTGAGTGGATCCCGCCCTGCGGGATCATCCGTCCGTGGCCGAGGTGGAGAGCGCCGACGTGGATGTCGCCGACGTGGAGGCGGGAGTTATTTTCCGCCGTTAGATGCACTCCGAGCTGGTTTGCTGTCAGCCGTTAGATCCGGTGATTTATACCGTCCTCCGTGATCCCAGAAGCAGCAGCACCTTTAATTTTATAATTAAATTCGGACAGGCCATCAATGATGTGTACGTGGCCAATCCCCTCGTCCCCGCCACGTGGCGCTGGGATACCGGAGGACGGCAGAGCACTGGCCGATGTCGGCGAGTCCAAGTCCGGGCTGGAACTCTCGCGTGGGCCCCCGATCCTCTCAGGTATCGCGTGTTTTTGTCGAAATGACGGCACCATTAGCGCCATGGAACTGTTTACCTCCCCGTGATAACGGTTACGGAGGTAAAATCGACCCTTTCACTTTGTTTTATCAAGTTTTTTACTATTTTCTACTATTCTTTACTAAATCTTACTGTGGCTTGCAGATGGACGAGTCCATAACCCTGGAAGTCAGCCTCAACACCAGTTTTGGCGAGAATCCTTGTCTTGACTCAGCGCCGCTTCATATGCGATCCAGATTCCGCAGCCTGGAACTCAAGCGGAATCGGATGCCGAGGTGGAGTCCCCGGCCGCCGTGGCAACAAAATCGGATGTAGGGCGGGAAAAATCGGGCGGGGGGGAAGAATCCAGAGGAGGAGGTGAAAGAACGAAGTTTCGTGGGACGCCAACCGGCGGGCGATTTGAATGAGGAAGGGGGCCAGCAAAGGAGGGTCGTCATAGACAACGAGCCCGACATAAAGATTCACGAGAACCAAGAGGCCCCCGACATGATTCACGATCAGGCGGGCAAAGAGATGGAAGTGCTTAGTTGATGATCGCACCAAAACTTACTCCAGGAAGGTTGAGCTCGAAAAATCACGGGTTTCGAGTGCATGCCTTGTATGATAGGTTTCGGGTTCCCGATCGCGCCGAGGGGAGGATCCCAAATCGAATTCATCCGCCCAATGCAGCCCGCCAAGACGAATGCCAATCGAAAGAAGCGGAGTTATCGCGAAGATTTCGTGGGCGAAAGCATGGATCCGACTATAAATATGCCCACAACCTCACCAAAAATTGCGAGAGGGCCGAGAAATGCCGGAGTGGTGGCCGATGAGCAAATTGAAATGGGTCTTCGATAAGAGCCAAAGAGAAGCCTTCATTAATTTACTGTGTCCAGAGGAAGAAAAAGCAAGTGAATTGGAAAGCCAACAATTGCGGATCGAGGAGATAAAGGCACGGATCGGCGAGCACCAAAAATTTAATCTCGATGATGAGCTTTGGCCTCCACTAACCAAAGAGCAGGAGCAAAGCCAATTGGGCGCCGATGATGTGAGCGAGGAGGTGGCTGCAGTGCAGGTAAGTATTCGTCCCCTTTGCCTAAACCCCCCCTTTTGCCTAAACCTCAGTGTTGCCAAAGCCGGGCCCAAAAATTCTCGGAGGCATCGTGCGGATCCAAAACCCCAAAACCTCCTCCTAAATCCACTTAATTCATGGCCCCTAACCGGATCCTGCTGGAAACTGAGCTCGAAGATAATATTCCCAAGCCCAGCAAGATTATGCTGTATCATTTGTACTCTGTCGATCCACATTTTCTAGATTCTGTTTTAGACTACCAAAGAGGTGTTGATGCCGATCGATGGCAGTGCCCCTTCACATTAAATTTCCCTGTGGTGGTTGAGAGCCCCTTCGTCAAGGTCGGCAGCAAGTCAGCAAATGTCGAGTTTTACATCCAAGAAGCCGAGGCCCTTAAATTTATGACAATCCCTTCTGGCCTTGGGGATCTGGAGAGCGATGTGGACTCGGATTGCATTGGTTCTTATCTCCTGTAAGTTTTTAAGTCTAAAGTCTCTTCAATTTCAGTTTTTCATTGCACTCAATTGCTCAATTGGTTGTACAGGGTAATTCTGCACTCAATTCCTATCCAGAGAAGGTGCCATCATGTCTTCCTACATCCTGCTGCATTCGGGCTGTTCTTGAGTGGAAGCAAGGCCGGGTTGGCAGGGGCTTATGAGCAGTTTGCCAAGCTCATCCCTGACAACCCGTTTGGTAGGGCACGGTGGAAGATCCAGACAGCACAATTCTATTACAATCCTGTCAATGCTGGGTAAACTCTGATCACTTGATTATTTATGTTTTAAATCTATTTTAATTGCCTTTCAATTTGCTATTTCTTAGTGGCCATTGGAGCCTTTTCATCTTAGTGACTGATGGCCTGGCGTGTGCTCGGCTTGGAAAGCCCTGCCCTTGCATTCTGCACCTTGATTCATATGCTCCCTTGCATGCATCTACCCGAGAATTTGTCACACTGTAAGTATTCCTCTCTATCTCGAATTATTTAATCTTTTGCATTATGATTGAAGCTAATTTCTTATTGATACTTGCAGATTCCTCACAGACGTGTTTAAGAATAGAATAGAATAGAATAGAATAGGTTTTTAGCGTCCACGGAGACCAATTGGCCTATGGGACCCAAACAAAAAGAGAGCAGCAAGCATATTACTGACAGGATTAAAAAACCCCCGCCCCGAAGGGTTTTCGAGGGAAAAACCTTAGCAGTAATAAGCATGCTGGCACACTGTACAATTGCATAGGACAGTTCAAGACCGTCCCGTAGGATACAAACGCGTCCGTGCATCCATAACCTCCTGGAGGTATGACCCCAACAAACCCACTGATGCCGTAGTCAATAACTGATGCAACGGCTGGCCAGGCACTAGTAGTCGAACATACCTCTCTCGGATATGGGCAAATGCCGGGCAGATCTGGATGATATGACATTCATCCTCAATCGCCCACCGTGGCAACACCGGCAAAACCTTTGCTCGCGCCCTCCCCGAGCCCAACGCCTTTTGTTCAATGCGGGCGATGTGTGCACCCGTCTTGAATGGAAGCTATAAGTCCGGCGCTTCTTCATGGGCAGCCGGGTGTACAAGTATCGGTGCGGGCCTCTTGTGAGCCTAGGATTGACTTGCTGGCGATAGTGTGCCGCCTTAACGTCGCGCCGAGCCTCTCGCATCCCGTAGCTTGCGAAGGAAAGTAGCATCTAGGTACGCTTTAAGTGCCTCGCGATCTTTCTTTGTCTGACGATTATCTGCCCGCGACGCCCCCCGGAGAACCACCGAGCTTGCTTGTCTTTCCATGTGATTTCAGGCGTTGGGGACCCATCGCTGTGGTCAAAGCCAGATGGGGCAAGCGTGTATCAGAGGTGGAGGCATGAGGAAAGTGCATTGCATAATGCACCCTGCATTCCATTGGAAACTCCCCAACAGCACAATAATTCGGACTGTGGTGTGTATGTCATAAATTATGTGAAGAAATTTGTTAAAGACATCAGTGGCAAGGAGGATAATGTGAGTCTTTGAGTTTATGTTTGTTGTTTCTTTTTTTTGTGTGCAAATTTTCAGTTCATGGCTAAATTCATGTTTTATTGCAGATTCTGATTAACCGTGATTGGTTCAAAAAAGAAGACATAGATTGCATGAGGTTAGGCTTCAAGATAATGCTCCAGAAACTACACGATTGCTTGGCTGCAGGGAAGTCCACCTTTTACTTACCCCAGGGTGACACGGGTGATAGTAAGATTCAGACCCGCTTGCTGGTACATGGTCCTTGACATTCTGGTAAAGTTCTAAAAATTTGTGAATGTGAATATCTCAAAAAACTTTGAATGTGAATATTTTCTTGAATGTGAATATCTGGAACACTTGAATGTAATTCTCTTGAATGTGAATATCTTCTTCAAGACTTCAATGTCAATATTGAAACACTTGAATGTAATTTTGGCTTTTGAGTTAGTGTAATTTTATTGCTTTATGACAGTGCAATGGCTCAATGCACCAAAGATTAATGTTTCAAAGCTTCCACCATAGTTTCAACACCAAAGTTTATTATTTCCACTGTTCCAAGACATATTTCAATGGTTAATAATATATTCATAATTTCAATGGTTAATATACTCATAATTTCAATGGTCGGCCTATGATAACTAATATAATAACATGTTCAATGCTGTGATCCCGGATCCTAATTGAAACAAGTCTCCTTGCTCATACATGAACACAGAATCTTGATGTTCTTGAACCCACATGTCAATGCTAGTGGGAAGATCTTCATGTAGCTTCCATGTGTTACGAACAACTCCCTTTTCAATATTGTACACGTCCCGAATTTTCAACACATCATCCCTACACATGCTTTCCTGTCCATTCACTTCAAGTCTCAACCTCCACCTCTCTTCATGCATGTTTATGACACTACGTGGCGTGTGCCATTGGACAAGCTTCTGTCTTACCCATTCCCTCAATTCTTGTGAGATCCAGGGTGCTAGCTTGAACTTAACTCCAGAGGATGGGTCAACAAACCTACCACGGCAGGGCAAACCTTGGATATTCTTGTGATCAAACCCATAATAAGTGATATGTGAAAATTCTGGAAGGAAATAGAGTTGCCTGATTGTGAAATGGCACTGGCAGCCCCTACGTATGCCCTCTCCCCTCTCAACCCTTTTCCTACGTGTGCCCGGTGGACGTGGTCTTTGTTTGCTGTCTTGTCTTGAGGTCCATATGAACACCAATATCTGTATTGTGCATTACAAGTTAGTTTTGATCTACTAGGTGTAATCTTAATGACAAGCACCTCAAATGACTTAAAAAAGCAAGAATTATAATCAAACACATAACCTATTGGATGGTCCTATTGGATCTTGGACTCATGATTTAAAACACAAACACATGAATCAAACCAATACCTCTTCAACGTCATATAGGAATCCTTGTAGGGTCTTTTAACACTCTCTCGTGCAATTGAACTTCTTAGATAGAAATTGGCGGGTGCTTCACAATTCCTCTGCTCCCCAGAACGAAATCTTGGACTCGGCCTCGTATGGATGTAGCAAGTCCAAACAAGCATCCGCCACCCCTTGAATATCAGGTACAAAATGCTCTTCATGATACCAATGTAAGTTGCCATGATCAAACAGGCCATTTGGAGGTGTTTCGGGCTGTATTTCAGCCCTAAGCTTGAAAAAAAAACATTAAACACAAAATGACAATGCTTGTTTAAAGCCCTTGAAGTTTGCTATGAATGAAAAAGAATACTTACCTCTTCTCTCTTCTCCTCTAACTCGTCCATAGCTGCCGGAGCCCCAGCCTCATTGCGCTCCTCCTCCATGCCTCGCTACTTCGACATCAAGCCGCAATGTGGAAGAACCACACTCGGATGGTGATCCCGAGGGTGGTCTCGAAACGCCCCGCGTTTTCATTGTATTGGTTTGTCCGTGCATGGGCTGGCAAAATTCAAACTTGGACCACCTGATTAGTCCACGCCGCTATCTCCACCGTCCAAACGTTCTCATATACTGGCCTCCGGAATCACAGGGGCAAATGACGTGGTGATCCCGGAGGAGGGGATCACCACGGCGGATAGCGTCCGCCGTTATCAGCCTCGGGAGGGGGTGATAACGGAGGAGGGGATCCGCGTCCGGGGTGCCCGGGGATCCCGGAGGAGGGGATCACCTCGGCGGATAAGCGTCGCCGTTATCGGCCACGTAGGGTAATCCCGGAGGAGGGATCCGTCCAAATCGGTGCCCGGGGATCCCGGAGGTGGGGATCACCTCGGCGGATAGCGTCTGCTGTTATCAGCCACGACCAGGTGATCCCGGAGGAGGGGATCCACGTCCGGGGTGCCAGGGATCCCGGAGGAGGGGATCACCTCGGCGGATATCGTCCGCCGTTAACAGCCAGCGACCGTGGGGATCCCGGAGGAGGGGATCGCGTGGATGATCCCGGAGGCGGGGATCTCTGAGGCGCGGACGGCCGCGATTGCACGGGGGTTTGGACGGCGGGGATGGTCCAGGCCGACGTGGCGTCTGCCGTACCTCAGAACGGGGTCTCCCCAACGGACCCCGTCGAGAGCGACCCGGGACCCCGGAGGACGGTAAATTTATCTCGGGATCACCGAATCAAGGGTAAAAGTATCCTGAGCCATCTTATCTTCAAGGTAAAATAGCCCTAATGAAAGGGTCGCGTTTAACGAATGGCCTGTCTAGTGAGGCCGATTGATCAGCCTTGCAGCCGAATTTGCAGGGCTAAACTGTAGCCGAATCTGCAATTTATATTCTGCCATTGTTGAATGCATAGGGCTCCTTTTTCGTTGCTTTACATTTGGGCAAACGAAGTGCACAAAGGCTTAGGAGCTGGATTAATCACGAACAGGATCATTCTTCTTATAGCAGCCGGATTAATCGCTAACAGGATCAATCCCGCCATCACAGAGCTGTTTCAGATAGCAAGCAGATGACTCGAATATATAAGGTCTGTAAAAAAGGAAAAAAGGTAAGCCAGATGTGGATTCGGCCCTTCCAGCGATAGATGGCCGCATATTTTACCAAATGGCCTGTAAATGACTCTTCTCGGCTTTATTAGATGGCCGCAGCCCCTCTAATATATTGAAAAAGGTTTTTTTGAGGAAGATATGATGTAAAGTAGGAAATCTGTAGCAAGATTCTGAAGAAAAATAGAAGATCTGGTCGCCTCTAAAAGAAGGAGATAACTAAATAGAAGCTATTTTCTCTAAAGTGAAAAGGGGCCAGATTTTGCTAGCCCAGCGAAGGAGCAGGTCCGATCTGATTGTCCGCAGCCGAGTATGCAGGGCTAAGGTTCGCATGAATATAGAATGTGCCACGATAAAGAGCCACTGCCAGAAGGAATAGTGTGGTTGTGAATAGTATAACGTCAAGGTAAGTGGATGCGCATTTCGTCTGTTTCTTGGATCATTCTTCAGCAGAATGGCAAATGGCTTGAGCAAACCTGTAGAATCCGGTTTTCATCTTACCTTGACGTCGTAGAACGGAATGGGGTCAGGCATTCTTGCTTCCCCCTGACCTGCAGAATCCGGGAGCGCCGTGACCGTGACCGGATTCTGCAGGTCAGGGGGAAGCAAGAATGCCTTCCCCCATTCCGTTCTATATCACGTAAAAACCAAATAGAAAATATTCTGCCTTCTCGTCTAATGAGTGTTAGCCACGTGGCAAAAATTCAATCCCGGAATCTATGTTTACTCAACATTCTAGTCAACATTCTGGATTTATGTGACATTCCGTAACATTCTGCTCTTCTTTGCAATTTAGGTTACATTCTGCCCTTTCTTGCCCTGCCGCTATGGTTTCGCCTTGCCCTGCAGCAACTCAAGATCCAGTAGGTAAGTCCCTGTTACATGTCAAGATCCGACTCCGACAGCTCAAGAACCGGCAGCTAAGTCTCTGTTACATGTCAAGATCCGACTCCAACAGCTCAAGAACTCTGGAAAACCTTGTTTTTAGCAAGATCTTAGCAAGAAATGAGCACACCTGCGCCTCCAAACCATTGTTAGAGCTGAAGCCGATGGGCAGAAGCCGATGAAGCCATCATCAAAGCTGAAGTGGGATCAAAAAAGAAAGTAAAAGCTCTGTGCAGAATATTTTCTATTTGGGTTCCACGTAACGGGAATGTTCACTTATGTGACATTCCTAGCATGTCAACCATGCCTCCACCTAACGGCGTCGGCATGGTTTCCATGCCAGGAATGTCACATAAGTGAACATTCCAGCAGAGTTGTTCCCATCTATAAGGCAGGTGACCCGCACTGCCCAGCCAATTACCGAACAATCATGGTCAGTTCAGTGTTTTGCAAAATTGCTTCTTTGGGATTCTCGAAAGCGGCCGGTTGACGGGCCGGGCAGAGGCGGCCAGATCACGGGCCCTCACCCGTGCGGATTCGAACCCCGACACTCAACCATTGACCACATCTTCACATTGCGAGCTCTGGTTGAAGACAGCAGGAACCGCCGTCAGGATCTATATTGTTGCTTCGTGGATTTTGCAAAGGCATTTGACACTGTGCCTCGGGAAAAACTATGGGCAAGATTGCGACAGCTGGGGGTTCCGGTAGATTTGCGAAATGCAAAGATTAATGTGCTTTATGAAAGATGCTCGGCCGGTTGCGCCCGACAAGCCAACCATTTGATAGTAGTATCGGGGTTCGCCAGGGATGCCCTCTCTCCCCAACATTGTTTGGGCTTTACATTGATCAATTGGAGAGCTGGCGTTTGCTGATAATGGGGGCGACGGGGCTCACCTTCTCTACCAGATCATCAAGCAGTTAATATATGCTGATGATGTGGACCTCCTAGCTTACACACCAGCAGACATGCAACGACATCTCGATGCCCTGGACACATTTTGTCAAGCGACTGATATGCGCGTCAACTTGGCCAAGACTAAGGTGGTTTTCATATCATCTTCACGACAGCCGAGGATCCCCTCCTTCCGTTACCGAGGGCAGAATGTGGAAGTAGCATCCACATACAAATATTTGGGAGTGGAGTTTCCGTCTACTATGCACTGGGACACATCCATACGGCTACGAGTTACGGCGGGCTGGAAAGCACTATATGCAATGCAAAACAATAGTCATAGAGCGGAGTTGTATGATTGGACCCATCACCACACTGCTCAAAGTCTTAGTGGAGCCCGTCCTTTTATACGGGGTGGAAGTATGGGGCCCAAAGAGTATCCCTCGCTACTTGGAATGACTTGGAGCAAAAAGTGCGAAAAGCCTTCTTGGTACGAGCACTAGGGGTGAAGTCCACAGTCCCATATCAAATTCTACTGCGGGAAATGTGATTCTTGCCTCTTTCGAGGGCTGCCCTTGATCGCCACATTGTCTATTTTCAGAAGGTGGTCAACATGGACGATGCTCGTCTCCCAAAACTAGCTTATATCATGGCAATGGGGCCACAACGCCTCAAGGCCTGCTGGAGGGAAAAGAGAGCTCAATGGATGGCTAGATGGAATGTGCAGGAGCACAGGTGCATACATGTGCAAACAGAGGCAGATCGCCATAGCTTGAGGCAATATCTTGATGCTTGCTTCATCAGCAAGCTTTGGGATGCCAGCCCTTGAACAGTCAAGACAAAGACACTACCAAATACCACATAAATCCCACATTGGAACGAGGCCCACAATGCTACTGCGCACCCACTTGCCCATGAAAAGACGCGGACTCATTGCCTCCATTCGCGACGGGGGCACATCATCTTCGAATTGAGACAGGCGAGATGGATTGGTGAGCCACGCCGGGGCCGTGCCTCGTCAATCTTTGCCAAATGGGAGTCATTGAGGATGAATCTCATACCCTTCAAAGTTGCCCAGCATATGATCAAATCCGGACGCTATCTTTGAGTTGGTCGGGCCCGCCACCGCTACATGTGACATTGAGCACGGCATCCGTGCACGGATGCTAGGATCATACCGAGGGAGGTCATGGACATGCGAGATCAGCTATGTCCTCGGCACACGCTTGACATGTACATACACATTTATTTCATGATGATGTATACTTATGCGGTTTATGACATTCTTATTCTTGCCCGCGGTTTTTCCCTCGAAACCCTTGGGCGGGGGGTTTTACCCGGACAAGTAATAAGTTTGTTGCTTCTTTTCTGGGTCCCATAGGCCGATTGGTCTCAGTGGACGATAAAAAAACTATTCTATTCTATTCTTATACATCAAGGTCTACAACATACGAATTGTCGGCGTCGGAAAGAGGCTTCCTAAATTTACAGGCTGTCACTGACCGGATTATAGATTCTCAAAATCACCAGGAATCCTCTTCTTCCATTGGTTCTATGATCACCTATAATTTGTTGACACGTACATCATGTCCATACATACATCTTTGTCGTGTTTTTATGTACCATACATGGGACCACATATGTTTTGTGTATTTTTCTGTTTGTTTGTTAATCTATTGCGCCCACAGTATGGATGCATGGACGTCCATACTTTTACCTATTAGAATTACCTGCCATAAAAATTCAAAGTATATTCTCTTGCAATATCAGTTCCCAAATCATTGGAAGAGATCATGGCCGTATACAAATTCTCACCCTAGAATCAACATCCCTTTTCAAAAGGTCAGATTATTGGCGTCCAGACGCCCTTGGTCTTCTGTTTGTCTAGGCATTAATCTACTGGTGGAATCAAACTCGACTATGTGGTTGTCCCTTTTTGTTTATACTAGGTTCTCAAGTATGGGCATTCTTACTAGGTTCGACCTATAAATATTTCAAAGTTGATAGAAAATCCGAAACAACAATCAAAGATCTCTAGGCTATATGTTCTAATTGCAGCCATCTATTTACACATGCAAGTGGAAAAACACGTCCAACACTAACAGCGATAAGTTTTGCACCAAGTATCATATGCACTTAAATTTTGTTACTCTAGACGTATAATAAGTTAGAGAAAAATGTAGATAATGAAATAATTTAGCAACATTTTTCAACAAGGGCTTGCATCTGGGAAGTCTTGGACATGGGGTGAGAGGAATTCAAAGGGAAGGGAGATTTGAGTTGTTTGAATAGGAAAGTTGTAATGATCTATAAGACATCAAGGAATCATTGAAAAAACTAAGAAAAGCTTTAGACCACTATTTTGCAACACTAGCCTTGCTGGTTTAACGTCTAAGAACTAGATTAATATAACAACATATACGTGTTGTTAGAAATTCGTCACATCGAATGCTATCTACGAACCATTTATAGTTCCAAATATGTAGCATAATAACAGGGGGTTTTCTTTGTGTTTTTGTACGCTTTTCACTAAGGTTTTCCCATGATTCCGTGATATATTCAAATGGATGTACTAGTGCGTACATCTAGAGTGCACCATTTCTGAGCCATTGATTTTAGCCCTTTTTTTTTCAATGGTCAACAACCAATGGCTCACAACAAAAGCCCTTTTTTTTGTGCGTGTGGTGCATAATGGTCAACAACCAATGGCTCACAACAAAAGCCCTCGTTTTGTGTGTGTGGTGCATAATGGGCACATGAAGGGCGCATGTAGTGCAGTTTCCCCGCCGGCAACACATTTCTTATTATAACTTTCGATCTAGAGCTCTGTTTGAGATAATTTTTATTGCGTTGGAAAGCTCTATCCGATATCTTTTTGATAGTGTATGATATGGATATATTTGGTTAAGTTATCTACGCTAAAACAACAGCAGTTTTTTTCAGGGGTTTGGTAGGCTTTCACATCCTACCAAATTTGATTAATACATGATTGTGCTATTGGATATTGTTTTATGGCTCATTCCGAATGAAGCTTGCAAAAAATTACCATGCATTTTTAGATTTTGAGGCAGTTATTAAGCAAATTCCAAGGCTTCTAGATCCTTGTGCTAACAAGCGAAAAAGTTTCCCACTTTGGTTTCTCACCACAAGAATCCATGGATGCCAAAGGTCACTTTGTTAAATTCCAGGTTGAAAAATGTTTGTGTATGGGTGTTGCAAACTTTATGACTTTCTCGTAATAATAGGATCAATCTGCTCTATCTTTATGGTAAATTTTACTTATGTTTTATTTGTTTTATTGTGATGAAATTCAAAAGCTACAGTGATGAAAGCCTCAAATGAATTCTAGTTTTTTTTCCGGTTTGAATTCTAAAATTTTTGTCACCCGAGAGGGGAGGGGGACATCCCTAAGGCCCCGAAGGGAGGGCCAAAATTAAATCCCTCAACACATAACAACCAACACATAACAACCATTGACATTAACAACCAACACATAACTACCATTGACATTAACAACCAACACATAACTACCATTGGCTCCCAGTACATGACTTTTACTAGTAATTTACTCAAAAAAAAACGCGTCTATTTAAACCCCGACTCTAAATGTTCATTGCACTATAGTAGAGTTTATTTATTTATTTAAACGTTCAATGCTTTGTTGATATATATCCCAGAGTCAAGTGTGGGGTTACTTAGTATTGGGGTTTGAAGATTCAGCTCCCTACTGTGTACTCCCTCTACATGACTTTAACTAGTAATTTACCTTGGGAATAACACCTTGCGGCAGCTTATCCCACAAATTATTTACTGTTGTAGAATTCTTGGTGTAATGCCTTGCCATATTCTCATTATGCCACCCTTTGCTTTGGGGCTACATTGTCATGGGGTTTGGAATCTCAGCCCTCTACTATGTGAACCAGTAATTTGGCCTTGACGAGAGAATGCTACGTGTAATGCTGTATCATGTATTTGGGCCAATGCTTTGGGGCTGCATAGTCTTGGGGTTTGGAATCTCAGCCCTCTACTATGTGAACCTTTAATTTGGCCTTTACTAGAGAATGCTAGGGGTAATACCTCACCATATGTGTATGCCAGATGAAGGACATGGGCCTGGTTTAAACCAGGACAGACAAATTCTCAATTTCTAACTAGGTTTAGTTCTTGAAGTATAGTATTTGCTAGATTAGACCCTAGCAAGTATTTTGTAAAAAAAATTTTTTGCAACACAAACCATTAACATCCAACATATAAAAATTAAATCCCTCAACACATAACAACCAACACATAACAACCATTGACATTAACAACCAACACATAACTACCATTGACATTAACAACCAACACATAACTAACCATTGGCTCCCAGTACATGACTTTTACTAGTAATTTACTTTGAAAAAACACGTCTATTTAAACCCTGACTGTAAATGTTCATTGCACTATAGTAGAGTTTATTTATTTATTTAAACGTTCAACGCTTTGTTGATATATCTGTGAGTCAAGTGTGGGGTTACTTAGTATTGGGGTTTGAAGATTCAGCTCCCTACTGTGTACTCCCTCTACATGACTTTAACTAGTAATTTACCTTGGGAATAACACCTTAAGCGCAGCCTTTATCCCACAAATTATTTCTTGTTGTAGAACTCTTGGTGTAATGCCTTGCCATATTCTGTGCCACTGCTTTGGGGCTACATTGTCATGGGGTTTGGAATCTCAGCCCTCTACTATGTGAACCAGTAATTTGGCCTTGACGAGAGAATGCTAGGTGTAATGCTGTATCATGTATTTGGGCCAATGCGTTGGGGCTGCATAGTCTTGGGGTTTGGAATCTCAGCCCTCTACTATGTGAACCTTTAATTTGGCTTTTACTAGAGAATGCTAGGGGTAACACCTCACCATATGTGTATGCCAGATGAAGGACGTGGGCCTGGTTTAAACCAGGACAGACAAATTCTCAATTTCTAACTAGGTTTAGTTCTTGAAGTATAGTATTTGCTAGATTAGACCCTAGCAAGTATTTTGTAAATTTTTTTTTTTTTTGCACACAAACCATTAACATCCAACATATAAAAATTAAATCCCTCAACACATAAAAACCAACACATAACAACCATTGACATTAACAACCAACACATAACTACCATTGACATTAATTAACACAACCATTGGGTCCAAAAGATTTAAACTAAAATCCCCCTCCCCTTTGGTTTGGGTGCATATTCACACCGAGGGGTGACTCACGGGCAACGAGAGGCTGTTGGATAGGCATATTCACCCCTTATTCCTTAATCTACACCGTACGTAAAGTTCCTCGTTTGTGGGGTATGCAAATACAAAATTTGCTATACTGTATAACAAGATTCGCAAAATACTATAAGATTTCAAGCGGAATACTATATGGTGTTGATTTCGTATACTCATGGGGAGACAAAGATATCTCTAATCCGAGTGTGTACATCGTATTAATAGATGTTCGTCAATAAATATAATGGGTCTAGTTTCACAGGTTTGGAAAGGCAATAACTTTACGTTCTCACTTCTTAATCACACATTATTTTCTTCTAGAACACAAGATGCGAAAATGCAGGTCCAAATCATGTATGTTTTTGGACATGTAGACGAGATAGTTGAAGAGAAATGTTCGCGGCGGCCTCCGCCGCGATAAATTTCTTGTATTAGCTAAGCTTGACATAAAATTTATCTCTACATATATAAAGCAGTTTGTAATTTTCCTTTTTTCTTGTGTCCCTCGCTAATATTTCTGCGACGCAATCTAATCTCACATTTTTATGCCAAGTAATTTTTCTATTCAGAATCTCCTCCTGCGACTTGGACGCCTAGCTGTTTGGCGATGGCGGGTATGCTTGACCTCAGTTGAAGCCCCGTCGTTTGCAACGAACACATAGGTATGTTGGATTAGATTGGGCGGATCATATCGCTCTCTACCGCCGATGTTGGATGTTGTGCGCGGTTAAATCTCGCTACCGAGGAAGAGGCGAAAAGAGATCCCGCTTCTCTATCCAATGCTCGCTTTGATCCGGTGCGATGCATCGGCAAAACGGTAAAACAAAGAGGTTGTTTCTTGCAGTGGAGAAGCTACGTTGCCCAATATTTGAAAAATAACGATTTGATGCCATGGCCATCCAATCCGAAGCCATAGCCATCCAATCTGACTCTTGAATCTTTGGGCTGCCATGAAGCAAACATATGTCCGAGTTTGGTATTTATTTGGTGCCACCGCCAGATTCTATTTGGCTTCATCCCAAAATACGTATTATGGTGCGGCATATATTAGCTCTGTTTCTCCGCTCTATTCACCTGAGATGCATACATTTCTATGAAAAATAAATAGATGTCAAAAGCTTATGGACATGCTGATATTTAATCTGTTATGCAGTGATTTAATTTATGATTTGTTGGGGAATCTTTCAAGTCGTTTCAAAGAGCTTGATGTATTGCTGCAATGTAAGCGTTGCTTGCTCCCATTTCTTCTTAGCTTGTGTGTGTGAGCATTATTTTTAAGCTTGCTATTTAAAACCTTGGCGCAGCCTGTCTAATGGGTTTAAGAAATAGTGATCCTCTGGCGATGAAGGATTTTAGTCTTAAGGTGCAACAATGCATATCTGACTTGAAATCCTCGCTCATAAATAACGAGGAGGGCATGGATAAAACGGTAAGCTCTCTTAGAACCAATTTTGTTGAAGTCTCAAAATCGGTTTTTTTAAGCAGTACAGGACTGGGCTTTAGAAAACAATGCAATAGATTAAGCAACACAAGAATTGTTTTTGTGATTCATTTCTTCCCTCTTAGGATTTAGCATTAAGATATTCGGCTTCAATGGCAGATGTGCAACGCAGGGACTCCTAGAATTTTTCCTCTTTCCACATATTACTTCTTAAAACTTTAACGCTCTATGTGCGGATGGTGGCGGTGGACAATCTGGCGAGAGAGTCACGCAATCTTCTGCGGTTCGGATACTCATTTTGCTAGGCGGCTCGCGCTTGAAAATGACCATGCTAGATTTTTGTAGAATTTCTACGGTAGAAGCATGAACATGTTGATCTTCTTTGCAGTAGTTAACTCTTGGTATCAGGCTTCTCTCTATGGCAATAGCTTCTTTTTTTGCCTTTAAATCTATTATAAAAACAAACTATTCTATAAAACCAAGTTGTCCATCACGATCTATTAGTGGAGCAGGGCCCAGATCTGAGATTTCTTGCAGTGCATGGTTTTCCACCTCAAACTTGCGAGGGCCAAGTTCATTTGGGACCCCGATAGTCAATGGCATGAGCTTGATTGATTTAGTGCAACTGCTCGCTTCAATCGGATCAAATCCTTCAGGAATGAATAAGCCATGAATGCATTTGTTGAGGGCGTTTAGAGGTCCCATTATCAACCAAAGGTAATCCTTGATCTCAGCCCTCGGATTGGATGATGACGTTGATTGTAAACGAGCTTTTCAAAGGATAAAAGAACAATATACCATTTCATGGGGACATCTACATTTAAGTAAATACATCATTATCGATGTTGTCTCAATTGCAATCCTTTGGAATTTGACTTAAAACACATTTGAAAGAGAATAAAAAGATGTTCTAACTTTATAGTGAAGCCACTGTTGTATAACTAAAACATGTAACAGATGTACCTATAGTAGAGAAGGCTATTATTATGAACCATTATTTGCTTTACACTTTGCCATGGTGAAGTCATTCATGTTTTTCATTTGCCAGGATCAGCAACAATTTTTGCTTTGTTGAGTATTTTTATCAGGGATTAAACATTCATATTAAATTCGATGTCACAAATTTGGAACTAAAGAGATGTTCGCGGCACCTTGGCCGCCGCGATAAATTTCTTGTAATTGTAATTTAGCTTGAAGAATAGACAATGGTATTAAGTGCCCATTAGCATGATTCAGCTTGAAGAGATCACAGTAGTATTGAATGCCCATCAACAATAGTATCATGTTAAAAGAGTCTTCACTGTGCTTTTTTTTGTGCCCGTTAGCAATAATATCATGTTAAAGAGTCTGCACTGGTAGCTTTTTTATGTTCTAGCATTCTTTTCGGTATGAATGATGAAAGTATTTGGTTCTAAGCATATACCATACTAATTCATACCTTTTAAAGCCAAATGGATATTCAAAAATACATTTATAATAGTACAAATTTTGGGTAGATATTCAATGTAATTCACATTGAAGAGGTTTTTCAAGCAATTGGTAATGAACATAAAAGAGCCAGGCATATAAAATGCTAGAGCACTATATCTGCCAAATGTCAAAAAGGAACAATTCCATTTGTATGACATTGAGCTAAGCCGTGACGAAGCGCAGTGGACAATCAGAAGATGGGATGCTTTGTGTGTTGTTCAAGCTAGTGCAGCACCAAGTCTTAAAAGCCCTTTCGAAGTAAAACACAAATGCATTTGCCATAATCAAGATGCTTCAAAGGACAATGTGTTATGCAATATCTTGGTTGGAATGATGCTATGTTGAGTATTGTACTGCGCAATGCCTTCATGCGTTGTTAAATTTCTGAAACATGGATTATAGCAAGAGGAAGGAAAAAAGTGAGATATCTACCCCCTGACCTTAATTATACATCAAATTCATGTGAGCAAACTTTGCATATATTTTCCATTTGTTGTCCATGCTCATATGCAGTCAAAAGTTTTCAGGCGATCTCCAAATAAATGGTATGCATTGGCCACCCTTATGCGCATACCTTAGGGTGCTTTCCCATGGACCCCTCTGACCTGGATTTGAGTGCTTACATGGCAAGATCGTGGCAAAGCCAAAGTGGACCCTAAATTGCCACTTTCTCATGGAGGCACAAACCTGGAGACCGATAGCTCCAGGATCCGGCTGCTCTAGCATGAACTTTGAATCTGACCGAAGGGTCAAATGCAAGTATTCTAAGGTCCAGGTATTCTGATATCCAGAATCTAAACCGGCTAGACCGGTTGTTACCCTACCCAGGTCTTGACCTGGGCAAAAAGAATTGTCGACATCTTACTTTTAATCAAGGTCGAAAACCTGAGCCGAGCAAGGTGAGGTCTTCATGAGAACATGGCATGCGTAATCCGGGCCTGAAGAAATCCCAAGGTTTTGGGCCCATGGGAAAGTACCTTACCCTTGCCGAGCGCCGCCTGAGCGCCTAAGCCCCGAGGACCTCCTCATGTGAGCGGATGTAGGTGGTAGCATCAAGAAAGCAGTAGCAAAAGATTCGACAGCACTGCAGATCTGCCTCTGTAGCACATTCTGCATCCCTGAAGCTTAGGTTTTCATAGTTATTATAAGAAACAGCCTGCAGACACAAAATCCGGCAGCTATACTACATAGCATGGACGTTGGCATGGCAGCCGACATCATGGCAGCCCGGGGGGTGCACCTAATGTAAAGTCTATATGGCATGTGCGTGCATAGGATTAAGAAAAATTATCCCTTATACGAAAATTTCCTAAGAAAATATACATCATATTTTATATACCCCTACCATATTTCTCTTATATATATATACGGAATACAAGCAAGAAAAATACCCCCTCCCATATAGGGGTACGATTTTGACCCCAAAAACCCCCCCATACACTCCCACATGTTTTCTACGATTTTTTACTGAAGTGAACCCCGGCCATGGCGGCCGGGCCAGTCTTGATCGAACCTCTACTTTTGCCCAATTACTTCCGGGTGGTGCGGCCTCTTCTTGGAGCTCGGTCCTTCGTGGAGATCCCTTGCGGGAGTTACCATCAAGCATATGGATTCAGCAAGAACAGAGAAGCTTCCACAGCTATATCGATTACGATAGGAACTTCCGGCATGCATGATCTGACGAGGGTTTAACAGGGGCATCAAGGTTTTGGCAGAAATTCAGTATTGGCTCCATAAGAGATCCGTTGCATAAGAGATCTGTTGCTTTGGGCATTGTAAGTCTCTTCTATTTCTTTGAAATTGGCCTTGATTTATCTCGGATCGGCGCTCCCCTGATTGGCCTGAAGAGGTATCCCTGGCCCGCTGCCAGCATAGTACAAAAGCATCCTCTTCATTCTCTGTCGATTTTTCATTTCTCATTTTACTACACAGATCGGTTAATTTACCTATTCTAGCCTGTTTGCTCTGGTGATTTCTCCTTCCAAACCTGTGAACAACGTCCTTGCCTTTTCTCTTATTAAATCCTTGCTTTCTTCATATCTTATGGCGAAGGCGTGAGTGCCATTTGAACTCTCACCCGGTGTGGAGCTTCTCCATGTCACATGGCTTGAACATTTCCCCGCTTCCCCGAAGTTTGATCTCATACATCGGCACCTCACCTCGCCCGGCAAGGATCCTTCCGGCTCTTGGCCTCATCGGTCCCAGCATCTCCTTCACGGACACCTTGCGCGAATGCATCTCTTGCGCAGCACGGCGATTTCTTGCAGGCCCGACGATTTCCTTCGAAGGTAAGCTTTTTGTTCCGGGATACTAAATTTGCTTTACTTTCGCCATGTTGGGAAGCACACCCACCGCAATCACCTCCTTCCTCTTCCCAAAATTTCTATCTTGATGTTGAAACCACGGACCCTCGAGTGCATGCCTGGCGGCGGGGTGCAAACGAGAGGCTCATAGGGATAACGATGTGGAGATGACGGATAAAGATCGGGTGGCACGCAAGCACATGATCATAGTGGCATCTTTGGATAAGGATCGTGGGAGCATGCATGCAGCGAGAATCCGCCGATACCCGATGGACAAAAGCTTGAATTTGCACATCGTGGGTGTGCCAGAGGCAAATCCCGCCTTGGATGTAGAACATGCAGCCAACTTTTTCACAGATGTTATGCACATTCAGAGGCCCGCCATTGTTACAGCACGCAGGGTTGGGGCTCAGAGGCCCGACCAACCCCGCCATATCATCGTGCAGTTCAATAGCCCAAAGGGCGAGTTGTATGTCCTTGATGGAAGTCATTTAAAAGACACCCACTTCTCGATTCAAGAGGATCTCTCTCGCTCAGGTGACCCGGGCGGCAGCGAGGGAATTGTGTAAAGTGCGAGAGGCTAGGCTGTAGCAAAAGTGGGCAGTGTATGGGGGAGGTACAACAATCATCCGAGACCAGTGGCCTCAGAACCCATGGTTTGGGTACACTTCGCTTATGTGCACGTGCTTAGCTACTTGTTCTCATTTTTGTTGTGTTTTTATTTTGTTGATATTCTTCATTTCTTTTGTTACTGTCATCGGGCTTACGCCCCATCTTTTTGTATTGGGTCCCATAACCCGATTGGGTTCTCGCGGACGTTAAAATTTCTATCTTATCTTATCTTATGTTAAACCTCGGTGACAAATATTCCAAGCAAATTGTTCAAACTTTAATTTACTAAAGACAATGGGATACAAAGTTTTCATATACTCTTATGCCTTGCTTAGTCATCTCGACATATAGGACGACCTGTGCCAAATGCACAAAACAAATATGCTATCATATTCTTTTGGACAACTTACCTTGTTGATTGACTATTTCTTTGAATTGTTAGAATCCAATCTCCAAAGTCCTACTATATAGAAATAATTAAGATGTAAGTACATGAAAGCTAATGTGAAAAATTCAGGCCATCTTAGAGCAGTAACACACTTTTCTAGGAGGATGTTTAGAACTAAATAATGAAGTCAAGGAGTTTAGGAATAGACATTTAAAAAAAAAAGAACACCTATCATGTCATTGGGTAAAGCTTAAAAGCCTTTCATATCTATGCCAGTTGTGGCCTGAGGTTTAAACAAACTACTTTTCTCTCTATCAGGTCCCGCTAATATCATTAAATGTTGTACTTAATTTCTGGCATTGTTGCACTTACTCAAGATGACTTGCATACATCTTGGTCTTAAGAAGTCCATAGTTTTTTAAAATATCTCTGACACCTTTTGAAGCTCATGCAAATATTAGATGCATATTTTTATATGCCTTGTGCATAAGCTACAAACATAAAGCATGGAGGACTCATTCTTATATTCAAGGATGAGAATCCTTCCTAAAGCATCCTCCATGATTCTACCATGCATATAAAACGTGCGAACAGTCATTTGCCAAGATGTTAAGAATGGAACAATTGCATTTATATGACATTGAGCTCGGCCATGATGGAATACAACAGACACAGAAAATACAAAGCGGAGGTTGCTTGTAAATTACAATTAAATACATATTGCTACTATTACCTCTAAAGCTTTTAATTGAATCCCTCCCGAGCACAATGGTTCCATGGGTGACTAAAGGATCATTGGCACCAATGGCCCACTCATCCATACCCGCCTTACCCCCCCAAATCTATAGGCGGCTCATTGCACCAACCGAAGGTCAAGGGCGCCGGACCCATACCCGGTCCACACGTAGTGACCGACTATAAGCCTAGCACATTATAGGGGCCCAGTAGTGACGTTCAGCAAGGATGCACCTCCACTTCACCAATATACCCGTTATATGGTGCTCATTCTTGGCATAGCATCCACAACCAGGTGGGCTCTTATGCGCACGGGATTTAAGGGGTTCTAACTAGGAGCATCTCTACTGCTATATGGCCTTTATGTCTCTATCCCCTTCATTCCCACAACACAAGAGGAACAGAAAGAGGATATATTTTCAATTGCATCTGGTTGTCTCCTTAATTGGGCTAAGTGTAGTGCTTTATGGGTGGGGAAGGAAGCAGTTCCGCATTTTTTATATGAGTATGCCTGGAAGGTTGTTGTACCATCTGCAAAGACAAAGCTTCTAGGAGTCCCCTTTGGTCTAGATATTGACATGAATGAAGCATGGGATGAAATTATCTTAAATTTACAAAGGCAACTGATTTGGTGGAGAGGTTCAAAGTTATCCTTGGCAGGTAGAATTCAAGTAGCTAAGTCAATATTGAACAATACACATATTTATTTGGTTTCGGTTCTATTGGCTCCAGCTTCTAAGTTTGCAGAGATAAAAAAGATTGTAAGAGATTTTGTCTGGTGTACCGATCAAGGAGGCACTGTGAAGGTGGCGTGGAAGAAATGTATGTTGTTTAAACAAGAAGAATAGAATAGAATAGAATTGTTTTTATGGTATGTTGGATCTTTCTTTACAGGGTAAGGTCTTAGCTTCTAAGCTATTGTTCAGTTTGTTGAAAGATGATTGTGCATCACCAGGTATGAAGTTACTTAAACAATCAGTAAAGAAGTGTATGGTTTTTCATAAGCGAGGTGTGAGAATTGAGCTCCCTTGGGCATTGTTATATCCATTGAAAGCTTATTCACATGCCTCTCCAGTACTGAAAGGCTTGCTTCAGGCCTGGAAGGTAGTCCAGCAGGTACACACCTCAAGTTTCTTGCCCGTAACGATTTGTGCATCGTTAGACCGGGAAGTTATAGCAATTATTTTTTGGCGTTTCAAATACAATGGCATCTATTGTTTCATAATGTACTTCTGGATGGATATCTGAGAATCAATAAACTATAGATAATTCTTGGCAAAGAACTAGATGTTTGGAATAGGTAAGTATGGTATGCCAAATTTTCAAATGCATTGATATGTTGATGGATATAGTGTCCATTATAAGTTTCTTCTTTTTTTCTTTTTTTACAGGATCCTAGAATGGCTATCTTTTGCTCATACGTTGTCAACATATAAAGGCAATTCATTTTTTGGTGACTCATAGCATAGAGCACATGGTTAAGGAATTCTAGCATTTTCTCCCTTGGTTATTAGCTTTTCGTTGTTTTTTGGATTGCACGAAAGCCTAAGCTAACCTAAGATGTGGCAAAAATGGAGAATGATTTTTGCTTCTTACCCCTATTTTAAAATGGAACCATATAACTATCTCCTTGATTTGCATAAAGAAAAATAACATTTGAGGAAAAATGCCCGAGTAGAAGGTATTTTGCATTTTAAAGGTTATTGTTCTATCTACGTAATATAATGAAGCCTATTTGTTTACATCATCTGTGCACATAATTAAAATTTTCATCTAAAATGGTTAGTTAGGTCTTTTCATTTGTTACTTAAAAGCAAGTTGATTTTTTCTCAACAAAGACTTGACAAGGTGTATTCAGGTGGAAGAATATCTGAGACAATGATTATTTCTTAGATTTTTCACAGCGTTTTAAGTTTGTGTTTGTGCCTGTTGTCTATAAATGCAATTTGTCAAGATATTTTGGTATAACATCTAATACTATTGAGAAAATTAGTTGTTAAATGAAAATCCTTCATAAATTGGTTGATTCAGAACTTAGGGTTATCCCTTTCTTTTATTATGTTCTTTGTTTGAGATCTGACTTGATTTTTTACTAATTAGTTTTGCAGGTCAATTGTTGCAAGTAGATTATACATTTTAGATGTTGACGATTCCTGTTTTTTAAACAACTTCAGCAAATAAAAAGGTGCCCCATATTTATTAAATTTTGTAATAAATGATTTGTAGCATTAGATATCCATGTGTTACTACAATACATTGATTGTAACGTCCTTTATTATTTCAACAGATGCAGAGCCATATTACATCAAAAGGATTTTGCTACAATTAAAGCTTTTTTGCAAAATCTGGCAGAATTGCTACCTACTGCTAAGGAAATAGATCATCTTCACACTCTATTTGCAACCCCATTATTTTGGATGTTTTTACATCGGACTGTTGAAATAATGGCATTGCACTTTTGCAGACAGTGCTTTAAAGGTACTAAAACTTTAACGAATTTGCAATCTGCAACTGTAGTTCTTGATTGAAATTATGACGTTTTCTCTTTGCAGACTGTAGAAAGATCAAAATTACTGATGTTGGTGCCATCTTGAACCCATGGTGCTCCTTTTTTATCTTATCAGGTAATAGCATGTCAATAATGGTTTAGGAATTGCGGACGTTTGATGTCTATGGACATCTATATATTTTCTCTTTGGGTTATTTATCTCCACTCCCTCCATCCAGTCGGTATTCTAAGAATGATTACTTATTCCCTTTCTTTGTAAAAAGCTTATAAATCTCTAGGATGCATGCAGATTCTCTATATGTCTTCCATTTTATCCTATGTCAGAGAGGCCATGCTGAACCTAAGTTCGAGATCTTCCAGAAATCTAAAAAAGTCATAGGCGGTATAATGAGGTATTTGGCTTCATTTCCTTTGATGTGTTTAATTGTCTTAAATCACATTCTGCTTTGATTGACATCATTAGTAAGCTGCAGAGGGATTTCAAATCCAAAGTAATACATCACCAAAAGTTATCTAGGGTCTGCCTTGAGGATTTATAAAGCACACAACAAAATTGAAAAACATTAGACCACACTATTTAATGGATTAAATTAGTTGCAGCTCAATTTGCATAATGATTGTCAAATTCTTTCAAGCAGGTTAGCAATGGTGTGCATGAGTTTGCTATACATGATTTTGTAGATTAGGTTCGCAACTTTTGGCTGATATGATTTGCTTTATTAAGAGCATTTAATATTTCAGGTCTTCTAAATGAACTTTTTAAGGTGTTTTAGCTTATTATTGTTATGCACCGCTTAGAGCATTGCTTTGAAATGATTATTATGGTGTAGGTGCTTGGTGGTATTGTTTGAAACGATTATTGTTGTCTCAACGGGATGTATTCTTCTAAAGTGGCAGTAGTAGACATGAATAATACGAAACTTTGTAAAGGCTCATGGCTCTAGTTGTATGGTATCTTGCTACGAACAATTTGCTTAGGTACGTAATTCCTAAACGAAGGTAAAAGTTTCTCCTTTTTATACATTTACAACAGCTTGATAAGTTCAAGTTGCAGCCACATTTTTTTGCTGCGGGCATAAACCTATATATTAATGATGATTTGCAATGCAACGGCGATGAAGCTTTTGTTAAACCCTGTAATATAAACTTGGCATCTAGACAATAGCTGAACTACGAAGCAAGCCTCAAGTGCGATATGGTTCGTATACCAGAATATCATTGCTTAATAAGAATTGAGGTACTTCTTGGTTACGCATATGGTCAAAAAGTATGCAACACATGTACTTGTTCCGGACTCAGTGTTTTTCCAACTTCGTTCTCACTCACGGCAATTTAGATCGAGCAAAGCATAGTTAACAAACTTGCACTTTATATTTAGATTTGAGGAAGACATATAAGCTTAACAAACAAGCAATATTTAACTACATGTTTGCATATTGATTCAAATTAATCGTTTAGCTTCTAATGGAGGGCAACTCAATTCGTTGAAGTAGTTTATATCACTTGAATCTACATGAGAAATTTACATGTTGGGACGCTTTTGCCTATGTCAATTCCAGGGAGGCATCTGAAGACATCCTTTTTCTTTCAAATTTGACTCGAAAAGGTTGCATCCTGAGAGTTCTATCGAAACCTGAAGAATGTCAAGGCATGATAATTCAATGCGATAAGGTTCTACCCCTTCACATTAACTTTATAGCAACAACGTAGAACTATGGTTTATGGATCGTGTGCGTCTTTGGATTTTCTCTACCATGCGATGGTAGTTTTGGTTTGGTAGCCTCTTGATTGCTGGTAAATGTGCATAGCCATGCATTTGCTTTATTGCTTAGCCCAGCAATGTGTGTCAGAATGAGGTAATTTAGGAGTATTAGTGGTCTTTGTAGGGCATGAGTTTTCCTCCTAAGCATTTGAGAACTGAGATATAGATATGAATTCTTGCCGAATGAGAGATGGAAACAAATAATTAAAGCACACAACACTTTGGACAAGACTTATGAAGCTTTCAGTGCTTTCAAATATATATACGTGTGCCATTTTTTATTTAGGGGGTAAAAGATAAATATAGGGGTTTGTGCAATTAGCATTATAAGATGTTTCATGCATATCTTCTTTCTTTTAGAGTGACACAGTAATGCCCACGTTCACTCTTATATTCAATTGAAGGTTGAAAGCATTTGACCATAATTGAAGGCCCCTATTGACTCTTATTGAAACTCTTATCTCCTTCTGGCTTGGTAATATTCCCATCTTGAAAGCCCTTCATAAGGTTTGCATTGTTGTTTGTCCTCATCAGTGCAGTTTATATTGCTTTTACTTTCATGGGTGTGATGAAGATCTTCTATTACTAACACGACAATATCTTTGCTTTGCGCTCAATTTTTGCCCTCATGTGTTCTACTATGTTTTTTTTTACTTACATGGCAATCAACCGTAAAATATTACGATTCAAAATACTCTGAGGGCTCAATGTTTGTATGAGTTCCATGTTACCGCGATTGCTACATGAGAAACATTCCAATATCTCATAGATCTCCATAGGCTTTTGTTTTAAATGTTGACCAAAAAATGCTTCATCCAATGAACAACCAATTGAGTACTTTTTGCAGGACAATTGAGAAAGGATAATTGGAAAAGATGCAAATGTACAATCATGCATTTTCTGCATACCCATTGATAACCGATCCTGTCTGTTCAATGACCATTATTTTTAGTTTGAACGTTCCGTTGTTTAGGAAGCCAAGACTTTGCCCAAGCAAAGTTTCAATCATGTTTTCCAATTAGACGAAAAATAGCTTTCAGGAGTTCAATGATATTTGCTGATATTCAAGCAAAATGTGGCAGCGCTTCTACTTGGTTTTATTAATTCCTGGATAATTATTGCAGCTGGATTTAGCGTCTTCACTTTGGAAGCTAAAGGTGATCTATAAATTCATGTTTTTGCAATGAGATACTCATAATTCTGGAAGAGTATAACAAACCTCTTCCAATTGTAACTGCATTTTTTACTCTGTAAAATCTTCTATTTAGATCTCGCTATGTGTTGTTTATTATTGCCACTAATTCTCTTCCATTCAATAGAGAGAGATCTTCTATGGACCTGACATATAGTACATTGCCAGCCATTATATTGGCAGCTCTACTTCTACACGCATCCAACTTGGCCTGTATAAACCTCCACCACATCGACAGCATTTTACAGAACGTGAGCCCATAGTGCATTTTTGCCTTATGAGCTGGCTTTCTAGCTGCAAATTTGGACGCATTTTTTACATATTGATATTCAGGGACAAGAATGCATTATTCAACATATGAATTAGAAGTCAGTAAATATTATGTCCCAATTGGAAATGTGAAGAGACAAAGGATATCATCTGTAGAAGTGATGCAGAAAGGACTTGGTATCTGAAAATTAACTGCATAATATCATGTTGCTATCCAGCTTTAATCCAATTCATGGATGCATTTTTTATAAATTTTATTCAAGGGGCAGGAATGCATCATCGTATGAATTAGAAGTTAGTGCAACTGGAATGTGAAGAGACAAAGGATATCATGTGTAAAAAGTGAAAAAGGATGACCCTTACAGAAGAAATGTGATGGTTAGGGAGCCCTGAATGTTCCACCCCTTTGTTGTGCTTATAGGTACAAAATCCTCACCACAATAGAAATAGTTGCATTCTGGGTCACAGGACAAAAGGCAATGTTAACACATAACAATACTCTAGAGGCTTAGATCCTCGCTTTCTTCACTGCAATAGAAATGGTTGTCGCAATTTGGGTGGCAGGAAATTAAAGGCAATATTAACACATTTTATCAATGCTCAAACTTATTCACATCATGTTTCCAATGCATCCATATCCAAATGCTTCCCCATTCCTTAAAGGTCTGCTTGCTTCCTGGGATGCGGTTAGATCTTTGTTCCATGTTAATCCCCAAGCGTGTGCTTCATTGTCAATGTCATGCTGGTGGCTTCCCCTGCAAGGTATACATGATCAGCAGCCTTTATGTGCACTTGTACATGCAAAGACCTAACGGCGTTGGCGGCTAGCTGGGGTTTTAACGATTGCAGCTTGGTATGATTCTGGTCATGTTTTGTCGTGGGAGGCTTTTCAGACGAGATTTCTGTTATACAGATGGGATCGGAAAATCTGGGCTGGGGTGGCTAATTTTTTTCCATCCACTGTGCAGCAACCACAGGCTGATGTGCCTATTTGGATATGTAATGCACGTCTTCAGCCAGAAAAGTTTGTTTCTTCCACGTACAGGCTGCTTTTAGATTGTGAGCCTCTTCTCCCATCCCAGCACTGGCATCTTCAGGTTCCTCAACCACAGTGGAAAAGTGTTTGGATGTGGACATGGGATAAATTGCTCCACCCTAAAGTGTCAGCGTTGCGATGGCAAATTCTCCATAGATGTGTTCGTGTGAATGTCTTGATTCACAAGATGAACCCTAGAGTCTCAGATCGTTGCCCTCTCTGTGGCCAACGTGTTGAAACTATTGAACACTGCTTCTTCTTGTGCGATCATCTACGACTTGCTTGGGAGTGGTTGTTCACTCTTTTCAGTGTGTCTCTCATTAGCCAGGAGATCCTACTTGCACTTTACCCCCCTGTATGGCCTAACTTGCGTAAGCGGGCATTTCATCTTGCTTCTAGTTGGATTTTGTGGTCTATCCGGGAGGGCGACATTTGTGTATTTTCCAAGGTGCACACATCTCGTCGGCTTCTCCCGTTGTGCTCGTGAAGATCACTAAAGCTTATCGTTGCTGCCTAGTGGCGTGACGTTAAAATACTATCTATCTATCTATCTTATGCATAGACGGGTGTTTTTGCCTAGTTGGATCAGCCTATCCACTAGGGTTTTATTCCTGTCTGTGCATTGTGTATTGTGCCTTTGTTCTTGTCAATAAAAAGAGCCTCACGTCCTTCAAAAAAAAAATGTTTCCAATGGTAAATGAACAGGCTACACAGATTGATTCTTATCGACGCAGTTAACTATTCAATGATTTTTATTTAATTTTTGCATATTACAAGCAGTTGCTTCAGTAACCATGCACGGGTTCTATTCTCGGTAAAACATCTGAGGTCTTATCCTTCCATGCATTTAGTGCTCTCGCCTATCCACAACTTAGATAAAAAGTTAAGTGAGCAATCGTCTCAATGACATCAGTGTCTTGGCACACAAATTAACTATTGTAAAGTTAGATAAACAATTCTTGACTAACAAAAGTTCAATAAAATATGACCTACCTAATTACCTACCACGTAGCAAATTAGCAACTTCATCTCTAATAGAATGTTGTGCATTCATTACTATATTTAAACTCTCATGCCTATCCATTCACATACATTCAACAAAACATTAACTCGAACTCCACAAATATGATCACTTAAAGTTACAGAAAAAATCCAACACCGACTGGCTTATACAAATGCCAATTCACTAATAACATCCTTACACACCGTTCTAAAGCCTACTAATGCAAAATCACACACTCCTTTCTATTATGCACATTTGCTAAAGCCCAACAACGTCAGGCAACACAACTAGTTAGTTATTAATTAGCTTAATTAGCTGTCATTTTAACATAGCTAACTTAAGCCCTTTAATTTAATCCATAATGGCCCCAAAATACCCATGCTGGCATGTCATGGTATTTATATATACATCATATAAATATGTGGAATGTCACATTCTCCCCCTTTGAGAATAATATTGCCCGCAGCATTGGGGTTAGGTAGAATTTATGAAGATCAAACATATTCAGGTCAGTAATATAAAGATACATGAAGGGATCATACATGATCATAGTTTAGGACGATAGTCCTTCAAGTAAAGACTGAAAGACAATACCCAGGAAAAACACATTAGTGGATTGTAGCCTGTAGAACATAGCACTTCCATGGAAAAAACATATATCAAAACCCGGGGGGTGCACCTAATGTAAAGTCTATATGGCATGTGCGTGCATAGGGTTAAGAAAAATTATCCCTTATATGGAAATTTCCGAAGAAAATATACCTCATATGTTATATACCCCTACCATATTTCTCTTATATATATATACGGAATACAAGCAAGAAAAATACCCCCTCCCATATAGGGGTACGATTTTGACCCCAAAAAAACCCCCTCCCGTACACTCACATGTTTTCTACGATTTTTACTGAGTGAACCCCCCGGCTATCAAAATTGAAACATGGGCCCTCAGTGAGCCCTACAAAAGCTGCATGCATCACGATAACTGCTACTGGTCATAGGATCACAATACATCAGTACTTACAAAATAATTTAGAGATTGTGGTTGTAGGGACCACCCCCTTCAAAAAAAAATTTTGAAAAAAAGAATAAGAATGAAATCCTATCATGCCTAAGGTCTGCTATTCGTCTCGGCATAAGAAATGGCAATGTTCTCATTATAGCCGTAGACGAACGCGTCCTATCATGCCTATATGCCCATCCCCATTCCTAGGATGCAGCTAGCCCCAACCCCCTGCATGACCCCTACAGGATCTAGCACTCAATTGCTTACTGTCGTAGTTGGAGTCAATGGCATCGTGGATGGTTCGACCCTGACATTGTCGCATAGTCTGGGTAAGTCTTATCGAGATACGCCTTAAGAACCCAAAGTAGCATCTTCCGTTGGTAAGTGCTTCCACTTAACCAAATATTGCAGGATTTGAGTCCTTCTGGTTTGCTTATATGCTCGATCAAGAAGAGCTTGTAGGACGATTTCCAAATGTTCATCGGTCATTTCTAGAAGTGTTAGTATATCGAGTATCTCATCTAGATCTGGCATATGCTTCTCCAAAAGGCTTACATGAAAAACTTTATGGACCTTTAGATGTGCGGGCAAATAGCACTTATAGGCTTGAGGGCCTATGTGTTGGGTGATCTCAAAGGGTCTCGCCCATCGTGGTGCAAGTTTCTCACAATCGCCAATCTTAAACTTAGCCTGCTTGACTTTAATCTTCAACCATATGGATCCCCCAACTTGAAACTTGCATGGCGTGCGATGCTTATCCACAACACTCTTTTATCTACTTCTGGTTGCCAACAAATACCCACGGACTTCCTCGACCAAGGCTTGCATATCTGTAAGCAATTGTTGGGAGACTTCCACCGTGGAAACTGGGTTATGCCACGTGTCTGGAAAGGCATTGGTATCCATAATTGATCATAAATGGAGACATTCTGGAAGACTCTTGCTTGGAACTATTATAGGCAAACTCCACCAAATGGATATAGTCTGCCCATTGTGACTGCTTGTTCCAGACATAATTACGTAGCATGTCCTCAATGTTCGATTGGTGCGCGTTGTCTGGCCACCTGTTTGAGGGTGATATGGCATACACATGGCGAGCTTGGTTTGTAAAGTGCTAAAGAAATCCTTTCATAATGCACTAAAAAACTTAGGACCACAGTATGAAATGATAGTGCATGGCATACCATGAAGGCAAAAAATCTCTTTGGAGAAGAATAGTGTCGTATCTAAGGTGGTATCAGTGGTGCGACATGGCAAGAAATGTGCCATCTTAGAGAGCTTGTCCACCACTACTATCAAGGCATCAAATCCCCTAAGAATCGCAGAAGACCCACAATGAAATCCATGGTAATGACTTCCCATTTTGCATTGGGAACTTCCATGGAAAGCTGACACTGCTTAATATAACTGGCAATGTGCCTCTTCACTCCAGACCAAAAGTAGCTGGATTTGATCTTGAAATAGATTTTCATAAACCCTGCATGTCCAGCTATTGGACTCTTATGTGTATCATAGAGAATGAACTTCATAACCCCTGATGTTTCTAGCATACATAATTTCTTCATATAATAAAGGAGGTTACCTTCCTTCTTATAATGACAAAAAGCTTCACGCTCCTTATCTGTCCTAGCTTTCTTGGACAAGCTTTGCCAGACCACCCTGAACTTTCAGGATCTATTGGAAGAACTTGCTCAATTGTCTTTCCAAACTCACTGGCGAGAGTAGAGATGGCATTACAATACGTGCGAGCCACTAAAGGATGTCTAAAAGGGCATCCACAAAGACAACCTCAAATCATATTCTTCCAAGAATTCTATCCATCTACATTGTCAAAGATTAAGATGGGGAAGATATATTGGAGACTTTAATGATCGGTGTCCAACTGGAACCTTCTCCCAATGAGATAATGCCTCCAAATCCACAAAGCCCGCACAACCTCAAGCAACGCTGGGTATCGCTGCTCAACAACATTCATCTTCTTAGAGTCATAGGCGATAATCCGTCTCTCTTGTATTAACACACCTCCAATAGTTATCTTACTCGCATTAGTGGCAACCCATTTATCCTTTTGAGGATCTGGTAACATAAGAGCTGGAGCAGCGGACAATGCTTTCTTTAATTGTTGGAACCCTAACTGGACTTTCTCCTTCCAATGTGTCATCCAATCCCTTACTTTCTCATGCTTTGTGAGGTCGGTGAGGGAGCTACTACCTTGCGAAATACTTAACAAATTTTCAGTAATACCCAGCCAAATCTAGAAAACTTCTAACCTCTGAAACATTTGTAGGAGCGGGCCATTCTTTAACTGCTTCAATCTTAGCTAGATCTGTGGAAATGCCATCAGCAAAGACGATGTGTCATAAATATTCCACCTTGGTGGTCGCAAACTTGCACTTGGAGAATTTAGAAAAAATTTGATGGTGCCGCAATTTCTGTAGGGCCAGCCGAAGATGGCGTTCATGGTCCTCCAAAGTCTTACTGTAAATAAGGATGTCATCAAAGAAGATAATGACAAAATCATCCAGATATTCACCGAAGACATCGTTCATTAGGTGCATAAATGTGGAAGGGGCATTTGTTAGCCCAAAGGGCATAACACTGAACTCATAATGGCTATAACAAGTCCTAAAGGCAGACTTATGGATGTCCTCCTCCTTGATTCTTACCTGGTGATACCCTGATCGAAGATCAATCTTGGAGAAGTACTTATCTTCTTGAAATTGGTTTATAAGGTCATCAGCCCATGGTGGAGCATACCAGTTCTTGATGATATGCTTATTTAATTGCCAGTAATCAATACACATCCGTAAGGTGCCATCCTTTTTCTTGACAAATAGAATAGGAGCTCCAAGGATGAGATACTTGGGCGAATTAATCCTAGCTTGAGAAGTTCGTGCAGCTGCTCCTTAAGCTCTGCCAATTCAAGGGTGCTCATATGATATGGAGCCTTACTGGTAGGTTTGGTACCAGGTGCAAATGAGATCTCGCATTCCATTCCCCTCAAGAGTGGCAGTTCGTTGAAGGAGAGGAGCTACTTGGCTCATCGCCCTCGTCTGATCTTAGCCGCAGATGCTCCAGGATCTTCTTGCCGCTTCTGCTGTGATCTCCGCTATACTTGGCCTTGATCTTGGGCTTTTGACCTTCCTTGCCGTGCGTTGGTCTATGCCATATCTTTTGGTTTAGAAAACTGATTAATTTAAGCCTAGATCTCCTTAGGGCCTAAGAGAGTGATTTAGGGCGAAATTAGGATAGAGGCGTTAAAATGGGGTTCAAAAAGGTAAGGCCCTTGTAAATGTGAGAGAATATTCCCTGGCCATTATTATTATTTTTAATGAGCCACCCTTATTAATGTGACCCCCTTTAATTTTTTTTTTTATTTTTGATTTTTCAATGGTTCTTGGATAGCTAATTATGAATTTTCACCATTTTCACTGGTGGCTCCGATTGGTTTATTTGACTCATTATTTTTCTCCTTAAGTCTACAACTTAGCCTATCTTTACGACCCTGCTAATGGAAAAAAAATTTCTCCCACTGTTTGAGGTTCAAGATTGGAATTCTCATTCCATCCTTTAACTAGGCCAATTAAGCTACCTATTCAGGGTTACGGCCAGTGCTAGACCTTGGTCAACCAAGATCATTGCTCTGATACCATTGTGACGCTCCCCATAACGTATATGATGCCTTGCCATATACCTCAGGGGAAATCCCCCATCCAGCAACATCGGCTGCACGTGCCCTCTGTCTGTCCCGCTCCGCGGATGGCGAGGCACGAGAAGGAGATACAAAGGTGTCTTCTTGGCGCCGCCTCCCCGCAAATCTTCTTATACAGTATGGAAAATTTTGTACATGCATACTCCACAAATGAGGAACTTTATGTACGGTGTAGATCAAGGAACTTTATGTACGGTGTAGGTCTTTGTTTGCTGACATTAAAAAAAAAATTTGCTGTCTTGTCTTGAGGTCCATATGAACACCAATATCTGTATTGTGCATTACAAGTTAGTTTTGATCTACTAGGTGTAATCTTAATGACAAGCACCCAACAAGAAAAGGGTCATTTAGCGACGTCTATAGCGACGTCTGAACGACGTCTATGCGACGTCGGCGACGTCGCCTGACGACGTCGTTGCAGAACATCGTCGCATGCGGCGACGTCGTCGCATCGACGTCGGCGGCGTCGCTTCGGGCGTCAGCCAGACGCGTGACTTCGAGCGTGACTTCGACGTCGCTTCGGGCGTCGTCGCGGCGTGGACGTCGCTCGTCTTGACGTGGTGGACGAAAAAAAAAAAAAAAATTTCAAAAAAATTAAAAAAAAATTTAAAAAAAAAAAAAAAAAAAAAGAATTTTAATAGTTAGTTACAATATCATATACAAGAGGCGAGTAGTGGCTATCTTTACGTGTTCCCCTGTTAGGGGAAAACCCAGATAGCCAATTCTATAACAATACGACCAATATTAGACAATGACATTGAAAGTTAACGTGAACTAAGTGTTTATAGCACTTACGAATCTATTTCGACCGCCGTAACCCAAGTGAGACCAATTGTTTGCTTGAAGTTGCCTTGGCAACCAGGAGGCGATGTTTTTCTTGGAATCCTTTGCACGTTCGAAAGTGATCTGATTGCAAGGAATACAACATGACAAGTTAAATGTCTTATTTCGAATTGAACGAATGGCAACAAATAACAAATACCTTGATATCTTCCTTATGGATGATTAAGTGGTTTAGGGACCTTTGACCAATCGCCTCCCAATTTTTGGCATTCGACTTCAATTTTGCAATCACTCTTTGCCTTTTCTATAAATCGATAGATTAACACAAAACAAAAGAATAAAAATAAGACTATGACTAGGTCATGTACCTTCTTTTTCGAGCAGCTCCCCATCATCGAAATGAGCCCCTTCCAAATCTGGATTAGTCGGATTAAAAGCTAGAGTTGGCTAACATACGCTTTAGGGTTATAAGCTAGATTTGGCCACCTCTACCTAAGAATTACAAGAAAAGTGAACTTGGACCCGAACACCTAGTCGTCTCCACTTTCGTAGTGGAGCCTCACCGTGCCCTTGAACAAGCCACTACAATTTTATTTTAAACCTAAAAATAACAAGTGGTCGTGGACTTGAACTCCGAGTGCGTGGCCCTCTCCACTCTAGGTGGGCCCGGAGTGCCCTTGAACAAGCCACTCCTTAACCTAGGAAAATATATGATCGTGGTGAAGTGGACTTGAACACGGGTACATGGTCCTCCCCACTCTAGGTGGAGCCGACCCGTGCCCTTGAACAAACCACTCCATCAATTTTTTTAACCCGCTTAAAATTATAAAAATAAAATGCAAGCGAACAACTTACCAAAAGAAGGACGTGTGTAACAAGATCCCGAGGGTCCAAATCGAAATAGAAAGCAACAAAGAGTTAGAAGAATAAGAACAACGGAAAAAGATCGAAGAAGAAACAAAAAAAAAAAAGATGAAGAAATAGTAAAACAAGAAAGAAAAAAAATGAATGAATCAAAGAAGAAGAGAAGGGTGGGAGAAAGAAGAGAAGGGGAAAGAGGAGAAAAAAAGAAATTAGGGAAGAAAGAGAAGAATGGAAGAAATAAGAGAATGAAATGGAAGAAGATAGAAGAATGGAAGAATGGAAGAGTGAAATAAGGGAAGAATCGAAGAAAGAAATGAGGAAAGAAGGAAAAAGAAGAAGAATGCAGAAACAAGAAGAAGAAAAAGAAGGAAAGAGATAGAAAAAAAAATTTGAAATCTACACTAAATCATTCAATCCAAAAACATTCAATCCAAAAGCATGATCTACTAACCTTAAAAAGAGTGCTTGCAAGTCGCTCAAGGTCGAGCGCCGAAAGATCGTCCAAAATAGTCGATAGAAGGAAGCCTAGGAATGGTCCCGGAAAAGACGGCCCGCGGGACTGTAAAAAACACACGGCGTCGCATGCGACGTCGCGACGTCGCATGCGACGTAATTTTGAAATCGTATATACGATTTTGAAATCGTATATACGATTTCAAAATCGTATATACGATTTAACGTCGCGATCTTAACGATGTCCGCTTAATATTTTTGTTATAGCGACGTCTAACACTTTTTAATTTTTTGGTGCCTTTTTTTTCATCTGATGGTCATGAAAGTTTGTCCTTATGCTAATTTGGACATTCCCGAGCCATATCTGCAGTCAAAATCACATTCCGGATTTAACCAATCTTCTATTGCTACTACTTACGAATGTTTGAGCCTGGGGTGGCATGTTTGAGCCTGGGGTGGCGGTTTGATAAGTTCTCCCAGACGGATGTTGGATTTTTTTGGCCCTTATCGAACGAGGCCCCTTGAACGAAGGATTCAACGGTCGGATAGGGGAACCGAGATCCGGGAGTGTGGTCTTTAGCGTACGGCCCCCCGGGGGAGCGCTGCTAGGAAAGGCTGCCTCGGGAAACTTTTTGGGGCTCGCCTCTTGGGGTTCGGACTCTTCCCTCTAATGAGACCGGCCTTGCAAGGTCCTGGCCTTGTTTGACTTGGGCAAGTGTGCCAGCTCGGCTGCCCAACAACAAAGTTTCTTTCGGACCGTTCTAATGCAAACACTTTGATCTAAACCTTGTCCGAAATTTTGAAAACTGGCGCCTGTATGTTGGCGATAACTTAGGAAGCCTGGCCGACAAAAAAATCGAATTTAATTCCGTACTATGCATTAATTACGAATTTATGAATGTCTTGCTACACGCAAAAGTCGCCCTTTACTTCTAACCGCCACAATGGGAGGAGTACAGATCCAAACTCCATTCCGCCGGTTCCCCTTGCGCATTCTCAATCGCATCTTATCGCCAAGTCCCAAGTGCAAAGGACCAAAACTTCGGCACCCAAAACGCAAAACCCGCTAGAACCCGGCAACTCATAGGGGTTTACGCCGAGGCTCTATCCTTGTCGATTCGACTAGGACCTTGCGTCGTGTCTTGACGTGAGGGGGTGTTGACGCCAGAGCACGGACCCTAAAACCACACAAGCAGCTTGCCCCAAAAGTCCTCTCCCGAAGGCCCCGGGGCGACGGACGGCAACCCTCTCCTGAATCGTGATTCGGCTCGCCAATGGACTCGAAACGTTGACATTGCACTGGGGACCAAGTTTCATGGCCAAAAGACCACCCCTTCTCGAGGTAGCGCCAAACTATCTCATGACCAACACACTTTCGTAGTCAATTGGCCTAGGAGGTGGTCAGCCGAATCTTTTGCAACGTAGGGCTTAAGTGTCTCTTTCTTTTGCAAAACTGACCGCGTGCAACTTGGTCTCTAGGGTAATTTCGCCTCCCCCGATGATGTGGCGAAGTCGAATCGCCATTCCGAAGCCTCCGCAATGTCCGAACGACAAAACACTTTGGTTTCTACACCTGCCGACCGCAGACGGGCAGCGGGTTTGATAAGTTCTCACCCGACGGATGTTGGATTTTTTGGACCTTATCGAGACAGGGGCCCTTGAACGAAGGATTCAAATCTGGCCGGATAGGGGAACCGAGATCCGGGAGTGTGGTCTTTAGCGTCACCCCTCGGGGAGCGCCGCCAGAAAGGCTGCCTCGGGGAAACTTTTTGGGCTCGCCTCACGGGTCCGGACTCTCCCCTAATGAGGTGGCCTTGCAAGGTCCCGGCCTTGTTTGACTTGGGCAAGTGTGCGGCAGCTGCCCAACAACAGCCGCCCTGACCGCTCTAATGCAAACACTTTGATCTAAACCTTGTCCGAAATTTTGAAAACTGGCCTCATGTTGGCGATGACTTAGGAAGTCTGTGACAAAAATCAGAATTTAATTCCGTACTATGCATTAATTACGAATTTATGAATGTATTGCTACCGCAAAAGCCGGCCTTTACTTCTAACCGCCACAACGGAGGAGTACAGATCCAAACTCCATTCCGCCGGTTCCCTTTACTTCGCTTCTCAATCTGCATCTTATCAGCCAAGTCCCAAGTGCAAAGGACCAAAACTTCGGCACCCAAAACGCAAACCCCGCTAGAACCCGCAACTCATAGGGTTTACGCCGGAGGCTCTATCCTTGTCGATTCGACTAGGACCTTGGCGCCCGTGTCTTGACGTAGGGGGGTGTTGACGCCTTGAGCACGGACCCTAAAACCATCCGGAAGCAGCTTGCCCCAAAAGTCCTCTCCCGGCGTCCCCCGGCGACGGGCGGCAACTTCCCTCCGGGAATCGTGATTCGACTCGCCAATGGACTCGGAACGTCGACATTGCCCTGGGGACCAAGTTTCATGGCCAAAAGACCACCCCTTCTCGAGGTAGCGTCAAACTATCTCATGTCCAACACACTCGTAGTCAATTGGCCTAGGAGGTGGCTGTCGAATACTGCAACGTAGGGCGTAAGTGTTTCTTTCTTTTGCAAAACTGACCGTAACAACTTGGTCTCTAGGGTAATTTCGGCCTCCCCTGACGATGTGGCGAAGTCGAATCGCCATTCCTGAGCCTCCGCAATGTCCGAACGACAAAACACTTTAGTTTCTACACGGTCGACCGCAGGACGCTTCGCGGTTTGATAAGTTCTCACGGACGGATGTTGGATTTTTTTGGACCTTATCGAGACAGGGCCCTTGAACGAAGGATTCAACGGTCGGATAGGGGAACCGAGATCCGGGAGTGTGGTCTTTAGCGTACGGCCCCTCGGGGGAGCGCTGCCAGGAAAGGCTGCCTCGGGAAACTTTTTGGGGCTCGCCTCCTGGGGTCCGGACTCTCCCCTCTAATGAGGTGGCCTTGCAAGGTCCTGGCCTTATTTGACTTGGGCAAGTGTGCCAGCTCGGCTGCCCAACAACAGGCTGCCCGGACCGTTCTAATGCAAACACTTTGATCTAAACCTTGTCCGAAAATTTTGAAAACTGGCCTGTATGTTGGCGATGACTTAGGAAGCCTGCTGACAAAAAATCAGAATTTAATTCCGTACTATGCATTAATTACGAATTTATGAATGTCTTGCTACTGCAAAAGCTGCCCTTTACTTCTAACTGCCACAACGGGAGGAGTACAGATCCAAACTCCATTCCGTCAGTTCCCCTTGCTTCGCGTTCTCAACTGCATCTTATCAGCCAAGTCCCAAGTGCAAAGGACCAAAACTCGGCACCCAAAACGCAAACCCTGCTAGAACCTGGCAACTCATAGGGTTTACGCCGGAGGCTCTATCCTTGTCGATTTGACTAGGACCTTGCGCCGTGTCTTGACGTGAGGGGGGGTATTGACGCCTTGAGCACGGACCCTAAAACCATCCGGAAGCAGCTTTGCCCCAAAAGTCCTCTCCCCGGCCCCGGCGACGGACGGGCAACTTCCCTCTCCTCGACCGTGATTCGGCTCGCCAATGGACTCGGGCGTCGACATTGCCACCCTTCAAACCAAGTTTCATGGCCAAAAGACCACCCCTTCTCGAGGTAGCGTCAAACTATCTCATGTCCAACACACTCGTAGTCAATTGGCCTAGGAGGTGGTCATTTAATCCGACATCGCAGCGTGGGGCGTAAAGTGTTTCTTTCTTTTGCAAAACCGACCGCGTACAACTTGGTCTCTAGGGTAATTTCGCCTCCCGGACGATGTGGCGAAAGTCGAATCGCCATTCCGAGCCTCCGCAAATGTCCTAACGACAAAACACTTTGGTTTCTACACCTGGCCGACCAAGCAGACGCTTCAGCGGTTTGATAAGTTCTCCCGGACGGATGTTGGATTTTTTTGGACCTTATCGAGACAGGGCCCTTGAACGAAGGATTCAACGGTCGGATAGGGGAACCGAGATCCGGGAGTGTGGTCTTTAGCGTACGGCCCCCTGGGAGCCGCCGCCAGGAAAGGTCGCCTCGAAACTTTTTGGGGCTCGCCTCTTGGGTCCCGGACTCTCCCCTCTAATGAGGTGGCCTTGCAAGGTCCTCGGCCTTATTTGACTTTGGCAAGTGTGCCAGCTCATTTGCCCAACAACAGTCGCCGGACCGCTCTAATGCAAACACTTTGATCTAAACCTTGTCCTAAAATTTTGAAAACCGGCCTGATGTTGGCGACTTAGGAAGCCTGGCCGACAAAAAATCAGAATTTAATTCCGTTACTATGCATTTATGTTGCCGGCAATTTATGAATGTCTTGCTACCGCAAAAGTGCCCCTTTACTTAACCGCCACAACCGGGAGGAGTACAGATCCAAACTCCATTCCGTCAGTTCCCTTGCTTCGCGTTCTCAACTGCATCTTATCGGCCAAGTCCCAAGTGCAAAGGACCAAAACTCGGCACCCAAAATGCAAACCCTGCTAGAACCTGGCAACTCATAGGGTTTACGTTTCGGAGGCTCTATCCTTGTCGATTCGACTAGGACCTTGGCGCCGTGTCTTGACGTGAGGGGGGTGTTGAGGCCGAGCACCTGGACCCTAAAACCATCCGGAGCAGCTTGCCCCAAAAGTCCTCTCCGGCCCCCGCGGCAACGGACGGGCAACTTCCCTCTCCTGAATCGTGATTCGCTCGCCAATGGACTCGGACGCGTCGACATTGCCCCAGGGACCAAGTTTCATGGCCAAAAGACCACCCCTTCTCGAGGTAGCGTCAAACTATCTCATGTCCAACACACTTTCGTAGTCAATTGGCCCGGAGGTGGTCACCGCCGAATCTTTAGCGTGGGTAGGGCGAAGTGTTTCTTTCTTTTGCAAACCGACCGTGCAACTTGGTCTCTAGGGTAATTTCGCCCTCTGACGATGTGGCGGTCAAGTCGCCATTCCGAGCCTCATGATGTCCGAACAACAAAACACTTTGGTTTCTACACCTGCCGGCCAAGGGGACGCCATGGTTTGATAAGTTCTCCTGACGGATATTGGATTTTTTGGACCTTATCGAGCCGGGGCCCTTGAACGAAGGATTCAACGGTGGGATAGGGGAACCGAGATCCCGAGTGTGGTCTTTAGCGCACGGCCCTCCGGGGAGCCGCCAGAAAGGTCGCCTCGGAAACTTTTTGTGGCTCGCCTCTTGGGGTTCGGACTCTCCCCTCTAATGAGGCGGCCTTGCAAGGTCCTGGCCTTGTTTGACTTGGGCAAGTGTGCCCGCTACTACCAACAACAGTCCGCCCTGACCGCACTAATGCAAACACTTTGATATAAACCTTGTCCGAAATTTTGAAAACCGCATGTACGTTGGCGATGACTTAAGAAGCCTGTTGACAAAAATCAGAATTTAATTCCTTACTATGCATTAATTACGAATTTATGAATGTCTTGCTACTTCCCAACAACAGTCGCCTTGCCTAGACCGCTCCAATGCTACCTATTTGATCGAACTTTATCCGGAAATTCTAAAAATTTGCCTCAGATGCCGGGATGACATAGGAAGCCAACCGACAAAAATCAGAATTTAATTCCATACCATGCATTAATTACGAATTTATGAAGCATGAATGCAAAAGAACGCATAACTAAAAAATTCTCGCATCGAAAAAGGTGGAATTTTGACAAGCGGTGCAACGTGCCGGTGCGGACATGAGAAAAACATTTCACTAGGATATGCAGTGTTGGTGCACGATGAAATAGCTCCGAGTCTTCCATAGAGCTCACATGCTGCCACAAAAGTTCTCTTACGAAGGCCCTGGCGATGGACGAGCAATTTCCCTCTCAAAACCATGATTTGGCTCTTCCAATGGACTCGAGAATATCGACATTACCCCGGGGACCAACTTTCGGGGCGAAGACCACCCTTGTTCTCCAAAAGAACAAAGTACACTAGATCGTCCAAATAGACGCCCCGCGACGGCGATCCGTCCCGCCAGCGGCGTCATGGCCGCATCGCGACGTCACGTCGCACAAAAGTGACGCACGCGATGCGACGTGGTGCACCTGGCGTGACAGATCTGCCACGTCACGGTGTCAGACGTCGCACACACGTCGCATGCGACGTGTCTGCGACGTGACGTCGCATTGACGTCGCATGATCACGTTATTTGCGACGTCACGTCGCACAGACGTCGCAAGCCCACGTCGCTAAATGTCCATTCTCTTGTTTGCGAAATACTTAACAAATTTTCAGTAATACCCAGCCAAATCTAGAAAACTTCTAACCTCTGAAACATTTGTAGGAGCGGGCCATTCTTTAACTGCTTCAATCTTAGCTAGATCTGTGGAAATGCCATCAGCAAAGACGATGTGTCATAAATATTCCACCTTGGTGGTCGCAAACTTGCACTTGGAGAATTTAGAAAAAATTTGATGGTGCCGCAATTTCTGTAGGGCCAGCCGAAGATGGCGTTCATGGTCCTCCAAAGTCTTACTGTAAATAAGGATGTCATCAAAGAAGATAATGACAAAATCATCCAGATATTCACCGAAGACATCGTTCATTAGGTGCATAAATGTGGCAGGGGCATTTGTTAGCCCAAAGGGCATAACACTGAACTCATAATGGCTATAACAAGTCCTAAAGGCAGACTTATGGATGTCCTCCTCCTTGATTCTTACCTGGTGATACCCTGATCGAAGATCAATCTTGGAGAAGTACTTATCTTCTTGAAATTGGTTTATAAGGTCATCAGCCCATGGTGGAGCATACCAGTTCTTGATGATATGCTTATTTAATTGCCAGTAATCAATACACATCCGTAAGGTGCCATCCTTTTTCTTGACAAATAGAATAGGAGCTCCAAGGATGAGATACTTGGGCTTAATTAATCCTAGCTTGAGAAGTTCGCGGTACCGCTCCTTAAGCTCTGCCAATTCAAGGGTGCTCATATGATATGGAGCCTTACTGGTAGGTTTGGTACCAGGTGCAAATGAGATCTCGCATTCCATTCCCCTCAAGAGTGGCAGTTCGTTGAAGGAGAGGAGCTACTTGGCTCATCGCCCTCGTCTGATCTTAGCCGCAGATGCTCCAGGATCTTCTTGCCGCTTCAGCTGTGATCTCCGCTATACTTGGCCTTGATCTTGGGCTTTTGACCTTCCTTGCCGCGGCGCTTGGTCTATGCCATATCTTTTGGTTTAGAAAACTGATTAATTTAAGCCTAGATCTCCTTAGGGCCTAAGAGAGTGATTTAGGGCTTAAATTAGGATAGAGGCGTTAAAATGGGGTTCAAAAAGGTAAGGCCCTTGTAAATGTGAGAGAATATTCCCTGGCCATTATTATTATTTTTAATGAGCCACCCTTATTAATGTGACCCCCTTTAATTTTTTTTTTTATTTTTGATTTTTCAATGGTTCTTGGATAGCTAATTATGAATTTTCACCATTTTCACTGGTGGCTCCGATTGGTTTATTTGACTCATTATTTTTCTCCTTAAGTCTACAACTTAGCCTATCTTTACGACCCTGCTAATGGAAAAAAAATTTCTCCCACTGTTTGAGGTTCAAGATTGGAATTCTCATTCCATCCTTTAACTAGGCCAATTAAGCTACCTATTCAGGGTTACGGCCAGTGCTAGACCTTGGTCAACCAAGATCATTGCTCTGATACCATTGTGACGCTCCCCATAACGTATATGATGCCTTGCCATATACCTCAGGGGAAATCCCCCATCCAGCAACATCGGCTGCACGTGCCCTCTGTCTGTCCCGCTCACGGATGGCCAGGGCACGAGAAGGAGATACAAAGGTGTCTTGCGCGCCTGCCTCCTGCAAATCTTCTTATACAGTATGGAAAATTTTGTACATGCATACTCCACAAATGAGGAACTTTATGTACGGTGTAGATCAAGGAACTTTATGTACGGTGTAGGTCTTTGTTTGCTGTCTTGTCTTGAGGTCCATATGAACACCAATATCTGTATTGTGCATTACAAGTTAGTTTTGATCTACTAGGTGTAATCTTAATGACAAGCACCTTAAATGACTTAAAAAAGCAAGAATTATAATCAAACACATAACCTATTGGATGGTCCTATTGGATCTTGGACTCATGATTTAAAACACAAACACATGAATCAAACCAATACCTCTTCAACGTCATATAGGAATCCTTGTAGGGTCTTTTTAACACTCTCTCAGGCACTGAACTTCTTAGATAGAAATTGGCAGGTGCTTCACAATTCCTCTGCTCCCCAAGAACGAAATCTTGGACTCGGTCTGTATGGATGTAGCAAGTCCAAACAAGCATCTGGCCATCCCCTTGAATATCAGGTACAAAATGCTCTTCATGATACCAATGTAAGTTGCCATGATCAAACAGGCCATTTGGAGGTGTTTCGGGCTGTATTTCAGCCCTAAGCTGGAAAAAAAACATTAAGCACAAAATGACAATGCTTGTTTAAAGCCCTTGAAGTTTGCTATGAATGAAAAAGAATACTTACCTCTTCTCTCTTCTCCTCTAACTCGTCCATAGCTGCCGGAGCCACAGCCTCATTGCGCTCCTCCTCCATGCCTCGCTACTTCGACATCAGCACGCAACAGGGAAGAACCACACTCAGATGGTGATCCCGGAGGGTGGTCTCAGAACGTCCACGTGTTTTCATTGTATTGGTTTGTCCGTGCATGGGCTGGCAAAATTCAAACTTGGACCACCTGATTAGTCCACGCCGCTATCTCCACCGTCCAAACGTTCTCATATACTGGCCTCCGGAATCACAGGGGCAAATGACGTGGTGATCCCGGAGGAGGATCACCACCGGCGGATAAGCGTCCCCGATTATCGGCCTCGGGGGGGGTGATCCCGGAGGAGGGGATCCGCGTCCGGGGTGCGGGGATCCCGGAGGAGGGATCACCTCGGCGGATAGCGTCCGGCGCCGTTATCGACCAGCGGCGGGTAATCCCGAGGAGGGATCCGCGTCCGGGTGCCCGGATCCCGAGGTGGGGATCACCTCGGGCGGATAGCGTCTGGCTGTTATCGCCCACGGCCGGTGATCCGGAGGAGGGGATCCACGTCCGGGGTGCCAGGGATCCCGGAGGAGGGGATCACCTCGGCGGATATCGTCCGCCGTTAACAGCCAGCGACCGTGGGGATCCCGGAGGAGGGGATCGCGTGGATGATCCCGGAGGCGGGGATCTCTGAGGGGGCGAACGCGCGATTGCACCGGGGGTTTGGGCCGGGGGGATGGTCCAGCCGACGGTGGCGTCTGCCGTACCTCCAGCGGGGTCTCCCCAACGGACCCGTCGAGGAGAGACCCGGGACCCGGAGGATCGGTAAATTTATCTCGGATCACGAATCAAGGGTAAAAGTATCCCGAGCCATCTTATCTTCAAGGTAAAATAGCCCTAATGAAAGGGTTCGCGTTTAACGAATGGCACATCTAGTGAGGCCGATTGATCCCGTACTTTGGTAAATTTGCGGGGGCTAAACCAGAGCCCGAATCTGCAATTTATATTCTGCCATTGTTGAATGCATAGGGCTCCTTTTTCGTTGCTTTACATTTGGGCAAACGAAGTGCACAAAGGCTTAGGAGCTGGATTAATCACGAACATGATCATTCTTCTTATAGCAGCCGGATTAATCGCTAACAGGATCAATCCCGCCATCACAGAGCTGTTTCAGATAGCAAGCAGATGACTCGAATATATAAGGTCTGTAAAAAAGGAAAAAAGGTAAGCCAGATGTGGATTCGGCCCTTCCAGCGATAGATGGCCGCATATTTTACCAAATGGCCTGTAAATGACTCTTCTCGGCTTTATTAGATGGCCGCAGCCCCTCTAATATATTAAAAAGGTTTTTTTGAGGAAGATATGATGTAAAGTAGGAAATCTGTAGCAAGATTCTGAAGAAAAATAGAAGATCTGGTCGCCTCTAAAAGAAGGAGATAACTAAATAGAAGCTATTTTCTCTAAAGAGAAAAGGGACCAGATTTTGCTAGCCCAGCGAAGGAGCAGGTCCGATCTGATTGTCCGCAGCCGAATATGCAGGGCTAAGGTTCGCATGAATATAGAATGTGCCACGATAAAGAGCCACTGCCAGAAGGAATAGTGTGGTTGTGAATAGTATAACGTCAAGGTAAGTGGATGCGCATTTCGTCTGTTTCTTGGATCATTCTTCAGCAGAATGGCAAATGGCTTGAGCAAACCTGTAGAATCCGGTTTTCATCTTACCTTGACGTCGTTAGAGCGGAATGGGGTCGAGCATTCTTGCTTCCCCGACCTGCGAGAATCCGGGAGCCGTGGCCCGCGGACCGGATTCTGCGGTCGGGGGAAGCAAGAATGCCTTCCCCCATTCCGTTCTATATCACGTAAAAACCAAATAGAAAATATTCTGCCTTCTCGTCTAATGAGTGTTAGCCACGTGGCAAAAATTCAATCCCGGAATCTATGTTTAACATTCTAGTCAACATTCTGGATTTATGTGACATTCCGTAACATTCTGCTCTTCTTTGCAATTTAGGTTACATTCTGCCCTTTCTTGCCCTGCCGCTATGGTTTCGCCTTGCCCTGCAGCAACTCAAGATCCAGTAGGTAAGTCCCTGTTACATGTCAAGATCCGACTCCGACAGCTCAAGAACCGGCAGCTAAGTCTCTGTTACATGTCAAGATCCGACTCCAACAGCTCAAGAACTCTGGAAAACCTTGTTTTTAGCAAGATCTTAGCAGATCTTAGCAAGAAATGAGCACACCTGCGCCTCCAAACCATTGTCAGAGCTGAAGCCGATGGGCAGAAGCCGATGAAGCCATCATCAAAGCTGAAGTGGGATCAAAAAAGAAAGTAAAAGCTCTGTGCAGAATATTTTCTATTTGGGTTCCACGTAACGGGAATGTTCACTTATGTGACATTCCTAGCATGTCAACCATGCCTCCACCTAACGGCGTCGGCATGGTTTCCATGCCAGGAATGTCACATAAGTGAACATTCCCTTATACATCAAGGTCTACAACATACGAATTGTCGGCGTCGAAAAGAGGCTTCCTAAATTTACAGGCTGTCACTGACCGGATTATAGATTCTCAAAATCACCAGGAATCCTCTTCTTCCATTGGTTCTATGATCACCTATAATTTGTTGACACGTACATCATGTCCATACATACATCTTTGTCGTGTTTTTATGTACCATACATGGGACCACATATGTTTTGTGTATTTTTCTGTTTGTTTGTTAATCTATTGCGCCCACAGTATGGATGCATGGACGTCCATACTTTTACCTATTAGAATTACCTGCCATAAAAATTCAAAGTATATTCTCTTGCAATATCAGTTCCCAAATCATTGGAAGAGATCATGGCCGTATACAAATTCTCACCCTAGAATCAACATCCCTTTTCAAAAGGTCAGATTATTGGCGTCCAGACGCCCTTGGTCTTCTGTTCGTCTAGGCATTAATCTACTGGTGGAATCAAACTCGACTATGTGGTTGTCCCTTTTTGTTTATACTAGGTTCTCAAGTATGGGCATTCCTACTAGGTTCGACCTATAAATATTTCAAAGTTGATAGAAAATCCGAAACAACAATCAAAGATCTCTAGGCTATATGTTCTAATTGCGACCATCTATTTACACATGCAAGTGGAAAAACACGTCCAACACTAACAGCGATAAGTTTTGCACCAAGTATCATATGCACTTAAATTTTGTTACTCTAGACATATAATAAGTTAGAGAAAAATGTAGATAATGAAATAATTTAGCAACATTTTTCAACAAGGGCTTGCATCTGGGAAGTCTTGGACATGGGGTGAGAGGAATTCAAAGGGAAGGGAGATTTGAGTTGTTTGAATAGGAAAGTTGTAATGATCTATAAGACATCAAGGAATCATTGAAAAAACTAAGAAAAGCTTTAGACCACTATTTTGCAACACTAGCCTTGCTGGTTTAACGTCTAAGAACTAGATTAATATAACAACATATACGTGTTGTTAGAAATTCGTCACATCGAATGCTATCTACGAACCATTTATAGTTCCAAATATGTAGCATAATAACAGGGGGTTTTCTTTGTGTTTTTGTACGCTTTTCACTAAGGTTTTCCCATGATTCCGTGATATATTCAAATGGATGTACTAGTGCGTACATCTAGAGTGCACCATTTCTGAGCCATTGATTTTAGCCCTTTTTTTTTCAATGGTCAACAACCAATGGCTCACAACAAAAGCCCTTTTTTTTGTGCGTGTGGTGAATGGTCAACAACCAATGGCTCACAACAAAAGCCCTTTTTTTTGTGCGTGTGGTGCATAATGGTCAACAACCAATGGCTCACAACAAAAGCCCTCTTTTTGTGTGTGTGGTGCATAATGGGCACATGAAGGGCGCATGTAGTGCAGTTTCCCCGCCGGCAACACATTTCTTATCATAACTTTCGATCTAGAGCTCTGTTTGAGATGATTTTTATTGCGTTGGAAAGCTCTCTCCGATATCTTTTTGATAGTGTATGATATGGATATATTTGGTTAAGTTATCTACGCTAAAACAGCAATTTTTCGGCCGGGTTTGGTAGGCTTTCACATCCTACCAGCTGATTAATACATGATTGTGCTATTGGATATTGTTTTATGGCTCATTCCGTATGAAGCTTGCAAAAAATTACCATGCATTTTTAGATTTTGAGGCAGTTATTAAGCAAATTCCAAGGCTTCTAGATCCTTGTGCTAACAAGCAGAAAAGTTTCCCACTTTGGTTTCTCACCACAAGAATCCATGGATGCCAAAGGCTGCTGTTAAATTCCAGTTGAAAAATGTTTATGTATGGGTGTTGCAAACTTTATGACTTTCAGAATAATAGGATCAATCTGCTCTATCTTTATGGTAAATTTTACTTATGTTTTATTTGTTTTATTGTGATGAAATTCAAAAGCTACAGGTGATGAAAGCCTCAAATGAATTCTAGTTTTTTTTCTGGTTTGAATTCTAAAATTTTTGTCACACCGAGAGGGGGGGAGGGGGGGGGGGTTGACATCCCTAAGGCCCGAAGGGGCCAAAATTAAATCCCTCAACACATAACAACCAACACATAACAACCATTGACATTAACAACCAACACATAACTACCATTGACATTAACAACCAACACATAACTACCATTGGCTCCCAGTACATGACTTTTACTAGTAATTTACTCTGAAAAAACACGTCTATTTAAACCCTGACTCTAAATGTTCATTGCACTATAGTAGAGTTTATTTATTTATTTAAACGTTCAATGCTTTGTTGATATATCTGTGAGTCAAGTGTGGGGTTACTTAGTATTGGGGTTTGAAGATTCAGCTCCCTACTGTGTACTCCCTCTACATGACTTTAACTAGTAATTTACCTTGGGAATAACACCTTGCGGCAGCTTATCCCACAAATTATTTACTGTTGTAGAATTCTTGGTGTAATGCCTTGCCATATTCTGTGCCACTGCTTTGGGGCTACATTGTCATGGGGTTTGGAATCTCAGCCCTCTACTATGTGAACCAGTAATTTGGCCTTGACGAGAGAATGCTACGTGTAATGCTGTATCATGTATTTGGGCCAATGCTTTGGGGCTTCATAGTCTTGGGGTTTGGAATCTCAGCCCTCTACTATGTGAACCTTTAATTTGGCCTTTACTAGAGAATGCTAGGGGTAATACCTCACCATATGTGTATGCCAGATGAAGGACATGGGCCTGGTTTAAACCAGGACAGACAAATTCTCAATTTCTAACTAGGTTTAGTTCTTGAAGTATAGTATTTGCTAGATTAGACCCTAGCAAGTATTTTGTAATTTCTTTTTTTTGCAACACAAACCATTAACATCCAACATATAAAAATTAAATCCCTCAACACATAACAACCAACACATAACAACCAACACATAACTACCATTGACATTAACAACCAACACATAACTAACCATTGGCTCCCAGTACATGACTTTTACTAGTAATTTACTTTGAAAAAACACGTCTATTTAAACCCTGACTGTAAATGTTCATTGCACTATAGTAGAGTTTATTTATTTATTTAAACGTTCAATGCTTTGTTGATATATCTGTGAGTCAAGTGTGGGGTTACTTAGTATTGGGGTTTGAAGATTCAGCTCCCTACTGTGTACTCCCTCTACATGACTTTAACTAGTAATTTACCTTGGGAATAACACCTTGCGGCAGCTTATCCCACAAATTATTTACTGTTGTAGAATTCTTGGTGTAATGCCTTGCCATATTCTGTGCCACTGCTTTGGGGCTACATTGTCATGGGGTTTGGAATCTCAGCCCTCTACTATGTGAACCAGTAATTTGGCCTTGACGAGAGAATGCTAGGTGTAATGCTGTATCATGTATTTGGGCCAATGCGTTGGGGCTGCATAGTCTTGGGGTTTGGAATCTCAGCCCTCTACTATGTGAACCTTTAATTTGGCTTTTACTAGAGAATGCTAGGGGTAACACCTCACCATATGTGTATGCCAGATGAAGGACGTGGGCCTGGTTTAAACCAGGACAGACAAATTCTCAATTTCTAACTAGGTTTAGTTCTTGAAGTATAGTATTTGCTAGATTAGACCCTAGCAAGTATTTTGTAAATTTTTTTTTTTGCAACACAAACCATTAACATCCAACATATAAAAATTAAATCCCTCAACACATAAAAACCAACACATAACAACCATTGACATTAACAACCAACACATAACTACCATTGACATTAATTAACACAACCATTGGGTCCAAAAGATTTAAATTAAAATCCCCCTCCCCTTTGGTTTGGGTGCATATTCACAGGGGGGGTGACTCTGGGCAACGAGAGCTGTTGGATAGGCATATTCACCCCTTATTCCTTAATCTACACCGTACGTAAAGTTCCTCGTTTGTGGGGTATGCAAGTACAAAATTTGCTATACTGTATAACAAGATTCGCAAAATACTATAAGATTTCAAGCGGAATACTATATGGTGTTGATTTCGTATACTCATGGGGAGACAAAGATATCTCTAATCCGAGTGTGTACATCGTATTAATAGATGTTCGTCAATAAATATAATGGGTCTAGTTTCACAGGTTTGGAAAGGCAATAACTTTACGTTCTCACTTCTTAATCACACATTATTTTCTTCTAGAACACAAGATGCGAAAATGCAGGTCCAAATCATGTATGTTTTTGGACATGTAGACGAGATAGTTGAAGAGAAATGTTCGCGGCGGCCTCCGCCGCGATAAATTTCTTGTATTAGCTAAGCTTGACATAAAATTTATCTCTACATATATAAAGCAGTTTGTAATTTTCCTTTTTTCTTGTGTCCCTCGCTAATATTTCTGCGACGCAATCTAATCTCACATTTTTATGCCAAGTAATTTTTCTATTCAGAATCTCCTCCTGCGACTTGGACGCCTAGCTGTTTGGCGATGGCGGGTATGCTTGACCTCAGTTGAAGCCCTGTCGTTGCAACGAACACATAGGTATGTTGGATTAGATTGGGCGGATCATATCGCTCTCTTACCGTCAGATGTTGTCTGCCGGTTAAATCCTGCTACCAGAGGAAGAGGCGAAAGAGATCCTGCTTCTCTATCCAATGCTCTGCTTTGATCTGTGCGATGCATCGGCAAACAGAGGTAAACAAAGAGGTTGTTTCTTGCAGTGGAGAAGCTACGTTGCCCAATATTTGAAAAATAACGATTTGATGCCATGGCCATCCAATCCGAAGCCATAGCCATCCAATCTGACTCTTGAATACTGAAGGGCGGCGACTGAAGCAAACATATGTCTGAGTTTGGTATTTATTTGGTGCCACTGCCAGATTCTATTTGGCTTCATCCCAAGGCTGTATTATGGTGCAGCATATATTAGCTCTGTTTCTCCGCTCTATTCACACAGATGCATACATTTCTATGAAAAATAAATAGATGTCAAAAGCTTATGGACATGCTGATATTTAATCTGTTATGCAGTGATTTAATTTATGATTTGTTGGGGAATCTTTCAAGTCGTTTCAAAGAGCTTGATGTATTGCTGCAATGTAAGCGTTGCTTGCTCCCATTTCTTCCTTAGCTTGTGTGTGTGAGCATTATTTTTAAGCTTGTTATTTAAAACCTTGGCGCAGCCTGTCTAATGGGTTTAAGAAATAGTGATCCTCTGGCGATGAAGGATTTTAGTCTTAAGGTGCAACAATGCATATCTGACTTGAAATCCTCGCTCATAAATAACGAGGAGGGCATGGATAAAACGGTAAGCTCTCTTAGAACCAATTTTGTTGAAGTCTCAAAATCGGTTTTTTTAAGCAGTACAGGACTGGGCTTTAGAAAACAATGCAATAGATTAAGCAACACAAGAATTGTTTTTGTGATTCATTTCTTCCCTCTTAGGATTTAGCATTAAGATATTCGGCTTCAATGGCAGATGTGCAACGTAGGGACCCCTAGAATTTTTCCTCTTTCCACATATTACTTCTTCTGGCTTTAACGCTCTATGTGCAGATGGTGGCAGTGGACAATCTGGCAGAGAGTCACGCAATCTTGCGGTTCAGATACTCATTTTGCTAGCTGGCTCGCTTGAAAATGACCATGCTAGATTTTTGTAGAATTTCTACGAGTAGAAGCATGAACATGTTGATCTTCTTTGCAGTAGTTAACTCTTGGTATCAGGCTTCTCTCTATGGCAATAGCTTCTTTTTTTGCCTTTAAATCTATTATAAAAACAAACTATTCTATAAAACCAAGTTGTCCATCACGATCTATTAGTGGAGCAGGGCCCAGATCTGAGATTTCTTGCAGTGCATGGTTTTCCCTGAAACTTGCAGGCCAAGTTCATTTGGGACCCCGATAGTCAATGGCATGAGCTTGATTGATTTAGTGCAACTGCTCGCTTCAATCGGATCAAATCCTTCAGGAATGAATAAGCCATGAATGCATTTGTTGAGGGCGTTTAGAGGTCCCATTATCAACCAAAGGTAATCCTTGATCTCAGCCCTCGGATTGGATGATGACGTTGATTGTAAACGAGCTTTTCAAAGGATAAAAGAACAATATACCATTTCATGGGGACATCTACATGTAAGTAAATACATCATTATCGATGTTGTCTCAATTGCAATCCTTTGGAATTTGACTTAAAACACATTTGAAAGAGAATAAAAAGATGTTCTAACTTTATAGTGAAGCCACTGTTGTATAACTAAAACATGTAACAGATGTACCTATAGTAGAGAAGGCTATTATTATGAACCATTATTTGCTTTACACTTTGCCACGGTGAAGTCATTCATGTTTTTCATTTGCCAGGATCAGCAACAATTTTTGCTTTGTTGAGTATTTTTATCAGGGATTAAACATTCATATTAAATTCGATGTCACAAATTTGGAACTAAAGAGATGTTCGCGGCAGCCTTGGCCGCCGCGATAAATTTCTTGTAATTGTAATTTAGCTTGAAGAATAGACAATGGTATTAAGTGCCCATTAGCATGATTCAGCTTGAAGAGATCACAGTAGTATTGAATGCCCATCAACAATAGTATCATGTTAAAAGAGTCTTCACTGTGCTTTTTTTTGTGCCCGTTAGCAATAATATCATGTTAAAGAGTCTGCACTGGTAGCTTTTTTATGTTCTAGCATTCTTTTCGGTATGAATGATGAAAGTATTTGGTTCTAAGCATATACCATACTAATTCATACCTTTTAAAGCCAAATGGATATTCAAAAATACATTTATAATAGTACAAATTTTGGGTAGATATTCAATGTAATTCACATTGAAGAGGTTTTTCAAGCAATTGGTAATGAACATAAAAGAGCCAGGCATATAAAATGCTAGAGCACTATATCTGCCAAATGTCAAAAGGAACAATTCCATTTGTATGACATTGAGCTAAAAGTGACGGCGCGGTGGACAATCGAAAGATGGGATGCTTTGTGTGTTGTTCAAGCTAGTGCAGCACCAAGTCTTAAAAGCCCTTTCGAAGTAAAACACAAATGCATTTGCCATAATCAAGATGCTTCAAAGGACAATGTGTTATGCAATATCTAGGTTGGAATGATGCTATGTTGAGTATTGTACTGCGCAATGCCTTCATGCGTTGTTAAATTTCTGAAACATGGATTATAGCAAGAGGAAGGAAAAAAGTGAGATATCTACCCCCTGACCTTAATTATACATCAAATTCATGTGAGCAAACTTTGCATATATTTTCCATTTGTTGTCCATGCTCATATGCAGTCAAAAGTTTTCAGGCGATCTCCAAATAAATGGTATGCATTGGCCACCCTTATGCGCATACCTTAGGGTGCTTTCCCATGGACCCCTCTGACCTGGATTTGAGTGCTTACATGGCAAGATCGTGGCAAAGCCAAAGTGGACCCTAAATTGCCACTTTCTCATGGAGGCACAAACCTGGAGACCGATAGCTCCAGGATCCGGCTGCTCTAGCATGAACTTTGAATCTGACCGAAGGGTCAAATGCAAGTATTCTAAGGTCCAGGTATTCTGATATCCAGAATCTAAACCGGCTAGACCGGTTGTTACCCTACCCAGGTCTTGACCTGGGCAAAAAGAATTGTCGACATCTTACTTTTAATCAAGGTCGAAAACCTGAGCCGAGCAAGGTGAGGTCTTCATGAGAACATGGCATGCGTAATCCGGGCCTGAAGAAATCCCAAGGTTTTGGGCCCATGGGAAAGTACCTTACCCTTGCCGAGCGCCGCCTGAGCGCCTAAGCCCCGAGGACCTCCTCATGTGAGCGGATGTAGGTGGTAGCATCAAGAAAGCAGTAGCAAAAGATTCGACAAAGACGCTGCGGACCGCCTCTCAGAGCACATTCCCCCACGATCCCCCGCTTAGGTTTTCATAGTTATTATAAGAAACGGCCTACTTGAGACACAAAAAATCCGGCAGCTATACTACATAGCATGGACGTTGGCATGGCAGCCGACATCATGGCAGCCCGGGGGGTGCACCTAATGTAAAGTCTATATGGCATGTGCGTGCATAGGATTAAGAAAAATTATCCCTTATACGAAAATTTCCTAAGAAAATATACATCATATTTTATATACCCCTACCATATTTCTCTTATATATATATACGGAATACAAGCAAGAAAAATACCCCCTCCCATATAGGGGTACGATTTTGACCCCAAAAAAACCCCCTCCCATACACTCACATGTTTTCTACGATTTTTACTGAGTGAACCCCCCGGCCATGGCAGCCGGCCAGTCTTGACGAACCTCTACTTTTGCCCAGTACTTCTGGCTGGGTCTGGCCTCTTCTTGGAGCTCGGTCCCTTCGTGAGATCCCTTGCAGGAGTTACCACTGAAGCATATGGATTCAGCAACAGGAGAAGCTTCCCTGGCTATATCGGTCTGATAGGAACTTCTGGCTGTACAGATGCAGACGAGGGTTTAACAGAGGCATCAAGGTTTTGGCAGAAATTCAGTATTGGCTCCATAAGAGATCCGTTGCATAAGAGATCTGTTGCTTTGGGCATTGTAAGTCTCTTCTATTTCTTTGAAATTGGCCTTGATTTATCTCGGATCGGCGCTCCCCTGATTGGCCTGAAGAGGTATCCCTGGCCCGCTGCCAGCATAGTACAAAAGCATCCTCTTCATTCTCTGTCGATTTTTCATTTCTCATTTTACTACACAGATCGGTTAATTTACCTATTCTAGCCTGTTTGCTCTGGTGATTTCTCCTTCCAAACCTGTGAACAACGTCCTTGCCTTTTCTCTTATTAAATCCTTGCTTTCTTCATATCTTATGGCGAAGCGTAGTCAGCGCCGCTGTAACTTCACCGGTGTGGAGCTTCTCCATGTCACATGGCTTGAACATTTCCCGCTTCCCGAGTTTGATCTCATACATCAGCACACCTCACTTCAGGCAAGGATCCTTCCGCTCTTGGCCTCATCAGATCAGCATCTCCTTCTGGACACCTTGCAGAATGCATCTCTTGCAGGCCTGACGATTTCTTGCAGGCCCGACGATTTCCTTCGAAGGTAAGCTTTTGTTCCAGATACTAAATTTGCTTTACTCTGCCATGTTGGAAGCACGTACCCTGCAATCACCTCCTTCCTCTTCCCCAAAATTCTATACTGATGTTGAAACACAGACCCTCGAGAGTGCATGCCCTGCTGACGGGGTGCAAACAGAGGCTCATAGGGATAACGATGTGGAGATGACAGATAAAGATCAGGGTGGCACGCAAGCACATGATCATAGTGGCATGCTGGATAAGGATCGTGGGAGCATGCATGCAGCAGAATCCGCTCAGACAGCAGTGGACAAAAGCTTGAATTTGCACATCGTGGGTGTGCCAGAGGCAAATCCCGCCTTGGATGTAGAACATGCAGCCAACTTTTTCACAGATGTTATGCACATTCAGAGGCCCGCCATTGTTACAGCACGCAGGGTTGGGGCTCAGAGGCCAGACCAACCCCGCCATATCATCGTGCAGTTCAATAGCCCAAAGGACAGGTTGTATGTCCTTCAGCATGGAAGTCATTTAAAAGACACCCACTTCTCGATTCAAGAGGATCTCTCTCCGCTCCAGCTGACCAGACGACGACAGGAATTGTGTAAAGTGCGAGAGGCTAGGCTGTAGCAAAAGTGGGCAGTGTATGGGGGAGGTACAACAATCATCCGAGACCAGTGGCCTCAGAACCCATGGTTTGGGTACACTTCGCTTATGTGCACGTGCTTAGCTACTTGTTCTCATTTTTGTTGTGTTTTTATTTTGTTGATATTCTTCATTTCTTTTGTTACTGTCATCGGGCTTACGCCCCATCTTTTGTATTGGGTCCCATAACCCGATTGGGTTCTCGCGGACGTTAAAATTTCTATCTTATCTTATCTTATGTTAAACCTCGGTGACAAATATTCCAAGCAAATTGTTCAAACTTTAATTTACTAAAGACAATGGGATACAAAGTTTTCATATACTCTTATGCCTTGCTTAGTCATCTCGACATATAGGACGACCTGTGCCAAATGCACAAAACAAATATGCTATCATATTCTTTTGGACAACTTACCTTGTTGATTGACTATTTCTTTAATTGTTAGAATCCAATCTCCAAAGTCCTACTATATAGAAATAATTAAGATGTAAGTACATGAAAGCTAATGTGAAAAATTCAGGCCATCTTAGAGCAGTAACACACTTTTCTAGGAGGATGTTTAGAACTAAATAATGAAGTCAAGGAGTTTAGGAATAGACATTTAAAAAAAAAGAACACCTATCATGTCATTGGGTAAAGCTTAAAAGCCTTTCATATCTATGCCAGTTGTGGCATGAGGTTTAAACAAACTACTTTTCTCTCTATCAGGTCCCGCTAATATCATTAAATGTTGTACTTAATTTCTGGCATTGTTGCACTTACTCAAGATGACTTGCATACATCTTGGTCTTAAGAAGTCCATAGTTTTTTAAAATATCTCTGACACCTTTTGAAGCTCATGCAAATATTAGATGCATATTTTTATATGCCTTGTGCATAAGCTACAAACATAAAGCATGGAGGACTCATTCTTATATTCAAGGATGAGAATCCTTCCTAAAGCATCCTCCATGATTCTACCATGCATATAAAACGTGCGAACAGTCATTTGCCAAGATGTTAAGAATGGAACAATTGCATTTATATGACATTGAGCTCGGCCATGATGGAATACAACAGACACGCAGAAAATACAAAGCAGAGGTTGCTTGTAAATTACAATTAAATACATATTGCTACTATTACCCCTAAAGCTTTTAATTGAATCCCCTCCCAGAGCACAATGGTTCCATGGGTGACTAAAGGATCGTGGCACCAATGGCGCCCACTCATCCATACCCGTCTTACCCCCCAAATCTATAGGCCGGCTCATTGCACCAACCGAGTCCAAGGGGCGTCAGACCCATACCCGGTCCACACGTAGTGACCGACTATAAGCCTAGCACATTATAGGGGCCCAGTAGTGACGTTCAGCAAGGATGCACCTCCACTTCACCAATATACCCGTTATATGGTGCTCATTCTTGGCATAGCATCCACAACCAGGTGGGCTCTTATGCGCACGGGATTTAAGGGGTTCTAACTAGGAGCATCTCTACTGCTATATGGCCTTTATGTCTCTATCCCCTTCATTCCCACAACACAAGAGGAACAGAAAGAGGATATATTTTCAATTGCATCTGGTTGGGCTAAGTGTAGTGCTTTATGGGTGGGGAAGGAAGCAGTTCCGCATTTTTTATATGAGTATGCCTGGAAGGTTGTTGTACCATCTGCAAAGACAAAGCTTCTAGGAGTCCCCTTTGGTCTAGATATTGACATGAATGAAGCATGGGATGAAATTATCTTAAATTTACAAAGGCAACTGATTTGGTGGAGAGGTTCAAAGTTATCCTTGGCAGGTAGAATTCAAGTAGCTAAGTCAATATTGAACAATACACATATTTATTTGGTTTCGGTTCTATTGGCTCCAGCTTCTAAGTTTGCAGAGATAAAAAAGATTGTAAGAGATTTTGTCTGGTGTACCGATCAAGGAGGCACTGTGAAGGTGGCGTGGAAGAAATGTATGTTGTTTAAACAAGAAGAATAGAATAGAATAGAATTGTTTTTATGGTATGTTGGATCTTTCTTTACAGGGTAAGGTCTTAGCTTCTAAGCTATTGTTCAGTTTGTTGAAAGATGATTGTGCATCACCAGGTATGAAGTTACTTAAACAATCAGTAAAGAAGTGTATGGTTTTTCATAAGCGAGGTGTGAGAATTGAGCTCCCTTGGGCATTGTTATATCCATTGAAAGCTTATTCACATGCCTCTCCAGTACTGAAAGGCTTGCTTCAGGCCTGGAAGGTAGTCCAGCAGGTGATTACATTTGATTGGGAAGCTTGTCTCCAGGCATCTTCCCCCTTTCTGTGGTTGCCTTTGTATACCCATGGACAACTACACCCAGTTGTAGAATTTATGCATGCGCATTCCCAAGCGAGGTGGAGGAGAGCAGGTATTATTTCTATTGAACAGTGGTATTTTGGTATTGACATTGCTCCTTGGCAATGGTTTCAGGAGACATATGGGTTGTTGGATAAAGATATTAGTATATGGGCTTATGTAGCAAGTGCTCTTCCTCTAATTAAGAAGGTGGGTAACAAGAGATGCTGGAACTTTGTTCAAGGTATTAAAGAAGGCAGGAAGCTAGTAAGTTCATGCTACAGATTGCTTATCTCCTCAAGTACTTTATCACCTTCTAAAAAATGGCACTTACAGACTTTGCCTTCTCAATGTCAATCTATCTGGAACCTTGTTTGGTCTAAATATAATCCTCCAAAGGTAAATGTTCTCGCTTAAGGTGTGATTCATCGCTCATTGAGAGTTAATGAGATGGTTCATCGCTTTAAGCCGGGAGTAAGCCCACTTTGCCCAATGTGTGAGCGGTGCATCGAAACATTGGAGCACTGTTTATATTTGTGTGCAGAGCTGAGTAGTCTTAGGTCCTGGCTGCATTCTCTTTTTGGAGTATCTTTGGATGGTCAGCACTTTCTTTTGGGTATTTATCCAAATCAATGGATCAAGGCCTAAAAGGATTGCATTTCACATGGCAAAGTCTTGGCTAATATGGAGTGTATGGAAGCGAAGGCGAAGAAAGGTCTTTTATGATAAGCGTATTTCTTCTCAGGTGGTGCTTCAAGAAATTCGTAAGAAGTTGTATAATTGCTTTCAGATCTCCAATTGACCTGATCGTATTAAAATTCCAATATGGAGTGATCATTTAAAAGTGATTGATGCTTCAGGGACATTTCTTACTTCTGGAAGTACTTTGTAATATTTTGAGTGTATAATATGAAGTAAAACACGTTCTTCAAAAAAAAAAGGGAGGAACAGAAAGAGAACAAACATCATATATACATCCATCCATAACCTCGATTAGAGCATGAAATAGAGATTAATTATATATCTACACATACAAGGGTTAGCTAAAAGCTCAATCTATCTACCTACTAACCTATGTCTTGGCTAGAGCCATTATCTCTTAAGCTTTCCATGTAGCTGGTCTGATTAGGGATGAACAAACAGCTCCTCCTTCACCAAGTCTCCCAAATCAATTTTGGGCAGAATTGCGGTTGGAGGCCCACTTGGTTGCCTCTCAGATTGGCAAGTAGCCTAGGCCAATTGAGTTGATCTAGGTGGCCTCACCTTAATGGCCTAATTATACTAATTAAGAATAATTAGGTAGGCAATCAATCTTGTTAATTTGGGATTTTTTGGTTTGTCCAAAAAGGATTTTGGTTTCTTTTTTAGAAGTTGATTTCCTAAGATTATGACTTTTGTTGACGGAATAAGTTCCCGACAGTCCAAAAATCGTGCATATGCATTTCATTATGATTTAGAAATTGGGATTTTTGGATGATGGGTTATCCGTATGGCATGGAAGCCACGTTTTGTGAAGCCGACTCTGGTTTGCATTGAATTCCTAATTTTTGCTGTAGCATATATAATGCTTGACGAAATGTATTCAAGTTGTTCTAGCCATGTCTATGTTGACTATATATGTCAGATACATTCTCAATACACGAAGGTCTACAAAGAACACACCTCAAGTTTCTTGCCCGTAACGATTTGTGCATCGTTAGACCGGGAAGTTATAGCAATTATTTTTTGGCGTTTCAAATACAATGGCATCTATTGTTTCATAATGTACTTCTGGATGGATATCTGAGAATCAATAAACTATAGATAATTCTTGGCAAAGAACTAGATGTTTGGAATAGGTAAGTATGGTATGCCAAATTTTCAAATGCATTGATATGGTGATGGATATAGTGTCCATTATAAGTTTCTTCTTTTTTTCTTTTTTTACATGATCCTAGAATGGCTATCTTTTGCTCATATGTTGTCAACATATAAAGGCAATTCATTTTTTGGTGACTCATAGCATAGAGCACATGGTTAAGGAATTCTAGCATTTTCTCCCTTGGTTATTAGCTTTTCGTTGTTTTTTGAATTGCAGAAAGCCTAGGCTAACCTAAGATGTGGCAAAAATGGAAAATGACTTTTGCTTCTTACCCTTATTTCAAAATGGAACCATATAACTATCTCCTTGATTTGCTAAAAGAAAATAACATCCGAGGAAAAATTCCCAAGTAGAAGGTATTTCTGTTTAAAGGTTATTGTTCTATCTACGTAATATAATGAAGCCTATTTGTTTACATCATCTGGTGCACATAATTAAAATTTTCATCTAAAAATGGTTAGTTAGGTCTTTTCATTTGTTACTTAAAAGCAAGTTGATTTTTTCTGAACAGCGAGACTTGACAAGGTGTATTCAGGTGGAAGAATATCCGAGACAATGATCGTTGTTTAGATTTCGCACAACATTTTAACTTTGTGTTTATGCATGTTGTCTATAAATGCAATTTGTTAAGATATGTTGGTATACGATCTAATACACTGGAGAAAATTAGTTGCTAGATGAAAATCATTCATAAGTTGGTCGATCCAAAACTTTTAGGATTATCTCTTTCTTTTATTATGTTCTTTGTTTGAGGTCTGACTTGATTTTTTACTAATTGGTTTTGCAGGTCAATTGTTGCAAGTAGATTATACATTTTAGATGTTGATGGCTTTCTATTTTTGAAACAACTTCCTTTCAGCAAATAAAGAGTTGCCCTGCATTTGTTAAATTTTTTAATAAATGATTTGTAGCATTAGATATTCATGTATTACTACAACACGTTGATTGTAACATCCTCTTAATTATTTCACAGATGCAGAGCCATACTACATCAAAAGGATTTTGCTACAACTCAAGTTTTTTTGCAAAATCTGGCAGAATTGCTACCTATTGCTAAGGGAATAGATCATCTTCATACTCTGTTTGCAACCCCATTGTTTTGGGTGTTTTACATCAGACTGTTGAAATTGGGCAGAGTAGCTATTAAGTATGGCATTGCACCTTTGCAGACACTGCTTTATAGGTACTAAAGCTTTTAACTAATTTGCAATCTGCAACTGTAGTTCTTGATTAAAATTATGATGTTTTCTCTTTGTAGACTGAAGAAAGATTGAAATTACTGATGCTGGTGCCATCTTGAAACCATGGTGCTCCTTGTCAATCTTATCAGGTAACAGCATGTCAATGATGGTTTAGGAATTGTGGACGCTTGATGTTTATGGACATCTACATAATTCCTCTTTGGGTTATTTATCTCCACTCCCTCCATCCATTTGGTATTATAAGAATGATTACTTATTCCCTTTCTTTGCAAAAAGCTTACAAATCTCTAGGATGCACGCAGATTCTCTATGCTACAGAGTGGAAGTGAGTTGTGATGGAATTAGACATTGTAGGTCAATACATGTGAATCGTGATAATTTCTATAATTAGTTGCCATTGTAATTGTGATAATTTAATGGTAAACTTGCTATGTAAATTATGTCATCGCCAGTTATGTATGTTCCATTTTGTCCTATGTCGGAGAGGCCATGTTGAACCCAAGCTTGAGATCTTCTTCCAGAAATCTAAAGTCATAGGCTATATAATGAGGTCTTCGGCTTCTTTTCCTTTAATGTGTTTAATCGTCTTAAATTACATTCTGCTTTGACTGACATCATTTTGTAAGCTGCAGACGGATTTCAAATCCAAAGTAATACATCATCAAAAGTTGTCTAGGGTCTATCTTGGAGATTTATAAATCACACAATAAGATTGAAAAACATTAGATCGCACGATTTAATGGATTAGTTGCAGCTCATTTGCATAATAATTGTCAAATTCCTTCAAGCAGGTTAGCAATGAAGTATATGGCTTTGCTATGCATGATTTTGTAGACGAGGTTCTCAGTTTTTGGCTGAAATGATTTGCTTTGCTAGAGCGTTTAACATTTCAGGTCTTTTAAATGAACTTCCTAAGGTGTTTTAGCTTATTATTGTTATGCAGCTGCTTAGAGCATTGCTTTGAAATGATTATTATGGTGTAGGTGCTTCGGGTATTGTTTGAAACGATTATTGTTGTCTCAACGGGATGTATTCTTCTAAAGTGGCAGCCGTAGACATGAATACACGAAACTTTTGTAAAGGCTCATGGCTCTAGTTGTATGGTATCTTGCTACGAACAATTTGCTTAGGTACGTAATTCCTAAACGAAGGTAAAAGTTTCTCCTTTTTATACATTTACAACAGCTTGATAAGTTCAGGTTGCAGCCACATTTTTTTGCTGCGGGCATAAACCTATATATTAATGATGCTGGCAACGACGTATGAAGCTTTTGTTAAACCTGTAATATAAACTTGGCATCTAGACAATAGCTGAACTACGAAGCAAGCCTCAAGTGCGATATGGTTCGTATACCAGAATATCATTGCTTAATAAGAATTGAGGTACTTCTTGGTTACGCATATGGTCAAAAAGTATGCAACACATGTACTTGTTCAGACTCCAGGTGTTTTCCAACTCGTTCTCACTCACGGCAATTTAGATCAGAGCAAAGCATAGTTAACAAACTTGCACTTTATATTTAGATTTGAGGAAGACATATAAGCTTAACAAACAAGCAATATTTAACTACATGCTGCATATTGATTCAAATTAATCGTTTAGCTTCTAATGGAGGGCAACTCAATTCGTTGAAGTAGTTTATATCACTTGAATCTACATGAGAAATTTACATGTTGGGACGCTTTTGCCTATGTCAATTCCAGGGAGGCATCTGAAGATATCCTTTTTCTTTCAAATTTGACTCGAAAAGGTTGCATCCTGAGAGTTCTATCGAAACCTGAAGAATGTCAAGGCATGATAATTCAATGCGATAAGGTTCTACCCCTTCACATTAACTTTATAGCAACAACGTAGAACTATGGTTTATGGATCGTGCCCGCGTGCTGGATTTTCTCTACCATGCGATGGTAGTTTTGGTTTGGTAGCCTCTTGATTGCTGGTAAATGTGCATAGCCATGCATTTGCTTTATTGCTTAGCCCAGCAATGTGTGTCAGAATGAGGTAATTTAGGAGTATTAGTGGTCTTTGTAGGGCATGAGTTTTCCTCCTAAGCATTTGAGAACTGAGATATAGATATGAATTCTTGCCGAATGAGAGATGGAAACAAATAATTAAAGCACACAACACTTTGGACAAGACTTATGAAGCTTTCAGTGCTTTCAAATATATTTAGGGGGTAAAAGATAAATATAGGGGTTTGTGCAATTAGCATTATAAGATGTTTCATGCATATCTTCTTTCTTTTAGAGTGACACAGTAATGCCCACGTTCACTCTTATATTCAATTGAAGGTTGAAAGCATTTGACCATAATTGAAGGCCCCTATTGACTCTTATTGAAACTCTTATCTCCTTCTGGCTTGGTAATATTCCCATCTTGAAAGCCCTTCATAAGGTTTGCATTGTTGTTTGTCCTCATCAGTGCAGTTTATATTGCTTTTACTTTCATGGGTGTGATGAAGATCTTCTATTACTAACACGACAATATCTTTGCTTTGCGCTCAATTTTTGCCCTCATGTGTTCTACTATGTTTTTTTTTACTTACATGGCAATCAACCGTAAAATATTACGATTCAAAATACTCTGAGGGCTCAATGTTTGTATGAGTTCCATGTGCACAGTGCTACATGAGAAACATTCCAATATCTCATAGATCTCCATAGGCTTTTGTTTTAAATGTTGACCAAAAAATGCTTCATCCAATGAACAACCAATTGAGTACTTTTTGCAGGACAATTGAGAAAGGATAATTGGAAAAGATGCAAATGTACAATCATGCATTTTCTGCATACCCATTGATAACCGATCCTGTCTGTTCAATGACCATTATTTTTAGTTTGAACGTTCCAGATTGTTTAGGCTTCAGTGACTTTGCCCAAGCAAAGTTTCAATCATGTTTTCCAATTAGACGAAAAATAGCTTTCAGGAGTTCAATGATATTTGCTGATATTCAAGCAAAATGTGGCAGCGCTTCTGCTTGGTTATTAATTCCTGGATAATTATTGCAGCTGGATTTAGCGTCTTCACTTTGGAAGCTAAAGGTGATCTATAAATTCATGTTTTTGCAATGAGATACTCATAATTCTGGAAGGGTATAACAAACCTCTTCCAATTGTAACTGCATTTTTTACTCTGTAAAATCTTCTATTTAGATCTCGCTATGTGTTGTTTATTATTGCCACTAATTCTCTTCCATTCAATAGAGAGAGAGCTTCTATGGACCTGACATATAGTACATTGCCAGCCATTATATTGGCAGCTCTACTTCTACACGCATCCAACTTGGCCTGTATAAACCTCCACCACATCGACAGCATTTTACAGAACGTGAGCTCATAGTGCATTTTTGCCTTATGAGCTGGCTTTCTAGCTGCAAATTTGGACGCATTTTTTACACATTGATATTCAGGGACAAGAATGCATTATTCAACATATGAATTAGAAGTCAGTAAATATTATGTCCCAATTGGAAATGTGAAGAGACAAAGGATATCATCTGTAGAAGTGATGCAGAAAGGACTTGGTATCTGAAAATTAACTGCATAATATCATGTTGCTATCCAGCTTTAATCCAATTCATGGATGCATTTTTTATAAATTTTATTCAAGGGGCAGGAATGCATCATCGTATGAATTAGAAGTTAGTGCAACTGGAATGTGAAGAGACAAAGGATATCATGTGTAAAAAGTGAAAAAGGATGACCCTTACGTAAGAAATGTGATGGTTAGGGAGCCCCAATGTTCCACCCCTTTGTTGTGCTTATAGGTACAAAATCCTCACCCACAATAGAAATAGTTGCATTCTCGGGTCACAGACAAAAGGCAATGTTAACACATAACAATACTCTAGAGGCTTAGATCCTCGCTTTCTTCACTGCAATAGAAATGGTTGTCGCAATTTGGGTGGCAGGAAATTAAAGGCAATATTAACACATTTTATCAATGCTCAAACTTATTCACATCATGTTTCCAATGCATCCATATCCAAATGCTTCCCCATTCCTTAAAGGTCCGCTTTGCTTCCCGGATGCGGTTAGATCTTTGTTCCATGTTAATCCCCGCAGTGCTTCATTGTCAATGTCATGCCGGTGGCTTCCCCGCAAGGTATACATGATCGCACCTTTTTATGTGCACTTGTACATGCAAAGACCCAACGGCGTTGGCGGCTAGCTGGGGTTTTAACGATTGCAGCTTGGTATGATTCTGGTCATGTTTTGTCGTGGGAGGCTTTTCAGACGAGATTTCTGTTATACAGATGGGATCGGAAAATCTGGGCTGGGGTGGCTAATTTTTTTCCATCCACTGTGCAGCAACCACAGGCTGATGTGCCTATTTGGATATGTAATGCACGCCTTCAGCCGTAAAAGTTTGTTTCTTCCACGCATGTGTCCGCTTTTAGATTGTGAGCCTCTTCTCCCATCCCAAAGACTGCATCTTCGTGTTCCTCAACCACGCTGGAAAAGTGTTTGATGTGGACATGGGATAAATTGCTCCACCCTAAAGTGTCAGCCGCTATGCGATGGCAAATTCTCCATAGATGTGTTCGTGTGAATGTCTTGATTCACAAGATGAACCCTAGAGTCTCAGATCGTTGCCCTCTCTGTGGCCGACGTGTTGAAACTATTGAACACTGCTTCTTTTTGTGCGATCATCTACGACTTGCTTGGGAGTGGTTGTTCACTCTTTTCAGTGTGTCTCTCATTAGCCAGGAGATCCTACTTGCACTTTATCCCCCTGTATGGCCTAACTTGCGTAAGCGGGCATTTCATCTTGCTTCTAGTTGGATTTTGTGGTCTATCTGGCAGAGGCGACGTTTGTGTATTTTCCAAGGTGCACACATCTCTGATCAGCAGCTTCTCCGTTGTGCTCAGCAGAAGATCACTAAAGCTTATCATTGCTGCCTAGTGGCGTGACGTTAAAATACTATCTATCTATCTATCTTATGCATAGACGGGTGTTTTTGCCTAGTTGGATCAGCCTATCCACTAGGGTTTTATTCCTGTCTGTGCATTGTGTATTGTGCCTTTGTTCTTGTCAATAAAAAGAGCCTCACGTCCTTCAAAAAAAAAAATGTTTCCAATGGTAAATGAACAGGCTACACAGATTGATTCTTATCGACGCAGTTAACTATTCAATGATTTTTATTTAATTTTTGCATATTACAAGCAGTTGCTTCAGTAACCATGCACGGGTTCTATTCTCGATAAAACATCTGAGGTCTCATCCTTCCATGCATTTGGTGCTCTCGCCTATCCACAACTTAGGTAAAAAGTTAAGTAAGCAATCGTCTCAAAGACATCAATGTCGTGGCACACAAATTAACTATTGTAAAGTTAGATAAACAATTCTTGACTAACAAAAGTTCAATAAAATATGATATACGTAATTACCTACCATATAGCAAGCTAGCAACTTATCTCAAATAGAATGTTGTGCATTCTTTACTATATTTAAACTCTCATGCCTATCCATTTCACATATATTCAACAAAACATAACTCGAACTCCACAAAAATGACCTCTTAAAATTACAAAAAAAATCCAACACCAGTTGACTGGCTTGAAGCCTACAAATGCCAATTCACTAATAACATCCTTACACAGCCTACTAATGCAAAATCACACACTCCTTTCTACTATGCACATTTGCTCGGGCACCACAATTAGTTAGTTATTAATTAGCTTAATTAGTTGTCATTTTAACATAACTAACTTAAACCCTTTTAATTTAATCCATAATGGCCCCAAGATACCCGTGCTATGGAAAAAACATATATCAAAACAGAAACCGCTATTGGATGTAGGATCACAGTACATCAGTACTTACAAAATAATTTAGAGATTGTGGTTGTCAGGACCACCCCCTTTAAAAGAAAAATTGAAAAGAAAGAATAAGAATGAAATCCTAAGGTCTGCTATTTGTCTCGGCATAAGAAATGGCAATGTTCCCATTATAGCCGTAGACGAACGCGTCCTATCATGCCTATATGCCCATCCCCATTCCTATAATGCATCTAGCCCCAACCCCATGCATGACCCCGACCAGATCTAACACTCAACTGCTTACTGTCGTAGTTGGAGTCAATGGCATCGTGGATGGTTCGACCCTGGCACTGTCGCATAAAGTCTGGGTAAGCCTTATCGAGATCTGCCTTAAGAACCCAAGTAGCATCTTCCGTTGGTAAGTGCTTCCACTTAACCAAATATTTCAAGATTTGAGTCCTTCTGGTTTCTTATATGCTCGATGAAGAAGAGCTTCTAGAACAATCTCCAAATGTTCATCAGCCATTTCCAGAAGTGTTAATGTATCGAGTATCTCATCTTGATCTGGCATATACTTCTTCAGAAGGCTTACATGAAAAAACTTTATGGACCTTCAGATTTGACGACAAATTTAATTTATAGGCTTAAGAGCCTATGTGTTGGGTGATCTTGAAGGGTCCCGCCCATCGTGGTGCAAGTTTCTTACAATTGTCAATCTTGAGCTTAGCCTGCTTGACTTTAATCTTCAACCATACGGATCCGCCAACTTGAAACTTGCATGGCGTGCGATGCTTATCCACAACACTCTTTTATTTACTTCTGGCTGCCAACAAATACCCACGGATTTCCTCGACCAAGGCTTGCATATCTGTAAGCAATTGTTGGGAAACTTCCACCTTGAAACTGGGTTATGCCACGTGTCCAGAGTAAGGCATTGGTACCTATAATTGATCATAAATGGAGACATTCTGGAAGACTCTTGCTTGGAACTATTATAACTCCACCAAATGGATATAGTCTGCCCATTGTGACTGCTTGTTCCAGACATAATTACGTAGCATGTCCTCAATGTTCGATTGGTGCGCGTTGTCTGGCCACCTGTTTGAGGGTGATATGGCATACACATGGCGAGCTTGGTTTGTAAAGTGCTAAAGAAATCCTTTCATAATGCACTAAAAAACTTAGGACCACAGTATGAAATGATAGTGCATGGCATACCATGAAGGCAAAAAATCTCTTTGGAGAAGAATAGTGTCGTATCTAAGGCGGTATCAGTGGTGCGACATGGCAAGAAATGTGCCATCTTAGAGAGCTTGTCCACCACTACTATCAAGGCATCAAATCCCCTAAGAATCGCAGAAGACCCACAATGAAATCCATGGTAATGACTTCCCATTTTGCATTGGGAACTTCCATGGAAAGCTGACACTGCTTAATATAACTGGCAATGTGCCTCTTCACTCCAGACCAAAAGTAGCTGGATTTGATCTTGAAATAGATTTTCATAAACCCCGCATGTCCAAATATTGGACTCTTATGTGTATCATAGAGAATGAACTTCATAACCCCTGATGTTTCTAGCATACATAATTTCTTCATATAATAAAGGAGGTTACCTTCCTTCTTATAATGACAAAAAGCTTCACGCTCCTTATCTGTCCTAGCTTTCTTGGACAAGCTTTGCTAGACCACCCTGAACTTTCAGGATCTATTGGAAGAACTTGCTCAATTGTCTTTCCAAACTCACTGGCGAGAGTAGAGATGGCATTACAATACGTGCGAGCCACTAAAGGATGTCTAAGAGGGCATCCACAAAGACAACCTCAAATCATATTCTTCCAAGAATTCTATCCATCTACATTGTCAAAGATTAAGATGGGGAAGATATATTGGAGACTTTAATGATCGGTGTCCAACTGGAACCTTCTCCCAATGAGATAATGCCTCCAAATCCACAAAGCCCAAGACAACCTCAAGCAACGCCGGTATCGCGCTTCAACAACATTCATCTTCTTAGAGTCATAGGCGATAATCCGTCTCTCTTGTATTAACACACCTCCAATAGTTATCTTACTCGCATTAGTGGCAACCCATTTATCCTTTTGAGGATCTGGTAACATAAGAGCTGGAGCAGCGGACAATGCTTTCTTTAATTGTTGGAACCCTAACTGGACTTTCTCCTTCCAATGTGTCATCCAATCCCTTACTTTCTCATGCTTTGTGAGGTCGGTGAGGGAGCTACTACCTTGCGAAATACTTAACAAATTTTCAGTAATACCCAGCCAAATCTAGAAAACTTCTAACCTCTGAAACATTTGTAGGAGCGGGCCATTCTTTAACTGCTTCAATCTTAGCTAGATCTGTGGAAATGCCATCAGCAAAGACAATGTGTCATAAATATTCCACCTTGGTGGTCGCAAACTTGCACTTGGAGAATTTAGAAAAAATTTGATGGTGCCGCAATTCTGAGGGGCCACCAAGATGGCGCTTCATGGTCCTCCAAAGTCTTATCAGAATAAGGATGTCATCAAAGAAGATAATGACAAAATCATCCGTGATATTCACCAAGACATCGCTCATTAGGTGCATAAATGTGGCAGGGGCATTTGTTAGCCCAAAGGGCATAACACTGAACTCATAATGGCTATAACAAGTCCTAAAGGCAGACTTATGGATGTCCTCCTCCTTGATTCTTACCTGGTGATACCCTGATCGAAGATCAATCTTGGAGAAGTACTTATCTTCTTGAAATTGGTTTATAAGGTCATCAGCCCATGGTGGAGCATACCAGTTCTTGATGATATGCTTATTTAATTGCCAGTAATCAATACACATCCGTAAGGTGCCATCCTTTTTCTTGACAAATAGAATAGGAGCTCCAAGGATGAGATACTTGGGCGAATTAATCCTAGCTTGAGAAGTTCGTGCAGCTGCTCCTTAAGCTCTGCCAATTCAAGGGTGCTCATATGATATGGAGCCTTACTGCTAGGTTTGGTACCAGGTGCAAATGAGATCTCGCATTCCATTCCCCTCAAGAGTGGCAGCTCGTTGAAGGAGAGGAGCTACTTGGCTCATCGCCCTCGCTCGCTCGATCTTAGCCGCAGATGCTCCAGGATCTTCTTGCCGCTTCTGCTGTGATCTCCGCTATACTTGGCCTTGATCTTGGGCTTTTGACCTTCCTTGCCGTGCGTTGGTCTATGCCATATCTTTTGGTTTAGAAAACTGATTAATTTAAGCCTAGATCTCCTTAGGGCCTAAGAGAGTGATTTAGGGCTTAAATTAGGATAGAGGCGCTAAAATGGGGTTCAAAAAGGTAAGGCCCTTGTAAATGTGAGAGAATATTCCCCGCCATTATTATTATTTTTAATGAGCCACCCTTATTAATGTGACCCCCTTTAATTTTTTTTTTTATTTTTGATTTTTCAATGGTTCTTGGATAGCTAATTATGAATTTTCACCATTTTCACTGGTGGCTCCGATTGGTTTATTTGACTCATTATTTTTCTCCTTAAGTCTACAACTTAGCCTATCTTTACGACCCTGCTAATGGAAAAAAAATTTCTCCCACTGTTTGAGGTTCAAGATTGGAATTCTCATTCCATCCTTTAACTAGGCCAATTAAGCTACCTATTCAGGGTTACGGCCAGTGCTAGACCTTGGTCAACCAAGATCATTGCTCTGATACCATTGTGACGCTCCCCATAACGTATATGATGCCTTGCCATATACCTCAGGGGAAATCCCCATCCAAAGAACATCGGGCGCCGTGTCCCCTCTGCCCTGTCTCCGCTCACGGATGGCGTGGCACGAAGGAGATACAAAGGTGTCTTGCGCGCCTGCCTCCTGCAAATCTTCTTATACAGTATGGAAAATTTTGTACATGCATACCCCACAAATGAGGAACTTTATGTACGGTGTAGATCAAGGAATAAAGGATGCATATGCCTATCCAATAACTCTCGATACCCGGAGTCATCCCCGTGTGAATATGCACCCAAACCAAAGGGGGTTTTCAGGGGGAATTTAATTATAAGTGTGAAGGTTAATGGTTTGTGTTATGAAAATTTTTTTGGCCCCTTCGGGGCCTTGGAAAAATTATTCATATTTTTAAAAGAAAAAGATCGACATATAATAAGAACATAAATTTTGTGCTATAATCACATTCTTAAGGTTTTCTATTGCTTAAAAAAAAGGAAAGGATAGTGGTTGGACCATATCCTAAGGCACATAAAACTCGGATATACACATATTGCCACATATGAACATCATAATTTGAAGTGCTATTATTGTGTTCAAAATACCAAGATGATTGCATGGATCAACAACTTGCCATAATTCCACATTCCACGCTATAAATAATGTTCTTATGTAGTCATGTGGCAAGATATTTGCAATGAAAAATAAATTCTATAATCCACATTCTATGCTACGAAAAATGTCGATATGGACTTGGAGTTTTTCGTATGGAGTCATGCACAGTATGGAGTCATGCTGAGGAAGGAATATCTAACATTCTTTATAAAGAACATAAGATCTGGATAAAGGACATGGCATCACTTTCACCACTTTGGTTATTGCTAGGCTATATTTTTATTTTTAAGAAGAGACGTAGCCTCTTGGTCTCCCAACGAGGCTACCCTGGGTTGCATCTCCCCCATCTGATCAGATAGGAAGAGTTGCATCTCCTCTCCCAAAAGACAATGACTCGATAGGCGGCTAGAGGATCGTGGCGACAAGCGTCGTTACCCGACTGAACTCCTTAGAACAAGAGCCAGGCCAACACCTGCAACTCCTGAGGGTCATAGCAATCGACCCAGGTAGTGCCAAACTTATACCCGACCCTCTCGAAGTGACCGACTATAAGCCTAGCCGGCTCCAAGTCTCTAATAGCCGTGCTCAGTAGAGACTCCATCTATCTTGCCACCGACCCATTGTGTGGTGCGGTGCTCAGTCACTCCATAGCCTCCATAGCCTAGTGGGATCTATGCACAGGCCGCATATAATATGAACTAAAGGGTCTAGCTAGAAGCATCATCTAACAAGGCTACTAGGTCTCTACCCCCCTTCCCAATACAAGAGGATCAAACATGATCAACCAACATCATATATCCACATTACATGATAATAAACGAGAATAACATCTAATCCTAATCACTACAGTTAGGGTTTATTGATTAGGGATCACGATATTCTAGAAGGGCTCTACTAGAGATACGAGATACTAACTCACCTGGAATCCTAACTTCCAGATAATCTACTAAGGAAACTACTCCAAATACCTGCTCCGGAGGAACTTCCACCCGCTCCTGGTGTCTCCATGGCTCTGCAAGTGATTCGAAGTAGTTCCCACTCCCTCCCTCTATCACGTACGCACTCCTGGGGTTGTTGAGCTATGCTGTGGTGCAACAGACGATTCTCAAAACGGAGCTTCGAGCGCGACAGGGTTCCAAGACTGTTGGAGCCAAAAAATGGCCTAGAATAAGGGTTTGGCCATGAGTAGTTAGAGTTGCCATGTCACGCCATCTCCAATATGGTGTGTCCATGTGGCGGGTGGCCAATAGGATTGGGCCATGTGGAAATGGTTCCATCCTAAGGTTGGCTAAGTTATATAAAATAAGTTAGCCATGCTTCCTTATCCACACACTAACAAGGCTACTAAGGCAGGCTTGTATGGTGACGTGGCTTAGAATATACATATTTACACCTTATATTTTAGGGGAACGTCATAAAGGATGAATGCCATACCCTCTAGCATTGTCCGACGTATGATCAAATCCGGGCACACTATGCTGAGTTGGTTAGGCCTGGCCAACCGCTACATGTGATACTGAGCACGTCTTTAGTACGAATGCTGGGATTATACCTTCTGGAGTAATGGATGTGCAGGATCAGTTGTGTCCCCGAACACTCGTTTGACTTGTAAATATGTTAGATGATCTATATATTTTTACAATTTGACAGCGCTGTGATGTTTTTTCCCTCAAAAGCCTTTCGGGACGGGGGTTCTTTAACCCGGACAATAATAACTTTACTATGCTCTTGTATTGGATCCCATAGGTTGATTGGTCTCCATGGACGGTAAAAATACATTCCATTCTATTCTACTTTTAGCTAATTAAGGGGAGATATCCATTTATTGAAAGGGGGATCTTTATTTTATAATCAAATGGAGATATTTATCATTATATTGGGAAGTCTAATTAAAGAAAAGGCAAGCGGTTATTAAAGCAGCGACCAATTGTTGTTGACAACTAAACATGCCTTTAGAACATACTTATTCATTCTAAAAGCTGATGTGGCATGCAAAAGTGTAAACAGAGCAGTTCATTTCGGTCAACGATCTGGCATCCCGTCCTAGCCAAGATCGCAAGTCATGTGGAAGACTGAAACTATCACTCCTTTACCAGTTACAATAGATATTTCCATTGATCGGAGACTGTGGAAGTTTGTTCACAACAAATGATAAAAAATACAAGCCAGTTGCCTTAAGCCAGAGCTTAAAGCTTTGCCTGTAACACTTTTGGAGATGGATCCGGTTGGGCGGAAAAGTATATGTGCCAAAAAGAAGAAGGAATAGTAATAATAATAATGGGTCCTCGACTACCAGGAATCCTTTGCCACTCAATGAATTAAAGCTTGCCACATCTAAAAAAGGCATCAGCTAGCCGACACGTGCCAAAGTTTTCTTTGCGACACTTCCCTTTGTATAAACTTTCAACAAATCTCGTATAAGATCACAACTTTGGCCCAACATTACCAATTATGAACATACCCTACACACCTCTTACTACTTAGAAAAAGAGGAGAAAGATTGACATCATGATAAGTAGGCATCAGAGAGTTAAGTCCCACATTCTCCAGCCCGTTGCTCATTGTTGCTCGATTAACACGAAATAAAATTGAATTGAATTGTTTTTTATTGTCAGTGGAGATCAAATGGACTATAGGACTTAATAAAAGAAGAGCATAGTAAGCCTATTACTATATATAATTAAACCCCCCTTCTCTGAAAGGTTTTTCAGGGAAAAAACTTGATAGTAATAAGCTTATTGAGGAATATATACAAGAGTATGACACCAATGTTTTGAAGTCGGGCATAAATGGGCTTGTTGGTCAAGAACCTCCATGATATAAGATGAAAGTACCACTGCAGGCGTTTGCAAGAGCACATGTAGTGGCTGATTAGATGAATCTGAATCAACCCTAGAAGTAGAGGATCTATGTGTATACTATATGAGAGACGAAACAATAAAAAGTGGTTTAAGCATTAAAATAATTTATTGCATATATGGGGGATCAATTAGGAGGCTAAAGAATGCAAGAATATCAGTATTATAAGCCCAAGAAAGAATGGCAACTATCATGTTGACCAGAACTTCAAAATTTGCATATTATTTTGGATTTGGCTGTCCCCATTAGTGAGGAACAGGCTCGTGCACCCTTTGTCTTGTTTCTGTCCCGTTTTCTTTTGTTTAATTATGCTTGGCCGCCACTTAATCCTCATCTTTGCCCTCTTTGCTTAAGCAAAAAATCGCCCCCTGCCTCGACATCTTTTGAATCCCTACCTGGCCCGTTTTATTTGTTGAGGATCTTACCCCCTCGATTGATCATCTGGGTTCTTGTCCTTTTGACGGATCCGAAGATGCCCACCATGCTAAGTGGTACTTCTTACATGTTCCCTGCCTTTCCGGGGCTTTTTCTAACCTGGGTATTGTTCAAAACCATGTTTTTTTTTTTTATAAGCATCATTTTTAGTGCTGTAGATCGAAAGTAGCCTTGTTTTTTCTTCCGTTATTAAGATGTTTGTTTCTTGTCGTATTTGTTGCCGGTTCTTGATTTGTTTGCATACTTCATCGCAACAACTGCTTCATTCTTACCCTAGATGCAAGACACTGTATTTTTAGCGAACGTATTTGCTGTGGAACAGGCCATATTCCGAGCCCTCCCTTAACTTGATGTCAATATTTGTTCTCAGGTGTCTTTGATGCAGCTGTAGTTCATGAGAACATAGAGGATATCAGATCGTTGAGGTTGAGGGCCATCTTCTGATAATGCATAGGTATGTGGCACCTCTTTGAAGTTAGGGTTTACCTTTAATGCGAGAGCAGTTACACTAATGTCCCAGGTGTATTTATATGAAACCTTAGTTACACTAATGTCCCAGGTGTATTTATATGAAACCTTATTCCTATTCTGCAGAGAACATCTCATTATTGTATATTTGACAAGTAGTCTTAGCTGTGAACGTTGAGGAAATCCAAGCGCAGAAAATGGGAACTGAACCTCCATCACGGTGTATGCGAGATGAGGTTGCAGTAAGGGAAGACACCACCCCCTTAGATGCTAGGGATGTACATCACGAAGCTGTCCTAAGGGGAGGGCCCAATTTTGGCAAGACTCAAAATGGGTTATCTCCAGAGACTGTTTGGGTTTACAGAGCCCTTGCTCAAGGAGTACATTCAGCTCTAAGAAACAATGAAGAAAGTGTTACAATACCCGAGGACATACAGATCCGAAGTAATGGTTTAGGAAATGATAATTTACATGGTACAATGGTAGGAAGTAACAGAGAGGAGACAAGTATGCAAGAAACAAAAGAAAGTTTGGCAGGTGGTTGGGAAGATCAGAACTTATGCTGTGGAAGTGAAGAAGCAGACGAGAGTAATGAGGGTGATGGAAGGTCAATGTTGGAAGCACCATGGACAGATCAGTCCATATGTAAAGAGCAGAATGGGGATGAACAAAAAAGTGCAAGAAGGTCAAAGGAAGTAAGATGGACAGAGCAAGCATTATGTGATGCAATGGCAGCTGTCAGAAATGGTTCAATTACAGCATACAAGGCAAGTAAACGCTATGGCATACCTCGTTCCACTTTGAGAAATTGGTTGAATGGTAGAAATCGCTCAAGGAAAAGGGGACCTCTTGTGGATGAAGCCTTTTGCCAGGAGAGACACATGGAGAGTCTAGAGACTGTGAACAGGTCTTGGAGAAGTGGAAGTGAAAATGAAACATCTGAACAAGCTGTCATTAATGTTGGAGGGCAGGAAGGCCATACCTGGAAAAAACGGCGGTTGCCTCTGGATGAATCATTTTATGATTCATTGACAAAGTCTACAACCAAGTCTGAGAAGTTGCATCAGTTTTTAGATTTTCAATCCACCCCCTTCAGATATTGGGTTCCAGAAGAAGGAGGTTTTGGTCACAAGGAAGTTGCCGGTGACGATGTTGAAGTTCAAGGCCAAGCCATAAGCCAGGGCCTTGGGGAAATAAGTTTACTGTATGTTACTCAAGGGCTGCCTCATAGTGCTCTAACTAGCCTGGAAGCTCCCACTGCAGTAAAACATGGAGATAATACAAAAATGAAGAACACTGTTACTAATGAACATTTAAGCCTTAAATCAAGTGACTGTCAAGATATAAATGCCAGCAAGAAAGGTCGGCTTAAAAAGGAGGCTAGAGATGCTGGGAGGAGGAAAGTAGGTGGTTGGACAGAGAAGGCTTTATCGGAGGCTATTGAAGCAATTAAAAGTGGATCTGCAACAATTTGTAAGGCAAGTCGAAACTTTGGGATACCTAGGACAACATTGAGGAACTGGATCACTGGACGGACACGCTCAAGGAAGAGAGGCCCGCATTCGGGCTTGCCGTTATTGCCTTATGTTGGTACTAATGCCGCAGACCAGAGCTTGAGTCCGTTAAAGACCCCTCAGGAAAAGAGTGGTACATCCCTTGTATGCGAGGGGCTGAACCTTCAACTAAAGGAAGATAATAATAAAGCAGTGGATATGTCAGAGGATCAGTCTCCTTCTCAAGATGGAACACAAGAAGTAGGAATAAACAAGGGAGAGGATAAATGGAACAGGGCTCTCGCAGAAGTAGCAGCGCTAGCAGAAGATGAAAGTGTACCAGTTCCTGTTCCTGAGTTGACTGTGCAGGGCGACGAGCCAAAATGTTCAGGGAGTAGTGTAGCAGAAGACTCTGCTTATACCAAACATGGTCAGGATGAAGCAAGTGTTACAATGGAGCTTCTTGATGTAAAAGAAACACGTGAAATGTCTAGTGTAAGAAAACATGGTTGGACAGAGCAGGCATTATACAGTGCTCTTGCAGCAATACGAAGTGGTTTATCTATTAGGAAGGCGGGTCAGTCTTTTGGCATACCTCGAACTACCCTGAGAAACTGGCTTAGTGGAAGAACACAATCAAGGAAAAGGGGTCCTAATGTTGGCATGACAAAAGCACAGCAAGAGGAGTCTATTGTTGAGTGGTTTCTAAATGTGCATCAAGTGTGTCATTCATTAATGGCATTGCAGTCGCTTAGACATAGACTAGCAAGCATGCCCCTGAATAGAAGCTCTCCTTTTCAGGATGGTATTCCCATGAAGAAATGGTGGGTGTGGTTTAATAAGCACTATCCAGATGTAGCATCGCGCGTTGCAGACGGTTTGAGACAAAGCCAGATGAAGGATTTGAATGAAGAACTTTCTTTAATTCAATTGATTAGCATGGAGCACACGCAGCCTCCAAGTGAGGCAAGGCCACAGAATTCTGAAGACGTCAGGACGAATGAGAGAGGATTGAAGTCGGAGGAGGGAAAGGAACTTGACCTAGCAGAAGTAAGCACAGCTGGTGTGGAGAAGGCCTCTTGTTTGGGAGAAGAGTAGCTGCTTGCTTGCTTGAAAACTGCAAGAGTCTATAATTTTGTAAAATGTGCATTGGCCGTTTGACAAATAGCGGTATTTCTGAGTATTTAACTAGAGAAAGCAAGACCTTTTATTGGAAACTAGACATTGTCTCAGAGAGATGCAAGGCTTGGTGGCATTTTTAGCTGTCCCCTGTAGCCTTTGAATGGGTAACAAATAGATCAATAGGGTGATAAAACCCACTGCAAAGAATCTGTCCTTAATCTGATGTATAGCTACTAATCAGCTAGCATGGATACAATAGTGAGGCTAATCATGAATTTGTCTAATCCTTGTTTTCAAAATGTAAATGTAAAGTAATTATATGCGGAAAGTTGATCTTCATCTTAGATCTTACAGGAGTTGGTATCTAATGGGAGATATAATGTATGTACTATATGTTTTATGAAATTCAAAGGGAATGTAGTCCAGGATAGATACATTATTACAGACAAAATAATCTAGTTCTATATAGTTTGCCAGTTCGGAGTGTCACATCAGCTGGTGTCACATCAGCTGATCCAAAGAGACGCAACATTTTCCCGCTGAACACTGGACCTCTCCTAAGCCTCGTTTTGGGGTGTCTCTCGACATAATGTAAATTTCTGAGTTCATTAGTTACATGTGCGTCAACAAAATTGGCAATTAGGTTTCCCAATGACAAAATTAGGCAGTCCTTGAGCTTTTTTTCCTTGGAAAATATGGTGGCCGTCAGATGTAGACTGTGCCTGTTGGATTTGGTGAAGGCGGTCTGGGTCTGTTGTGAGCGGAGCTGAGATTGGGGCGCATGTGGACATCGCTTGCTAAGGCTGGGTTCACATGCACCTTCACGACCCTCACCATCGCGTAAAAGGGCTCACCGTTTTACGCCCACCATCGCCCACCATCGCCAATTTGCACTGGGCAAAACAGGCCCCCTTCCCGGCGATGGTTGCATGTGAACCGGGCCTAAGCCGTGTTGGCCGCATATTGGCTGATTCGCCCTGGTCTGCTTCTTGGTGTCGGAAGGGACGTTCTTTCCAAATTCGGCTCCAATCTGTTCGGCTGCCTGATGTTAAGAGGATTGTTGCATTTATATATAGTGGTTTTGGCGATGGCGTCTCTTGCTGATTCTTCTGCAACCAGCAGCAACGCAAACGCAGGTGCGTTTTGGAGCTTGTGCTTTCAAAATTTAGGACTTGCCACCGCCGAACAAAGGTGAGAAACACACTCGATCTGTATTATGGCATAGCGATGGTTTGTATTGCGCTAAGGGATCCATTGTTTGAGAGCTTGATCTGAAAGAATAAGGATTCGTCTCCTCAAGGACAAGTAATATGCAATGTGATAATAGAAAAGATTGAAGTGTGTGTTAAGAACAGTGCTGCTACTGTTCTGAGGTTTTGCAGCCAATTGAGAGTTATGCAATGCTCTCTTCCATAGCAACACAATTAGGTGTGGCTAATGTGCAGCGACGGTTTTAGTGCATGGCTTTCTGTTCTTGTTTTAGTGGTTATGCTTCCTGTTCTTGTTGTCTAACCACTTGACTTGTTGTTATAGTTGTGAATGTGGAGCAGGGAGACATGGCTCATTCCGTGCTCTTGGATGTTGAATGGTTGAAGAGGCACACATGTCGTATTGTGCATGATATGATCATGGCGCTCACAAACACACTTGATGTGTTGCACGTGACGGAGAGAGATAGAAGAGTCTTTCGTGCCGAACTCAACCGTGTGCGTGCCATGCTCACCTCCAGGATTCGTCGCTTGGAGCACCTTGCCATGGCGCATCCACGCACCATGCATGCTTGAGTGCCGAATTTGGGCACTCAAGCATGCATGGTGCATATGTTTTTGTTTTTGTTTTAGATGTGCATATGTTCTTGTTTTTATGTCAAAGAATTGTATACGTACGTTTTTGTTGGAGTATGTATCTTGGCACATGGGTGCTATGTACTTTGCCATTGGTGGCTTCTGTAATGCCTTTTGTTTCAAGCTAGCTATTTTGACACGTATACGGCTCATATTTTTTGTTGTCATGTGTATGGTTTGATCCAATGGACCATATGTTTTTTATTGGCAATATTATGAAGAGTTTACGAGTCCTTCGCATTGCGGTTTTTCTAAGAACATAATATGCAATGCATTAACTAGTAAAGCATAGTGATGATTGGATTCAGCTTTTATTTGACCTTTGACCCCATAACTAGTTGGGCATATAGCTTGGGACATACTACCAATAATGATTTATTTCCATAGATTAGACTAATTTTTTTTAATAATAGAATCTTCTTTATATTATAAAATTAATTGAATCTTCCCCTAATTTGAACAATGAGGATTTAATCGATCTAACGGTGAAGATCATGCATGCATGTCTTCAACCAAAATTTGATTTGACCGTTGATTCAATCTGATGGCCTAGATCACTCAAATCCGACAGTCAAAAGAGTGAAGGGTAAACGGAAGGGGAAAAGAGAAAGGAAAAAAGGAGGGAGAGGGGGAAAAAAAATGGAAAGGAAAGAAAAAAGGGAAAAGAAGAACTAGTCAAAAGCACATTTGATTACTTTGCATAGCAGATTGTAGGAAGGAAGGAAGGAAGGAAGGAAGTTACTTTTATCGTCCACGGAGACCAATCGGTCTATGGGACCCAATACAAAAACGCAGCGACAAAGCGGATTCTCGCCCGGATTAAAAACCCCCGGCGAAGGGTTTTCGAGGGAAAACCGCGGGCAAAGAATCACCGGGCCGACAAACCGCGGCTAATCATATAAAATGCGTAAAACATCCCAATATATACCATGCACCACCCCCGTAGTGCCTAGTCACGGACACAACAAAGGGGGCAAAGGTGACCTCGCAGTCCGTACCTCCCCGGATGTATGACCCTGTGGCACGCATCGACGGGTGTGTTCATCAAGAAATGCAAGGGCACGCCCAAATTGCACTAAGGGAGCCGTGATCCGCCCGACCGACCAACGCCGGGCAACTCGAAAGTGTGAGACTCATCCTCAACGGCACCCGCTTGACAAAGACCGACAGAGCCCGCCCCGGGCGGGGCTCCCCAATCCACCCGCCTGCCTCGACGCGGCGATGGTGGGCACCTGTCGGCGAATGGAGGCAATGAGCCCGCTTTTTCAGGGCACCGGGAACGCAGTAGAGCCGGGGCCCCGCTAACACGGGGTTGATGTGCTCCTTGTAATGGGCCATTTTGACCGCTTCTAGAGCAATGGGGTCCCGTGAGCTTGCCAAGGAAACAAGCATCTAGGTACTCCCGCAGGCATCCACGATCGGCCCATTGCGCCAACATGCGCGGGTATGCTCTCCTTGCGTTCCATCCCCGAACCAATCGATCTCTCTTACCCCTCCAACGGGCCCTAAGCATTGCGCGGACTCATGGCCACGGTGTAAGCCAAAGGGGGCCAGAGCATCACCCATAGTAACCACTTTCCAAAATAGGCGATGTGTCCTATCAAAGGGTTGCCCGTGACGGCAAGAATCGGTTCTGGTTGAATCGATAGGGGAAAGGTTTCACCCTGTGCGGGTGCAAAAATGCCTTCGCAGACTGCTCCAAGTCATTCCAGTGTCGCCAAAGAGGCGGCGGACTAAACCTCACGACCCGTCTGAAGGGCGGGCTTCGACCGGTGCGAACAGATGTGGACCGATGGCCCCAATCATATAGCTCACGCACGGTATTTGTTGTTCCGCATTGCATAAAAGCGCCTTCGGCCCTCTTGTCACCACATAAGCGGATAGGCGCCTCAGAGCCAGGGCGAGGAGGGAACTCCACCCCTAGGTACTTGTAGGTGGGCGTGACGCCCACGTGCCGCCCCCCGATATGTGAGTGCAGAGGCATGGGGTGACGGAAGAGGATATGAGAACCACCCCGGTCTTGGCCAGATTGACGCCAACTGTTCAGATATGTTCAGAGTTCGACAAAATGTGTCTAGGGCATCCAGTGAGACCGCATATCTTCCGGGGTGGCCGCCAAGAAAGCCAACATCGTCCGCATAGATGAGCCGCCGGATGACCTGGTGCAAAAGATGTATGCCATCCCCATGCTCGATGGCCGTGGCTCTAACCGATCAATGTAGAGGCCAAAAAGTGTCGGGCGAGAGGGGGCAACCCCCTGACCCCCCGATACTACCGGTAAATGCTTGGCCCGCCGATCGCATCCCGCCAAAACAACTCTCATACAACCCAGATATGGCATTCGCGACAGCAAATGGAGCCCCATTGACGCAGCTTCAGCCCACAACTTTTCCCCGGACCGTGGAGTGGTGTTTTATAATATAAGATCGAATACGATTATACAATGCAGTTCGAGCTTCTAGGCTTATCCACACATTAAGGAGCTATGCTTTTTTGGCTTATTTTTTAACATGTGTTTACATTGTAAGTGTAATTTTTTAATGCTATAGTATTTTGAAGAGAGTGCTTGAAGCCGAAAGAGTAGACTTAATTCAGATTTACAGAGAAGCCTTTTGCATGGACTGAACAAAGTAACATGGCCCGGACAACATAAATGGGCAAAAGCCTTTTGCAAAAAAAGCTATAAGCCATAAATCCAGCAAATAAAATAAATGATAAGAATCCCTTATTTATTCTACTTTCTTAGGAACATTAGCACCTCGTTTGTTCTAATGTTTATAGTATTTGGTCTAGTTATGAAGCGCTAAGCACTGTTTTGGTTCTTTGCAATTTATATATGATCATTTTGTTTTTGGCATTATTTTCATATTCCTCCTGCATGTGCATGTCCTTGTGTTTATTCTTCTACAAATTGTAAGGCCTTTGTTTTTTCTTGACTTTCTTGTATATCCTATATCGTAGAGATTTACTATTTTTCAAGTAGCCCTTGTTGTAATTATTTTTTCCTTCTGTAGTATCATTATTATTTTTCATAACATTAACCATTACGTTTTATATAGCTTAAATCATTAAAGATGTAGATGTCCCTTGTTTGCTTATGGCATATTCCATTAATCAAAAACTTCCTTTGATAATGGAATTCTATAGCTTGGACCAACCATTTGAAGGACAAATAGATTGCCTTTATCACCATGAGAAATCCTACAAACAAAGACATTCAAATGTTACATTTTAAAGCCTCTTAGAGTGGAAATTATAGGATCTAAATAATTCAATGCCCAAGCACATTAGAGAGAGACGAAACATCTTATTCAACTGAATAATAATGTCCAAAAACAAAAGATTCGACATTTGAGAGAGATGTAAAATTCAGTCAGTCGAAATGAAGGATTATTTCAAAGATGAAGAGTTTCCTGGTAGTGTCAAGACTAAAAAATAAATCTATCCATCTGCATATTCTAGACTAACGAAATATGAACAATTGTGATCTAGACACCTGCACATGTTTACTGTCTCTCTCTTGTTTGTTTTTTAATTTATATTCCTTCTTTGCTGTATCTCTCGATTTGCAATCTCATTTGTAATCTATCCATTTCGCATTTTGATGATGAGAATTATAATTTGTTTTTCCAGCCCAGTTAAAGAGATTGGAGGAAGCCATATGTTCTTGAAGAATGACTTGTAAGAGACTCTAGGCAGGCAAAGGAGTAAGTTTAAGAGCATTAAATAGTCGAAAAAACTTGCTTTAGAATATAAAATTCTCATGAACAATCATGAGAAATACAGAGCCATGAAGTCTTGAATTGTATTGAGCAACCCAGTTTCAATTCTGCAACATCCTATTAGGTAAACATATATAAAATCCATCTTGATAGTGTAAGGTAGTGCTACCCTGAGGTCCTGCTCACCGCCTGTGACTTGCTCACTACCAACTTAATACTTAAAAAAACTGTTGTAACTGTAAGCATTTTGAGCAATAGTGTCATATTTATTTTTTGATAAGAGGATTGTAGTTTGCATTGTAACAGATTAAATGGCACTATTGATTTTGAGGAAAGTTATTTCTAAGGGAAGAGAAATATTGCAACATGCATTCTTTTAGTTTGTCAAAGGCCTCAATGCTAAGCTTAACTTCCCCTTCTTGTTTATCTTATATTTCTATTGTGTGAGAATTATAGATGTAATACTATGTTTTAAGTCTTGAATATAATGCTCTATAAAAAATTAAACATCTATGCAGTGGTTTAACATGTTTCAATGTACAAAGCACTCCATAATGTTTTCAAATTTTAAGAATTGAATGGTCGGGCCGTTCCCATTCTGATTTGTTCCCGTTTCAAATTTTAAGTCCACATTCCCGTTCTGGTAACCATAGTCTGAACAACGTCTAGGTTAGTAATTTTAAATTAAGAAAATTACAAGAATGCTAAATGATTAACTTAAACATAAAATTTAGGTGCCAAGCTTTCTGTTTTATCCGCCTAACTGTGTCTGACACGTATCAGACATTCTTTCCAAGAATATTGAATTTTTAACAGGTTATTCCTGGAATGTTAGAATCTGTAATTTTTTCATTCTAACTTAAGTTTCTGTTTCTCTTATGCATTCACACTCGTTATTGCAATGAAACAAATTCATTCCAGTATAAAAACGTGATAAAGAACATTCCAAAGATCAAACAAATTTACACGTCATCTAGATTCAATCTCTAGCACATTTGATACAAAATTCAGAAGTACACATTACACAAGAACAAAGACGTCTTATTCTTTCCCTTTTCTCTTCCATTAAGCAAATGGCCATAAGCATTGGAATGAAAAATCTCATATAACAGATGAGTCTGCAGATGCAAAACGCTTCCTTGCATGGCTTATTCCTTGTCAAATACCATAGCCAATAATTTAAATGGGGTTTCATCCACCTTCAGACCTTTTGTTGACATTGGTGATGGCTCAACCCTAGGATTTACGAAAACCTAGTCAGAATCACGAATTTGGAGGCATATTAAGAAAATGTTGCAGTCGAAAATGTGCAGTCGGAGCTTTCTTTATCTTCCACAGCAAGAACAAAGACATTCTACTCTGCATATCCTGATCATAAAGAAAAATCTGCAGCAGAGCAATATTTCATGCCAGAGACCAAGAATCAAAAACATTTCAAGAAAACACGGCAAACTAGAGGATCTGGACCTCCAGCATTGCTGTAGCAAGTAAAAAAGCTTAATATCACTGTTGAAACCACAAAAATGATAATATACCTTCGTTGAAAGAAGGCGCTGCAAAGACGGCATACACATTAAGATGATCTCCGCGCCTGAGTATAACTAAGAAACAAGACGATCGAAACTTAGAAGGATGTATAACGCCAAGAAGATGCCATAGTCAGGGCTCGGAGCTCAGCATATCGGAATAGAAGAAAATGACACGTCAGTAGAAAGCTTAGCACCAAAATTTCACGTGTCGGCAATTTCGGCCAGAAAATTGGTCTTCGCGCGTCGGCCAGTTTTCTAGGTTGGAATCCCCTCCACACGGACATTCCTATATACGTAAAGTTTCCTTAGGCGTCATTCTGCTCCTATATTGAATATGGAACTGACATGTGGCATTTATTCTAAACAGGAAAGTTGCCTATTCTACCATTTACTCAATTGTTTTTGCACTATACTTTTTGAACTTTTAGAATGAATAGTAAAAATATTAGAATGAATAGTAAATAAAGCAGAATGCATAGTAAAAAAATATAGAAAGTCTAGTAAAATCAAAGGCTTTGTATTCAAAATCAAAAGTTACAAACGATCCTTCAAATCAATTACAATCAGTAGATCAGTTAAAACTCAAAATTACAAATCTGAGATCCAAAAATCATGCCATTACTGTTAGTTTTACACATTTCCACCTCCAGTCATTCTCTTCACAATTTCACACACATCAAGAGCAAATAAGCCATAAGAAAATGAACATCAAAAAGCCAGATTGCCGAAACTTTACAACCTCAGCAACTTTGTCGACTCCAGAAGCTTCCAAAACCTGAAGGACAAAATGTTAGGCACTAAACAAACAATATAAAACAAAATAATCAAACAAACAAGTTAATACCTGCTGCCTGTTGGAAAAACTCGACAGTTTCTCGACAAAATCTCAGAAAAGTTCGTCAAAACTCGGCAGATGTCTTTAAAACTCGACAAAACTCTTCGGGACTCGGCAGATTTTCGACAAAGCTTGCAAGAAACTCAGCAAAACCTCGAAGCAACTCGACAGACTTCCAAAACTTCACAAAGCTTCGGAAGAACTCGGCAAATCTGAGGCGCTACACCATAAACTTAGGCGCCATAACAAACAAGGTGCTGCGCACGGAGGGTTGCCCTCCGTGACCCGAGAGTGAAATGGCTTAAATCACACTTCAAAGTCATGTTTTGAAGCATATACTGACATATACTTGGAATATGCCACAAACCCACATGGATGAGGGTTTTCCCCTTAGGGGCAACCCAAAACACTGGACTCAAACATATCAGTGGAATGCTATTTCCATGCCCAATTCATAATTCATAAGGCAAGGCATTCAAATACGCTAATAACTCACAAATTGAATGTTGCAAATAGGAAAAAGAAACACAATCCATTGGTTCCATTCAAACCTTGAACATATTGAAAGACGAGAAGCAAGAATGATGATTTCATTGGTGTTTTAGTTTTCTTTATCGGGGCTGGGCTCAACACATGCACGCACTGTAGCCCGGTTCCAAGATTCAAGGAATTCGATTTTTTATTGCTATTTTTGTTTTCTAAATTTGAAATTGCCTCCAAGATTTCCAACCACCTTTATTGATTTTAGTACTAAATTGGGGGACAAAAGGGACATCGAAATTGAGACACCCCAGTGTGCAGACATTTGTTTGGTTCTAAAACTACAAGGTTGAATCCATTATTAATGTTCGACATTTTATGGTAGAGTATATCTCTCAATTTTGAATGGCGTGGAAGACGATCTTGAATATGTGGGATTTGAACCCACATTATGCCCAAAATCTAAGCATACCAAAGTGTAATTATAATGGCTAAGAGATAGCCATGAAGCAACCACCATCCATCAGTATTCATGTTCTATTACATCCAAGAGGCCCTTACAATCTATAAGGTACTCTAATTATTAGCCAGATAACTTTATTTATACTTACTCCATATATCATAACCATCGTAACTGTATTTAAAGGCACCGATTTAAATAAAGTGTTTAAAATAATCCCAGCTATGTAAAACTGCCTTCTTAATGAATGACCCATAATCATTTTCTTTGTCAAGGCTTGTATCATGAATCTATGTTTTTGTTTCTAGCATTTTCTTGAAGCCAATGTGGTTGTTTAGAACTTGGCGATATCAAACATATGGCAAAAAATCGTAATCACGGTGCTTGCCTAGGAGTAACAATTTACTTCTTATATTCTATGATATAACAATAACCTTAGCTACAAGGCTTTTCTAAAATACTACAAACCACGGAAAGAAATGCCATTATACCCTATACACACTTTGGAGGACATGTTCATGCAATGTGATCTGTTTGAAGAAGAGTTAAACAACACACGCAATTCAAAATCATCTACTTGTACTAAACCATTAATCCCTGCAAGTGAGTTTGTAAAGTAAAGTACAATGAAGAAGTAAAGATCGACGTGTTCAAAGCTCGACTTGTTGCCAAGGGATACTCATAAGTGCCAGGTATTGATTTTCATGAAACATTTACCCCCTGTTGCAAAGCTAAGTTGAGTTAAGTTCATTATTGCATAGTAGCTGAACATGGTCTTGGTATCAAGCAGATGGATGTCAAGATTGCTTTTCTTAATTTAAAATTAGAAGAGGAAGTGTACATGAGGCAGGCACCTAGTTTCATCTCAGCAGGGCAAGAGCAGCTTGTTTACAAACTTCAGAAAGCCATTTAAGGCTTAAAACAGTCTTCTCGTCAATGGTACAAAACCATCCATATATTTCTCTTCAAAAAAAGATTCACAAGGAGCTAATCAGATTGGAATATGTACTGAGTCTCAATTTTTAATATTGGTCGAACAACCAAATATATAAAATGAACTATTCTGTTCATATTTGCTAAAGATTTATAAAGCCACAGTGTACCCAGCATATGCTAGGCATATGCCGGCATATACCTGGATATGCCCACAAACCCACATAAACGAGGGTTTGCCCCCCTAGGGGCAACCCAAAGAAGACTACATTATATATGTTGCGAAAACTGCCACCAACTATGTAGCTTCACCAAAGCGTGACGATAAATGAAACATCATGATTTCTAGACCATATTGAATGTTTATTCGACTACAAAAGAGACCAATGTATGCAATGAATAGCGACATCATTTAGGAACATAAGACAGACAAAAGGAACATGCAAAAGTAGGTGTATGGTGAAGGAAACGCTTTTTAGAATTTTTTGAACTTTACAAAAGAAATATTGAAATGGGAAGAAAAATAAATAGTCCAATAGTAAGCGCAAATTAGCAATTGCTCTCGGCACTTAACAATGATGCCCCTCCATGCAAACATATTGGTGCTTGCCGTATAATACATTAAGTGATATACTCTAGTGTTAAGCTTGGATATTGGCCCTGCTCTTGTTTTCTGATAAGCCATGAACCATTGTTGCTGGTGCTTCCTGTCATAGAAAATAAACAAGGATGAGAAAAACAAGACCATCAATCGCCTCTTTATCCTTTACTCTTGCAACTTACATTGTCCTTCGTCCTCAAAGCCAGTTTTCCCTTCAACTTTTTCTTGAGATCATTAAGACTTTTCTCTTCCAGCATGTTTTCCTTATCGACTATGTTACATTTGTGATGCAGTTCTTCGGTTAATCTTGCACACTGAGAATCTGCATCTTTGATTCCCTGAGAATCTGCAAACAGTTCCGCCTGCTTAGACGTTTCAGGGAATTCCCCACACACTGCTTCAGGTCTTTCTGAACATTTCTTTGATAGCTCCTTTGCAATCTTCTTTTGCCCTCTAGGTTCACCTTGCAAACAGTCTCCTCTTTCTCAATAATTAGCGCACCAAGATCCTGCTCCGTTGAGTGCACACCCTGCTCTCCTCCATACAATATTTGATCACGCTGTTGGAAGGATTGCTGAACTATGGCTATTGTACAATCAACGTGACTATCTGCAGAAGAGTTTGTCAGCGTAACTTCAATACTTTCTGAAGCATTTTCTTTCCTCTTAGCACCTTCTGGGTTCACACCATGACTTTCAAGTTGAAAATTTTCCAAATGATCAGCAACGGTGTTGGGCAGGCCAGCAGCTGCATTTAGAATGCCATCATTAACGGTCAGAAAGATCAAGGACCTACTCGCAATTCTCGATGTTTCCTCCGAGATAGATCAGAAGGCTACTATGGAGGAAAAAGAAAGAGTAAGTTGTCTTGGGTGCACGGATGGAGAGGGATTCGAACCCTCGTTATTCTATACATCTCAATGCTGCAAGTGATATCATGCCTCTTGTGAACATTTACCAAAGGCATAACACTGATGGAAACAAATATTTCTCCAGACTACTTTGATACAACATCTGATGGAAAAGGTCTCTACTCTGCTACTCTGCGATGGCATCCATTCTTCAATGCCCTTATGGCTCATATTCTAACACTGTCTGGGTTTCTGTTACATAGCAATAAAGATAACGGGACTACCTCATATGCCCCTGTCCATCTCCTTCCAGACTTTCATGAAAGATACTTTCTTTGCTGCTTACACAATAATGTCTCAGAGCTATGGAGACTCTACAAAATGCAAAAAGAACTTGAACTGAAAGTTGTGATTGCTGTAACTCACTGTATCCATTGACTTCAACTACTAGAAGCTATTAATAGATTGCAATTCATAGATAAGTGTGCCATCATCACCACTTCTATGACTGGCTCTGGTAGTATGACATAAGGACGAGTTTATGCTGAAATTTATACATATATAATCTTACTGTTACTGATACTTTCTCGCACTAAGCTCCAAAGAAAAAATAAAGTGCTCGTAATGACCGGAATAGTTCAGGCTGACAAAATCTATCCAACTTCCATCATCAAGATTGTTTCAACGTTCAAAGACGCTTGGATTCATCTCAAGATCGCTGATGCCTATCACAAATCAAGTCCCGTGAAGAACACACCAATAATCCTAAACTATCAAGTATATTAGGATGTAATATAAAGACGTATTATAGGAATTCACCTAGACGAGCATACCGTGGTCTATGATGATCGATGTAAATATAAGAGACAAACATTGTAGCTTAAACATGGCAGTCGGGCAAGCAAGAATGATATAGGTGCATTGGTTCATCTGTCTACTACATTCATGAAATTAATGCAAAGAATGCAATAAAGAAGACCATCTAGAAGATAAGGCAGAGTTGGCAAGCAGTAACAGATAGGTGCATTGGTTCATCTGTCTACTACATTCAGGAAATTAATGCAAAAAATGCAATAAAGAAGACCATCTAGAAGATAAGGCGAGCAAAAACAATTTCTAGTAAATGCGATCACCTAGTATAACCAAAGATACAACGAAATTCAACTTTGGGCAAATTTAAAAATTACATGTGCTAATGCTGGCAGGACATTTTTCCTAGTGCTCTTCAAACTACTATAGTCTATACCCCGAGTATGCAAAGAACATTTTATATTGATGCGCCTCTCTACCGTGGATAAGGAGGAGATCATTAGTTCTCAACAAAGAAATGGAACAATGCGGGGGGATAAGTTGCTTTCCATATGGTTACCCTGCGTTTGGACGATTTGGCAAAGTGGGCCACGAAAATGAGAACAACAGACAATGAAAGTTGCATGGACGCACCTTTAATTACTTCACTAAGTCTTTCTATGAGCAGTTGGTCTCCATGCAAAGGAATTGTCTACCATTGAATCCGCAAGTGGGTTGCACCCATACTATCGAAAATGTCCGGTCTATGATTAACTAAAAATTTCCACATCTATAATTTCCACAAGATACCCTTAGAATATGTTTCTAACACAAAAGCAAGATGGATTGGAAGAATCAAACCCAAATTATAGAGAGCTCACTAGCTGCAAACCAAAAATGCATATCACCGGTTTGGTGTTCGCTTAGATCATGCATTTTGGTAAATGTAGTCTTCAAAAGCTAGTAATACCGCTTAGGACTTAGAATGTGAGACGCTCTTTTCTTCTCACTAGAGATATAAACGGCTAGACAATAGGAATCACTTGATCAAAATTGTGGGGCTCCGCAAATTTATCCGAGATACGACATCCGAAAGTGTGGAGATGGAAGCAAAACTTAAGAAACACTCAAAATTCATGTGGCTTAACATTTCAAAATTCAATTCCTATCACTAGATTTCACTGGATTATTTTCCAAATTCAAAACTTTCCCATCCGCAATTACATCTTTTATACACATCCGAAAGTACATCTTGTCACAACTGCAAATATAAGAAATACCCAATCTCTTGTAGTTTAACAATTCCACCTTCTTCCTACCATTAGATTTTTGGCGGCTTATATCCCAGCTCATAACTTTCCTTTCTGTAATAAAAGAAACACCCAATCTGTTGTGGTTTAACAATTCCACCTTCTTCATACCAGTACATTTTGGGCCCTATGCCCCAAAATTTCAAAGTTTCCCCTCTCAGAATAACACCGGCCGGTATTTGAAAATGCAAGCACAGAACTTTCCCTTCTGCAGTTACGTCTTTTACTCTTGGCTGTAGGTTTTGCAGCATAAAATAGCTCTGCCAACATCACAATTCATCCAAACTTAGTATGCAGTAACAACACCTTAAGCAATCCTATTACGCCAACTTTGTTTAGGTTGTGTCTAGGAAATGAGTCAATAGGAACATGCTTGCCATATCCATTCTCTTTGAGAAAAAGACGCCAAGGATCTATGCTTTCTTCACTTCTGGAACAGAAAACCGATTACTTCTTTGAAATGAAATACACGAGATAGGACAACACTAACCTGCTTTCTTTCCCTTAAACTGCTTCCTTGAATGATGACATCTTGAACCCATATTGTCGTTTTCGTTGAAAGGAGATGTGGATCCAACTGTAAATATTCTAAGCTGACGAAACAAAGGAAAGGAAATAGCAAAATCAAAGTTTTCCATGTGGCCGTCGGCCCATGTAGGCGGTTTCGGCAACAATCAGGCCAAAATCAAATCGCTCTGTCAATGTGTGGCGCCAGCAACCCGACCCAGCATATTGGGTAGCATAGAACAGTCGGCCATGAGATTCGTAGTAAGCTGGATGACCGAGAGTTTACAGGCAGCAGCCAGTTTGGAGCAGTCACCAGCATATGCTAGGCATATGCCGGCATATACCTGGATATGCCTACATACCCACATAAACAAGGGTTTGCCCCCCTAGGGGCAACCCAAAAATGAGGTAAAGAACAAGAATGAGACCACCGACATAGCAGAAAAATGCTACGCCATGGCCAAAGTCCGAAAAAATGTTGTGCCAAAAGGAAACTTCCAAAAACTTCGCAAGAATGACCAGACTCCGGCAAATCTGCGCTATAGCCAAAGCAAAAGGAAGAACAGTGACACGACATTTCCCCGACAAATCTGCGCCATAGCCAAAGCAAAAGGAAGAACAGTGACACGACATTTCCTATTTATACTGGTGGTGAAAGGCCCCTTGGCCTTTTTCTGGCGGGTCGGCCACCTTTCCCTTCGAGAAAAAGGCCCAAGGGGCCTTTCCCATATACGGAACACTAACCTAACCTAAATTGTGTGTGAATATCGAGCTGTTAAAATAACAAATTTAACGTAACCTAAGGTGAGTGTGGAGGTACCTTAGTGACCATCGATTGAGCGGAGATGAGCAAGAACGAGCCGGCTCCATCGGCCGTTGAAAAAGAAATGGTGCAATTTGTTGGAAATTTTTCTTGCTGCTGCTTGTTGGTACTAATAGGTCTATATGTCTCAGATGTTTGGCATGGCCCAACAGGAGATGGAGTATCGTGTAGAACTTTTCAACAAGTGAGTACCTCGTCTGCACTGATATTGTCTATATTCACACTTTAATTGCAACATATTGCGTGTGTAACAGAATGACACATACGTGTTTTGAGAAATGCATTGCAAGAAAGTAAGTATTTGCCTCTATGTGGTTCGTCTTTCTTTGTTACATTGATTTTGATTTTAATTTTGATCTTTACATTTTCAGTTACAAAGACCCTGAGTTAAATGTAGGTGAAAATAGCTGTATCGATCGCTGTGTTGCAAAATATTGGCAGGTAATTTATTATAAGCTTTTCACTCCGATGACTTAGTTACTGCCATGATATTATATCCAAAGCTTACTTTTCTTTTATTTTAGGTAACATCCATTGTGGGGCAAATGCTTGGATCTGGTAGGCCCTCAATGTAGAACTTATCCCTTGCAGATACCTGAACCTGTTTACATCTTGGTGATGAATTGTTTATAGCAAGGTATGCTCATGATTTGAGCTGTCTTCAAATAATTGCTGGCTTGCATGTAAGAGGAAGAATCAGACAATTCCACTACATACATTGCAATATATCGACAATTGAAATTACTGTATTTTTGTTAACATGTTAATGTACATTAACTCATGGCTTTCTTTTTATCTCTGCTTCTGTTTCCCCATCTTTTTGAAAAATAAAAAGTATGACCAAGCCACTCAACTATAATAATACATATAAAGTAATGCAGTAGCGAATTCCTTACAAACTAATATTGCTAAGTAACTTTAAAAGTGTGAGATAAGCTCAGCTCAACCTGCTCTTGGAGTATTGCTTTGCTCATCCTCTATGCGTTCCTAACTTGACTCTTTATCTGAGAAGGGATCAGAATGCTGCTTTATACACAATCCTCTCAGTGCAAGCCTGGCCATTGACTGCGCATGGCAAGAGACCGACCTGACATCTGTTATCCGGCCTGGTTTCCTCCATATCAGAGGCGATGGAAGCTGAGGCACCTTTTGGATTCACTGTACTTTTATTCCCCTCAGGTTTGTCATTTTTTAAATTGGGCTCAACTTCGTTGCAGAACCCATCAATATAGTTGTCTTTAATGGAAATAGTTCCATGTGCTGCAGATTCACCAGCAAAGCTATCATCCTCCAGATCCACAAACAGACCGTGCACGAATAAAAGCCATGCGCATCTGAACCTGGTCTACATCAGGGTACTCATTGACAGCATTGGATCCGGGGATCCAGATAATGGAAGTCCAATACTTTTTGGGCTCCTCTGTGAGGCAACCAGAAGAATCTCTTCCTCACCCTTCTCTCCAACACGGTCAATGTGCGAGCCATGCATTTCAAATGGCAATACCACAGTATCCTTTGGGGGTACTGACTTGCTGATGTCAGTTGCATTAGAAAAGGATTGTTGCTTCATTTTTAAACTTTCCAAAGCCTCCTGCTGTGGGACTTGAACTGCTGCCTTGACAATATTGATACATGGCTCACTAGGATTGTCCTTCCCTGCTCCCTTAGAAACATCATCTGAGAATAGGAGGATTAACATATCTAATTTATTATATTACAAATGGACAAGGGAAGATCAAAAGCACATATAAACTTCTGGCATAAAATTGCAAGTGGTGTATTACCTTGATTTTGAGTGTTGTACTCAGCTGGTGGACTCAAAATTATGAATTTTTAAAATTTAATTTAAATGATGGATTTGACCCAGTGCCCACCGTCCTCGTTGTCTAAGGAGCTGCTTGTCAAAGGGGACTTTAACATTCTTGAGTCTATAATCAAAATATTCTGGATGACTCCCCAGTTTTTCTCCCCACAAGTGTGTGTTAGCATCTGCCGCTTCAACCTGCATAAGAATCATAAAGGTAATAATTTAGTTTTATCATTAACCTAAAGCCATTATAACCTGTGTTACCTCAGCATGTTGCAAAGGGCTCTGGCTCAAGTTTAGTGGATTGCAAAAATTATGCCTCGAGGCTAATGTTCATGCAATAAGCACCTTGAAGATTCCATATACTGATTGCAATTCCTTTGTATTTTCTTCACTTTGGGTGCTTCCTGTATGTGATTATGTGATACACGTAATGTGAGTGCAATACTTTCGACAAGTTTGATATGCTATGTATCAGCATATTGCAACTACCACTACAAACAGTGTCAATCTTTCCAGGACTGACAAATTGTACCTGATCTGAGGTACCTGATTTGGAAAGTCCTCTAACAAATTATTACGTTCATTTGGGGGGACTCTCCTACTCTTGGAGTCAAAAGCACAATCCAGGTGTTCATGAAATGAGTCTGGAAAATTCTTTTCTACGTGAGGTTAAACGTAATCCGAAAATTAGACTGCATGATAACCAGCATCCTGTGGTCTTCTCCAACATGAAATTGCCATCATGTGAAATGTAATGTTTTGCCTCGTGAATATTATCACGCTCTTTGGGTTTGAACGATTTGTGAAAAAGGTGATTGAAGCTTATAGACATGTGAAAAGGGTAATTGAAGCTTATAGACGTACACACTGTTCCCTTAATGAATCCTCAAAATTCTCTCTTTGTGAAAGACATAAATTTCTACTAGAATCAAAATGGTCCTCACATCCAGCAGCTGTAAGATTCAACCCACTTATATTGACCTGTTCTTTGTACATGGATGGTGTGGTCTCTGAAATGTTAAAAACGTGTAGCTGGAAATATCGCCAAGCCCAGCATTGCTTACAGTATCAGACCCTAAATTTGGAGACGTGTAATTTGAAAGCGACATTTTTTTTTCCAAAATGGTTGTCCCTGCTTTGTGCATCCAGTGCCACTTGCTGGCCTCCAAACATATGTACAAACAGAGCTGCTGTGCAGGAACCAGAACTCTTGGCCTGTTCACCTATGAGAAATTTAATCTCATCTGGTTAACTACAAAAGATCGTATGCAATCATGAACTCACAGTACCTGGGATATCATTATGAAAACCTGGCTTTTCCACTGATATTCCTTGTGGACTTGCCTGATCATTCAGAAACACCTGTAACTGCAAGAAGGGGTCCTCTATTGCAAAGTCTGGACAGCAGGATGACAATTCAATCCAGAGATTCCAGAAAGTCTGGATGTATGAATATAACAGATGCATGCCTTACTTTGTTTAATTGATCTCTTGGCGTTTGGTGGAAAACATAATGTCGATAGAATTTCAGCAAATGCTGATGCTACTGACCCCTTAAAGATGGCACTTGTTGATTGGTTTTCATTGAAGTGCCTTTAGGTGATTTATTTTAGATGAGTCCATGAACTGCTCAGAGCAGTCTTGGTGGAGTGTTGATCCACAATCACATTGTTCACTTGCTATGTTTGCATTGCGTACTCCGGTTGTGGATTTCATATAAATTTAAATATGAAATGAGTAGATTTGTCCCTTCATGTCTTCGTCCCTTGTTTTTGTCACTTTGTTGCTTTCCGAGTTGCATTCTTCCTGATATCTCGCTTTTGTCCACTATTTGTATACATTCCACGAGGTCTTAAAGTATTTTCTTATCGGGCGCATTGGCAGGATGATGATTAGCTATGGATGTGGTTGTGATTGGTGGGTTAAGTTTCTCCATCATGAACAGATCTAGTCTGTTACAAAATCGAGTCTTTAAAATGCAAATGTAAGCGGTTGAACAAAGAAATTGCTCAATTTCCGTGTTAATAATATTGCTCAAAATGGACTCAAATATAATGGACTTAAATATGTTATATTTGAGTACATAACCGAGTTCCCTTCGAAGAATTGGTATGCGACCATTCCCATCGAAACCGAGTTCCCTTCCTTTTGTTTTATTGGGAGGAGTGCGTCAGTGGGTGATCCCACCGGCTGGATCCCCACTACAAGACAAACAGAGTTCCGAACTGGGGTATTCGGAAGTTCTTCTTTCCTTCCGAGAAAAGGGAGGCTGCCCTCGCCATATCAGCAGAAATAGGTATTTGGGTTAGTAACGGGAATGGCATTTTTGGAACTGGGTTTGACACATGGCAAAGGGAAGGTCGGTTTTTGGGCTAATGGGGAGGCACCCTAAGCCGTGTATTATAGCTTTTGGGCCTTTAGATCCTGGCACAATTCACAAGATATTCCCTCTGCATACATCCTGCACGCCCGCTTGCGGTCTTCGTGGGGTCAAACTGACCCCCTTTTAAAGGGGCGCCCCTTGACCAAACACCATGGGTTAAATTAGTATTAAGGCACACTGGTGCCCATGCAATACAACAATACATAAATACATAGTCTACGGCAAGGCATAACCCAAACACAATAGTAGCATTCAAAGATGAGACGAGCCTAGGGAATCGAACCCCAGTTCCAAGCAACATTCCAAACGCCATCGTTTCACATGCTCTGTTCACAGCCTAGGGAATCAAACCCCAGTTCCAATCCAATGTTCACAGCTCAAACATAGCAGCAACATTCCAAACGCCATCGTTTCACATGCTCTGTTGGCCAGGTGAAGATGCTGTGTCAGAATATTCTTCCCTTAATCTCCTGCTCGGCTCTCTAGCATCATGGTCCGTTCTACACAACCCAATAACAGATCTTGATCAGTCCGGTCATAGCCCCACAATAGTGGCAATTTCAGGCCAAATTGGTAGCGGAATTCGGATACACACGCCCGCAAGCCAAGAAATTTTTGCCACAACCAAAAACTAGAAAGCACAGGCTGTCAATCTCTGTGATGGCAGCCATACAACATTGTTTTTTACATGCTTACTTCACGGATTTTAGCGCAGGAGCAGGGGATTTTGCTGTAATCTGTCAATCCAGCAGGTCGTAAGCAAGAAAATCAAAGAGGCGTTTGCACCAAAAAACTTGCAAGGAATTACAGAGCCGTTAAACCAGAGCAACACCAGAAACTCCCGTCTGGAAGGCCGGATTAGTGACTGGTTTAAGAAGGTCGAATTTAACAAGGCCCGGTCAAGCTCCCCTGTCTGCAATGTGCCCTAACAGGGTTTACTTCTCTGTAAACCTCATTTCTTACTGAAACACCCTGGAGAAGAAGAAGATACAACCCCCCTCTTCACTGATCCTGCTATGGTATGCCCTGTGGTGGCCGCCCTTACCAAAGGCCTCCCAAATTGAAAACATGTAGCAGGAAACCGGAAGCTCTGGAGCCATGGCTTCCGGCAGCCATCCGCTCCCAACACCTGTCACATGCCCAGAATAGAACAAACCTGAGCGCAATCCATAGCACAACATCGAAAAACCCTAGGGAAAAAAACCACGAAGGAATAATGCTTCTATTTGGAATTCACCAGTCCAGCATCAGCATTCTACATATTCTCATACGAATACAACACAAAACCTTCAACAATCATATATTACAAATATACAGTTTTTTATTGTGCAAACATTATCCATCGATGTGAATTTCAGAATTAAAAAGGACTTTCTGGCACTTATACTTCAGGATTAAGTGAACTAATTCTTGCGCTATTTTACTTGCCCAGATAGTTAGGTCTTCTCATATGCATTGGAAGGTTCCACATTGTTTGTCAAGAAAATTATGCCTTTAAAATAGAGAACCAATGCATATCACATCACACATTGTTGGAATAGTTATGTCTTGTACTATTTTGTCATATGCATTGGAAGGTAACATTGTTTGTTAAAAAAAATTATGCTTTTAAAATAGAATAGAATTGATTTATCGTCCACGGAGTCCAATTGGCCTATGTGACTCAAACAAGGAGCTGAGCGAACGTATTACTGTCAGAATTAAAAGGAGCTGAGCGGACGTATTACTGTCTAAAATTAAGAAAACCCCTGCCCGAAAGGGTTTTCGAGGTAAAAACCATAGCAGTAATAAGAATACTGACAAACTTTATAAATATACATCATGTACATGACCGTACATATCAATAACATCACATGCAATGGCTGGTTAAGCTAGACCAACTCAGTATAACGTGCCAGAATGTGGTCATATATCGGACAATTCTGAAGGATGTGACCCTCATCTTCAATGACTCCCAATTGGCGGCACTGACAAAGCTTGACTTGCGTGCCTTCCCAATCTATATGTCTATCTCAACTTTGAGGCGGTGTGATCCTGTGCAAAGTGAAGCTATAAGTCTGCATTTTTTCATAGGCAGATGAGTACACAAGTAGCGTTGAGGGCCCCGCTTGAACGTGGAATTTATCTGGTGGTGGAAATGTGTCGTCTTGCCCTGTTCACGGGCGCTGGCATCCCAAAGGAACCAATGCATATTACATCACATTGTTGGGATAGTTATGTCTTGTTATATGTCAAGAAAATTGTGCTTTCTAAAATAGGGAACAATATGTACATATCACATGGAAGTAGTTCGACACATTATTGGACATAGGCTAGATTCGATTGGAGGAACGTAAAGAAGAATATGGAAGGATAGATGAAGGTGAATAAAAAACATGTAAATAAATTACACGAAGGTATAAAACGATATAGCCAAGCTCATTCAAATGAAGTGGAATTGTTGGATACTATTCATTTGATAGTGTACTAGTTCTGTGATAGTGATATAAGTCAACAGGCCTTCCAAGGTAGTGGTGGTGGCACTTACAACTACTTCTAGTGCGCTTCTAAATATTTCTGGAGTGAAACAATCTATCTTGTTAATTTGGAATTTTCCAGGTTTGGCTAAAAAAGTTTTTGGAATTTTTTTTTAGTCGGTTTCCTAAGATTCTTAAGGGTTCTAACCGGAGAGAAACTTCACGATTTGCTAAAAATCGTACAAAAATTATTAAGCATTTTGGTGGCATCGAAATTGAGGACGTGTTTGCTCTTTTTTTTTTCAATTCTTGCGAAGTGGCAACCCAACGTGCATGTCGGATGAAGATGAGTTTTAGCCATGCAATTGTAGTTTCCCTCTCAAGGCTTTTTAAACCCTAACAACTCTACTTCCCTGACATCCTTCAGTTTTGTGCATGAAAAGGGGATGTGTGGCTTGCTCATGATTGCTTGCTCTGGTGCAGGAATTAGGTTGAAACATCATTGAAATGAAAGAGCATGATTTCCGAACTTCAGAGGACAAATTGGAGAGGCAGTCAAGGATGCCACACATGGATCTTGCCGAATCCCAAATTCAGAAAAAATTGATGGCCATAGGTATTTGCATCTGAAGGTAATGCTCTGTGTCTAGACCATCATTCATCTGGGTACGAAATATTGTTTTGATACTAGATCAGATTCTGTTCATGGCATGTTTTTGAATTTGAAGCATACCGTTGATGCTCGTATTTTGCTTGGACTTTGGCCATTTTGAAGAACAGTGGAGTTAAGGAGCAAAAAAGGCATAGGCATCTGCCTTGGCTTTTTAAGCTCATAGATGCTGAGTTGTATAGCTTCTTTCACGGTGAACGAAATGATGTGCTTGATAGAACCTGCTGAGATAAGCTGTTAGGGTCTAGATACTGCTTATTTCTGGGTTTGTTATCTCACTTCTAAGTTTCTGAGTGATTAATCCATATTTGTGCCTTGACCATCGAGAACTTTCAGGTAATATCTTGCATATGTTTATTATAATGGTGTGTTAGAATGATTGCATATCTTTTCATCCATTTGTTATGCTTATTTGACTAATTGTTGATGTCATTACTAATTGTTACTAAAGCCTTGAATGCACTGAGCTCTTTGAAACGTTAAAGAGGGTATATACTTCAAGATGCTTTTCGTCTGCAGAAGGTCTTAGCTTCAAAACTATATATGCTTTTTAAAGAAGTTGGAAGTGGAAGTTCTGCATGTAGATATCTTATTTAGTTGGAGAAGATGTGCGAAGGGAAGTTGAATATGCCCATTCTGGCCTGCTCCATTTTTTGCAGTACCATTAACCTAGAGCTAGCAATATAAGGTTTTTCGTAGTAGCTCTTACACAAGTAATATTACATTATATATAGTTTCTGGTAGAAATATAATGCAGAAACACATAAGCCTGTTTTAAAGTAGGCCATTGACAACCGTGGTTTTACCGTTTCAAGCTAGGCATGTTGCACAGGCAACCCTAATGCCTTGATGTTTCTGTCTATCTTAGAGTCGTGTCTGCTATTTTGCTGGAGACCGATTTTTGCAGCATGTAGATATCTTATTTAGTTGGAGAAGACGTGCCACAAGGTGATGTCCCCATAGGTTGAACACAACTGAAAGCGTGATGAGAACCATAAGAAACAAAAATGGAGCCATAAGGGATAAAAGATGAACAAAACTGATGAGGCAAAGGAATACTAGGGATCAACAAGACATAAGAATCGAGGGGGGTGTAGAGAACCAAACAATAACATGGAAAATGATGCCAACAAGCGAAGTGATGAAAATAGACGCAAATGAATCGGGCAACCTGGATAAAGAAAACTACAAAGATAAGAAAACATGAATGTCTAACTCGCAAGACTAATAAAACAAGTAAAACTGATCCATCAGTATCTTCATGACGTTAATTATGTTATAATTATGTTCTGGGTATAACTCTTTGGATTACCTTGTAAGATATTATGTGATTAATAGAAGTAAAATTGCGTCTATGCTATGTTTTTTGATCTTTCTATAATTGAAACAAATTAACATAGAATAGAATAGAATAGAATAGAATAGAGTAGATTTTTTATCGTCCACGGAGACCAATTGGCCTATGGGACCCAAACAAAAAGAGAGCAGCAAGCGTATTATTGTCAGGATTAAAAAACTTATGCCCCGAAAGGTTTTCGAGGGAAAAACCTTAGCAATAATAAGTATGCTGGTACACTGTACAATTGTATATGACAATTCAATACTATCCCGGAGGACACAACTGAGTCCATACATCCATAACCTCCTAGAGGTATGACACCAACAAGCCCACGGACGCTGCATTTAATAACTCATGGTCAGGCACAACTAACCGAACAAGTATAGCAACAACACCATAGTATGTTTCTTTACATAACAAGTATGTCTGATTTAATGTTTGCAGCTAAAATTCAGTAGCTTCACGAACTCTAGGAAGCCAAAGCCCAACTTCTAACTAGCATCCACGAAACCTGTTTGACATGGAACAACAACTGATTGAGTTGACACTAGCTAATATTAACTAGTGCTTGGTGGATATGGATAGACAAATGTGGGAATTTGTGCATTTAGAAAACTAGCAGATTTCATAGCTGTTGTAGCTCCAGCTCTAGTAGCAGTCCTGATAACAGCTCAGACAACTGTTTGGATACAACGTCAGATAACCCACAGGGTAAGATCAGCACCCAAAACTGAGGACTACTAGAAAAAGATAGACAACACTATGGGCAATGTCTATAGGACATGTAAACTAGGGCAATTCTCAGGTAAAGACGAATCGAGAATGGGAACCAATGCATGCCTTGATGAGATGAAAGAGTTCAGAAATTCATATGGCATGAAAGATGAAGACAAAGGTAAAATGGTAGCTATAAACTTGAAAGGCTGAGCTTACATATGGTGGAAGGATTATGCAAAGTCAAACAAGCTTATAGGTAACAGCTATAATTTCAAACAGGCATTACGTGCCAAAGGCATACACAAGTAGGCAGCTTGTTCACATTGTTTCTAATATCATTCCTAAAGCTGGGGCATCTATATAAACTCTCAAACACATGTTTCCAGTGTGCAGTATCCTTTTTGTCAATAACTTCCGGTTGCCAAAGCAGGCCTTTCCATACAGTAGGAGCGAGCTAGATCTAATCTTTTGCACAAAAAATTAAAGATCCTGATTATAATTCAAAATATATTATAGGCTCGTGCAGGTGAAAGACTTTATTGCTGCATTTTTTTCACTAAACCTTGATATCCATCTCAAATCTTTGTTAAGTTCGTCAATGTGCAGCTTGCCCGCCAATTTTGCAGCAGTGGCTTTTTTGAAAGTGACAAACATTTGCAAAGGACTTTGCAGCATTTTAAAAAACAGCTTGTAAATGAATTAGTCCTTCTCTTCAACCTCAAAATCGCATTTTTGTAGAGCTAGATCAATACTTCGGTTATGTTGTTGATCTGCTTATGCAGAAGAATGACTGTTAAGAACTCAGAAGCAACTACAATGTCGGGCAAATTGAAGATGTTGATCGAAGTGCAATCAAAATGACGGATTTAATTGGTTGTAAAAGGAATCTGGTGCAAGATGAACCTGGGCTTTTCCATAGATTATTCGTATCCTAATGGGTAGGTCCATGATCTATTTTCTGAAGAAAGTTCTTCTGAGTGGGTGTATAGATTTCCATTTTCTATAATAAAGCATCATGAAGAATCAACCCTAGAACATTATTTCAGGTCTTTTCTTTGAAATAAGTGAGTGATCATTAACTCTAGTAGCTACCATGATGTCATTGATAGATTAAATTTGCCAGATCTAGATTTACTAGATTTATTGACAGATTGTGCAAGGGCAGTTGTAAATGGGGATTTTACTGATGCAAATAGAATTGCAGCGCAAATTAAGATGAGGGCAAGTCCTCTTGGAAATGTGTCTCAGAGAATGGCCTCCATTTCTATTGAAGTTCTGGCAGTGTGAATTTCTTCACTAGGAGGAAATAAGTTTAAAGCATTATTATACAATATGGGTTAAAATAAAAAGAGTTCAAGGCATTGCAAATAACTGAAGAAAAAACTCCATACTTGATATTATCACATTTCTTTGCAAGCAATGCATAGTTAAGTTTATCTGATAGGTAGCATGGTTAAGTTTATCTTTGTTTTTATTTGATATTCATTGTTGAATAATCCAAAAACTTACCCACTCCCTTATAATTGAGTGACTTCAGTAATGAGCATTGTTTATTTCAGCACTGTTTCAACAGATTTTTGCACTTATATTGCATATCAAGGAAATCTCCATCACTGTTTATTTTAGCACGGTTCTAGCAAATTTTTGCACTTGTTTCAGCATATTAAGAAAATCTTCATCACTGTTTGTTTCAACACAGACTTTTGCACTTGTTTCACGACATTAAGAAATGGGTAAAAATGGTATATGCAAGTACAACTTAGCTTATTGGAAAAGGCTAATGGGGTGATGCAAGAAAATTGTGCCACCAGTTAGTTCAGCAAACATGTTGAAAAAAATTCTTAGCTTAAGTGAGGCTACTATAAATGAGGTTGGGTCTGATATTAACAATAATCCGAATATTTACCCATACTGATACCTTTCCAAATGGTAGGGCATTTGAAATACTAAGTTTGCATGCCACAAGGAGAAGTATACCAAATGTTTAACTGGAAAGCACAACAATTAGTACATCAGGGAAAGATGGAAAAAAAAAATTATAAAAACAATTAGTACATCATGAGGGAAAGATGGAAAAAAAAACTATAAAGAAAATTGAATTGCCGATCAAAATAAACATAAATTTTTCATTTAAAAAAAAAATATTTGCCCATATATTAATTAAGAATATTAAAATTATACTAAAAAATCAACCATGATTGATAATATAAAATATAATGGGTTCTCATAATGATCGCCCTGCACAGGACTAACATTGGTATTGTAGATATATATGTTGTTTCATAATTTAAAAAAAAAACTGAAGGGGGGGGAGGGGGGGGGGGGGGGCAAGGCAAGAATATCTAGCATAATACAAGGGGTTGCTTTTATATTTTTATACGGTTTTCCACATGTTTTTTCTACGATTTTGTTGTTGTATTCGTGCAGGTGTACTAAACAGTATTTCTAGAGTGCACTTATTCTGAGCCGTTGATTTTGAATGAAAATTGCGATCTTGTGGTTGTGATCTCTCAGAATTTCGGATGGTTGTTATGCTTATGGTTTTGGAACGTGTGGTTGTGGTCCCCACTATTGAACCCTAAAACAAAAAGTTAATTGATTGGCAAAATCTGGTGGGCATTCCTAGGGCAACACCCTTGTAGTTTTTTTCTTGCAGAGCTTCAGCTGCAGCCGCGCATCAAGCCAGGAAGAGTTATCAGCTGCTAAACGGGGTTTCACGAATCTATGTTGGTTTCTTTAAGCTCCAGTTGTAACTTATCTTTAGATGAATCTACAATTTGGCAATCTGGCTTTTACACAGTTTTTGTTTCATAGAAGGCAGCCCCTGCGATCAGCAAGGCCGACTAAACACAATCAGCTGAAGCAGTTTGGCTAACCCAGTAAAAAACTGTCCATGCATGTGTGAATCAAAAACCGCATCTGCCAGATTCCAGTTTCTTGTCTAATCAAGGGGGATTTTATTTTGAAAGTAGAATATGGATGGTTCCACTCTCCTTGTTGGAGGCACGGGATAACAACACCAACAAGAAGAATGGATGCCATGCTAAATACGTGTTGGGTTGCAGAGATACGCATGTCTGTGATGGTGAGAGTTTACCAGAAGGCATTATTCAACAAACTGCAGATCTAACTCTTAAGCCGTGATTCAACAAACGCAGAGGTATGCTCATCCTGTTTAAAGAATCTGAAGGACTTGGCAACAAGTAGAGTCTAAAGGTCAAATAATTGTGTAGGATAACTTGGATGCTCCAAAAAATGTGCCACGCTAGATGTCATTAACATGCAGATTTCTATATTTTCCTTGCACTCAACTTCATCATCATTCTCTTCCACTACGATGGAGTGGCAATAAATGGAATGAATTTTTATGGAACAAACCTGCAATATGCATGCTTGCAATGAATCAATTTAAATGGTAAGTGTGTGTCCTTACTCAACTATGATTTCATGAGCCAGATTTGTGCTATATTTGTGCTAATGACTGTCATTTGAAAGATAATGTGTTCAGCCAGATTTATGCTACTATTTCTTATTGTTGTGAATTGAAGAAGCAAACATTAGTGCTCAAAACGCAAAGCATACAAGCTGGTTAAAGCAAGCAAGTTTGTGAGTTTAAAAGGCCACCATTGATTAGGTTCTACAGAGTGACATCTTTGTTATTGTTAGACAGTGAAGCTCATATATTGCCAGTTAAATTGTTTGCCCTTTGATATGTAGATCTTTTCAACTTATTTAGATCATTATATTACTATTATTCTGCATATTTCCTTATGACAACCACTGTAACTAGTTTCTTTGTATTGTTAAGAAATACTTTGGTTTTTCTAACAGGTTAAACTTTGTTTAGACTGTGTCTTGGAGTATCGTCATCGTAGCCCATGCTGAATCTGGACACATGGATGAGGCACATAAACTTTTTCAGCAAATGCCTCAAAAGGACATGTGTTCATTTAATGCTATGATATTTAGCTTATAGTAAACATGAGAGCTTCCAAGCGACACATCATCTATTCCAACAAATGCCACAAAGGAGTTCTTTAGCCTGGAAATCTTCTATAAGAAAATATTTTCTTATTATGGAATCCAACAGAAGAGTTCATGGAGTTCATGGCATACCTTGAAAATTATGCCTCTTACTCAGAGGAGTTGGGATTCATACATCTTCTTATCTAAATATGGGTTTGTGGGTTGAGATCCCATACGAAGAAAATTCCATCTCATTCTTGAAGTTTGATTCTGTCAAATAGCTGACAGAGAGCTTCCACTCGGAAAATGCGGTCTGGCCTTTTTAAAAAGAGGCAGCCTCTGTATGAAATGGTCATGTTCTTTGTGTCAACGGATGGAATTCTGTGTTGTATCTGGAGGCTACCTAAATTCTGTTCAGAATTATCAAACCAGTACAAAAACTATGATTTATTTGCAATGTATTTCCTGATCCATAGATTGCAGCTGCAGAAACTAAGTGGATGGCATTATGATCATCCCTCTTCACCGACCTTATCCCAGATGCATGTATGCCTAGTGGACATGCCTAGTTTCAAATCTTAGGACGCACTTAACATTAGATCTTAGAATGCAATGGCTTGTTTTAAGCTCTACTACCATTTTGTATTATGATTCATATGCATTATATATTGTATCATTATACATGTTGTAGTTGCACCATGAAGCAGGTGATGAAAGAGACGCACTCAGGAATCTCCATGCACAGATATTACATACACAATATTACATGTAGAAGTGTTTCTAAAATTGTTACATGCATTTATGGCCTTTATTAGGGCCCAAAGAGCCCAATTTTCCTTTTTTTTTAACAACCAACACATAACTATCATTAACATTAATTAATACAAACTATTGCATCCAACACATTTAAATTAAAATCCCCCTGAAACCCCCTTTAGTTTGGGTGTATATTCACACGGGGGATTACGTATGATACGATTAGCTAGTCTCCAAAGATCTACTGCAAAAACAATCGTCAAGAAACAAGTCAAGTAAACAACTCCACCCGTCCGGGTAAGCTCTACACGTAACCGGGTTGTCCTTGAGCAAGAGACTTCCAAAGAAAGGCAATAACGCAAGTTAGCCACTACAAATCCTTTGTAGCAAAAACATAAATTTGAGGAGGCTAGGCTTAGGATTTGGCTTAGATCTTCAATTGAGATAGAAACAAGCTTTCCCCCTCCCCATACGCTTACATAGTTGCCTCCTTATATAACATTCACTTCCCTTATAAAAAGGTAAAGGTATCCCTTAATAAGCCTTATTTGAATGACTTCCTTATATTTAGCCCAAGTCCCTTTTTAATACTAAAAGTACCCCTTTGTGCCCATCCATATAATAGATGCGTATCTTTCTTAGCTATAATAATAGTTTACTATCTTTTCTAAGGTTCTTAGATTAGCTTATAGTTTATAACTTGTCCTATCTTATATTAGATAATAATATCCCCCAATGGTCTGGCTAAGGATAATTGCTAACTTAACTTATTGTATATTCACTAAGATACTTGGGTCCAAGGGTTAACATAAACATTTACAGCTTTCTTTCTCATACTCTTGCTCCCGACAACCACTCCCCCGAGCGCCACCATATCAATTCCTCCCCTTCTTGAGATTGATCGTCCTCGATCAAGAATTATATGACAAATTAGCACAACCAAGTCGATGTTACAATCTGCACAATAAAAAATGGTCAAGTCCAGCCCTTTAGGCTAAAAATTTTTGAGTCCAGCCCTTTAGGCTAAAATTTTTTGAGTCCAGTCCTTTAGGCTAAAAATTTTCAAGTCCAGCCCTTTAGGCTAAAAATTTCAAGTCCAACCCTTTAGGCTAAAAATTTTCGAGTGCAGCCCTTTAGGCTAAAAATTTTCCAAGTCCAACTATTATGCTGCAAACATATTAGTTGTCTCAGCACTTACTATACACTACACAAAGAAAAGTACACCTTATACTTCCACCTTGGATTTTCCTAAGGCAAATGTAACTCAAATATCCATTTACCTTATAGCTACAAACGCCTAAAACTTAGGTTGCTCATGTGCCAATAAGAAGGTAAGAATATCTTCCAAAATAATTCCCTGCATGACAATTTCTATGTCCTGCGAAAAACTCAATCATGACATTAGAACCTGCAAACCCAACCAAATGGTATGGTTCTTTGGGCCATACCAATAATTGCATGTATCACCTAACATAGGTTCATGTCTTACACATTAACAACCTAGAGAATTCAATGACTAAATGGTACGTTTCTTTACTAACATATCCTCAAATGATTTTTCTTTCAAATATTATAGAAAGTTCTAAGGCTTGAAACGGTTTATTAATGGCTTCAAATGAAAATGCGGTCACTTATGAAGGTCTAATCAATCATAACCTAGGGAGAGGCCATGGCACGACCCATTTTCATATTCATTAAACTTCTATACCAAGTTATGCTCTGCAATTATTTCATATTAACCAATCACTTCATGGTCCAAGCGACCTATGATTTTCTCAGTTCTTCATAAGCTGGTTCATAACTAGCATTGTTTCCCAGCACGTCTTTTAGGCTTTGATTTTGGCCGAGATTCAGTCAATACCTTAAATCTTTTTGGAGCAGAACCCTTGAGGGAAATCATGCAAAAAAAACAAGTTAATGCTCCTATGCCATCCAGAATTCTAGTTACATTCCTCGAGATCTAGTCTTACTGCTTCAGGACTTTTAGTTTCGCTCAAACAAATACCAAAATATTTTTAATAGAATGAATGATGAAAATGATTTTTTTATCGTCCACTGAGGCCAATCGGCCTATGGGACCCATAAGGAGCGCAGCAAACTTATTACTGTCCGTGTTAAAAAACCCCCGCCCTGAAGGGTTTTCGAGGGAAAAACCGTGGCAGTAATAAGAATGCTGTCAAACTGTACAAGTATACATCAATGTATATATACATGTCAAGTGTGTGCCCGAGGACATAGCTGATCTCGCATGTCCATAACCTCATGAAGGTATGATCCCAGCACCCGTACGGATGCTGTGCTCAATGTCACATGTAACGGCTGGCGGGCGACCACCAACTCGGCATAGCGTGCGTCCGAATTTGATCATATCTTTGGGCAACTTTGAAGGGTATGAGATTCATCCTCAATGACTCCCATTTGGCGGCATTGACAGAGCACGCCCTAAGCGTGGCTCACCAATCCATCCGCCTGTCTCAATTCGAAGATGATGTGCCCCCTTTGTGCGAATGGAGGCAATGAGTCTCAAGCCTTTTCATGGGCAAGTGGGTATCGCGGTAGCATTGCGGGCCTCGTTCTAATGTGGGGTTTATGTGGCGCTGTAGTGTCTTTGTCTTGACATGTTCAAGGGCATTGGCATCCCAAAGCTTCTTGAGGAAGCAAGCGTCAAGATATTGCCTCAAGCTCTGGCGATCTGCCTCTGTTTGCACATGTATGCACCTGTGCTCCTGCACATTCTATCTAGCCAACCATTGAGCTCTCATTTCCATCCAGCAGGCCTTGAGACGCTGCGGCCCCATTGCCATGATATAAGCTAGTTTAGGGAGACGAGCATCGTCCATATTGACCACCTTCGAAAATAGACAATGTGGCGATCAAGGGCCGCCCTCAAGAAGGCAAGAATCCTCTCCTGCAAGAGAATTTGATATGGGACTATGGACTTCACCCCTAGTGCTCGTACTAAGAAGGCTTTCTGGACCTGATCCAAGTCATTCCAAGTAGCGATACCACTGGGCCCCATTCTTCCACCCCGTATAAAAGGACATGCTCTACTAAGACCTTGAATAGGTGTGACTGATGGGCCCAATCATACAACTCGCTCTATGACTATTGTTTTGCATTGCATATAGTGTCTTCCAAACGCCATCACTTTCGTAGCCGTATGGATGTGTCCCAAGCATAGTAGAAGGAAACTCCACTCCCAAATATTTGTATATGGATGCAACTTCCACATTCCGGCTTTGGTAATCAAGGAGGGGACCTCGGTGGCGTGAAGATGATATGAAAACCACCTTAGTCTTGGCCGGGTTAGCCAAGCATATCGGGCCGCTTAAGCGCGTAATGTGTCCAGGGCATCGAGATGTCGTTGCATGTCTGCTGGTGTGTAAGCTAGGAGGTCCACATCATCAGCATATATTAATCGCACGATGATCCGATAGAGAAGATGAGCTCCATCGCCCCCATTATCGGCAAAGCCGGCTCTCCAATTGATCAATGTAAAGCCCAAACAATGTTGGGGAGAGGGCATCCCCGCGAACCCCCCGATACTACTATCAAATGGTTGGCTTGTCTGCAAGCGACACGACAGCATCTTTCATATAGCACATAATCGCATTACGCAAATCTACGAGGAACCCCGGTACAAGGTGCGGTCTTGCCCATAGTTTTTCCAGAGGCACATGTCAAACGCCTTTCGCAAAAATCCACAAAGCAACAATATAGATCTGACGGTTCCTGCTATCTTCAATCGAGTTCGCAACGTGAAGATGTGGTCAATGGTTGAGTGCGAGTGCGAATCCCCGCTGGGTGAGGGCCCGCACCTCTGTGGCCTCTGCCCGGCCCGTCCAATCTGGCGCTCGAGAATCCCAGCAAGCAGTTTTGCAAACACCGAACTGACCATGATTGTCCGTGGTGGTCTGGGCGGTGTGGGTCACCGGCCTTATAGATGGAAACAACTTCGCTATTGGTCCACCGCACGGAAGCCTTCTGTAATGCCTTGTTGAACAAGGCGGTCAACACCGGTATTATGGATGGCCCCGCCCCACTTAAGCAATTCTGCCGCATACCATCCAAGTCCGGGCTTTTCCATTGGCAAGACGCCAGTAAGCCTTGTTCCACGTCCCGAATCTATAATTTCCAAGACCGGGCCTTCTTGCAAGGGTAATGCTGCATGTGCACCCTGAGGGTCGTATAGCTGTTGCAAGTATTGCCTCCACTGCTCGGGAGTGATACTCTTTGTGGGTTGTATTGGCTTTCTAAGAACCCTTCACCAGAAGGTCCTGGGGTGACGTTCCAGGAGGTAAAACATTTCCCTTTGATGTGCTGCAATGTACCTGGCTTTCTTAGCTTTAAGGAAGATGCGGTACTGTCTGACTGCATGTGGGCGTAAAGCAGGGTCTGTGACTTGGCGGAGCCGGCGTTTGTGTTCCTTGTACTGCGCATCAAACCATTGATTACGTTGGGAAGGTTGTGTTCCCGGAGGTCCATCGCGGCGGCTTATTCCAAAGCACCTCTCTGCGCGCAGATCCCTAAGCACATCGGTCGGCCCGGCACGCTGCACGCTCTAGTGTAGGATATTGCAAAATTTCTGCCAGGTCATCTATAAGCATCTGGGCATAAGCCCCTGCATGTTCATAATCCAATCGCAACTGAGGCATGTGAGGAGTTGTTGCATCGGGGTTCGCACAACCGCCAAGCCAACTTCAAGTAAAGTGGTAAGTGGGTTTTGAAGTCGATCTCTTCATCCCTATTAGCCGTTCATTCCACGAAGTGCTTGGCGACATGCATATCCCGCTTTCGGGCATCGGCACATAGTCCACCACACTAGATCCGCCTCCCGTTTTCACGTCTACAAATTGCTCTTGCGGGTGGAAGGCCAGCGTGCCGATCCATTGCGCATTACCGTGTCCATCGCTGTAGAGCAAAAGCAACATGCCGACCATAGTGCGTGACGATTGTCATCCGATGTCCGTGGCCAAGCTCCTTCTCGGGGGACGCAACGCAATATATCACCGGTCAAAGGATCAAATCTCATGGGTTGTTCTACCCGGTCGCGGCGCATTGAAGTCTCCAAGAAGTATGACACCGCCCCAACTACTTATCTTTGCCAGATGTCATCATATAGATCGACATAGGGTCCACCTATCCACATCCGAGTGGGTGTGATAGAAGTTGCTTTCTCGTGCATGTGGAAAGTAGCGGTTTGCAACAAAGAGGGGTCTCTTTGCTATTACGCATTCTCGCACACGCACCCACGGTATCGGTTGTGCTTGTCTATCTTGAACAAGGAGATTGATTGTGCCAAGGTTGTTCGGTAATAGCGAGGCAACCCCCATTCCCCTTTCTGTGCAATCATTGAAGATTGAGTAGTCTTTGGTATCCCCGGCAAGTCGGGTATCCCGTGGTCTTGCATGCTCCCATGATGAGATCTATATGTCCGACAAACCGAAGTTGAGACTATCTCCCTTCGCCATGGGAAGCCTCGACAATTCCGGAGACCATGCGAGGCACAATTCCTATTTGTTGGCGGGGCGGCAGGTGGGAATTCGGCGGCAAAGCGAGAAGGGGGATGGCGTAAGTGGAAGCGGCCCGAGATGTCGCGAGCAAATGGAAGGTGGGCAACTTGAACGAGGCGTGTGGCTGTAGCGGCGAAGCGGCGCTGGCCCGGCGTAGGCTTTGGAGGGTTAGCAAGATTCGTGAGCGACATTTGGTGGCCCGAAAATTTGCATCTTTCCTCCGAATCAGTCCTGCTGCGGCTCCTTCCCCGTGCCGAATGCTTTTAACTTTGGCCAACTTCGTGCCTGCGGTCTTCTTGTTGGGCGAGGTTAGGTCTCGGTCAACATACTGGCGCGATTCCCTTTAGCAGTTGTCTACCCCGATGCAGGATGGCTGCTTTCACTTGCGCATCTCGCACTGTGAACGTGACCACCCGTGGGTGGTCTGGGTGCTGGACGCCATGGCGTCTCGCCCTAGTAATGTTTACCGGCATGGGAAATGTCATTCGAGCAAGAATCAACATTTGGAGCCGGTTAATGAGGTCCTCCCCCGCTCTTACGTCGGGCCGCACCACCACATTGTGGCTTCTCTCCTCGGCTCACGGAGCTCTCGATTTGTTGGGTCAATCACGCCCGCACAACGGGGAGTTGTTTGTTTGTCGACGGGGCATGAGGCCGCGGGCCTATGTTGGGGCAGGGGTGGCATGGAGCGGCTTGGGGGTGCAGTAGTAGATGGCCCTGGCTGACGCCTTGCAGACTCTTGGGCAGGTGGGACTGTCGTGGCAGGTATAGTGGTCTCTCCTTCCTGAAGCCGGGAGCTTAGCTCCTGCTGAAATTGTTGTTGTCTTGTCAATTCACGCATGCACCATTGCAATTGCTTATGAGCGTCTGCATTAAGGCCCTTGCCTTGTTCAGCAATGGCTGCCCTCAGCTCCTGCATCTTTTGACCTTGGGTTGCGGAGCTATGCTCCAGTTTCTGCAAGCGAGAGTTCAGCATAGGGTTCATTGCAGATGAGGCCACTTCTTGTGTCTCGACCCTACTTTGAAGGGCTCTCAATTGTGACTGGCTCTCTTCAAAAGCGACCTGGACTTTTCGCATCACAGTAGCAGCCTCCTCAGCCTCTGATCGAAGGCGGAAGATGGTTACCATTGTCTCCTGCTCAACACGTTGCTTGTCTTGTGTCATGGTTTCTATGGTGTTGTACAAGGAATCTATGCGGGCCTGCATGTCAGCAAGACTCTTCTTATCCTTCTGCCTTTCAGAGTGCACTAGGCGAAGGCCATCTTCCAGGTGCTGTATGCAGGTGCCTCTTGAGCAATTTGGGTGCGGAGGCCTGCATTTCCTCTGCCAAGCAAGCAATTCGAGCTCTGTTGCCCTCTGCCATTGCTTGAACTTGTTTCCAGTGCTCCTCAACTACCTGGTTTGGTGGTGGTGAAACACGGATACGGCTTGCCGCTAGGCTAGAGTATCTGTCATATGCCTGTCGAGCTATGCTTGTTGCACGAGACTTTACCCGCGCTTCCCTTTTCAGTGTGCACCTGTCAATTTTGCCAGTGTCATCTGGCCTGCGATTGGGGATGGCATCTATGTACTCTCCCAGTAGAAGTTTTGCTACCATGTCTGCGCTAGGTAGAGGGGACTGCGTATCAGCACCATCCACATGTATATCTGTGGGGTTGGATGAAGGGACGCAGGGCTCGTCTGGCTCTTCTATCACTGGAGTTGCCATGAATAGGGTGTCACCCTACAGACGCTTGTCTGAAAGCCTCCAAGCACTTTGCTCACGCACAACCTCTATCCTTTTACAGACGCCCGTCTGAAAGCTTCTACGTGTCAGAAGCAGGCGCAGGCTTCCAAGTGCAAGAAGCAAGTGCAGGCTCTTTCACCTTACAGACACCTGTCTAAAAGTGTTTAAGTGCATAAATCAAGCGCAACCTCTAGTGCAACCTCTGCCACCTTACAGATGCTTGTCTGAAATGAAAATAAGCAATGGTTTTCCCCCTTATAGACGCCTGTCTGCAAGGCTTCAGCATGTAAATGCTTTAATCCAAAGTGATTGGATGGTATCACACCCTCTGAATCCCGTCTTAAAATCGAGTTGCAAAAACTTGTTGTTTTCTCCTTTCAGGTCTTAAGCAAATGTGTACAAACCATATGTCTTTATAATCATCACAGAACAAGAATTCCAATGATATGCATTGCGCCCAAAACAGAGCTGCAGATCAATAGATATGAAGAAAAGTATATAGTGCTGAAAAATAGAACAATGGAAACCCTAAAGCCAGCACTGAAAATCTGTTGTTTTTGCTCTGAAATCCTATCCAAACATTAGCAACATAAAATATTTTTGAAAGAACTCTGAGAGAGCTTTCCAAAGATATAAATTTTATGAGAAACCGAGTCACAGAGAAAGAGATATAAACAAAAATGTAATGTGAACCACAAAGTGGTGGTGCAGGCTGTAAATCTGTGTTTTTGCTATGGAAACACCATTCAAACACATGCAAATCACATACCTTCAGAAAGATCACTGAGGGAGCTTTCCAACGTGACAAATTTCACTGAAACGGAGTTAAAATCCACCAAATACGATAAACAATATGTGGACAATACCACGAGCACTTCAGGGTTTTTTTGCGCCCTCAATTTGCAGCCAGAAAATTCGAGTTTTTGCAGAGGAAATATTATTGAAAACATATACAAATTAAATACCAATAGGAAGAAATCTGAGATGACTTTCCAATGCAATAAATTTCAGCTGAAACGGAGTTCCTGATCTCCAGATATGATCAAAAGTGTTTGGGCAGCACCACCAGCACTTCAGGGTTTTTGGGGACCCCAATTTGCAGCCCGAAATCTGTGTTTTTGATGTAAAATAATCAGTGAAACATATGCAAATTACATACCGACAGAAAGAACTCTGAGATGGCTTTCCAACTCAACAAATTTCGACTGAAACGGACTTTCAGATCTCCAGTTATGATTGAAAACGTGTGACTGGCTTTCAGAGCGCCTAGGGTTTCAGAGCGCCTAACTAGTTCTTACTCGTTCACTCAAAATGAACAAAATGAAAACACACAGGCTCCAAGAGAAATCGGAACCGTGCTCTGATACCAATTTGATACGATTAGCTAGTCTCCAAAGGTCTACTGCAAAAACAATCGTCAAGAAACAAGTCAAGTAAGCACAACTCCACCTGTCCGGGTAAGCTCTCCACCCAACCGGGTTGTCCTTGAGCAAGAGACTTCCAAAGAAAGGCAATAACGCAAGTTAGCCACTACAAATCCTTTGTAGCAAAAACATAAATTTGAGGAGGCTAGGCTTAGGATTTGGCTTAGATCTTCAATTGAGATAGAAACAAGCTTTCCCCCTCCCCATACGCTTACATAGTTGCCTCCTTATATAACATTCACTTCCCTTATAAAAAGGTAAAGGTATCCCTTAATAAGCCTTATTTGAATGACGTCCTTATATTTAGCCCAAGTCCCTTTTTAATACTAAAAGTACCCCTTTGTGCCCATCCATATAATAGATGCGTATCTTTCTTAGCTATAATAATAGTTTACTATCTTTTCTAAGGTTCTTAGATTAGCTTATAGTTTATAACTTGTCCTATCTTATATTAGATAATAATATCCTCCAATGGTTTGGCTAAGGATAATTGCTAACTTAACTTATTGTATATTCACTAAGATACTTGGGTCCAAGGGTTAACATAAACATTTACAGCTTTCTTTCTCATACTCTTGCTCCCGACAACCACTCCCCCGAGCGCCACCATATCAACTAATGTTATGCACTAGCACCTCTAGTGATAACCAACACATCAAAGGGGCGGATCCTTCAAGGAAATTATTATCCAGTGGGCCCCAACCTTTCCAGGCTTTATCCCATACCATCAATTCCTCCCCCTCCTCGAGATGCTTGCCCTCGAGCATGTGGAACACACCAATGTTGCCACGAGGAATTGAACCTTGGCTCTGATACCAAATGTTACGCACTAGCACCTCTAGTGATAACCAACACATCAAAAGGGCGGATCCTTCAAGGAAATTATTATCCAATGGGCCCCAACCTTTCCAGGCTTTATCCCATACCCCATAGACCATATCAACGTAAGGCAGCGAGAGCTCCTAAAAACTTACAATACATGTACAAAATTAACACCATTAAGTACATTTCCTCAAACCTTATAGTATTTTGCAAACCTCAATATACAGTATACAAAAACTTGTACAGGCATACCCCACAAACGAGGATCAGTGTGTATGGTCCAAATCGAGGAATAAAGGGCAAATATGCTTATCCAACAGCTCTCAATGCCCGGAGTAACCCCCCGTGTGAATATGCACCCAAACCAAAGGGGGTTTCATGGGGATTTTAATTTAAATGTGTTGGATGCTAAATGAGAATTTCCTTTTTTTTTTCCTTAAATTAATGAAACTTTTTGTAATCTATCAATATTAAGAAACTCATCATCCTCAATTATTCTAATAATGTTTGGCTCATGGAATCCATGCATAGACAAGGCCAGGTTATGGTTCAAAGGATTTATCCTCTTCAATACAGGTAGGTCCAAAGGCCTAGATATCTCCGAAGCCTCCAACACCTATTGATTAGAACGATTAGGAGTGATAACGCTCTCAAGAAGGTATATCGTCTGCATTAAAAACACACCTTAAGGAGACAAAAAAATAAATTCGGCAGCCTTGGGATGATCAATGCAGACCAAAGTGATGACTTCTAAGGTTTTTTGGAGAATTTTGAACAAGATGCACGAGTCCCCATAATCCCATCTTGTTTATCAATCTTTGCAAATGTGCATCTCTTTTGGGTCTCCAATCTGTTAGGCTACTTCTCCCTTGGGCTCTTTTTTACCTACTAACAGCATATCCTAATGCTTCATCATTTCTTAGAGGATTGCTTATTGCGTGAGAGACTGTACAATCTCTATTTTGTTTTCACTACCTTGCATACACTAGCTAAAAGAAGAATGACCCATTAGGAGTCCTTCAATCAAGGGCGTGTGTCAAAGCACAATAAATGTAAAGAAGATAGTAATAAAGCTTGTTGAAGGTTCCAAGGAAATGTCAAGAGCAAACAACAGTCAACCATTTGCGAATCGTCCGCAGAAATACCGTTGCGAAAAACATCCGATTAAAAATTGCCTCGGAGACTACAACATCATGTAGAAAAAATGAATAATAACTATGCCTCAAAGGTTACAGTGCGCCTGCCGAGTAAGTTAATCATAAGCATGCCTTGAGGCTACAGTGCCACACCGAGAAAAATGAAGAACAAGAATAAATGCACCTTCAAAGCACGTAGAAAAGAAAAGAAGGGGCTTGGAAGTTGCAGAGCAACCCATGAAATATAGAAAAATAGACAAAACTTCAAGAGAGCCAACCGACTGATAGGAAATGGAGTAGCTTAAAAAATGGAACAAAATAATGAGAGATGAGATGATCCACCAAGGGAGGGGGGACTGAGAGAACCTAGAATAGAGAAGAAGGAGAAATTTAGATCAATAGAATGCCAAAGAGGAATAAGCAGGAAAAAACTTGTATATAAAGGATGAACTGGAGTCAAAATAGTAGAGGACGTTCCTTGCCAAAGAATGGCGGACCATGATATTGTGGTATGTTCACCCGTTTTAGTTTCTATATCACAATTGTTTGATGAACCATAAACTTTCATGTTTAGTGCATCAAAACTATAAACGATTTAGCAGTAGAATGCACTAACTTTATTATTTGGTTTTGACTTGATTAAGGTTATAGATCACTATGTTGTGTTGTTCAAAGCATTCTAAATTGATTTGTTAACACCTCATGAGATTATAGCTTTTCATTTAGTGCTTTATTTAATAATTAATACTTTTCCATTCGTAATCACTGGTGTTTTGTTGTAAGCATTCCAAGTTAGTTAAATACCTTATTGTATTATAGCTTCACATGTAATGGTTTTTATATGTAGTAATTAACTTGATAAATCACCAATAGTTTCCCATCCAATATTTTGATATGGCACCATGCATATTAAAATCCACATACAATAGAGCAATCTATATACATCATATTCTGCCATGGAATCGAACCTCGGACCACCCAAACATGGCACAATACAAACTCTTATCGGAGATTCATAAAAAAGGGGAAGAAAATACAGAACAATGCTAGTATTACCTGGCATAGCAAGAACACAACATCCCATTTTCAAAAATTGGAACCAAAAAAATTTGGAGCAACAATTGGTGTAAAAAAGTGGAACTGACAAGTTATTCTAGTGCCCAAAATATTATATAAAACTTGAAGCTATTAATAGCACAAATCTAGTTAAAACAAAAACAATATAGCTCAAACATGAGTATAAAAAAATAATGAGATCGAGCCAAAATATTGATAATAACAACATCTAGAAAGCGTATGACTGATTTGTAAAAGACCTTCAATGCAATATAAGTAATGGAAGTTCAGATGGCCAGGCCTTACTAATTTGCAGAGGCACGAATAAGAAAGACTTTGGGCAAGGAAATTTAATTTACCTCAATGGTTCGTTTAGTCTAGTGGTAACACACTAGATCTAGCAACTATAGGTCTCAAGTTCGAGACTGCCCAGAATCGCACTCTGAACTGTTGGGTGTCAAAACCCACAGACGCAATGTAAAGTGGTTGGGGGCAGGACCCAGTGTGGTGTGTGGTCACATGTCCAGTTGGATGCTGCCTAGTGGCGTGACGTTAAAATACTATCTATCTATCTATCTTCTCTCTGAAATAAATGGTCAATGAAAATAGATTTGGGCGAACATGAAAATAAGGGAAAGGAATACTTGACAAAACTAAGCAATGACCCTAAGGAATCAGCTAAGGTTCTTGTTGGATATGAAATCACTTTGTTCAATGCTTAATCTAGTGATCTCTTTCCGAGGATCTTATTTATAGCCATAGGTCTTCCCGTAAGATCACTGCAGTTTCTCCGCGAGCCATTGTAAGATGGCCTATACTTGCTTCTTTGAGTCTGTCATAATCGCACACTCGATGAAAGAGCTTTACAAGCTGTGTTGTCCTTCTTCACCCACGTGGTATTGCTGGATCAGGTAATCTTATTGGCATAATGGTGTAAGCCTGCTTTGGAAATGATTCGCGATCATGTGCCGCGCAACTCGGTGAACGAATAAACAGGTATGCCATGTTGTATCCGAGATCACGCACAAAGATAAACTAATAGTAGCATAAAACATGATGTATATTAATAAAGCCAAAGAAGATCACATGCTTCTCAAACTTGAGCAAAAGATTCACTTTTAATATCAATAGAAATGTAATAATCATCCATTTAAGAAATATCAAACTGTTATGGTGCTCCTTATAGCTCATATCTTGAACAATACTGGTCAATTTCTAGTAAGTCAATCTCCAATAAGATGTTCGACTAGATATTGGGCAATTTTTAGTCAATCTCTAATGAGATCTTCCAATTTCTAGTAAGTCAATCTCCAATGAGATGTTCAATTAGATATTGGCCAATTTCTAGTCAATCTCCAAGGAGATTTCAAGCCTTAAATCTTCTCTTCATTTCATCTATTTTTGGATATTATTAAGGGGTCATAGTACTGTTATCCTATGAGGCTCTGTATTGGCTGTAAATTTCTGTCTCTTTCAGCATGCTTTCATATCAAAAGCATAAATTTTGCTTTGTACTTGAAGTTTTATAATTAATGACAAAACCAACTCTTGCTTTCAAAAAAAAAACAAGGTGCTACGCACGGAGGGTTGCCCTCCATGGCCGGAGGGTGAAGTGTCTTAAATCATAGTTTAAAGTCACGTTTTAATAATCAATTCAAATTGCTACTTCTAGAGAATAGAATACTTGATACCATGACTTTCACATTAGAAAAAGCAAGCAGCAGCAGGAAGGTCACCAGACCAAAAGAAATATGTTTTTCACTGCAATACCTGAACTCATTACTTAATATATAGTAGATTTTAGCTGAAAATCACATGCAATTGGATTAAAACCAGAAAGCGAAAACATGTACACATGTGCATAATTCTAAAACATTTATCAAAGGAATCCTCAAAGTGATCTCCTTACCTACAAAACTATTTCTCTCAAATTCTCCCCTCAAATTAAGATGCAAAGACAAGTGCTGGCATCCTACATTTGACAATAAAATAATCAAAGACATTAGAGACAAAAGAGATCATAAAAATTTCAACTCAAGAACTATGGCTGACAATCTCTATACACTCGACATGCCAGAGACCATGTATGCCACTATCCATATTCAAGAAGACCTCAACAAAGATGGTCATGGGAAAGATGATTAACTAATTGCAACTGTTCGTGTCACAACTGTTTGTACCCCATTCAAGGCCTTGCTCTTGTCTTTTTTCGAGAATACTCCAATACACTTTTGTTCCTTGTCGATAACTGGCACGCCTAATATTTCTGTGAAAAAATGATCTATTTCCTCAATCAAATTCTTTTGGGGTGGGGGGTAAATAATCTTGGACAAAACATCTACCAAGAAAGTAGAAGGCTATGCCTGCATAAGATGTTCACACTAATTGTTATTGTTTTACCATTTAAAAGACATGACCACCTTAAAGTTTCCTCTGCTTGGAAAGATAATCTAGAGTGAGAAAAATTTGGATGGCTAGTATTTGGGTCCTTATTGTCCTAAGAAATAGCCAAGCATTCAAAAATATAATAAAATAAATGTGAGACCTTTAACTAAGAAAATTAAAAACTTAAAAATTTACAAACTTTAACCAGTCCTAGAGCTTTACATTTAAGAAATATGACCACCTTAAAGTTTACTTGATGCAGCAAGGTTGTTCTAGCAATTTAAAATACAACATGCACCAATGTGTATATTCCAACTACTTATACATAGAAAGGTATTATTGGATATCCACTAACTAGTTGTACATAGAAAGGTTATTGCACTTCATAACAACATTGGCGAAATGAACATTAGATTCTAGCCAAATCTTTTATTACATTGTTATAATAGTCAAGCATCATATCATGATGGTATGAAGGTGATTGAATGAAGTCACAAGTGTGTAGTGTATAAGTGTGTAGTGTATGATTCTGTTTATCATCTCACGTAGCACGCAAGCTTAACCTTTTCGTGGGGGCACAATTAAGAGGGGAGAAAATATTCCAAGTGATATAACCAGCATTGATGATCTAGTGTTAAGCTATGGCCAAAAGACATGGAAGCTCTTTTGTCATCCTGCCATATATACAATACAAGAGAACACAACTAGACTACAACTTGCATTCTTCTAATGCGAGATTTCCATTTACACAAGAATCTCAGGCGTATGAGCTTCATAATTAACTGGTTTATACCTATACCAGTGAGCACAAAAAACAAATAGGGCAAAGTTAATGGCAAAAAGGATTGCAAGAAGCCAATAGAAGTAGTCTAGATGACCCTTGTTGAGGTTATCGCCAAGCCAGCCACATGTCCATCATGAGCAAAGGGTGTTATGAACCACCAGAACCAAAATGTCGCTCATGTAATCGCCAATAGCAAAGAACACTTGAGAACAGGGGCAATCGGCTATGCTCCTTATGTTTTCGTGAAACCGATCATGGAAGAATTCATAGTGCCCAATTGCTATGAAGGCTTCAGCTAGTCCAAGCAGCATAGATTGAGGAACCAGCCAAAAGGCAGAGTAGGGCGCTGTAATTTTTGGATGGTATATCAAACCAGCATGTATTGCAGTTTCCCTCCTATTATGCTTCACAAAACCAGCCACCACCATGGCAATGATAGATATAAACAAGCCGATCCCCATACGTTGCAAGAATGTGACTCCGCTCGATGCCCATAAATTTACGCACAAATGTGCATGAAAACTCTATCATAAAGAGGAACCCAAGCAAGTAGTGTGATGACACCAAATACATGGAAAGATTCATGGGGAATTTGAAAGTGAGAACCAAGATGCTTGTTCATGGTCCTGGTTTGCCTCAATGTGAAAGTAGATTGCTGAGAATGAGCAAGTTGAATATAATCCCTGTTGCCCAAATGGGAGCTGTCCTTATAATGCACTTAATCTCCTCCACTTGCCGCATTTAACAAAGCCTTTATCGCAAAGCACCTTGCCATCAGGACCAACATCTTCTGTTGTTTTCACTGCTGCCTTGTCTAGATGCAAATGCATACAACATATAAGACACTTCAAAGATCTTATGCATTACTTCAATGGTACACTTCAAAGATTAAACACAACATTACTTAAGCAACATCTGATACATCTGCAGAACATGAAAGTAATATAGACCTGAATTGATCCGTATGCTTCGTTTTGCGCTTCCTTGCTTGATGAGCTCACAATGGTTTAACATATCGATCAAGTGGTAGACGCATTTTCTTTTTATGAAATGCGCGACTATGACTTGTGCAAGTCTTGTAAAAGGGCTTCCATTGTAATTCACATGGCGGTATACAGGGGATCCAATCACAAAGACAATCAAGGAGATCAACATGGCTATAGGAGGGATGCCAAAACCCCAAACCCAAATTATGTTCTCCTCAGATATACACAATGACAAAGGATAGATAACAACACCGCTAAGCCAAGCCCAAAATAATACCAATCGAAAAAAGCTGAAAGACTGTTTTTTCTACTTAGGATCATTGGGATCAAACTGATCTGCTCCAAAAGCAGCCACACATGGCTTGATGGGTCTTGCACCCATTGCAAGGGTCAAGGACTAATTTAATACTTGGCTCATAGGGCGTGCCAGCAGGTTTACAAGCATGCATGTAAGCAATGCGGGTATATTTACTTTGTGTTTAGTGAAACAAAGGTAGAATGTTGCCATGCTTCAACACCAAGGCGTAAATGAAGTAATCCGAGACCCAGAACTTCAAAAAAAAGTTTAAGGCCCTTCCAAAGTCTCAATTTGGGCAATTGGATGTGACAAGAAAAGAGAGATAGGACCAAGGTATTTGCTGGGCATCCTGCCTGCAACACTTCGCTTGAGACAATCATGGCAATCCTGCCAAAAGAATCTCACGGCACTCCAAGCATTCCTGCATTTGTGCCGCCATGGGAGTCCTGTCAACGTCACGACCCCCAAGCCATGCACTCTCTCGATCTGTTTAGGGTGGCTTTGATACCATGATGGAATTAGTCAAGAAGTAGAGATGCAAGAACTGGAATACGTCTTTATTGAAAGAGAAGATACCCTGCCAAGTGCACCTAAATGTCAAGAGAAGCATTGAATGTACGTAAACATTCTCAGAACATATAAGAATGTCCGAACTCTTCGCATTGAGAGCAATGTCGGCACCATTGATGGCCCATCTAAACACCATAAGCATGGTTTCCTCAACTGTGCAACCACAAGGGATGAACTTCATTGAGGAAACACACGAACACGTGGGAACCACGATAAGATCCAACATGATCCAACATGCTCTCTCGCCGCTTATGACCAAAACATATGCTCCCGAGATGCGCCGTGAGATAGAGCATAAGCACGTCAATCTAATGGTAGATACAATAAAGTCAACTTACCTCGCTAAAAGGGTAATTCCTCCCAAAGACACCATACAAACAATTTTGTAGTCCTGGATAGTGCATCCATCATTTGGAAGTGGCACCTCATCCGTAGAATATACTCATTTAGATCCGAATAATCAAATGCGCATAATTGCTCAACTTGTGTATCCTATATAGACATGCTACGTCAACAAAGGAAGGGCCAAATACTAATGCTTCAAGGATTTGAGGCAAATGTTTCAAGATTTCAATTATGTGTGCATCACCGCGGCCAAAAACAAAGAAAATTTCTCCGAATAGAGACAAAAGGCGCAGATACCAAGGTAAAATTGACTGCATTGCATTTAAGAGAAAAAGATGAAGGTAAATGTCTATCAGACTATTTCTAACACCTAATCTGGTTAAGTGTTCATCTGTCTGTGTGGGTATAGATAAAAATCACGGATCACTCACCTATCAATTGAGGCTTTCCATTTTAAAAGATGTAATCTTTTCTCTTAGAACCCCTTCCAATGGCTCAAACACCACTTGATCTCGAAACTCCCACAAAGATTCCGCCTAAAATCTCTATCGCCATTATGCCTGCATAGATCCACCTCTATATTGTCAATAGCTTTATTGTTAATAGCTTTTACATCCAATACTTTTCGTTCAACCATGCTTGTTCAAATGCCTGGGATCAATCTCTAATTCAGCTCAAAGCCAACACAAATGAAAAGGTTTGAATAGAAATTCTCTATTTTGCAAGGTGCACAAAACACGAATGTTTTAACCCCGGGCTACCTATGCCAAACCGGCTTACGCAAGACGGTAAATCGACGCCAAAATCATAGCTATGGAGTCGGTGATTCTGCATGTCTGGCCACAGGATTCGCAAGAAGCCTGTTTTCAACAACATACTATACATGCCGAGGCCACGCAGCCCAGAGACTAGGAATGTCTGACTCATTGTGTTGCACATAATGAAATGCAGAGTTTGAGGATCTGCAGCTGAGCCAGCTTGTTGTGATCCAGCATGATCTACAGCATGCAGTATCAACTTTCGCCATCGCCACTTACAAGCTAGAGTCCTCTAACTAGCCCACCTCCAGAGAGTGCCTGTTCTTCTAATGCATCAGCTAGTCTTACTTGGAAAAATCTCAAGGTTTCGTTCCGAAACAAAAACAATGCTCATGTTGTTTTAGAGGGGATCACAGGATAGAGCCATGTTGGTTGCTCAATACCATGGGTCCTTCTGACCCGCTTAAATAGTTCGAACAAATGCCCCCAAAGAATAGGGTGACCGCCAGTTTCATCGGGCAAGAGGTAAGTTTTGAGTTTTTCAGATATTCTAGGAATATACTGGCATATATCAAGAATATGCCAAAAACCCACACAAACAAGGGATTGCCCCCCTAGGGGCAACCCAAAAAAAAACTCCAATGAGATTTGTCAATTTCCAGTAATTCAATCTCCAATGAGATGTAATTAGGTACTGGCCAATTTTTGGTCAATCTCCAATGAGATTGTGAATATCATATTTGTCAAATTTCTTACTTGCAATAACATATTTATCAATCTTCAATAAGCATCTCTAATGAGATACGGCAAGAAGATAGAAGAGTCCTTGCCAATGGACAAATCTTTTCTTGAGGCATGGGCAAGTGTTCGTAGAAAAGCGAGAATGGATAAGGAAAGAGAAAGCTTCAATCATTTTGGGAAAGAAGGCAACCTCTTCACAATGATAAGTTATGTGTACCAAAGTCATCAAGAGCAAGGAGATTAATACTTTCTGATACGCATAATAGTCCAATAGTTGGTCATGCAGGTTTTTATGAATACTTACTTCAAAATCAAAAGTAGCTATCATTGACCACATGAACACGAGCAGATAGCAAGGTGTATTTGATAATGTCAGCTATGTTAGCGCACAAAAAGCAAAGCAAATCAAAATTATAGGAGCATTGAATCGCTTTACCGTCCAATGTCCGTGATGCCAAATTGAGGTGGTAACCATGGACTTCATAACAGTTCAAAAATAGCAAAGAGCCATGATGCCTTAATGGTGGTGGTCGATATGTTATCAAAGATAATATATTTCTTGCCTTGTCAAACTACCAATGCAACTTTAGATACCACGTTGCTTACTGGGAAAATCTTCATATTGTTCGGGATGCCTCGAGCAATTGTCTCAAATGGGGACCCAAGGTTCATAAGTACTTTCTGGAAGGACTTCTTCAACACGATCCAGACAAAACTGTCGATGAGTACCTTGTATCACTTGAAACATATAATCAAATGGAGCGAACCAATCGAATATTGGAGGACATGCTAAGAAATTATGTGTGGAACAAGCATACCAAATTGGAAAACTATATCCATTTGGTTGAATTTGCATATAATAGCACCAAGCAAGATTTATCTCAAATGTCCCCCTTTATGATTTAATACGGCTATCAATGCCTAACGCCAGACAGTTGACGCAATCGCGTGTCCAAAGTGGAAGTTTCCCAAGAGTTGTTAACCAATATGCAACAATGAGTCAAAGGAATTCGAGGATATCTTCTAGCAGCTGGAAGTCGACAGAAGAGCTAGCAGGCAGGCATAGGTCTGTAAGAGAATTCAAGGTAAGAGAAAGTGTTTGGCGTAGGATAAAATCAAGTAAACGAAGCTCCGCATTGGAAATTGCACGAAGCTTGCTCAAAGGTGGGCTGGACTATTCAAGATAGTGCAAAGAATAGGTAACCAATCCTATAAGTTGGATCTCCGAGCTCACTTGAAAGTTCATGAACTTTTCCATGCCAGTCTTCTTAAGAAGCACACTCCAAACTGAGGAAGTATTGGAAACACCAACATTGTTGGAAATGATCAAGAACAATTTGAGATTGTTCCTGAAGTACTTCTTGATAGAGCATTTTAGAAAACAAGAAATTCCTCCAATACTTAGAAAAGGAAGGAAATAGAGCTTGAGCAAACAAAGTTAGTCTATCAAGCTAGTGCACAATATAGCTTAATAAGTACCCCATATTGTCATAAGGAGTGGTAAAAAAGATCGCCGCAATAATATATCTTGTAAGATATTAATTTGTCCCCATCTTTAGAGGAAAACTATGTAATCTTAGATTCGATAGATAGATTCGTAATTCCATAAATCATAGGCCACTATGCGATCAAAACCATCACAACCAAAGGATTGATGCCCGGGTCGAACTTTAGGTCAACTTCACGATCAACCTATAGTCAAATTCCCAAGTAACTAGTAATTAGCCCTTTGTTTGTTATAGGTCGGCAACTTAAAGATGTTGCTATGGGCCCCTTTGAAAAATATGCATGTTTGCCTATAATTTCGCCGAACAATTTGTTGTTTTGTTGTTTGAATGCCATCGATCCGAGCCCCTGACGACATTCTAGAAGGAGCGAGCATGCATGTCTTGCATGCATGCATGCCTTCTCCGAGATCGCTATATTAGGCGGGTTCTTCATTAACGCCTCATCGGCGCTTCCTCTTCTCTCTAAGCATACCCTATTCTCTATTTCTTGAAACCATGCAGGAGGGGGCTTCTCCTTGCTTTGATTGACCGGTTGGCGCTTCTTTCATGCCGTGGCATGTCCTTTCTGCCTTGTCTCTTCTTTAGCCATAATCCTTTGACCTTCGCCCTCGATCCCGCTTTTGATATGGAAGTTCTCTTCTATTCTGGAGGTTTTTTGTCGTTTTCATTTGAGCTCCTTCTAGAATGCCATCGATCCGAGCCCTCGATCGACATTCTAGAAGGAGCGAAGCATGCATGTCTTGCATGCATGCATGCCTTCTCCGAGATCGCTATATTAGGCGGGGTTCTTCATCAACGCCTCATCGACGCTTCCCTCTTCTCTCTCAGCATTTATTCTCTATTTCTTGAAACCCACCCTCCCCTTAATTGTTTAATGTATTTGTCGCCTGCACGCGTGACCAGCCCCTATTTGAAGAGGTTTTATTTTGTTGTCGCGTGCACGCTGCGGATCAGCCCCTCCACTTTGGGAGGTTTGTTTTGTCACATTTGTTCTCGCGTTGGTGTTGTGCGTACAGTTGGTAGCCGGCGGCGCTTCGACTTCTCCATTCGTGGGTTTTGGGAGCGAATTTTCATTTTACGCTTGTCCAAGCCCTTTCGAGGGCTTATCACTAGGGTTTTTCCTCGAAAACCCGAAAGGGCGGGGTGTTTTAATCCCCGTGATAAGCTTTCGGCAGGTACACAAACAAACATCTATTAGCATTGTTTTTCATAGGGTCCAAGTTGTATAATTGGACGTTTCCTTTATTTTTCTTCATGGGTAGTTCGCATGTGCGCGGCTAGGGAGGTTTTTGTCGTTTCATGCGAGCTCCTTCTAGAATGATATGTTACAAATGATTAAGTCTCAACGCAAATTCATTTTATTGTTGAATATAAATGGCAAGATTACAGAAAAATTGAAAGCTTGATTATACAATAATTTGATGCACTTTTCTTTTGAAATCGAGAACATTGAGCAGCCGACATAATATATAGGGCAATTACATTAAATAATTATGCCACATGACAATGGCTATGCCACTTAAAATATCTTGCATAGAGTGGAGAGGAATTTATATGTGTCAACTTGCATTGTGCAAATTGACATTCTAGTTTTTGCCCGTAATAATAACCCATTCAATTGTTTTAGGGGTATGGTCTATAGTCTCAAGAATGGTGATTAATACATCCATATCAAATCCCCTTGAACCCCGTATTATTATGCTGCATATGAACAACTCCAAACTTTGAAAAACAATTTGCAATGCCCCTAATTAACATGGAGAGATTCTGTGGTACATTAATGTTGCACCAACATGTATCCGCACTCAAAGATGTTTCCCTAGTTCTAAGATTACGGCATCTTGGTATTTCTTAGCTAGGGGGCGCATGCCGGATCGTATATTTTATGCCTAAGGGCATTCATTAGAGCAATAACGATAATATTCCATGGGAATTCCATTGTTTGAGATTTATTTTTTCACAAGTTCTTTCTTACCGTGGGACAAATGGTTTAAATCATTGTTTCATCGTCTCAACGTATTTTTGATAGGTCTAAGGTATTAGGAGCAATAACGTTGAGACAATGAAACAACGATTTAAACCATTTGTCTGGGTAAGAAGAACTTGTGAAAAAAATGATAAATCTCAAACAATCGAATTTACGGTTGCAAATGAACTCTGCTTCATTTCTTCTAAATTAGCAGGCGAAATATTGATCCGAACATCAGATTAGCATTCAATGGACAATTTTTTGCTGCGTATGATGAAGAAAGTTTTGCAAATTTAAACAAAACTTGCTCTGGCAAATGGAAGATGACCTGAAGCAACCTGAAGAGGGATTTTGCAGATTTGGGATGAACTAAAAGGTCGGGATGGAACTAAAAGGTCGGATGTGGGTATGAGAGTAGTGACGGATCACCCAGATTGCCAGATGGAACTAAAAGGTCGGGATGTGGGTATGAGAGTAGTGACAAATCACCCAGATCGCCAATTTCAGTTCTATTACCTAGAATCTAATTTTCGAGCCCTCCAAGTCTTGAGTTTTCAAAAATTGAGCATGGATTTCCAAGCCATCTTCGTCTTGCAGCGATTTTTTCCAGCTTTTGCCAGTAGAAATAAGAAAAGAACGCGTGTTATTGGAAATACTTGTTCTGAAGTTACTTTTGCTGCAAAAATAATAGAGATCTTCTTTTCAAATAGAAGATAACTTATGGAATCCTTTGGGATAATAAGAGCATCCCGACGACCAAGTAGGTATCTTCTTTTTCAAATAGAAAATAACTTATGAATCCTTTGTAATAAGAGCATCCCGACCAGGGCCCACCCCAATGAATCTAAATGGCACACCTCTTCTATCCTTCTTACATATGTCTGCGCAGCTAAAGGCAGGTCGTTAAATTTTCTCACTTTGCTTCTGTCAGACCTCCCACTAGGTAGAACTTCATATTTAACCTGCAAAAGCATTAATCGACATGTATTAAAACCGTTGTTCATGTATTTCCGCTTCATGAGGTTATCTATAACCACAAATGATCTTAGAGAAGGAAATTGAACTGAAATCTAACTTTACGCATGCCATGCTACTTTTATTTAGATCAAGAAACACATACCTTCACTTTGCCAAGAACCTCAAGGTCTGCGGATAGGAAGAGATTTGCTTTCCAGAGTGGTCCTCATATGCAATACCTAGTTTCAACTTAGGAAGGTACGAAAGCACATCAAGGTTTGTAAAACTGAGTGATATGAAGCCATTGATTTCACAAGAATACTTCAATGCAATCATACCCAACCAGCCACAACATCGTATGCGACCGGTAGTTGTTCCATATTCATAACCTGCAGCTTTGAAGTTCCTCTGCAGCATTCTCAAACAACTCAATAGGATAAGAGCCAGCTCCAACTCTTGTTGTGTAAGCTTTTGCCTGCAAGGACACAAAGTTCCATATTATTTCTACTATGAGTTCAAGTTCTACTGCACCCATGCTTCGTGAGAAGCACATCAAATGAACCTGGACGGATAGGATTGTTGCTAAAAATGGCATGGCAATCATGGTTTGATGTGTCCCACAATCAATTGAGCGGACCCATTCCTTGGTCAGCTGCGAAAGTGTGTATCAATTTGAGAGCATTCAAAATTGGAACCTGCACTATTGCCTTGTGTTCCCATGCTCATATGTTAGATGGGTGCTATTGAACTCGTTCTCCCATTGCACATGGAATTGCGCTATATATGTTTCAATGTAGATTAGGTATAAAGCGCCAGAGATTATGACATCTTCAAATCCATCTGCTGGCGGGTTTGCACTGACTTGGCATTGCGCCCCCAATCGCCTTTGGTGATATTATTGAGTAGTAAGCAAATGTTCTATATGCATCTTGGTAATTCAGATGTCAATAGGTTCATTTAATGTATTTCTCACAGAAGCATGGGTGCAGTAGAACTTGAACTCATAGTAGAAATAAAGCAAGGTAAGTCCTTTGAGATCTCCAGGAAGTCTGTATGTAAATTTATTGTTTGACAAATCTAGAATTGTAATATTTGTAAATTAACAATACATTTTAGGAATTGTGCCTTCTAGATTATTGTATGCCAGGTTGAGGTAGAGAACAACATCAAGATTGCACAATTTCGAATTGCTGAAATCTGCCACAATGCGGTTTCATTGCCAAACCCCAAGCTTGGAATTCGTCGTACCAACTGATTATTTTGTAATTGTATGAATGGGACCTCTGAAACATTGATGCCAGATGGTATCCTCCATTAAGCCTGTTATTATAGAGTGACAAATAAAGCAGAAATTTAAGTGATCTGTTTACCAGCTCAATAGGTATCCCACCTGCCAATTTATTATCGTCCAGATGAACGTCCCTAGAGTCTTGCTTAAATCTGGAAAGCTAGCTGTCAGACTAATGTTTGAGAGGTGCAAAATAGCGAGTGATGAAAGATTAGCAAACTCATTTGGCACATTTCCAGTCAAATTACGATCTTCAAGGTTAAGTATACATTGCTTAGCTCAATTGGAATACTACCTAAATGGTATTCCTCCATTAAGCCAGTTGTTATAGAATGACAAATAAAGCAGAAATTTAAAAGATCCATTTCCCAGCACAATAGGTATCCCACCTGCCAATTTATTATTGTCCAGATAAACATGTCCTAGAGTCTTGCTTAAGTCTGAATGTTACCTGTCAAACTAATGTGTGAAAGGTGCAAAATAGCGAGTGATGAGAGATCAGCAAGCTCATTTGGCACATTTCCAATCAAATTACTATCTTCAAGGTATAAGTATACAAGAGCAGAACATTTGCTTAGCTTAATTGAATATTACCTGTTAGTTTATTATCGAATAGTGACAGATGGCGTAAGCAAGAAAGGTTGCCCAACTTGCGAGGGATACTGCCTGACAAATTATTACCATGAAAAATTAAGTCTTGAAGAGCAGAGCCATTGGTAAACAATCCACTCGATGCTACCGGAAATTTTATTTCTATACAGATTCAAGGATTGGAGGGCAGAACAGTTACCTAACTCCTTTGGAATATTGCCTATCAGATGTTTCCAACCAAGCTTCAACCACCGAAGGGCAGTGCATTTGCCTAGCTCCTTTGATATGGTACCTATGAGACCCTTCTGATTGAGATACAAATATTGAGAGCAGAACATTTACTCAACTCCCCTTGGAATATTGCATACGAAATAATTGTCACTAAGATCAATCCCATCAAGACCTGTGCATTTGTCTTGCTCAACTGGAATGTTGCCTGCAATGCTATTCTCACTGAGATGTAGGTACTTGAGGGCGGAGCAGTTGTGGAACAACCCACTTGAAATGTTGCCAGATAAGTTTTATAAAAAGAGACACCTTTAAGAGACAGTACAAGTTACCTAGATCCCTTGCTATAGTCCCTGTTAGCGTTACTCTTCAAAAATCAAATACTTGAGACAAGAACAGTTAGCCAACTCGCTTGAATGTGACCTGTTAATTCATGGATAAGAGCAGAAAGCGAACCAACACATGCATCAATTGAACCATTTAGACTATTAAAACTTAATATCGTATACTGCAGACCTTGGCATTTGCATAATTCATCTCCCAGTGCTCCAGGCAGAGGAGGAATAACAAGTAAATCCTCTCCATTTGCACATTAAACTGCTATTCTTTGCATTCCAATCTGATTATATATCCAGTCTGACAATGTACATTGTCAGACTGGAATGCAAACAATAGCAGTTTGATGACCTGATTATGCTGATGTGATCACTCTCTTCAGGATCTCCATCAATATTATCTTCAGCTTCAGAATTTTCAGCAACATTAGTGATCTCAGGGCATGGTGCTTCCTTGCTAGAGCTCACCAGCAGTTGTAAAGAATCTTTAACTCCAGTCGGCATACTCAATCCAGTATGCTTCTTGGCTGTGAGAATTGGTGCAGGTATTGCTGAGTCCAGATTATACCTCTCAACAATCTCTTCCAAAAATTGCTTGGTAGGTTGGGCAACCGATTCTCCGTCCATTCTACACAAGGCATTAAGATCCAGGCCAGCTCTTCTAAACAGATCTAAGAGCTAGGCTCTTGTAATTCCCCTGTTCGGATATGGTTGATTCACAATCACAGGAGCAGTTATTTAAAATGAAAATTCATACAGCAGGCAGGAGTATCACAAATAAGCGGCCACAACACTTAGAAAATAGAGAAGGCATCCGCTTATGTGTTCCAGCTAAATTTAAAGCCCAAGAACTCTAGACGATGCAGCCGTGTTTCTTTTCCGGCAGAGATTTGAGCAAAGGGAGCAAAGCGACATACCTTTTTGCATGCGGATTAACATCATGAGAGGGCTGGTCCGGGTGTGCTATCCGGTAGAACAGTGAGCATTTATTTTTCTATTGCCAAAAGTCGAAAAATTCTGATCTAAAAGTTAAACAGAGTGTGCCTTTAGTTATTACAAGAAACACCCCGGGGCTTAAATTCCGGGGTGGAAGCTGTGCCGACGCTTCTGCGCAGTGAAAAACGGCAAGAATGTCGGGTTAAACGCGATTCTCTCGGGTGAAATCTGTGTTTATGTACAGAATGCACAGTAAAAACTGCCGTAAAAACTTCACTGTTCGTAACCCAAAAAGCGCCCGACATTCTTTAAAAGAAGATATGCCACGTGTTAACGCATGATTGGCGGACGCGGCAGAATTTCGCCTACCCTGTTTTTACGTTAGGGCAAAGGCCCCCTGGCCTGTTTTCTGCCCGGTCGGCCAGCTTTCCCTGGCAGAAAACAGGCCAGGGGGCCTTTCCTTTATACAAATGACGTCCACCTAGAAGTGGAGTATCCCTTAACAACTGTCCCAGTTTTATAGCTGAAATCAAATCTCAGCCATTGGTTGGGTAGGTGGATCAACCTTCACGTCATTTTCTTGAATCATTCTTTTGGCGTAATGACAAATCGCCTCAAGGAAACCCCGCAGAATCCGGGCCAAGCTTTACATTGACGTCAGTAAAGGAAAGGGGTCGCATTCTGTTGCCGTTACGACTCAAGATCGGATTGGCTGTGGGACCCACAAGAATGCCTTCCCATTTCCATTCCACATAACGTAAAGTTTTGATAGGAGGAATTAAATGTCCCAATCGTGGAATCCCATCCTAACACGTGGTTAGAGTTCTAAACCCTCAATGCCACTAATCTTCCCTCGCCCCAAATTTTCACTTGCATTCTCGCAATTTTACTTGCATTTTTGCTCTTTTTACCAAAGATTCTAACCGCTTGTTACCCGGCAGATTTACGCACTTGCTCCTACCCAAAGTTTCATAACAAAGAATTTCATTCTAGTTTCAATTTTCTGGCTAGGCATGCCGCCACGCCGACGCATGTCGGCAAGCCTTCCACAAAATTGGAACTAGAATGAAATTTTGTATACATCATTGAACGCACATAAACACCTAGTTTATTATGCCAAATGACCATAAACACTAGCTTGTTATGGAAACCACTAGAAAACCACCATAAACCTCTTGGGGTTTGTTGAACGAGGGATAACACCCTGCTCCGCAGTGTTACCCCTCATATTTCCAAAAAACGCACCCATGTTTATATATACAAGAAATTTATCCCTACAGCCAAGGCCACCGCCAACATTTCTCCTTTCAAATCAAGGGGATTTTGGCGCTTAGTTGAAAGATTCCTCACCAAGTTTCCCTTTATCTAAGTATGTTGCATTTTTTTCAAAATTGTTGGGACTCCAAGGAAGGATGATTATGCGCATTGAACATCATCGAGCATGACATTACTCGATTCTCAGAGGTTTTACAACCCCCATTATAGCTGCCGCATACATATCTCTTTGCCCACTGAGTGTTGTCTGAAATCTTCTACTTGTCAGAAACAATGGCAACTGCATCCTGTAATGCAAATAGTTATGAGGTAAAATAGTCCTATTGTTTTTGTTTTTCTATGGCAGATATGGCAATTGAAAAGGATCTTTCCAGACAATTCTTTTGCTTGTTTGATGTTTGTTTGCTTATTCTTGCTTCAACATTTATTTCCTTTTTCAAATAATGATTCTTATATTTTGCTTCACAAATCCATTAAAGCCATACATCAAAAACCACATGCAAGTTCCCACACGAATGGCGCGATTTGTAGAAGTATTTTAGTTGTCAAACCACATGCAAATTCCCATATGCGGTCTGTGGAAGTATTTTAATTGTTGAAGAAGCTACTGCTTCTTGCCGAGATCGTAAGGGCGATTTCCTAAACGTCAAGTTGTGATTTCTAAAGGCACTTTTTCTGGGATAACTACAGAAATTTTACCCGTAGCAAATTTTCAAGTTAATATATGAGGCTATTAATTTCTATATTGTGAACTACAACTTCTCTACCTAAATAAATCTCCATCACGCTTTTACTGAGTAAAACTTTATTTTTACCGCTTCAATGCCACCTTGGAGCACCTAGTTTCATCATTATAATGGTTCCACGATCGCAGATTTTTTTCAATACCTTGACAATTTTGATTCCAAGGTTAAGGAAGGAAGGAAGGAAGGAAGGTACTTTTATCGCCCACGGAGACCAATCGGCCTATGGGACCCAATACAAAAAACGCGTGCTTGATTATCGCCTCGATTAAAAACCCCCACCAAGCGGGTTTTCGAGGGAAAACCGGCAAAGAATCACCGACAAACGTACGTAATCATATAAAATGCGTAAACATCCCAATATATACAAATATGCACCACCCCCGTAGTGCCTAGTCACGGACAAACAAAGGGGCAAATGTGACCTCAGCAGTCCAAGCACTCCTCGATGTATGACCCTGTGGCACGCATCGACGGCGTGTTCATCGCCAAAATGCAAGGGCACGCGTCCACCGCATTTTAAGGAGCGATCGGCCCCATCCGACCAACACCGGGCAACTCGAAAGTGTGAGACTCATCCTCAATGGCACCCGCTTGACAAAGACCGACAGAGCTCCCTCGTCGGCGGGTTCCCCAATCCCCCCGCCCGCCTCGACGCGAAGATGGTGGGCACCGCGCGAATGGAGGCAAATGAGTCCGCTGTGGGCAAATGGGAACGCAGTGTAGAGCGTGGCCCCTGCTAACACCTGGTTGATGTGCCCCTTGTAATGGGCCATTTTGACCGCTTCTAGAGCAATAGGGTCCCGTGAGCTTGCCCAGAAACAAGCATCTAGGGTAATTCTCGCAGTCGCCACGATCGGGTCACGCGCTTCAACAGACGATTCAGGTTCCCCGCACGCTCCATCCGGCGAACCACCGATCTCTTACCCTCCAACAGTTCTAAGTCACGCACTCATGGCCACAGTAAGCTGTAAAGGAGCCGAAAGCATCACCCATAGTAACCACTTTCCAAAATAGACGATGTGTCTATCAAGGGCTGCTCACCAAGCGCAAGAATCCAGCCTCGCAGCGTATCCGATAGGGGACAAGGTTTCACCCCGCGTGCTCCGTAGGTTAAAATGCCTTCGCACCCCTTCCCAAGTCATTCCAGTCGCCAAGAGACGCACCGCCCCCAAACCTCGACTCGCATGTAAGGACAGCTCGACTGCCCTGAATGATGTGACCGATGGCCCCAATCATAGCTCGCCTGGTGATCATTGTTCTCACATGGCATAAAGCCGCCTACCGGCTGCCACCAGCCGGATAGATGCTTCCCGCCAGAGCGAACAGGAGGGGAACTCCACCCCTAGATACTTGTAGGTGGGCGGACGCCCACAGTCGCCCCCGATATGTGAGTGCAGGAGGCATGCGGCGGACGCGAAGAGGATATGAGAACCTCCTCGGTCTTGGCCGATTGACGCTGCGATGTCTCAGAGGCCCGACAAAATGTGTCTAGGGCATCCAGTGAGACCGCATAGCTTCGGGTGCCGGCCAAAGTGCCAACATCGCCCGCGATAGATGAGCCGGGCGGATGACCCGTGCAAAGTCAGATGCCATCCCCCCATGCTCAAGTAAGCCGTGGCTCTAAACCGACAATGTAGAGGCCAAAAAGTGTTGGCGAGGGGGGCAACCCCGCCTAGACTCGATACTACCGGTGAATGCTTGGCTCGTACCGTGATCCCGGCAAAACAACTCATACAACTCAGATATGGCATTTCCCGCATTGTGCAATGGAGCCCCCGGCTGACGCAGCTTAGCCTACAGTTTTTCCCCGGGATCAGACAAAAGCCTTTATGGTCCACAAAGCAAAGAATAAAGTCCAAATTGATGATTCCTATCTTCAATCGCCCGCAGCCAGAAAGATATGGTCAATCGCTGAGTGGCTGGTCGAAAGCCTCGCTTCAGGTGAGGGCTCTCGACATTACGCCCGCCACGGGTCAACTCGCTGCCGAGAATGCCACCTACGCTTTGGCAAATATCGAATCCACTATGATCGCCCCAGAATTGGCCTGGACAAAGGTGGGTCGCCTCGCTTGTGAATGGGAACAACCCCCGCTTTGTGGTCCATTGTTTGGGAAACCCTCCGCAATGCTCGTTGAATGGTGGTAGTGAGGACCGCACAAGCCGCTGCCCCGCCCACTTGAGTAACTCGCCTCCGATACCATCGAGGTCACCGCCTTCCCATTAGCTAGCCGTTAAGCAGCCTTCTCTAGTTTGAATTTGGAATAGAAGCTAGCAAAAATCGGGCTCCAAAAATAGACCGCTAACTTTTTACGCAGAGTTTGCATGGAGTATCTATGATAACGTGTTGTACTAATGAGTTGAAAGATACTCGAGCTTTTTTCTCATGCCTCACAATTTAGGGTTGATGTACATTGTTCTTACACAAAAAAACACTGCTAATGAAGAATAAGTCTCCTCATCAAATGACTTGTCTCTTGAACCAAGTTGTACATAAATTGGAACAAAAGTGTGAAAATAATGCCTTAAATAAATCCATCTTGAATTGTCATTTTTTGGAACCATATTGTATATAACTTGGGAAAACATCTAGCTAACATGCCAACAACAATCGTTTTCAAATGAATCCATATGAAGGTTCCTCGATTTCAAATTATATCAATTTTCTAGAATCATATTGCACATAAATTGGGACAAATAATGGTCGGGCATGCCAATAACAACAGCTCTCAAATAAATTCATCTCAAGGCTAGAGACATAACTACTAAATTTATGTATAATTTGGTGACATAAGGTATGTTCACCTCTATAAAAAGAAGTTACCAAAGTCAATTATAAGAAATGCAAAACTCATAAACATATCAAATCACCAAGCATTAAGGCCTCAGAGTATTGTTATTGTCAAAATTAATATCCATGAAGGAAACCTTGAACATAGACATATGCTCCTAAATATTCTCAAGTATTCAAGAAATTAAGATCCTTTGAAGAATAAAATCTTATTTACCCCAAGGATTGAAGTCCCAACATTGAAGACATCATCATCAAGATTAAGTGTTTTATTGTCTTGCCAAGAAACTAAGAGTGTTTTTTTTTTTTTTTTTTTTTTTTTTTAAGAAAAACCTTATTCAAAATTCCGAAGAAATACACACACATAGATGCAGAGACAGAATAAAATCTCAAAGCAGACAAAGATAATCCACCGAGTGTAGCATGTCTATGCATAAGATAAGATACCCAAATATTCCTCAAAATCAAACGCTTTTTCTCGTGAGCAAGCCGAAACATAAGTATGCCTTCACCAATCTATCTTAAGGCCTCTGCGAAGAAGTTGGTTGACAAAGAATTGATAAGCCCTTCAAGATATACATTCGCCTTCTTTTCCAAATAGACCACAACAACCACCAATTAAGCTGGAAAGCCTGTTGTCGCAAGTCGCTCCAAGTGGAAGGATAAATGGCAAGAAGCACCTGCCGCTAGTCAAGACCACATGGAAGAGAGATAGTAACCATGACCAAACCGGTCAACTTGGTCACATAGAAAAAGCAAAGGCTCGATACTCAACTTGCCGCCATACACAGGCGGGAGTTCCAAATGCGGGATAAAACTTATGAACCAAAGACATTAACCCGCAGACATCCGTGGAAGGAGTTGCCACCATAAGGTAGAAACTTTGGGATGCAAAGCATTTATTCCGCACCGGGACCACATACGCCTAATCGAGGAGGGGGAATGCGAGTCGCCAACCAAACCCCGAGGGGACAATGTCAACATCAACCAGCTTTTGATATAACGAATGCACAAGACGTTGTGCATTAACAATTTGGGGACCAGTCCAAATAGGCACATCAACTGATTAAGCACAGTTTCATTATATATGGACTTTCCCTAAGTCCATATGCCTCCGAAATGAACGCAAATTTCTTGAATATTACGATTTTTTTTAATAGAATGATGCAAATTTTCAGGAAACGTGCAAGTAGGTGAGATGGCAGGTGTTATTTCTATTATGCCAAGGAAGAGACAACAAACTCGGTGTCGCAAATATACATAAATATTTAATTTTGAAAGGTTCACATATAGAAATTAACATTCAAATAGGGTGTTTCCTGGCAAGTTGTATTTAAATATTATATTCTGCTCTAAGATTAATGCAACCAAATGTAATAGATAGACAAGTAGAACACATAAACTTCAGATTAAAAGTTCATAGATTTTATAAGCTAACATCAACTTCAACTCGTGGTTATCTCAGCAAAATCCAGGCATGAGAATGTTTTGCAAATATGAGCCTGCCTGGTTATCTCAGCAAATTCAGCTTCTAAGTAAACTCAGTGCTATAGTGGGTCTGGCAGGCATCAATCTCATTGGCAATAGCAGCAGCCGTGGTCACCATAAGTTAGTAAAAGATGGTATTCGTATCAATAATCCTTGTTATGATGTAAATATGTTTAAATAGTTATATTATTGGATAGGCCACATCATTGACCTGCTAAAAACAGCCGGATGGATAAAACTAACGGATTTTACATTGAATTGACGTGGGTGGGACTTAATGCCGGAAACTGGATCTGTCTTGTTGCCGACCTGTACATAAACAAATAATAAATGAGCGAACTGTAAGTCGAAGCAAAACCAGCCGACTTGTGCTGCACCTTGGCTATAAGCATGAAATTCAATAAATCTTGGATGCTGGCTGCCGATTTCAGTATTTAAATAGTTGCTAGGCATATCCAAGCTTCAATTTAGTGCAAATTCTCAACAGTAAAGCTCTGGGCTTTCTTGCCGGTATGTCTTGCTCTAAACGAATTCTGTAGAAGCGATAGATGTGATTCTAGTTCATAGCAAAAGCTTGGTTACACTGAGCAGAAGATTTAACAGAAGATTTAGCTAGACGCTGAAGCTTGGTTGTGCAGCAGAACATGAAATTTGACTGGGCACTCATCCTATCCAAGTCCAGCGATATAAGGGAATAGATAAGGCAAAGGAAGTCTGCCCAACTAATTGGAAGTTAAAATTGGGCGACCGCCCAATTTAGCCTCCACAAATTCAAGTATAAGCTTTGTTTCACAATGAATTTTAGCCTGAACAAGTACGAAGTTTAAGCTCTGTTTGATTTTACTGGAACAAGGTCACATGAGAGTTTAAATTCGGCAATCGCCCAATTTAGCCTCAACAAATTCCAAACATAAGCTCTGTTTCATCAAATTGGAAGACTTGCTGAGCAGATTGAAAACATGAAACAAAGCCCATGTAGTTTAAATTGGGCGATCGCCCAATTTAAGCCAGAAAACCCCTCGCCCAATTTAAGCCAGAAAACCCCAACTCTTACAAAACAAAAATAGAACTCTTACATAAAAGCAAAGCTGTGGGAATCGAACCTCCAAGGCATCGCCCTGCCCAGCCAAGCCCCATTCATAAATGAATAAAATAATCAAAACATGCAAGAACAGAATGAAAAACTAAGAAGAAAGTATAGGCAACAAGGATTCGCATAGGGTAATGTGTAACATCTCAACCCTTGATGTCCTTAAATCAGAGGGCGAAAAGATTGAATCAGCAGAGAAAGGGTTTGCCGCTTCTAAAAGCAAACAATCTATGATCCAAGGCCCTAATACATGGTCGGATCTTGCTATTCGATTGCACAATGTAGTTTTACTTTTGTAGCCAATTTAACCAAAAAAAAACCTAAAACCATTTGCCAAACTTACGAGAGAAGAAACAAATAGAAAGAAGAGAGAAAGGACAAATAGAAAGAACGTAACCTCGTGGAACTTCCTTCGCACTATTTGAGAACAAGCCGGTCTTAGAATAGGAGGCGCTTGAGACATAAGCCTCTCCGCCATCGCCATAAGGTAAATGGCCGTGATAAAAATAAAAGAAAAAAGGGGACGAATAGAAAATGGACATGTAATGTGTCTTTCAAATTTAAAATTTGAATGCAAACCCAACGCGGACTTTATTATTTCACGTCCGTCCGCCGCTTTTAAAATTCAAAATTTGTCCCAATCGTCAAGTTCCCCTTTTCCACATTCGCCATTTTTAAAAAATTCAAAATTTCTCCCACTTTCAAGTTCCTCTTTTCCACAATCGAAGGTTCTCAAGCTCTCAAGGTTCCGAGGCTAAAGGCGATCCGATCACTTTGGATCTAGCCGATATTATACAAGTAAGTCTATTTCGATGTTGACAATAATAGTACATTTGTATACCATTGCAAGAATGTTTATTATAGAAGTGTTATGCATGCATTGCTAAGACCGGTGATGAGGTGTCGAGGCACACCTTAGACTTCAAAATGAGGTAGGAGCTTTCATTGTTGAAATCCCAAAGCTAGAATGATTTGAGTTAAATATCTGCAACAATGTTGTCATCAATAAACCTGCTATGCTACTAGTTTGGCTCAAATCATGGTTGTAAGTGAAAACATGCCTCTGCAAGATGTCAGCATAAAGCATTTTGGTAGCAAAAAAATGGTTCCGCCTAAATTGGGCGACCAATTTAAGGCCAAAAAAAAAAAAACAATTGGCCTTAATTGGGCCCCCAATTTGGGCGATTCCAATTGACCGCCTCACTACTTGGGGCAATTTGAGGGGCTTTTTTGGCCCTCGAATTGGGCTAGTAGGGCATGACGAAAAAATACTATTTATCTATCTATCTACATTTTCATCCGATGTGTTTTGTGCTTTGAAAAAGCGGACGACTTTGTAATGATATATCTTTTGTTGTTTTGCATACCTGAGATGGTCGTTTATTTCATTATATACCTGACTATTTCATTATATATGGACTACTACAATGCCAAAGCTATATGTGCCATCCATGACTTGAACTATCAGATCTTTGGGCACCCTTTTCTTCAAGTTGGCGCTTATCTATTGTTGGTATACCTATGGCTCGCTTATAAGAATATGTCCATTTGGTGAGCCATATATGAAGGTCTTAGTGTGATATTTCTTTTGCAACCGGACGATCTATTCGCATAAAACCGAAATAGGTATGTCATTTCATATCTTTTATCTCTTTCAATAAACATGTGCGATTTCCGATGATGATGAGTGTTTGATCAAGCACACTGGGGCCTCTAGTTTCGAAGTTTAAGAATGGCCCGCCATATGCATCTTGGTGGGAGCCCGCCCCCGTAAGGGAACCGTGTGTACCCGTGTTGGAAGAAAAAGATGGAGGCCAACCACCGCTAGTGATCGCATTGAGTTGGAGACAATCGACTTTGCTTGGTCTCCATCAACAGAAGAAGCTCCCCAACACTATCAAGATTCCAGCGTCCTAAGCTAAAGCAAAGTTGTATTTGTTTCCATTCTTAGTGCCTCGCAACTCTTGGGATACTTTTTACAAGAGGGTAGACTGGTATATACATACATTATCGGATATGGTTTTGAGTCTGACATGATTATCAACAATGCACTTATTAGTATGTATATAGTAGATGTAACAAACAAGGATGTCATAGAATATTTGAGGACATGCCGAAAAGACAATTGATGTCTTGACTGCTTTTGATTGATGCATATTCTCATCCTAGGCATGCGTATGAGGCATGAAGCCGCTTCAATGATGAAATTGGAAGGCCATAAACCAAATAAGGTTTTTTTTTTTTTTTTTAATTGAAGGCTATGAGTATATTAAGTATATAAGTTTAGTGTACAAAATTACTTTTTATAGGGAAGTATAACCCATGTCTTGCATAAAAAGATAGATAGATAAAAGCTCTGGCTTTTAAAATGATAAACCTAAAGCATCAAACTCTTAAAAGTGGGACTTGAGATTGAAGTTCTTCCTTTTTTCCCTCGCCTTCTCTACCATAACCGAAAGGATGCGTAGTACACATACAAGCTTCCGCTTTGAGCCATGTTGAATCTCCCTATTGTCTTTGGCCTCACAAAGCTGGCCTCTTTTCTAGCATCGATTTTGGTCGCAGCCAGAGCACGTAAGCACCTAATTGTGCCCTTCTATTTCGAGGTCCCAACAATCCAATCCATTCCCCGATTTGTTATCGGGTCCATCTTCTTCCATTTGAGCTTCCTGACAAGATAAATATGATACCGTGGAAGGCGAAAAACCATATTAGAGGATTTATCTCGCAAAGATTAATCCATTTAATATCATATTCGATTTGTTTACTCATGCCTCTGTGGTGAATAATTTCACACCGAAAATGAAATGATTCCTCCCTTCCACAATCTCCACAAAATGATATAAAGTCTCCAATCTTTCTGGGTCATTAGGCAAGAAGAAGTCTCAGATGATTCATGGCATTAAGATCTACTCCCATCATCCCCGAGGCAAGCTCAAGGATCCATTCCACCATAAACATGTTCTAAATAAATGATCCTCATCCTCTTTATGCATAAGGCACCTAGGACACACATCCGAATCTGCCATCCGAATTTTGTGTCTCTTGTGATTGGTGGCTAAAGCTTTATGCCATAACCGCCACATAAAAGATTTTATCTTGGGGAAATCGGGTCAATTATTATAAACTTAAGATTCCCCATGCATCCGTCCCCCTCCCAAATCGCCATTTATTGTGCATAGTGATGCCATTATCTTTAATCAAGAATCTATAAGCAAATTTTAACAAGAAACCCAAAGTTTCCATTATGATTCCAATTGTAATCTTCTTCTGCCCACTTCCCTTGAATAAGCATGGTATAGATGTTATTGTACAGAAACTCACACCTTTCGTCTTCCCCCGACAAAACCGATTGACCAAACGGGATAATCCCCTGATCATTGAACATATCTCTAATAAGGTAGATACCTTTATTTCCCCATAATCTGGCCTGATCAGGAAAGTGGCAAGCTAAGCAAAGGGAAGGGTCGTTGGTCAAGAGGCCTGGATTCCAGAAAATTGTTATTGAAGTATGATTCCAAAAAATGGTCCATAAATTCAGATTTTGTACAAAAATAATGAAATTGTGCTTGATTGTGAAGGAGCGTCTGGCAGAATGCCAGCCAGCTTTTGCCACAGAGTTCTGTCCCATCGAGATAGCATAAACTTAGTCTGAAAAGCATCCCAAGTCAACAAGTGTCCTGCCTCATACCAAGCACCAATCAGGAGAATACCAAAGACGCCCAACGTCCGCCGAAGTCAATGGATGTACAATAGCACACAGAGGCATGTGGTTATCCAGAGGAATCCACCAACACAGAGAACCTGCCTGTGGACATACACCTGGATTAATCTTAAATAGCACACGAATTGACTCCCAAGAATCAAGCAATCCCTTCAAGAAGGGGGAAGCATTCGGATATGGACGAAGCTGATAAAAGAGACACCAAGGAAGAACCGCCCTAAGTGCCGCTTCCCAAAAAGGAATACATCGCTTAAGTGCTTGGCGCAGAGAAAGCTTAGTCAGATTCCACCAAAAAGATGCTTACGCAGCCTTCCACTATAATATCCCATGCATATGAAGTAGATATATATATATACCTGCCAGAATGCCCAAGAGTTTAGTGGCCTTCCCTTGAGGAAGCACTTTCCACCTGATACTCATAAACACAAGGAGGAACATCCGCATCCAAAGTCCATAAAGGTAGCACTTTAGCCACCCAACAAGAACCCCGATGCCGTGGAGAAAGAGTCCAAAGAAAGCTTAGCATTCTCAAGATTATCATCCTCACCACTAGAAAGAGAAATGTATCATCTAAGATACCGATTACACACTTTTGAGAACCATCCTCCATAGTCAATCCCCCAATTACGCCATCTTGAGTAGTCAAGAGAATAGCCGGGTCGGCACTTCCGCCACAATGGTGAACAATAATGGGGGGACATCCTTGTCGAACTCCTACCAACAAGAAACATAGTCCACGGTTCTCCCCCAAAAAGCACAAGAGACCGAAAGAAGTAAAGATGGAGCTTCATAACATCTCTAGTAAACAACTCTTTCAAATCCCAATGTCGGCTAGGCATTTTTCTAGGAAATTCCAATCTATACTATCATAGGGTTTAGTAAAATCCAATTTGAGATATACAATGCGGGCCGACCCTTAAGACGCTACCAATACATCCCCTAATAAGCGGCCACATTATCAAGAATACAACGCTTTAGGTAAAAATCCCGATTATGGAGGGAGATAGACTCGCCAAGATATCCTCACTTTCTCTCGCCAAGGCCTTAGCAAAGGTCTTGTACACCGCAGATAACAAAGTTATAGGGCGCCAATCCAGATAGTTTTAGGCTCTTTGCACTTAGGAATAAGGGAAATGCAACCCAAGGTTGATGATCTTATCCAAGCTCCTGAACCGCAAAACTCGAGAAAGCATTGAAGACGCCATCACCAAGCCAATTCCAATAAGCTTGAAAAACTCGAGAAACCATCCAAGCCTCGGGCACTTATTCTTCTTTAAAGAGTCTACATGTTATAATGTAAATCATTGATGTGAATAGTTGATTCCAACCGAACATGCCGGGCCAGAGGAAATAATAGATGACCCTTAGATAAACCGCCCCCAAAAAAGCAGAGAAATGATAAAAAGAAATCATTTAATCAAGCAAAAGATCGTAAATTTCGTGAGCCATCAGTAGAAGTAGCTTAAGATATGGAGCTTGACACACGCCTTCTCCTTGCCGCCTTTGAAGAAGAAGTGAGAGCACCTATCTCCCAATTTAAACCAATCCAAACCGCCTTAATGTGAGCTTGAGTTGCATGTATCGACTCAATGTTTCTTATTTCTCGCCAATAGCTCTTCTCTCTCAATACCATGTAGGGCCCTGGAACCATACATTTGAAGCTCCATATACAAAGCTAGTAGCCGCCTCTCTAGCCCGCGGCCTTCCTACGCCCCCAATCGCTAGCAAGGATTTAATCAAGGCAAAGCTGCCAACAACCCTGCATATACCTCAAGACGGCAGAAAATGTAGAATAGAATAGAATAGAATAAATTTTTTAACGCCCACGGAGGACCGTGCATGCCTACCATTAGTAAACTCGGTCCGGATAAATATCGAAAGTGTTAAGCTTTGAAATAGGTTGTTTATTCAATATTTCAAGAAATTAATGAAAGTTGTAAAAATTTTTTGCTATTTAGTTTTATGGATGGTATAGAGAGTTTTGCAATGCATATCCCAAAGCAAAAAAAAAGGGCGCTCCCGAGATCCTCGCCGCCCCCACAAAGGCTCTTATTGGGGGGGGAGGGGGAAGGGAGTATGTCGATATGGTTTGTGTCGTGGCGCAAAGAAATTCCACCGCTGCATGTCACCGCTCATCGCGACCATAAAAATATTTATCCCCTCCAAAGTACCGACGTAATGCGCAGATTCCGGGTCCCACATATGTCTTTTCTTTCTCTTTTCCAAGAACACGCCATTGGTGATCCCCGATTTGAGAGACTATCGGGTCTTTCCCTTATAGAGATACAATGACGTACTAATAGATATGGGATCCCACCCGGTCTCGACAGCTTCCTATAGAGCCTGGCATCAGCCATGCAAAAGGTACAGCGTGTAATGACCTACCCTTCATTTGCTTTGCTACTTTGTGAGAAGACTCAAGTCATGCTACAAAGTTCATAATAAGATGCCCAAGTACTTCATAGAGGTATGTTTCATTCTATGCACCAAGTTTTTGCAAAAGCTCTTTGAAATACTTGAATTATTGATGTTTCTTTCAAAAAAAAAGCTTTGAGGAATCTCATCATGTTTGCAATAATCTAAATACGAGAGAAATATGAGTTTTGATCAAAAACAAAGTCTAGGATATGTGCCTTTTCTTATGAAGTTGCAGCTATGGAGAGTTGCAGCAAAAATCAGCCATAACAAAGAAGTCAATCAGCATGTTTGAAGGATAAAGAGGTCTCACATGATGTTTCCAAAGTGTCTTCTTGCATAGATACAATTGCTAAATCTGATATAGAGCAATTAGAGCATGTTACAGCCATGATAGTCCAAGATTTGAAATGTTTTAGCTAAAACACATGAGGCCAGCTATGAAACCTGAGAATAAGACATTTATCAGCAAGTTTGAAGTTCAATGGTAAATCTTATCACATCTCTCATATAGTTGAGGAGTTTGAGCATGTTCTCTTGCATGATGTTGAGTTTGAGCAGCCAAGTAGAGTTGTTGTCAAGAGAAAGAGAGGATAGACGCATGAGAATCCATGAGTGTAGGCTTTTCATGCATGTGAAACTTTTTTGGATGATGATGAACCATTATTGTGTGAATTAAAAAGGAAGACATTGATATTTTGGCATTTGGCGCTAGCTTTTAGGCTATGCTACATGCTCTTGAATCTAGTGACAAAGAACTCCCTTTATGAGATTCTCTCAGATTTGAAACATGTATAATGCTTGGAAAAAGACAGTGAGTATGATCTATGCCTCAAATAAAAAATTTGTTTGCTTTGATGATTTAGTGCCAAACTATAAGTTGAATTGCTAGTTTTGATGGTTTGATGAATGAAGTATGCACAAAAATGGATCAAACCCGAAGCTTCAACCTTTGTAACAATCCCAAGAAGCTCTGAGAATCATGGAAAGTTCCACCCCGCATGAAGTATGGAAGTGTGAAAGGGTTAAGTTTTGAGCACGAATATATGATGCATCATATATTCATACTCAAACTTAAACTTACTCAAATATGAGTAAATGAGAAAGGGACATGGATGCTTTTTATCTCAAAGCAACAGCCTAAGGATGTTCATAAAGGTTTGTCATCATCATTTGAGATGAATAAGTTGGTCGAACATTCCATTTCAAGAGATGTTATTATGTCACATCCAATTTGCCTCCATTATATGTCGCTAGAGTCATTTTTTGAGCAGATATTGGCTTGTAGGTATGCCCCCGGGACACTATTCTTTTGATGATATTACATCTTATCAGCATCCTACCATTTGGGAGTGCATATGTGATTAAATTGAAGCTGGCAAAGTATGTACTATTCTAGATGTAGTCCAAAGCAAGACCTTACTTTGGTACTACAAAGAATACACGCGTCATCATCGCAACATGTTTGCACATGCCAATAGATCATACATAGCTCCATTCCCATCATGTTGCCACCCATCCCATCATGTCCACACCATGCACATCCTCATTGGCCATGTTTCCACATCATTTTTCATTTGCACATCTCATTTGCCATGTTTCCAACATCCCTTTCCATCCTCAACATCTATTTTGCTAAGTGTACATCGTGATGTCCCATCATGTCCACATTATGTGCTCACAAGTGTATCCTTCTTTCTTATCATATCACTATAAGTCCCATCATGTCCACATCATGTATACATCATTCCCAACCATTCATATCAAGTTACCATCATGCCTCCATATGGCACTCTATTCGCGCTAACCATACATTCATTTGTCATGAGATCCATCACATTCATAGTTCCATAACCATTTGCACATCATTTGGCTACCTACCATAATACCTTGCTCCTTTTCATGAAAACCCATGTTGCCAACCATTTTCCACATTGGCAAACACATCAAGGACTCTTGTGAATTCACATCTAGTTCAAGAGGCCGGGACCAGCCTATCCTTCTTTTTGTTTAAGGCGACGCCGCCATTTTTGCAAAGATAGAAGAGCCATGTGCATGAACTGCACCTTCAAGCACATTTGGTTTGACACATATGCATGAGCTAATCAAGCAAAACAAAATTGAAGACATTCACCTTTGAAGATTCTAGATATTTGGATGAAGAGCCAGAAAGAACATTGATTGCATCATACAAGTATGGCAAGGAAGTCAGATTCAAACAAGAAGATTTGAGCCTAAATTGAAGACCCTTCGAGAGCTTCTAAAGACCCTCAAGATTCATTGGTATGTGGCTAGTTCCAAGTTATTTTGGTATGAATTCTATTTTTCAAGGCTTTTTTCTATGCTTTTACCATCTTGATCCCATCTCATGAAACAACCATCATGCTTCATACTTCCTATGTCCATAATCCAATACCATTTCCCCTAGCCAATGTTGGCAAAAGTTTTTTTTCTAGTCAAAGCAACATCACACACCCATTATTCATCCACTTTCTTTGTAAAATGGAAAACTCCACCAAATTTGGCTACTCCTAAAGTCTAATCTCATGTTCTCTCTAAAGACAAATCTAGAGAGAGAGAGCAACATTTTTCAAACAATTTGAAAACAATTTGCCTTGATATTGCACAAAAATCCCACGTGTAAAGTGCACAAGAGCCAACTATTATGCCAAACTAGTAACGGTGCCCAGCGCTGTCGGCATAAGAGCCTATTATAGGCAAAGGATGAAGTTTTTTAGATAAAACTTACAGCAAAAAATGTTGGCTAGGTGTATTAAGTTGTTCTAAATTATATTGTATCTAAATTATCAATTTACATGGCAACAAACTTTGGTGGCTTGAAGAAACATTATCCGATTTGAAAAGAATTTGGTAGAGATTTAAACGATAATGGCATCTATACAACGACTAAAAAAGTGGTACCTAGATTTTTTAATTTAAACAATTGTTATCCAAGAACCTAGACGCCAGTAAGGCTCAAAAATATTCCAAAATCCTACAACACGCTTGACCATGAGTCAAGAAGAAGTACCGCAAATGTTTGCCTCAAGAATACATCCAATGCACGCAAATATCCTTGAATGTTCACCAATGGAATTACAAGGATCGAGAAAGAATGGTAAAGGAGTTTATGTAATGTGAAGGATATAAAATATTCAAGGCGAGAGGACTATTATTTGGATAAAACATAGAGCCTTAAAGGTAAGCTTTTTGGACACAGTTGGTAGGTGTAGTAGAACCATTAAACTAAGTAGTAATTGCAAATCGAAGTAGCAACCTGTGTGATCTTATGCCAAAGATGATATGATTATATGCATTTTGAAGGTGTTCTGCTTGAGCTTTGATCCTTTTCCAAATTACATTGCATGACATGATGTTTATGTTTGCATATTTTATCTATAAAAGCATGGATTTGAAGGTGGTGTGTTTTAACTTTGGATCCTTCAAGGAATCTACAAAGGCATCGTTGTTTAGTTATTTGTCTATAAAAGCATGGATTAAAAATATTGAGTTTTATAGAGTTGGTTGTTATGTGGTATACATGTATACATGTGAACACGCCATGCACTTATATATCTTTATGGTTTGCAATAGTCTTTTGGATCTCCAATGTACTTCTATCTCTATGATCTCCAATTGTCATGTAGAGCTAATAAGAAAAGATAAGAGAAACCTTAAAATGTAAGAAAGATAAGAGGAACTCAGAAAAATGTAAAGTTCAATGATTGATGCAACAACATGGCAAGCTCTAGATGAAACCAACAAATGGTGATATGGAATTTTGTCGCTAAGATTAATAAATACAATGTCAAAGAAAGAAGAAACATAAACAAATTTGTTTTTAACATTCAATGGCAAGTAATGATTTGCATAATCGCCAAAAAACATGGAGCCAACCATAATTTGATGTGCTTTTGATGTAAAAATAATAACAAAGATAAGATTCAAGTGCAATAAATTTAAATGGTTTAGACTTGTAGAAGTTCTTGCTCATCTCTACAAATACAGAAGCAACTTTATCTTATGATGTTCATACCAAGAGAAATGGTGGTACAAACATGAAGGACTATATCCCATCGCCTTCCCCTTTACACCGAAAGTATTAATGACCGACAAATGAAGTGGCACTAAGTCAACTTCTTCAAATTTTAAATGCAATTAATCCCAAGACGCTTGTGTAGCGTAACCATCTGTGGGCGGTATGTAAATCGCAAGGGTTTACAAATAGAAAAATGACAACAAAGTATAATCCATATAGTAACTCCATGTATACTGAGTCGCTTGCCCCGACTTGTATTCCTCCCTTCATTTGCTACAGTTTGCAGAAAAGAATTTTGGCCGCTAGCCAAGTGAGCTGCCCACTGGGCCCATTTGTATTCCTCCCTTCATATGACCGCAGAGCAAATTTACCTCAAGATGATTTAAGTTATTCTTTCCAAATATATCATAAGATCCAAAGCTCTTTCGCATTATCACCTTTACCATTTTCAAAATAAAAATGCCAAATCGCCATTTGGACGCCCACTTGGAATTAAGATGTTGTTTTATAAATAATGAGGCATCTTTCCGCTTTTTATCCCGGCTTCCCAAGAAATTAAGATGATCATTGCATGACCCTCAAGTTTAGGTTTTAGGTCTACGAAATATATCTCTTCAAGAAGGCCGATAATTTCCCTCCACCGAACTATCTTGTTTCAATGTACCTTCATATTCCAAATGAACATAATAGTCAATATCAGTTCATGTGTGTCACCTTCACCTTGTTAACCTTTTTGCATCCAATCATAAAGTTCATGGGCAAACCATGAATGTCCGGCTTCTTAAGTAAAATAATTCAAAGACCACTTGCAAGTCTTTGGGATGATAACCTTTACCCTCATTCTTTTTAAAAATTTCATGAAGATCTTCTATCATGTATTCTAATTCAAATATAGTTTTTCTAATGCCATCCCTTGCTTTGATCCATTTCTCCCGTATGAGACAATCGCCCCTGAAGCATAAGCTTTCAATGTTTGAGAATAAGGTGGTAGTTGAGAATAAACCCAACCTTTTTCTCATCCAAACTATATCTTTCCTAAAAATTTAAGGACCTAAAATGTGCACATACGATGTCCCACAAAGAGGTAATTCTAAAGCAAAAAAATTTCCATGATTTTCAAAAACCGCTGATGAAGAAGACCCATTAAGAAACTTGTATAAATGAAGACAGATGGAACTCGACATTGCCGCCCAATGGATAAATTTTTGGTTATTTTAAAGCATAAGAGAGTCCAACCATCATAATCCTATGGATTTAGCCAATGACATGCAATCGTGATACAACAGAAAAGGAGGAACTTTAAATTATGATGTCGCTGGTGCTCGGGTTATAATGCTCATAAGCATATGGAAGTTAATCAAGCTACTTAGCATTTCCTCACAGGGAACCAACTAAATCCTTTCAAAAAGACCCGCGGGCATTGAGAAAATGCAGACCCATCAAATGCAATTTTTAGACTAACGTATTTTAAGAGAATTGAACCTTCCATTCCACCGCAAAACAAAAGACCCTATAATGCAAATAAGGTAAAGAGGTCCTTTTGATTTGTGTCCATACAACCAAGATGAGTTCTTTTGCATTACAAATGGAAGATAATCTCTTTTTCTCTCATATTTTTATCCTACTATTATATGCATCCGAACAACGCTTAGGTCAAGCTAATAGGTGTCAAGAACCTAGTCCTTATCCGCCAAATTTACCAATAGCTTGCTTTTTTGAAGGACGACAATTTATTATCAAGGAAAATCAAGATACATACAAGGGATCTATGACATGGACTCAAAACCTAGAGGACGAAATAGCCCACTAAGCAAAACCACCCATACACAACAGAGTTGTCGGCGGTAGAAAGGCCCTTTATAATCACGCCTTTCCATCAGTGTGTGCAACCGAAATAACACCCAATGTAAAGTTTTACAAACCTTACCCAAAGCCATGTGCTCCCTCGGTATGAAGCGTGGTGAGGAGATGCCACCATCCTACCTTCCCCTCAACTGTGCATTGAATCCATAGTTAAAAGCCAGCCTATGAATAACATGTAGAAGAAGTCCGTGTAACCGAATCGAAGGCTTAATCTAAAAGCAATGATACCAATTTATTAAGGGGAACTTACTTTTGCTTCAAAGTTTTGAAAGTCAAACTAATAATGGCGACCGCACATCTCCACCTAGAATGGTTTACTTTTCAAGCAACAATGTTAGCTACACACCCTTTTCGCTTCTATGAACGCTTTGGCATATCCAACATACATAAAGTAAAGCATGTTCCTACTTTTATATCCGACCATTACTTTGTCTAGTATTGCGCATCATGCTCCCCGTTTTTATCATGAATCCTTACAATATCATACACTAAAATGGGGATGGTTTGGTGTTGGTTTTTAAGTGGACAAATAATCTAAGATAATCCAATAATGGCAATACGATGGACATAGCTAATGGCACCCCCTAAAGCTGGCCCTATTCAGACAACCATATCTTTTACAAACCATTAGCATAATAAGGTCTCTGCAAGGTGTTCGAAGCGACATGCAGAGCACTTTTGCTCTTAAATGGGTGATAGATTCATGAAAAGAAAACTAAAGGATAAATAATGCACCAATGTCCGTAAAACTAAAGTTTGTTTACATAAAAACAAGCTAGAGATCCTTCATTCTCGAAATACATGTTGCACTGTCTCATAAATCTTCTCTGCGTGGATCGATACATTCACATGTTTCAAAGGCACCATGTAAAAGAATAAACTCATAGATATATTTCGATCTAATGATGTACAAAATAAATTAACTATCGTTGAAGAATAGTGCATCAATCATTAGCCCTTAACTTGTTGAAGGATGTTGTATCAATCACATGAGCTTATGATGAAAAGAAATATGAATACCTTATGCAATTTGCATGAACTCGAGGAGAAAGATGCGTCACCCAAGACTATGCCGTGTTTGCCACGAAGAGGATCTGAGAGACTGGTAAACCTAAAACCCATAACCTTATGAAGTTCGCATGAACCGAGGAGATAAGATGCACAACAAGACTATGCCGCTTCTTGCTGAAGAAGAGGACCTTATAGACCAAACCTAAAAACCCATACCGCTGCCTTATCCCAGACGTAAGAGTATTACCCATCGCCATGCAAATGCCGTGTGCAATCGATAAGCTTAAAATTCTAAGGAAAAATTTGTTTCAATTGCATTACTAAATTGTTCTTTTTCTATTTTTGAAAATCTGGCTGACTTACTTATCATTGCTTTGTATGTGGATGATTCCTTGCTCATAGGCAAAATAATGAGCACATTGTCAATCTAAGACAAGGCTTGCCGCTAAGTTTCCAATGGTAGACTTGGGTGAAGCTCGCTATTGTTTGGCTTGTAAATTGCAAGGGATTCTTCATATCTCAAAAAGAAGTGCATTGAAGAAATGCTTGAGCCGCTGGGTAGCCGGTCGATTGCAATCCATCTAAAGTTCTTATGACCTGTACTCTTCCTCACTAAGAAAGATTGTCCAATCCTGATGTCAACGCCTTTCTATGGCAAAAAGTTCCATTTCAACAATTGATTGGCGTTTCATGCTGCATAGTTTGCACTGAGACATTGCATTTGCTGCTATAGCTCTAAGTTTCAATTTTCACAGATCCGTGTCATAAGCATTGGGAAATGGCCAACACATTCTCCGCTACTTAAAGGGTACCGGCTGATTATGGCCTTTACATATCCAAAGAATAGTGGATGCTTTTTCATTGTGACATATAGTGATTCCTCACTTAGTGATGTGATAGACAACTCCCACATCCCGCATTTGTTTTCTCGGGCTTGCTACGCCGCCATTGCTTGATCAGCAAGAAACAGGGCATGTATCTCTTCATCCAATCGAGTATGCTGCGATTCTACGTGCAAACCGTGAGATCATTAGTTTCAAGGACTTTCTGCCGCGATTGGGCAACGCGACTCGGACCAGCAAGGATGCTCATGATACAAAGGTGGCATTGATTGGTGTCCTCAAATAAGTTCGACATCCAAAAATCAAGCATGTTCCCAAGCATTATCATTTTGTAAGGGACCCGGCTGATAAGCGGTGTTCGACATTGAGCATGTTCCTACATCTGACAATACCGCTAGAGATCTCTTTGACTAAGCCTTTGGGCTCGTGAGCCTTTTGAGCCATATCACCAGCCATTGGTCTTGATAGATTCCGTGATCTCATCTCCGGAGGAGGAGGTTGAGCATGGAGATGGTGACCTCTCATCAAGGAGGTGTCGAGATATACGATATCAGATCACCATCTGCAATAAGACATGCTTTGACAAGATCGACAAAGACTCTCAAATTACAAAATCGGTTTCATGTGTCAATCAAAGATTTCATCGTAAAGACCTACACTGTAATTAGTTACGATAATTATGTGGTTGGTATAACGGAGCGCTTATTATTTAATGCCTCTTTTTATATCTTGTATTCATACATACGCTCAATACAATTCGGTTTTTGCCTTTGTTTTGGGAGCTTGGCCTTGGATATTGGTGCATCCCTTTGTCTCCCTTCTTGGTGCAACCTTGACATGAAGGTATGCACCGCAATGCTCGCCTTTGTTTAATTACAAAGAGTTCAATCCAACCCATATGGCCGGAGAGATCCCCAACTTAATGGTACATCATCTTGTGGCGCATCCGATGCCAACGATTCCTTTTCAACAAGAAAACCAATGAATTATTCGGGAGCACGTAAGAGGAAATGTAAGAGTAATGACGCAGGCTCACGTGATGGCCAACATCTGAGAGCAAGCATGCATTTTCGACGAAGAAGGATCAAGGAGTTGTATGGGAAAGCCGGAGTGCAAGTGTTGTCAAAGAACACTCCACCCATCAGCTAGCCCAAGACGGGCTTAAGCTGCACTATCAATGGGTAGTGCAAGCTATGCGTACCGGACATCACCATCTCCTAAACTTAGAACTTAAAGTCCCTTTGCAACCCCATTGGGTCGATCCCGAAGAAAAATCCCCATGTCCGCTCATCAATCTCAGAATCCATCGGCCACTTTCACTCTCAAGTCCTCATGTCCGGGTCCTCGCAGAATTCCCGGAGGGCACCTTCTAGCCCCCGAGTCGAGAAGGTCTTCATGTCTATATCTTTATTGAAACCCGTAGGCCACTTTTCACTCCAGTCCGTAAGGTCCCCATGTCTAGTCCCTTACAACCTGCAGGGCACTTTCCAAATCCTGCAAGTCCAGAAAGTCCTCATATTTAGTCCTCTTTGCAACCCGTGAGGGCATTTCCCGACTCATGAAATGAGAAAGTCCCGTAATTCAATCCCCTTCCTCGCAATCCGTGAGGGCACTTCTCTCGACTCGCGAAATGAAAAGTCCTCATGTCTAGTCCTCTCATTTAACCTCTACCAAAATAACTCAATGTCCTTATAGGACTACTTTAACCAATATACCCAAAGTGAGTTAATGTGATTATTTTTTACCTTGAATCTATGTTTTTTATAAAAACTCATTCAATCGTTTTAGGGATATATAGTCCATGGTGGTTCGCGGAATTGTTATTTTTACATCCATATCAAATTCCCGAACCCCCGTTATTTTGCTATATATTCCTAAACGAGGTGCACCCCCTGACTATCGTAGTCGTTGATTCGGCCGATCCTAATGAATTCCATCATATGTTGGGGCCCTGTGGAGCACCTCCTCGCTTTGCTTATAGTCATTTATGATTGAGCCTAAGATTTTGAAATATGAAATACGATTTTAAGGTTTTGAGGGAATATCGAACCTCTATACCTTTTGCCTAAAGATTTTAGAATATGAAATACTGGCTCCTAACCTCTACCAAAATAACCCAATGTCCTAATAAGACTACTTTAACCAATATACCCAAAGGAGCTAATGTGATTTATTTTTACCTTGAATCTATGTTTTTTTTTTTATAACAACCCATTCAATTGTTTTTGGATATATAGTCTATGGTTTCAACGTTATTTTTTACATCCATATCAAATCCCCCTCGAACCCCATGTTATTTTGCTACATATATATATACCTAGACCAATGGTCAAATATGACCTCATCATATATCCATAACATGTTGCTTGCTTTCTCGTATCCAAGGAGATGGAAAAACATCCGTGAGAACCGGTGAAGTTCAATGATTCTCGCAAAGAGTAGTATATGGAAAGTTGTTCAAACATATAGCTCAAAATGCTTTGTCAAAAATTACTTAACATAAGGAACATGGCAGAGAAACAACAGGTTCACTACTTCAATGTTATTCAACAAGTTAAGTAGGTTCCGAATCGATAGCATTTGTACCAAGGCCGCTATAAATAAATTTCCCCGCAAAATATAAACAATTTCAAAGATATAGCATAAAATAATTCCAAGTATATAAATAAATGTTGGCTGTACCATATCAGAATTTGAAATATAACTATTTATACATAAAACTACATGCGAAATGAAAAGGCATTTATGTTGTTGAAAGGAAGGGATCTAAACGATGATCTGACATGAAGAATAAAAGTTCTTTATTCATGGACAAGAAGAATAGATATAAAAAATGACATCTATTGGCCCTTTAAACTCTAACTATTTATATGCAGACCCATTTTGACACCATAACCATACATTTATCCATAATATAAAAAAAGCAGATTTGTTGTTCGTAACAAAACACTTAGTTAATAATAATACATTCTGTAAATTATTTCTATTGTGGCATTTAAAAACCTTGCCTTTATAATGAAATGAACTGAGAGAGCCACTGTGGAGTGCTTGGCGGACAGGTTTAGTTTACTTTAGGGATGAACTTGGCGCGCACCCGCAGACAGGGCTGGGTATACAACGCCAAGGGTACGAGAAAGTGATGATTAAGAGCAGTTAGGGGAGAACTATGAGTGAGGAATGAGCGAAATGTGTGGAGAGAGGGACTCGAGGGTACTGAAAGTGGGAGTGGCCAAAAATCATTCTTACATGAAGACATAAAATAAGGGTAGGAACTGATGGCATGGAACCAAACAAAAACCAACAAAGAAGATAAGAAATAAAAAGGAAACCCTAAGATAAAATAAAATAAGGTATAGTAATGGTCCAAAAAAAAAGAAAGGAAAAAAGGGTGGGACATATACACAAGGCCATAATGACAAGGGCATTGGGAGTAGGGTCTGCAAACGGAAGTAAGAATCCACCTTTCTAGCCCCGTATTGGCTATGGTCGGTAACGAGACTGACTGCTATGGCCCAGCTATGCCTGCGGCCTGACGATCAGAGGAATTTGAAAAGGAAAAGGAGTAGCGCCGGAGATGCCGCTAACCGGTCCCATTGGGGTCCTTCTTGTCGGCGGGAGAAATGAGCTGTGTGTCAAATATGCTTCTGCCCATGTCGTGGACTTTGTGGATCACGGTGATGCATTCTCCTTTCCGGTGGGCCTTCCCTTTACCCTAAACCTTCTTTCTTTCATTCAATCAACTTCTCTGTACCTGTCCATATTTTTTAGATTTTTAGCCTTTGCCTTTACGTTTTACTCAATCAAGGTGAAGTTTTTCTCTGTTTTTTCTTCTCTATATGCCTCTGTTTGCCGCAGAAGCAACCCCAGCTTAACCCAACCTGTTTGTTCATGTACTCCAAGGTGAAACCTATATATGTATTATTATTTCTGTTTTTAGGGGCTGAAGAAGAAGAAGGAAGGAACTCTGCAGCTTCTGTTTTTTTTTTTTTTTTCCTTGGAGAAGTACACTATCCTAACATAACTTAAACCTAACCCTTACCTGACTTCAGCTGACCTGATCTACCCTAACTTACCTTGAACCTGACTCTTTTCTTTGGGAAAGATGAGAGCTGAGATTTATGGTAGGTATCAGGCGTGCCTTGTTTTGTGCATCTTGTACATGTGTGTACCTAATTGCATTTGCCTCCCGCACAATCTTTCTTTGCACATTTCCCAGATCCACACAAACTCAACTGTGTGTATTGAATCTTGTGGTTGTATTTTAGTGCTTGATGCCAGATGGTATCATTATATGAAGCATGCCAATATACATTATGCCTTGTGTTGTGGCCTTCTGAACTTGTTAGTAATACCATACCTCTGCTGTATTCATTACCACTTGGTTCTCTATCATTCATGGTCATCGTAGACCATGCTCCATTTCTTTCTGCCTTCATGATCATCATTATTTTGACATTTGCTCTTATTATACCCCTATTTTGATATCTTCTTTAATTTTTTCAACGTTTATGACTGTTCTAAAGTAAAATGCGCTTTGCCTTAGTATATTAGTGGGGTAAGTATCTTCACGTTGATGAGCAGAGGTGGGCCAAGCATTCCATTCCTACCTCGAACACTTATTTGCATCTTGTAGAGCGTGGTGAAGTTAAGCTACGTGTCAATTCGAGGATTGATTCACATTACACGCGGCTCTTTTTACAAGGAACCAAAAATTCTTTTGTCCCCACTGCATGCATTTTTATATATAACTGAAGGCAATGGTTCGCAACCAACATTTGTTATGGAATCAATTGCTATTAGTCATTCTTCAATGATGTATCTATCCGTAATCTGCCCATATCTGCAATAGGATATTGCTAATAGGCCCCAGTTGTTCCCTTCTGTAGTCTCACCAGCCAACAATTTAAGTCATGGTCGGGTTTCTGACAAGACTTTTCTCCAACCAGGACGCGTGGAAAGATAAGCATCCACAACGTATCTGTGAGGACAAGAAAGCCAGCAGCACCAAGCCTTTCAATTATGGATTTACAAACACTTTGAATGTGGCAAAATGAAAATTTTAAGGGATATACTCAGTGCAAAAGCGTGGGTTTCCCTTTCCCTTGTAGCTTTCCAATTGCTCTGGTTGCATATCCATTCTTCCAAGTTAGTTAATTACAGTGTCTGGCCATTGTGATAATAAAGATAATATTTAGCAATGCCCATTGATTGTAATTGAATGAAAGAGTAGGGACCTCCATATTGCTTGGTAAGATTATTATGCACATGCTTCCACGCCCTTTTCTTTTATTGCAGCACAAAGAGATGACAGAAGAAACAAGGGACATATAAAACTATTAGCGCCACAAGACATGCACAACCACCACAATGAGCCTTAGGAATTGATGAATTTTATGCAATCTTTAGAAACGCAAAAGTGTAAAAGAGAGATTGAAAAATCATGTTGACTTTAGCCAGCGGCAACTGACTACAAGGAAATCCATCTTCACCAGAGGCAGTTTATTACAACGTTTCTGTCTCTAAACACAGTTTGCAGGCAAAATTTACATCCCAATCCAATCCAATCAAAAGCTGAAGATGTACAAAGCCTCAATTTTGCCACCCAAAAGCCATGTAATGTTAAAAGCAATCCAGTACCCTTTGTCTCCTTGGTAAAACTTTTCTTTCAAGACATGCCAAAATTACATATCTGTTCGTGGAAACTATATACAAAAGCCATACACTCCATCAGAAGGAGATTTGATAACAGGGTGGACCTTATGGAAAGATGGCATAGTAATTAGTTTCACGAGAATAATCTTTGCAGAAGCTGGCTGCTTCAGAACAAAAACTAGAGTGCATCCCTTCCTTCCTGGGAGCTTGAAGAGGAGGTGCGTGTCACTTCTTGAAGAGTTTGGGAGAACTTCGGTTTTGCTTTGTCCCTTCTTTACTTTGGACTGAGCTGCAAAAAGCAGAAAAACTTTTGTCAATTGCTGTCCCGTCAATGTTGTTTGACGAGTAAGTTTCAACACAGCTAGTACGTACTTAGTCCAATTGCTTCCGATCCTTTTCATTATTCTGAGTTGACAGTCCCCATGAACATTTTGCAGAAATAACATGAGTAATTAGCAAACTACTTTCCACAGCTTCCAGATCTATCAAATGATTTGTTTATGAACAAAATGAAAATGTTGAAGAAGGTATTTGAGCTACCCCTGCTGAACATCCCCTACAAGCATTAGATCACCATCTTTTATCTTCATAAGTGGGTACATACTCAGCCCCAGCACCTCCAAGGAAGGTTTTATCAAGAGATCCCTGGAGCCATTTTTGGCCTGCTGCAAGTTAAGTCACAGATAAGAAAAATCAGCTCGAGCCAGGCGTATAAATGAGAAATAGGAAAGGAAATAAGATTCATACCTGCAAATGAAGATCGAAAACATATCCTCCAATGCTGTGGAAAGCTTCTTGTAGCTGTTAGTATTTACTCTCAGATCTACTTTCCTTCCAACAGGCACACCATCCATGTAAACCTTAACATATGCTGGAAGAGAAGCTTGGCTTGAGTCTGGACTTGCTTTTCTTTCCGTGGTCTTGGTTTGAGTTGGGGTAACTAGAGTATTCTTTCTGAATGACTGTACTGGTGGCCATCCAACAACAGGGCACTGGTGGGATCAACAAATACAAGATATAATCAGGCAAACGAAATCCTAAGAACTGACAAACACTTAAAAAGAATTGAAAAAATATAAGAATTGAAACAGAAACATCCGAAGCTACGAAAACTGTATGGATTCTAGAGCTTGAACATACCTGGCGTGAGGGATTTCAGCATCTGCAGGAGCAGGCTTCCTAGAACAACTCTGCGTGAGACGAAGTGCCGTAGTGGCAGAGACGTCTACATTTGCCTCAGTGTTAGGCTTGCTGGCCTTGCAGGAGGAAAAGGGCCATGGCTTGGATTGGTCGAGCCCCCATTCTTCCAAGAGGCCGGAAGCTGCTTAGACCTAGCTAGGAAACATAGGGCATCACTGATTCTTCCCTTGCTGAGCGCCCAGATTCAGCCCCATATCCATGGCCACATTGACTAAGTGGGTACCGAATAAGGACGCTTAGATCCGGTGATAAAGTTGGTTTAGCCAGATTTCTGGTTCCTGCAAAAGGAGCCTGGCTGTTGCTCCACTACCTTGGAAATCTGAGAATGCCAGCGCCTTTTGAGCTTCTTGCTTGCTGTGTCTGTGGATTTTCCTCCTTTGCTCAGCCTCCTGAGAGCAGGCATCTTTGCATTCTCTCTCTGTCCAGAGCATCTTACTTGTTTCTTTCGGGAAGATCTGCAACCAAAGTTTTGACTTTAAAGGCCTTGGGAGGTCCTAAAACGAAGTTCTGCCCTCCGGAAATCTGTAGATCAAGTGACAGATTCGCCTCATTCCTTCAACAGAAACTCGCGCAGATCGGGGGTTCACTTGATAAGCCAATGTAGTCGTGTTCTCTACTTTCACGAAGGCCGGCTTCAGAGCTCTTCACAGCTCCCTGATGCTCACCCCTCTCACCCTGTAGTCTCAGTAATCATGGTGTTTTCTGTGACAACAGAATGAATGCCCGGCTAGAAGAAGAGCTGCCACAAGAGGGAGCAATGCCCCTAAAAAGTGAGGCCAAGGAAACAGACATAAGCCCCTACAAAAGACCCATTTCGCGGATTACTCATGATTCCACTCCTTTCTGCCCCGGAAACCCCTTTGATCTGCTGCTGTAGATGATTCCGAAGGGTGATTGTCCACCATAGCCGAAGATCTGGAAGGCTGGGTTGTGAGAAAACGCGAGGGAGTAGAATTCGAAGGATCTAGAATCGCCCAGTTGAGGAAACGAGCTGATAATCGCTTGTGCAAGTCCGGCGGTGAGGAGGACCGAGAGCCAAAGGATGAGAAAATGAGAATGGTAAAAGGAGGGTTTGGTCCCTAGCTTTGCAGAAGAGGCATTATAATTGGAGCAAGGGGTATAGGGGTTGAAAAAATACATGGCAGGACCACTGGTTGGTTGCTTGCATTTGCCCATCTGGGCCTTGGCCCTCCATAAAGCTGGGGGGTTGCCCTCCTTGTGGGGTTGCCTTTAGGGCTTGTCTCACAAGTGACCATTCGCGAAAAAAAAGGGTGGCCCTCTCGCCCCTCACCTGGCCGGCCCCACCCCATGTGCTCTGGTCTCCCTCCGCAACATGCCCTTGTTCTTCTTTCTTCCCCGCCCCAGACCACTGCTCCTTGCCAACCCCTCGCTCCAGCCCGTGAATCAGGATTCCAAAGTACTCACCTTGCCATCCCCTGCGTCCTTGTTACTGCTAGAAGTCTCGGGTCCGTCGCTCTTGTTCTGTGCCCAGCAGTTTTTAATATCTCGTTCAATTCTTTCGCTTATTTCCCTTGGGGCCTTATTAGGCTGGGGTGTCATCTTCTTGCTCTGGTCCTGTTCTCAAACTATGTGTACCATGGCTTCAGGAATTGCCGTTGCTCCTGCTTTCCTGTTGGCGAGGCTACACAAAAAGAATGCATCATGAGCAGTCTGGTTATTAAAGATAATTATCTCCAGAAATTTGAATGATGAATTTGTACCTTGTCAAAAGTTTGCATTCTTTACAAAAGTTCCCTATGGATCACGATATTGCAATCCCTAGGAATATGGCGCGTTCTTACACTTGTTTTAAAGTCAAGGGTACTTGAATTCACTAGGATGACATGATGTTAACCTTCTTGAAACTAACCATCTTAAAATTCTCAAGATTCCTACATGAGATATTTTAGACTTTGCAACAATAAAAGCCTTGAATGGTATACGGTACAAGCACATTGTTTATTACCATTTTGTTGATAATTCAGACTACTATAATAGCCTGTCTATTTGATTGAGCAATACGTAAAAGAAAAGAGGAGGGAGAAGAGGGTAAAAAAGAAAAGAAAAAAAAAAAGAGAGAGAAGGAGAAAAGTAAATGTGCAGGGAAAATAAGAAAAGGGAAAAAAGAAAGTATGTAAGAAAATGAGAAAAAAAAGGTATGCAGGATAGAGCAAAGGGAAGGTTATCAAATGCACAAAAACCTCTTATAGCCTAGATATGATGGACTTGGTTAATGAGTCTGAGCTGAATAGGTTTCCATCCACAAATGTTCCCAACATTTGCCCAGCAACGCTGGGCACCATTACTAGTTACTATATATAATTAAACCCCCCCTGCTCTGAAAGGTTTTCCAGAGGAAAACCTTGATAGTAATAAGCTTATTGAGGAATATGTACAAGAGTATGACACCAATGTTTTGGAGGCAGGCATAAATGGGCCTGTTCGTCAAAAACCTCCATGAGATTGAGATGAAAGTACCATTGCAGGCGTTTGCAAGAGCACATGTAGTGGCTGCTTAGATGAATCTATATGAATCAACCCTAGAAGTAGAGGATCTATATGTGTATACTATATGAGAGACGAAACAATAAAAAGTGGTTTAAGCATTAAAATAATTTATTGCATATATGGGGGATCAATTAGGATGCTAAAGAATGTAAGAATATCAGTATTATAAGCCGAAGAAAGAATGGCAACTATCATGTTGACCAGAACTTCAAAATTTGCATATTATTTTGGATTTGGCTGTCCCCATTAGTGAGGAACAGGCTCGTGCACCCTTTGTCTTGTTTCTGTCCCGTTTTCTTTTGTTTAATTATGCTTGGCCGCCACTTAATCCTCATCTTTGCCCTCTTTGCTTAAGCAAAAAATCGCCCCCCTGCCTCGACATCTTTTGAATCCCTACCTGGCCCGTTTTATTTGTTGAGGATCTTACCCCCTCGATTGATCATCTGGGTTCTTGTCCTTTTGACGGATCCGAAGATGCCCACCATGCTAAGTGGTACTTCTTACATGTTCCCTGCCTTTCCGGGGCTTTTTCTAACCTGGGTATTGTTCAAAACCATGTTTTTTTTAAAGCATCATTTTTAGTGCTGTAGATCGAAAGTAGCTTTGTTTTTTCTTCCGTTATTAAGATGTTTGTTTCTTGTCGTATTTGTTGCCGGTTCTTGATTTGTTTGCATAGTTCATCGCAACAACTGCTTCATTTTTACCCTAGATGCAAGACACTGTATTTTTAGCGAACGTATTTGCTGTGGAACAGGCCATATTCCGAGCCCTCCCTTAACTTGATGTCAATATTTTTTCTCAGGTGTCTTTGATGCAGCTGTAGTTCATGAGAACATAGAGGATATCAGATCGTTGAGGTTGAGGGCCATCTTCTGATAATGCATAGGTATGTGGCACCTTGTTTTCCATCACCTCTCTTTGAAGTTAGGGTTTACCTTTAATGCGAGAGCAGTTACACTAATGTCCCAGGTGTATTTATATGAAACCTTAGTTACACTAATGTCCCAGGTGTATTTATATGAAACCTTATTCCTATTCTGCAGAGAACATCTCATTATTGTATATTTGACAAGTAGTCTTAGCTGTGAACGTTGAGGAAATCCAAGCGCAGAAAATGGGAACTGAACCTCCATCACGGTGTATGCGAGATGAGGTTGCAGTAAGGGAAGACACCACCCCCTTAGATTCTAGGGATGTACATCACGAAGCTGTTCTAAGGGGAGGGCCCAATTTTGGCAAGACTCAAAATGGGTTATCTCCAGAGACTGTTTGGGTTTACAGAACCCTTGCTCAAGGAGTACATTCAGCTCTAAGAAACAATGAAGAAAGTGTTACAATACCTGAGGACATACAGATCCGAAGTAATGGTTTAGGAAATGATAATTTACATGGTACAATGATAGGAAGTAACAGAGAGGAGACAAGTATGCAAGAAACAAAAGAAAGTTTGGCAGGTGGTTGGGAAGATCAGAACTTATGCTGTGGAAGTGAAGAAGCAGACGAGAGTAATGAGGGTGATGGAAGGTCAATGTTGGAAGCACCATGGACAGATCAGTCCATATGTAAAGAGCAGAATGGGGATGAACAAAAAAGTGCAAGAAGGTCAAAGGAAGTAAGATGGACAGAGCAAGCATTATGTGATGCAATGGCAGCTGTCAGAAATGGTTCAATTACAGCATACAAGGCAAGTAAACGCTATGGCATACCTCGTTCCACTTTGAGAAATTGGCTGAATGGTAGAAATCGCTCAAGGAAAAGGGGACCTCTTGTGGATGAAGCCTTTTGCCAGGAGAGACACCTGGAGAGTCTAGAGACTGTGAACAGGTCTTGGAGAAGTGGAAGTGAAAATGAAACATCTGAACAAGCTGTCATTAATGTTGGAGGGCAGGAAGGCCATACCTGGAAAAAACGGCGGTTGCCTCTGGATGAATCATTTTATGATTCATTGACAAAGTCTACAACCAAGTCTGAGAAGTTGCATCAGTTTTTAGATTTTCAATCCACCCCCTTCAGATATTGGGTTCCAGAAGAAGGAGGTTTTGGTCATAAGGAAGTTGCTGGTGACGATGTTGAAGTTCAAGGCCAAGCCATCAGCCAGGGCCTTGGGGAAATAAGTTTACTGTATGTTACTCAAGGGCTGCCTCATAGTGCTCTAACTAGCCTGGAAGCTCCCACTGCAGTAAAACATGGAGATAATACAAAAATGAAGAACACTGTTACTAATGAACATTTAAGCCTTAAATCAAGCGACTGTCAAGATATAAATGCCAGCAAGAAAGGTCGGCTTAAAAAGGAGGCTAGAGATGCTGGGAGGAGGAAAGTAGGTGGTTGGACAGAGAAGGCTTTATCGGAGGCTATCGGGCACAATTAAAAGTGGATCTGCAACAATTTGTAAGGCAAGTCGAAAACTTTGGGATACCTAGGACAACATTGAGGAACTGGATCACTGGGCCGGACACTCAGGAAGGAAGAGGCCCACATTCGGGCTTGCCGTTATTGCCTTATGTTGGTACTAATGCCGCAGACCAGAGCTTGAGTCCATTAAAGACCCCTCAGGAAAAGAGTGGTACATCCCTTGTATGCGAGGGGCTGAACCTTCAACTGAAGGAAGATAATAATAAAGCAGTGGATATGTCAGAGGATCAGTCTCCTTCTCAAGATGGAACACAAGAAGTAGGAATAAACAAGGGAGAGGATAAATGGAACAGGGCTCTCGCAGAAGTAGCAGCGCTAGCAGCAGATGAAAGTGTACCAGTTTCTGTTCCTGAGTTGACTGTGCAGGGCGACGAGCCAAAATGTTCAGGGAGTAGTGTAGCAGAAGACTCTGCTTATAGCAAACATGGTCAGGATGAAGCAAGTGTTACAATGGAGCTTCTTGATGTAAAAGAAACACGTGAAATGTCTAGTGTAAGAAAACATGGTTGGACAGAGCAGGCATTATACAGTGCTCTTGCAGCAATACGAAGTGGTTTATCTATTAGGAAGGCGGGTCAGTCTTTTGGCATACCTCGAACTACCCTGAGAAACTGGCTTAGTGGAAGAACACAATCAAGGAAAAGGGGTCCTAATGTTGGCATGACAAAGGCACAACAAGAGGAGTCTATTGTTGAGTGGTTTCTAAATGTGCATCAAGTATGTCATTCATTAATGGCATTGCAGTCGCTTAGACATAGACTAGCAAGCATGCCCCTGAATAGAAGCTCTCCTTTTCAGGATGGTATTCCCATGAAGAAGTGGTGGGTGTGGTTTAATAAGCACTATCCAGATGTAGCATCGCGCGTTGCAGACGGTTTGAGACAAAGCCAGATGAAGGATTTGAATGAAGAACTTTCTTTAATTCAATTGATTAGCATGGAGCACATGCAGCCTCCAAGTGGGGCAAGGCCACAGAATTCTGAAGACGTCAGGACAAATGAGAGAGGATTGAAGACGGAGGAGGGAAAGGAACTTGACCTAGCAGAAGTAAGCACAGCTGGTGTGGAGAAGGCCTCTTGTTTGGGAGAAGAGTAGCTGCCTGCTTGCTTGAAAACTGCAAGAGTCTATAATTTTGTAAAATGTGCATTGGCCGTTTGACAAATAGCGGTATTTCTGAGTATTTAACTAGAGAAAGCAAAACCTTTTATTGGAAACTAGACATTGTCTCACAGAGATGCAAGGCTTGGTGGCATTTTTAGCTGTCCCCTGTAGCCTTTGAATGGGTAACAAATAGATCAATAGGGTGATAAGACCCACTGCAAAGAATCTGTCCTTAATCTGATGTATAGCTACTAATCAGCTAGCATGGATACAGTAGTGAGGCTAATCATGAATTTGTCTAATCCTTGTTTTCAAAATGTAAATGTAAAGTAATTATATGCGGAAAGTTGATCTTCATCTTAGATCTTACAGGAGTTGGTATCTAATGGGAGATATAATGTATGTACTATATGTTGTATGAAATTCAAAAAGAATGTAGTCCAGGATAGATGCATTATTACAGACAAAATAATCTAGTTCTATATAGTTTGCCAGTTCGGAGTGTCACATCAGCTGATCCAAAGAGACGCAAGATTTTCCGTTTTGGGGTGTCTCTTTTGTCAACAAAATTGGCAATTAGGTTTCCCAATGACAAAATTAGGCTGTCCTGGAGCTTTTTTTTCTTGGAAAATACGGTGGCCGTCAGATGTAGATTGTGCCTGTTGGATTTGGTGAAGGCGGTCCGGGTCTGTTGTGAGCGGAGCTGAGATTGGGGCGCATGTGGACATCGCTTCACATGCACCTTCACGACCCTCACCATCGCGTAAAAGGGCTCACCGTTTTACGCCCACCATCGCCAATTTGCACTGGGCAAAACAGGCCCCCTCCCCGGCGATGGTTGCATGTGAACTGGGCCTAAGCCGTGTTGGCAGCGTATTGGCTGAGCCGCCCTGGTCTGCGTCTTGGTGTCGGAAGGGACGTTCGTTCTAAATTCGGCTCCCAATGTATTCGGCTGCCTGATGTTAAGAGGATTGTTGCATTTATATATAGTGGTTTTGGCGATGGCGTCTCTTGCTGATTCTTCTGCAACCAGCAGCAACGCAAATGCAGGTGCGTTTTGGAGCTTGTGTTTTCAGAATTTAGGACTTGTCATGAATTGATAGGACTGCCGAACAGAGGCGAAACACACTCGATCTGGATTATGGCATAGCGATGGTTTGTGTTGGGCTAGGTGCTTTAATGCTTATATGCACTTGACAAAGCTATGAAGTAAAGATTGATCTATAAAAGCATGCACACTATGCAAGAAAGGCTACATAACAAACTTGAGTGAGAGTACAAACCAGCGCCGCCTCCCCCCCCCTCCAAATTTGAAATAGTCGAACCTTACCGCAATCTTCTTTGGGGTCCAGCGGGACTAAATTTGCAGTAACCTGATCATATTCAATTGAAATTGAGGAAGTGATTTATCCAGAAAAAAAAAATTAAAGGATAGAAAATGATTCAGTGTATGCTAATCAGACAAGACCAATATCAATGTAAGTGGTTGAAGACCGAGGAAATGAGCAATTATAACCTGGCTAAAATATGGCCATGTTTTGATGTTTTGAGCCCTAAGAGTATCAGCATTGATTTCTTGGTAAATAGGACCATTAGGTCTCAGGAACTCTGGCCTTTGTAAAACAGAAGAAGCAAAATAAAAAACCTGAGAAACTACATAACACTAATTTGAGAAAAGAAGGTAAACAATTTACATCTGTCTTAAGAATAGAAGTTGACGTTATATTGACAAGCTCCCATTTGCCATTCAAGAAGGGGCAGCGGACTAAATTTGCAGTAACCTAATCATATGCAATTAGATTGAGGAAGTGATTTATCCAGCAAAAAATTAAAGGGTAGAAAATGATTTAGTGTATGCTAATCAGACAAGACCAATATCAATGTAAGTGGCTGAAGGCGGAGGAAATGAGCAATTATAGCATGGTTAAAGTATAAGCATTGATTGCTTAATAAATAGGGCCATTAGGTCTCAGGAACTCTAGCCTCTGTAAAGCAGCAGAAGCAAAATGAGAAACCGGAGAAATTACTTAACACTAATTTGAGAAAAGAAAGTAAACAATTTACATTTGTCTTAAGAATAGAAGTTAAGGTTGTATAGACAAGCTCACATTTGCCCTTCAAGAAGGGGGATCTCAGAGGCTCCTTCGTCGGACTTAGAGCTTCTAGTTTGCGACAAATCTGAGATAAAAATAGAACTATGTAAAACGAAGGTAAAAGGAGTCCAACAGAGTCCTCTAACATTCGAGTTGATCTTCAGGAGAAGCTTCTGCTCCATGACCGAGCATAGCAATAGTAGGAAGAAGCTGAGCCTTGACCTTTTGAGGATCATCCTTGTCTAGGAACAGAATGATGGACTTTAGGGCTTTGCCAATTGCCCTAGAAATTAGGGCGCCGCTGCAATCGTTGCACTGGGGCAATGATTTGGGGCATTGCTGTAGGAGCTTTGGATTGATGAAATGAAAATGTGGAAGAGCCAGCCGGTTGTGAAGCAATATGGAAGTAGAGAGCAAGCACATCATAATTGCTGCCATAGCCAGCCAGCTGTTGCTTGCGATAAGATTGAACTAGCCATGGCCGACGATAACTGACAACCCAACCCACTTGGAACTTTCTTGAATTTTCACAGCCATAGATGAAATCGAACGCTTGTAGGTGCATCCATGTGGACAAAAGTCCTAGTTGGCAGCAACGTGGACACTCTAAAATTGCTTTAAAGTGTCAACTTATATTTGTGCAAGTGTGCCCAAAATTACCAAAATGCCCCTACACTTTGTAAAAATTAACAAAATGCCTCTGCTGAAAGTGTTTTGTGATTGATCAAATAACGAAGTGCCCTTCACAAAACTTATACATAAGAGTCAGATCTTCCCAATGATTAAAGAAACATATAAAGTAGAGTTTAACATGTGTTTAAGTGATCCAACAACAACTCAAAAGTGAATTTCAACTCAAACTTATAGGAATTTTATCTTGTTGAAAAAATATTATGCTAAGGGAAAATTGTAAATGCCCCTATATTTTATGTATATTACCAAAATAGCATTAACATTTGGGCTGACAAGAAGTCCACGTTGGCACTTTTTTCTAGATGCTTTAGGTCCCCTTTGAAACCTAGCTCTATCATCCATATTGTAGAAGCTCCTATTCTAGTTATAACCACATCTGGAGCTTTGAGACTCCATGCTAAAACTTTTGTTAAGATGATCCACACTACAAACTTTAAACTTCTGCCTTAGTGCTTCTGTTTTTAATCTAATCTTGAAGTATTTCCTCTATCAAAATTAAAAATCCATTTCCCTATATTTTCTTTCCAAAAACATTCCCAAATATGGTAGAACTTAGCATACATGGGATGGTCAAGTTGGCTCTCACTACTGCATATCCATCAGATTTTAATTCTTAGGATATCTGGAGCATACATAATAAATATTGCCTGCTCCAGGTTAGGTAATTTTCCGAATCTGGCAAGTTTAAATTTGTGTGTGTCATTTTTAGCACTGGAGTCACAAATGGTGTCATATATTGTATATATGACAGTCACATTTTGTGTGTGGAAAAAGGGCCTTAGTTATGTGTTATGGGTGGTTCTACCGAAGACCTCTATCGCTGTTAGGATGACATGGTTTGGCTTTGTTTAGACTTACTAAAGATTTATTAAGTCCAATTCTTATGAAAGGTAGAGTAATAAGGAATATAATGTTCTACTTTAGTTTAACAAGCACATTAAATAATTGCATCAGGATAGGGGTACATCCTATAAGTTGAACCATTGTTTTGATAATGGGTAAAATAGTAAGACAGAGATATTTTTAATTCCACTTCATGGTAGTCATAAAATATGACACCATTAAAATACTAGTGGAAACCCTTAGTTATATATTCAAATAAGACTAGGTATCTTATTTATAGTGGGAAATACTCCGCAATAAAATAAGACTCTATTTACATTAAAAGTGGTATCCAAACCTATCTAAAACCTAGTCTTATTTTCATATTGGAAAAGTGATTTTCTTTTAAAGCAATAGGTGGCCAAACCTCATTTGATAAAATATGTGACTTTAGAAATAGGATTTCTACCATGGGAAAAGGGCCTAATGCCCATTGAGAATGCTCCAAATGCTCATTTTCAAAGCAGTCCAATGAACAAGTCATTACTAAAAACTAAGGATCTTAGGCATAAGCCAACTCATTTATTTATTAAGTAATTGTCCACGGAGCATTTAGGGAAGCAATAGAAAAAAAAAATTCCTCTTATCTTCCGTGTTAAAGGCATGTGGTTTCTTGATTCATCCTTATGCATGTGATTTTTGAATGATTGCGTCCATGTTTGCTCTTTGTTCCATTTTTACGAATATATAGACGCTACCATTAGCTTGCCTCAGCACAGCGCATGCTCCCTCGCCTAAATGAGTTAAACAAACCCGCTTACACAAATTCAACCACCTTGGAACCTTGAGAAGGGTAAATTTTTAAAATTCTAGAAAGGATATTTCTCCTACAACAACCTTGTAAATATGGTTTCAACTTGTCTCAGGGTAACTAGTTTCTGTCCTTAAACAACTTTTAAAACCTGCAGATTATATTCTAAGCAAACAAAGAATTGTCTTATTAGGAATTAGTTGCCATAGCTGTCTAGAGGTTGAGAATAACCAGTCTCCAGCATTTGCACGTTCACTTGAGGTTTGGCATTTCTTAATATGACAACTTTAAATTAAGGACACGGATGGAATAGCAGTTGCGGCTTACAATCACCTTCTCTATTTCCAAGCAACAAATAATTCTTTTGAAACAAAAGCAGGGACATAATAGGTAAACACTTTGAAGACCCAATGTGGGTTCTAAGTTATTCAAAGGAAATGAGCCTCACTTCAAAACCGCTTTAGCCACTTCTGAGATTATTCTGTTATCTATTCTTAAGAAAATTCAGGAAAGCAAGATTATAGAAAAGAGAAAAATTATAAGCCCACCCCCTACCTCTTTCATTGCCACAGCTCAGTTAATGCACCAGATGAGTATCCAAGTTCATTTTATAAACTCAGGAACACGAATTCTTCTATAGCAGGAATGCAGCCAATTCTTGCAGAATCTCCTTGCTTGGTTCATCATCCACTCCAATTGCCATCACAGCTTGTTTGCGAGGAGACGTTCTTCCACACTCATAAAACTGACATTCACATTTGAATTGCCTAAAATGCTACCAACCTTGCCTATCATACCTGGCTAATCCACTTGCCTGCAAAGAATGACATATCCTTCCAAGCTAACATCAATGCTGAATCCTCCAACTTTTGAAAGATGTGGGACACCATCTCTGATCCTTCCTTCCAAAGATATATCACCACTGTTAGACACTGCGCTTGGGAACTTTGATTCAACATGATTTATCTTAACTTCTACGGCCTCTAGGGGAACATCAGCTCCGATGTCTGATGGTATTCTTTTCTCTGTAATTTTCATTCCACGTTGCTTTGCAATATAGTCAGCATTTACCAGATTAAATATGCATTTGAGAAAGGCTCAACAAGGCCCTTCATAATCATGGCTCGAAATAGCCGTGTATCCAAGTCATCTGAGTACCTCAACATCTTTTATCCCAGCTCCACCAGACACTAGCTGCACGACTGAATTGCCTAACTTTTCAGCCTCGTGACAAATGAGGCAAGCTCAGTCAACACCTAAGACACAATTTTACAAGCAAAATAAACTAGAGTTAGATGTATTTCAGATTAAAATGGAGTGTCAAAAGATAGATACCTCAGGTAAAACCATAGGAGAATTTACTGCAGTGGCAATAAGTTCCCCCTGTAGTGCACCGACTACAGCTTCTACGTGCACCGACTACAACTTCTACAATTTCTACAGCTACCCCTTCCCGGAATCATCGATAAAATCAAAGGATTACATTATCGTAAAGTTAAATCAAATGTTGTATCTAAGGACATACCTGGGCTTCTACAGTGCTTGCTCCAAGATGAGGTGTGAGAATCACATTCTTTGGAGGGGGTTCTTCTGTAAAAACATCCAACGCAGCCTATATTCTAAGAAGAGAACTTAGATAGTAGTCAATAGAGATAAAATATTCTGCCTTTGTCTAAAGCAGCAAAATGTCATATCTATGCAATAACTCCAACTAATGCCTCCTCATCAATGACACCTCCTCGTGCGACATTAACAATTTGGACGCCACGCTTGACCTTTGCAAAAACCTCGTCATTGAAAATTTTATTTGTGGTGGGAGTTAGAGGCGTGTGCAAAGTAATGAAGCCTATGGTCTCCTGAAATTTGTAGGGGCTTCCGCTGACAGAAGGGAGATGGTCTCAACTCCATTGCTGCAAGTATAGATTTCATCCTCCTCATAGAGACCTGGAAACATGCAAGATACATGATCCTAGGTCTACCGGGCTATTAGCATGACTCATTGTTCAATAAGTGCACAAACAAGTGGGCACATGAAGGTATCATCTGATACTATCGAATGGAGTCTCAATTCCATTGCTGTGGGTATAGATTTCATCTTTTTTATAGAGATCTAGGAATATGCAGGAGACATGCTCCTAGATGTACCGAGCTATCAGCACAACTCATTGTTCAATGTGGGCACATGCAAGTGGGGACACGAAGGTATCATCTGCTACTATCTAACAGTCCTGGCGCCATCAATCTCTCTACACAAGACAGACAGACACAATCGCTGCCTGTGAGTACGAGTGTAGAGTTGCAATGACCTCCGCTTTATCATAGCATTCTATGTCCCACATGCAGACAATGACTTCTATCGCTCTTACTCAGATGTGGATAGATTGGATCCATATCCCTATTTGTGGCAGCATCCTACTTCACACATGCAGACAGTAACTTCTATCGCTCTCACATAGATATGGATAGACTTCTGTATGTCAATCTATATGATGAATATAAGGGCACAAACAATTGGGTAGGGTCATGTTGCTTGGAGACTTCAATCGACGCATGGAAATAGAATAGCTAGCAAAATTTGACCCCTTGGCAGAGAACGTGTTACATCTTAATGCAAAAATGGCTGAGCCATGGGCATCAGATGACAGGACCCACCAGGTCGCGAGCTATAGCAGGCAATTGCTTTTGTTGTGCAGCATCTTTGACGTGGTCATTTGTAATGGTCTCGCATAGAGCCATCCTCTTGCAGCTACACTTGTAGGTAGGAGAACCAGGGGGTGGCTCCAGTAGTGTCATGGATTACATGCTGGTTGCAAAGTAGGATGTGCACCTGGTCATCCACACTTGCGTTGGCACAGATAGTAGAGATGAAGAAGTGGATTCCAATCACCAATCCTTTTCGTGTAGGTGGATTGATAGACTGTTGGGATCCCCATTGCTCCAACATCCTGCAAGCCTCATTTGCACTTGGATTATGACCATGCAGAGCCCTATGCACATATGGTCACAGCCAACACAGAGGAAATACTGCAACTTCGCATAGACTGCCCAACTGGTCAATGTGCTTATGACTGCTGCTGATAGATGCTTTTAGAGAAGCCATCGACGGAGGCCCTCGGGGCTTACAATCTTTTCTCATAACTAGTAGTTTGATATGAATGCCAGGAGCTTAAACGCTGGCTTCCCCTAACCCCGTTTTGCACCCCGTTCGATCAGGCAATATCGCACTTTTATGAAGGAGAAGACTATTAGGTACATTATGGAGCATTAGAGAGAAATGTTCTATTTTCTGGACCATCATCCTAGGATATTCTGGCAAAGCATATTGAAGGAGCCTCTGTAGCCTAGGGGAAGATGAGAGCAATGGATATAATACTTGCAATAGTTTTATCATCCTCTTAGGGTTTGAGCACCAATACCCCCGCCGATGGGCCCGACAGTAATCATTGTAGAGGCAGGAGTTACCCGGGGATTACAATGTCTCCCCAATGGCAAGGTAGCAAACTTGGACAACATGCAGGCAGAGCTGCTCAAATGGGCAGGGCCACCGATAGTGCCCATTTTAACTACATTGTTTAACAGAGCATTACAGGAAGGCTTTCCTATGGTGTGGACCACTATAGAGTTGTCCCCATCTATAAGGAAGATGACCTTCACATCCTAGACAATTACTGAACAATTATGGTCAGATCGCTCTTTGCAAAACTGTTGACTGGTATTCTTGAGCAACAATTGATGATGTGGGTAGAGGAAGCAGAGGTATGAGCCCTTGTACAGGTAAGATTCATGCATCAACACTTAACCATTGATCATATTACACTGCTGACCTTAGGTCAAGATAGTGGGAATCGCTGGCAAGATTGATGTTGCTGCTTTGTTGATTTTGCAAAGGCTTTAACAATGTACCTTGGGAAAGATTGTGGGAAAGATTGAGGTAGGTGGGGGTCTCTATGAATATGAAAAATACAATAGACAAGTGGGGGCATGCTCAGGCAGACTGACACCATTAGGACAACTTGTATCATTAATACTGGGATCCAACAGGGATGCCCACTCTCTCTAACGATGTTTGGTCTATACATTGATCCATTGGAAGGTTCTCTTGTTGAATACAGGGAAGTCAGAGCTCAGTTCATACACTAAATCATTAGGCAGCTTATATACACTGGTAATGTGGACCTCTTAGCTTACACCTTTGATAACATACAATGCCATTTGGATGCCCTGGGTACTTTTTATCGAGCTAGTGGCATGCATGTTAATCTGGCCAAGACTAAGCTGTTGCTGTCTCATCCTCATGCTAGCCAAGGCCTCTTCGTTCCTTCACTTACTAGGCTAAAACATGGAGGTGGTACCCACCTACAAGTATTTGGGAATGGAGTTTTCTACTACTAAAGACTTAGACACTTCCATCCAGTTGTATGTGACAGTAGGCTGGAAGGCATTGTATACAATGCAGAACAACAATTACAAAATGCAAAAAGCCTTCCTAGCTCGTGCACTTGGGGTGAAGTCTATAGTCCCATATCACATTCTTCTCCAGAAGAAAATTCTTGTCACTCCAGAGGGGCACACTCGACTGCCACATCATCTACTTTTAGAAGATGGTCAGTATGGATGATGCTCATCTTCCCAACCTTACCTATGTCATGGCCCTTTCGCAACGCTTTAAACCTGCTGAAAGGAAAAACGAGCTCAGATGTTCTCCCGATGGAATGTGCAGGAGCAAGATGCATATAGGTCCAAATTAAAAAAGATCACCATAGATGCTTGCTTTCTCAGCAAGCTTTGGGATGAGGGTGAATTAGAACATGTTAAGATAGCACACTACAAGCAGTAAGTCAATCCCGGACCCACGCGACACCCACTGTGCTACCTGCATGCACATTTGCCTATGAAGAAGTGCAGCATGATAGCTTCAATTTGCACAGGTGCACATTGCCTCTACATTGACAAGTAGATGGATTAAGGAGGTGCACAAGGACATGCTCTGTCAGTGTTGCCAACTGGGAGTCCTTGAGAATAAATGCTACACTCTCAGAACTGTCTGGCATTCGACCATATTCAGATACGCTATGTTAAGTTGATCCCACTTAACCAGCCACTCCAGCTATTAGGCACGTTCTCAGTGGGGTTACTAGGATCATATCTTCAGGAGATCAAGGATATGCACACTTACTATGTCCTCAAGCACAACATTAAATTGTATCTATTGTTTAAATTTGGTTTTTTTTTTTTTGGTTAGTTTTTTATGGTTTTGAATGTTTTAGCCTGTCGGACAAAATTATAGTATTCCAAAAATCGGGCATGTAGGATTTTTTGTGATTTACAAATTTGCCTGTTTCTAAAAATGGAAAATTAGTTTGTTGTATGATTCCAGGTTTGGAGCGAGTGTGCCTGTTGGCGAAGACGCGCGGTACATCGATGCATTTGCATGTACAACATGGCCTGTGTTTGGGTCAAATTTGATATCGGGGATGCCCATGTTCAGAGCTGCAGCTCCAAATTGAGCGTTGCCATTGCCAAAAGCTCTATTTCTGGTACCATAAATGGAAATTGGTTTCCATGACCACGTTCTCAAGTTCAAAGTTGCATTCTTTCAATTCATGCTCTCATGGACAGGGTACAATAATCTGTAAATGACATAAGCTAAGATCATCTCCCTGCTCTCATTTTTATTCTTTCAAATTTTAACAAGGTGTTTTACAGATGTTTGCAACTTCATGGCTACGCTACAATATAATCATATTCATGGCCGGCAATGCCGGGCACCCGTTACTAGTTATCATTGTATAGTTTCTCAGCATGCTTATTACTGTCGAGGTTTTTCCCTCGACAACCCTTCGGGACGTGGTTTTTTAATCTTGGAAATAATACATTTGTTGTTCTCATTGATTGGTTCCCATAAACCTATTATCTCCTTAGATGATAACAACCCATCCAATACAATTCTATTCTATTCTCTATGGGGCCGCAGCGCCTCAAGGCCTGCTGGAGGGAAAAGAGAGCTCAATGGTTGGCTAGATGGAATGTGCAGGAGCATAGGTGCATACATGTGCAAACAGAGGGAACTTTGAAGGGTATAAGATTCATCCTCAATGACTCCCATTTGGCAGCATTGACAGAGCCTGTCCTGGCATGGCTCACCAATCCATCTGCCCGTCTCAATTCGAAGATGATGTGCCCCTGTGCGAATGAAGGCAATGAGTCTGCGCCTTTTCATGGGCAAGTGGGTACGCAGGTAGCATTGCGGGCCTCGTTCCAATATGGGATTTATGTGGCGCTGGTTCGGACGCGCTATGCTGAGTTGGTCAGGCCTGGCCAGCCGTTACATGTGACATTGAGCACAACATCCGTACGGGTGTTGGGATCATACTTTCAGGAGGTTATGGACATGCGAGATCAGCTATGTCCTTGGGCACACGCTTGACATGTATATATACATTTATTTCATGACGATATATACTTGTACAGTTTGACAGCATTCTTATTACTACTACGGTTTTTCCCTCGAAAACCCTTCGGGGCGGGGGTTTTTTAACCCAGACAGTAATAAGTTTGCTGCACTCCTTCTGGGTCCCATAGGCCGATTGGTCTCAGTGGACGATAAAAAATTATTCTTATTCTTATTCTTATTCTTATTCTTATTCTTATTCTCTTTGTAGCCAAGGGCCAGACGTATTAATGTGATGGCTTCTACGATCGATGTAGTCGTGAATTTGCAGGGCAGATTAATCATGTTTCTAGCTTATGTAAGAAAGCGATAAAAGGAGTTTGAAAGTGGAGGTGACTATTGTGCAACAACGCATTCTACCTATTGCCCACATCCAAATTTGTGATGGCTTGGATTTTTTACTGCAGATTCTGCACTTTCAACAACATCCTCTCTCCACCCTTACCCCCACTTTCTCGACATCACTCACCTCCAAAGCATTTACACTCCCTGCCACTGCCCCAACACTCGCATAGGGATCCCACCTCAAAAGCATTCATCACACCCTCTCGTTCTCCACCTCTAAAGCATCCACTATCTCCTCCACCAAAGCATTCACCACCTCATCACTCCCCTCTTCCACCAAAACATTCACCACTTCCTCCACCTTCACCATCCCCACCACCACCATTCCTTCCCTTGCCATCACCGTTGCAACATTCGCCTCTGCCTCCCCCACCATTCCATCCCCTACCGCCTCCACCACCCCTGCCTCCACCATCACTACCTCCACCATCTTCCACTGCCACCATTTGCCTCCACCTCCACTTAGACACGCTTGTCTTTCTAACTATTAGAGTGTCCTCTCCAATGCATCATGGAATATAATATATATACAACAATATATATATTTATAGTTGTGAAATTTATTTTTTGTGGTTCAATACTAATTTTTTCATATCTAACATGATTATATATCCTTACTTCGAACACAAAAATGCCCGCTTTGTAGTTTTGTTTGCGGTTGTCATGGGTGAATGATGATGGATTATATTTGCAAGTTTCTTCTCATGGGTATATGAGGTGGCTAACAGAAATTGTAATATTTGGGGTGAGAGCTTTCTCCTAATGTAGAATACATGCATTAAATCGGCACCATTGCGTATTTGTTTGAAACCTTAGAGTATATTTCTAAATTTGCTATACAACATAGTCCAACTTGTGGAAACATAGGGGTTCGAAAAATATTTGAGGTATAACCAGAAAATTTGTCAGTGTATATCAGTGTATACTGGATTTTTTATATAGTAGAATTCAAATACACTAGATTTGACATATAAACTCTGTTTTTTTTTTCACCAATCCTTTTTCTAGCTTGCAAAAACATCAACCAGAAATTAACAATTCCAACTGGTAATCATTGAGTCTAACCCCCATGACCTAAACTTCCAAAACCTAATATGATCAGCTCGACAAGGAGGCGCTCTGCTCGCCATGTCTGAGCTCAAGATGACCCCGTTAAAGTGGGAAAGATCACTTTAATTTTATGCTCATTTTTATTTTTGGGTTAATGATTACGTTACTAATCTAATAGTTAGATCACATGTTGTCGTTGACATGATTCCTTCCATGTTGACATGGATTAGATATTAAGGTAAGGTCACATGTTGACATCAACATGGTGGGGTAGGAAAGAGCAATTATTTAAATGATATTAATGATTTCACTAACCCTTTTTACACTTGTCATTTTTGGAATGGCAGCATATCAACATGAACTCTTCCACTCAAAAGAGAGAGCCAATCGAAGGGAGTCATGTTGACATGAGCTCATTTGTATCAAAACGCGTTCCCGTTTTGGAATACGTTTCCTAGGGTTCTACGTTCCCGGAATGGCAAGTTCCCATTCCAGACGGTTTGTTACTGTGAATGCCGTTCCGAACCCCGTTCCCATCTTTGGAAATGGTATTCCCGGTAAGTTCCCCAAAAAAGTAAGTAAATCAATGGTTTATTGTTCATTTTTTTTTGCTTTCTTTGCTTTCCTTTTTGGTAGGAAGGAATGGTGCAACCAGCAGCAATGGCTCTCTGCTCAGTGTTTTTCATAAACGCACACATAAAGTGTTGTGCAGCAGACTACATAAATGTTTCGTGATTGTCTCTCTCTTGTTTATTTTTTAATTTATGTGTTCCTCCTCTGTTGTATCTCTCGATTTGCGATCTCATTTGTAATCTATCCATTTCGTATTTTGATGATAGGAATTTTGTTTTCCTAGCTCAGGCAAAGAGACTTGCATTGTAGGAAGCCAGGTGTTTTTGAAGAACGACTTGTGGAAGACTCTAGGCTGCAAAGGAGGAGTAAGTTTAAGAGCATTAAAGAGTCGAGAAAACTTGTGCAGAGCTACAAAATTTATTTTTTGATGGAGATTTGTAGTGCTACATTGTAACAGATTAAATAACACTATTGATTTTGAGAAACGTTATCTCTAGGGAAAGGGAAATATTGCAACATGCATTCTTAATTTAGTTTGTCAAATGCCTCAATTCTAAACTTAACTTCCCTGTCTTGTTTATTTTATATTTCTATTGTGATAGAATTATAGATGTAATACTACGTTTTAAGTCTTGAATGTAATGTTATATAAAAAACTAAGCATCTATGGAGTGGTTTCACATGTTTCCATCTACAAGGTAGTCTCTATGAATCATTTTTAAGTTCTAAGTGTTCCACAATGATCATTATGCAAAGAGAACGCCAAAACTGTTTTTAAATTTTAAAAACTCAAATGTTGGTCGTTCCCATTCCGATTTGTTTCTGTTCCCGTTCTAAATTTCAGGTTCACGTTCCTGTTCTTGTTCCAGGTTGGGAGCGCCTGATATATGGTGCTCGGGAAGTGGCCTTGCATGGAACAATATTTATTGATATGATCAAGTAAGAAAGCCATCCAGTATGCCTAAGCCCTGATATTATAAAAAAGAGAGCTAAAAATAAACCTTGACTTTTATTTAAAAGCAAAAAAAGGTAAAAAAAGATATTGTTACCTATAAATAAGGACAACTTTGAAATGTGATAACAACTCAGAAATCAGCGATCCTTACCTTATTGGAAAGCCTTGAAGTCTAGTTTCTAGATTGGGTTTGGTTGTTCATAGATTCCTTATGGTTTGAAAGTTATGCCCAGAAAGGTGCATAGGGGTCTAAGCTGACCACACAACTAGATCTACGTCTTCCTATATTGATGATAAAGAACATAGCCTTGATCTGCAGTATTTTCTCTTGTTTCTTGCTTGATCATATCATTAGAAGGAGTTCCTGTAACACCAGTGGTTGGTGGCTAGAGAGAGCTTGTTCTTTTACAGTCTTGCAGAGTAGCTTGACTTGGTGACATCTCTTCTAGTTGGTCCGGTTGGGTGGTAAATCGAGTACCCTGTGGTGTTTTATTTTCTAATAAGTTGATGGATTTGCAGGAAGAACGGAGCATTCGTAACAATTGGTATCAGAGCGTAAGTTGATCTTGTTAAAATAATCATGTGTTAGGCCTTTAACACGTTTCGAGATTTTGTTTTAGTCAATTCGATGTTGTAACATATACCTGATGACTAGAAAGTTCCAGGGAGGTTAACAGGTTGGTTTAACAGATCTCGGAGAAGGAAGGAAGAAACTGTTGTTGTTCTTAATGCAGGGGAAGTAAGAAAGGACAAGAGACGAAAAGGATTGTCCTGAGTAGTTGGAGTCTAGAAGATATTGAGCAAGAAAAACATGCTTTGCAAATGATCAGAAAGATCCATCTCCAAGTTGACAAAGAGACGGCAGAAGCCTAAGAGATAGAGTACGAATTCGGATTGATTATCTGAAAGATAAGTAAACCAACCAAGTTTATGTATGCTTGTGATTGCTAGTTTGACTGAGCATAGTTTTGATTTGAGTTAAGGAAAGGGAAACTTTTTCAATCGAATGTTGCTATAGAGTTTAAGAGTAAGGAGATAACTGTGACTGCAGCACAAAAGCCAGATCCTTAAGAGTCTTTTAGGCAGATGGTAAGTTTACCAACCTAGGAGAAATCCTTTCGAAGCAGATAGTCAGGCGACTAGCTTGGAAAGAAAGGTGATTATTCCAGCAAAGCAGATAGTCAGGTGACTAGCTTTGGGAAAATATGGTTGTTTCCGCAGGACAAATGATCGAGTACGATCAACCTTGAGACGGAAAGGAAAGAAAATTGTTTCTGCAAGGCAGATGATCGAGGATGATCAGTCTTGAGATGGGAAGGAATTGTTAAGAACTGCAAGGCAGATGATCGAGGACGATCAGTCTTGAGAAGGGAAGGAATTGATATATGGTGTTTGGGGGGAGTGGCCTTGCATGGAACAATATTTATTGATATGATCAAGTAAGAAAGCCATCCAGTATGCCTAAATCCTGATATAATAAAAAGGAGAGCTAAAAATAAACCTTTACCTTTATTTAAAAGCAAAAAAGGCAAAAAAAGATTGTTACCTATAAATAAGGACAACTTTGAGATGTGATATCTTCGCGACCACAACTCAGAAATCAGCGATCCTTACCTTCTTGGAAAAAGTCTAGTTTCTAGATTGGCTTAGTTGTTCATAGATTCCTTATGGTTTGAAAGTTATGCCGTTATGCCCAGAAAGGTGCATAGGGGTCTAAGCTGACTGCACAACTAGATCTACGTTTTCCTATATTGATGATGAAGAACATAGCCTTGATCTGCAGTATTTTCTTTTGTTTCTTGCTTGATCATATCATTAGAAGGAGTTTCTGTAACACCAGTGGTTGGTGGCTAGAGAGAGCTTGTTCTTTTACAGTCTTGCAGAGTAGCTTGACTTGGTGACATCTCTTCTAGTGGGTCCGGTTGGGTGGTAAATCGAGTACCCTGTGGTGTTTTATTTTCTAATAAGTTGATGAATTTGCAGGAAGAACAGAGCATTTGTAATAGCGCCGTTCCGAATGCGTTCCCGTTCTGGAATGTGTTCCCTAAGGTTCTACGTTCGAAAATATCAAGTTCCGGTTCCAAACGACTCATTTTCGGGAATGCCAAGTTCCGGTCCTGGATGACCCATTATTGGGAACACTGTTCTGAATGCCATTCCCATCTTTGGGAATAGCGTTCCCGATAAGTTCCCAAAAAAAGTAAGAAAATCAATGGTTTATTGTCCATTTCCCCCCTTTTTTTGCTTCCTTTTTTTGGTGCAATTGGCAGTGGTAGTGGCTCTCTGCTCAGTGTTTTTGATAAACACACACATAAAGTGCTCTGCAGTGGACTACACCAATGTTTACTATCTCTCTCTTGTTTGTTTTTTAATTTATATTCCTTCTTTGATGTATCTCTCGATTTGTGATCTCATTTGTAATCTATCCATTTCGCATTTTGATGATGGGAATTACAATTTGTTTTTCCAGCCCAGTTAAAGAGATTGGAGGAAGCCATATGTTCTTGAAGAATGACTTGTAAGAGACTCTAGGCGGGCAAAGGAAGAGTAAGTTTAAGAGCATTAACGAGTCGAAAAAACTTGCTTCAGAACTATAAAATTCTCATGAACAATCATGAGAAATACAAAGCCATGAAGTCTTGAATTGTGTTGAGCAACCCAGTTTCAATTCTGCAACATCCTATTAGGTAAACATATATAAAATCCAGCTTGATAGTGTAAGGTAGTGCTACCCTGAGGTCCTGCTCACTGCCTGTGACTTGCTCACTGCCAACTTAATACTTAAAAACCGGCTGTAACTGTAAGCATTTTGCGCAATAGTGTCATATTTATTTTTTGATAGAGAATTGTAGTTTGTATTGTAATAGATTGAATGGCACTATTGATTTTGAGAAAAGTTATCTCTAAATGAAGAGAAATATTGCAACATGCATTCTTTTAGTTTGTCAAAGGCCTCAATGCTAAGCTTAGCTTCCCCTTCTTGTTTATCTTATATTTCTATTGTGTTAGAATTATAGATGTAATACTATGTTTTAAGTCTTGAATATAATGCTCTATAAAAAACTAAACATCTATGGAGTGGTTTAACATGTTTCAATCTACAAAGCACTCTCTATGAATCATTTTTAAATTCTAAGTGTTCCATAATGATCATTATACAAAGTGAGGATCTGGACCTCCAGCATTGATGTAGCAAGTAAAAAAGCTTATTATCACTGCCGAAACCACAAAAATGATAATACACCTTTGTTGAAAGAAGGCGCTGCAAAGACGACCTACACATTAAGATGATCTTCGCGCTTCAATATAACTAAGAAACAAGACGATCGGAACTTAGGAGGACGTATGGCGCCAAGAAGATGCCATAGCCAGGGCTCGGAGCTCCTCGCATTAGAATAGAAGAAAATGGCTTAGCACCAAAATTTCACGTTATACCAATGTCCGCGTGTCGGGAATTCCGGCTGTAATCGTCACACCGGCCAGAAAATTGGCCTCCGCGCGTCGGCCAGTTTTTTAGGTTGGAATCCCCTCCACACGGACATTCCTATATACATAAAGTTTCCTTAGGTGTCATTCTGCTCCTATATTGAATATGGAACTGACACGTGGCATTTATTATAAACAGGAAAGTTGCCTATTCTACCATTTACTCAATTGTTTTTGCACTATATTTTTTGAGCTTTTAGAATGAATAGTAAAAACATTAGAATGAATAGTAAATAAAGCAGAATGCATAGAAAAAAAATATAGAAAGTCTAGTAAAATCAAAGGCTTTGTATTCAAAATCAAAAGTTACAAACGATCCTTTAGATCAGTTACAATCAGTAGATCAGTTAAAACTCAAAAATTACAAATATGAGATCCAGAAATCATGCCATTAGTGTTGGTTTCACACACTTCCACCTCTAGTCATTCTCTTCACAATTTCACACACATCAAGAGCAAATAAACCATAAGAAAACGAACATCAAAAAGCCAGATTGTCGAAACTTTACAACCTCAGCAATTTTGTCGACTCCAGAAGCTTCCAAAACCTGAAGGACAAAATGTTAGGCACTAAAGAAACAATATAAAATAAAATAATCGAACAAACAAGTTAATACCTGCTGCATGTTGGAAAAACTCGACAGTTTTTCGATAAAATCTCAGAAAAGTTTGTCAAAACTCGGCAGAAGTCTTCAGAACTCGGTAGATGTCTTCAAAACTCGACAAAACTCTTCAGGACTCGACCGATTTTCGACAAAGTTTGCAAGAAACTCAACAAAACCTCGAAGCAACTCGATAGACTTCTAAAACTTCACAAAACTTCGCAAGAACTCGGCAAATCTAAGGCGATACACCATAAACTTAGGCGCCATAACAAAAAATGAGGTAAAGAACAAGAAATGAGACCACTGACATAGCAGAAAAATGTTGCGCCATGGCCAAAGTCCGGAAAAATGTTGTGCCAAAGGGAAACTTCGAAAAACTTCCAAAAACTTCGCAAGAACTCGGCAAATCTGTGGCGCTACACTATCAATTAAGGCGCCATAACCAAACACGACCTAAAGAGCAAGAAAAGACACCAGCGCCATAGAGAAAACATGTTGCGCCATGACCAGACTCCGGCAAATCTGCTCCATAGCCAAAGCAAAAGGAAGAACAGTGACACGACATTTCCCATTTATACTGGTGGTGAAAGGCCCCTTTGGGCCTTTTTCTGGCGGGTCGGCCACCTTTCCCTTCCAGAAAAAGGCCCAAGGGGCCTTTCCCATATACGGAACACTAACCTAACCTAAATTGTGTATGAATATCGAGCTGTTAAAATAACAAATTTAACGTAACCTAAGTTGAGTGTGGAGGTCCATCGATTGAGCGGAGATGAGCAAGAACGAGCCGGCTCCATCGGCCGTTGAAAAAGAAATGGTGCAATTTGTTGGAAATTTTTCTTGCTGTTGCTTGTCGGTACTAATAGGTCTATATGTCTCAGATGTTTGGCATGGCCCAACAGGAGATGGAGTATCGTGTAGAACTTTACAACAAGTGAGTACCTCGTCTGCACTGATATTGTCTATATTCACACTTTAATTGCAACATATTGCGTGTGTAACAGAATGACACATACGTGTTTTGAGAAATGCATTGCAAGAAAGTAAGTATTTGCCTCTATGTGGTTCGTCTTTCTTTGTTACATTGATTTTGATTTTAATTTTGATCTTTACATTTTCAGTTACAAAGACTCTGAGTTAAATGTAGGTGAAAATAGCTGTATCGATCGCTGTGTTGCAAAATATTGGCAGGTAATTTATTATAAGCTTTTCACTCCGATGACTTGGTTACTGCCATGACATTATATCCAAAGCTTACTTTTCTTTTATTTTAGGTAACATCCATTGTGGGGCAAATGCTTGGATCCGGTAGGCCCTCAATGTAGAACTTAAACCTTGCAGATACCTGAACCTGTTTACATCTTGGTGATGAATTGTTTATAGCAAGGTATGCTCATGATTTGAGCTGTCTTCAAATAATTGCTGGCTTGCATGTAAGAGGAAGAATCAGACAATTCCACTACATACATTGCAATATATCGACAATTGAAATTACTGTATTTTTGTTAACATGTTAATGTAAACATTAACTCATGGCTTTCTTTTTATCTCTGCTTCTGTTTCCCCATCTTTTTGAAAAATAAAAAGTATGACCAAGCCACTCAACTATAATACATATAAAGTAATGCAGTAGCGAATTCCTTACAAACTAATATTGCTAAGTAACTTTAAAAGTGTGAGATAAGCTCAGCTCAACCTGCTCTTGGAGTATTGCTTTGCTCATCCTCTACGTGTTCCTAACTTGACTCTTTATCTGAGAAGGGATCAGAATACTGCTTTATACACAGTCCTCTCAGTGCAAGCCTGGCCATTGACTACGCATGGCAAGAGACGGACCTGACATCTGTTATCCAGCCTGGTTTCCTCCATATCAGAGGCGATGGAAGCTGAGGCACCTTTTGGATCCACTATACTTTTATTCTCCTCAGGTTTGTCATTTTTTAAATTGGGCTCAACTTCGTTGCAGAACCCATCAACATAGTTGTCTTTAATGGAAATAGTTCCATGTGCTGCAGATTCACCAGCAAAGCTATCATCCTCCAGATCCACAAACAGACCGTGCACGAATAAAAGCCATGCGCATCTGAACCTGGTCTACATCAGGGTATTCATTATTGACAGCATTGGATCCATGCGCATCTGAACCTGGTCTACATCAGGGTACTCATTGACAGCATTGGATCTGGGATCCAGATAATGGAAGTCCAATACTTTTTGGGCTTCTCTGTGAGGCAACCAGAAGAATCTCTTCCTCACCCTTCTCTCCAACACTGTCAATGTGCGAGCCATGCATTTCAAATGGCAATACCACAGTATCCTTTGGGGGTACTGACTTGCTGATGTCAGTTGCATTAGAAAAGGATTGTTGCTTCATTTTTAAACTTTCCAAAGCCTCCTGCTGTGGGACTTGAACTGCTGCCTTGACAATATTGATACATGGCTCACTAGGATTGTCCTTCCCTGCTCCCTTAGAAACATCATCTGAGAATAGGAGGATTAACATATCTAATTTATTACAAATGGACAAGGGAAGATCAAAAGCACATATAAACTTCTGGCATAAAATTGCAAGTGGTGTATTACCTTGATTTTGAGTGTTGTACTCAGCTGGCGGACTCAAAATTATGAATTTTTAAAATTTAATTTAAATGATGGATTTGACCCAGTGCCCACCGTCCTCGTTGTCTAAGGAGCTGCTTGTCAAAGGGGACTTTAACATTCTTGAGTCTATAATCAAAATGTTCTGGATGACTCCCCAGTTTTTCTCCCCACAAGTGTGTGTTAGCATCTGCTGCTTCAACCTGCATAAGAATCATAAAGGTAATAATTTAGTTTTATCATTACCTAAAGCCATTATAACCTGTGTTACCTCAGCATGTTGCAAAGGGCTCTGGCTCAAGTCTAGTGGATTGCAAAAATTATGCCTCGATGCTAATGTTCATGCAATAAGCACCTTGAAAGATTCCATATACCTGATTGCAATTCCTTTGTATTTTCTTCACTTTGGGTGCTTCCTGTATGTGATACACGTAATGTGAGTGCAATACCTTCGACAAGTTTGATATGCTATGTATCAGCATATTGCAACTACCACTTTCCAGGACTGACAAATTGTACCTGATCTGGAAAGTGGTACCTGATTTGGAAAGTCCTCTAACAAATTATTACGTTCATTTGGGGGGACTCTCCTACTCTTGGAGTTCAAAGCACAATCCAGGTATTCATGAAATGAGTCAGGAAAATTCTGTTCTACATGAGGTTAAACGTAATCCAAAAATTAGACTGCATGATAACCAGCATCCTGTGGTCTTCTCCAACATGAAATTGCCATAATGTGAAATGTAATGTTTTGCCTTGTGAACATTATCACGCTCTTCGGGTTTGAACGATTTGTGAAAAGGGTGATTGAAGCTTATAGACATGTGAAAAGGGTAATTGAAGCTTATAGACGTACACACTGTTCCCTTAATAACATTAGTCGGAGTAGAATAGATATGATTTACTTCTTGCCACCCATCAACTCTTAGAGTTGGTGTGAGTCAAGCACATCCATGCTTGGTCATAAGCTTTTAGAAGACAAAATCAAGCTTAGGGGAAGTTTTCCAGGGACTACCAGTTATCGACCGGTCTTGAAACATATCTCCGACACGCGCCCCAAAAGGCTTTGCCCTACCACAATGCGGCATCGGCTCGAGACTGTTCCCTTAATGAATCCTCAAAATTCTCTCTTTGTGAAAGACATAAATTTCTACTAGAATCAAAATGGTCCTCACATCCAGCAGCTGTAAGATTCAACCCACTTATACTGTAAGATTCAACCCACTTATATTGACCCGTTCTTTGTACATGGATGGTGTGGTCTCTGAAATGTTAAAAACGTGTAGCTGGAAATATCGCCAAGCCCAGCATTGCTTACAGTATCAGACCCTGAATTTGGAGACGTGTAATTTGAAAGCGACATTTTTTTTCAAAATGTTTGTCCCTGCTTTGTGCATCCAGTGCCACTTGCTGGCCTCCAAACATATCTACAAACAGAGCTGCTGTGCAGGAACCAGAACTCTTGGCCTGTTCACCTATGAGAAATTTAATCTCATCTGGTTAACTACAAAAGATCGTATGCAATCATGGACTCACAATACCTGGGATATCATTATGAAAACCTGGCTCTTCCACTGATATTCTTTGTGGACTTGCCTGATCATTCAGGAACACCTGTAACTGCAAGAAGGGTTCCTCTGTTGCAAAGTCTGGACAGCAGGATGACAATTCAATCTAGAGATTCCAGAAAGTCCGTCTGAAGTCTGGATGTATGAATATAACAGATGCATGACTTAGTTTGTTTAATTGATCTCTTGGCATTTGGTGGAAAACATAATGTCGATAGAATTTCAGCAAATGCTGATGCTGCTGACCCCTTAAATATGGCACTTGTTGATCGGTTTTCATTGAAGTGCCTTTAGGTGATTTATTTTAGATGAGTCCATGAACTGCTCAGAACAGTCTTGGTGGGGTGTTGATCCACAATCATATTGTTCACTTGCTATGTTTGCATTGCGTACTCCTGTTGTGGATTTCATATAAATTTAAATATGAAATGAGTAGATTTGTCCCTTCATGTCTTCGTCCTTTGTTGCTTTCCGAGTTGTATTCTCCCTGATATCTCGCTTTTGTCCACTATTTGTATACATTCTACGAGGTCTTAAAGTATTTTCTTATCGGGCGCATTGGCACTATGGATGTGGTTGTGATTGGTGGGTTAAGTTTCTCCATCATGAACAGATCTAGTCTGTTACAAAATCGAGTCTTTAAAATGCAAATGTAAATTGTGTGGTTGAACAAACAAATTGCTCAATTTCCGTGTTAATAATACTGCTCAAAATGGAACTCAAATATAATGGACTCAAATATGTTATATTTGAGTCCATTTTGGATTATAGATAAACTGTGTATTATAGCTTTGGAGCCTGGCACAATTCACAGGATATTCCCTCTGCATACATCTTGCACGCCGTTTGCAGTCTTCGTGGGGTCAAACTGACCCGCTTTTAAAGGGGCGCCCTTTGACTAAACACCATGGGTTAAAATAGTATTTAGGCACACTGGTGCCCATGCAATGCAACAGTACTACTATCTAACAGTCCTGGCGCCATCAATCTCTCTACACAAGACAGACAGACACAATCGCTGCCTGTGAGTACGAGTGTAGAGTTGCAATGACCTCCGCTTTATCATAGCATTCTACGTCCCACATGCAGACAATGACTTCTATCGCTCTTACTCAGATGTGGATAGATTGGATCCATATCCCTATTTGTGGCAGCATCCTACTTCCCACATGCAGACAGTAACTTCTATCGCTCTCAATACTCTACGGCAAGGCATAACCCAAACACAACAGTAGCATCCAAAGATGAGACGAGCCTGGGGAATCGAACCCCAGTTCCAATCCAATGTTCACAGCTCAAACATAGCAGCAACATTCCAAACGCCATCGTTTCACAGGCTCTGTTGGCCAGGTGAAGATGCTGTGTCGGAATAATTTTTCCCTTAATCTCCTGCTCGGCTCTCTAGCATCATGGTTCGTTCTACACAACCCAATAACAGATCTTGATCAGTCCGGTCATAGCCGGACAATAGTGGCAATTTCAGGCCAAATTGGTAGCGGAATTTGGATACACACGCCCGCAAGCCAAGAAATTTTTGCCACAGCCAAGAACTAGAAAGCACAGGCCGTCAATCTCTGTGATGCCAGCCATACAACATTGTTTTTTACATGCTTACTTCGTGGATTTTAGTGCAGGTGCAAGGGATTTTGCTGTAATCTGTCGATCCAGCAGGCCGTAAGCAAGAAAATCAAAGAAGCTTTGCACCAAAAAACTTGCAAGGAATTATAGAGCTGTTAAACCAGAGCAACACCAGAAACTCCCGTCTGGAAGGCCGGATTAATGCTGGGTTTAAGAAGGTCAAATTTAACAAGGCCCGGCCAAGCTCCCCTGTCTGCAATGTGCCATAACAGGGTTTACTTCCCTGTAAACCTCATTTCTTACCAAAACACCCTGGAGAAGAAGAAGATACAACCCCCTCCTCGCTGATCCTGTTATGGTACTCCTTGTGCCGCATCGCTTAAGCCTGGCCGCCCTTACCAAAGGCCTCCCAAATTGAAAACATGCAGCAGGACACCAGAAGCTCTGGAGCCATGGCACCGGCAACCATCCGCTTCCACCACATGTCACATGCCCTAAATAGAAAAAATCGAAGCGCAATCCACAGCATCGAAAAACCCTAGGAAAAAAAACCACGAAAGAATAATGCTTCTATTTGGAATCCACTAGTCCATCATTAGGATTCTACATATTCTCATACGAATACGACACAAAACCTTCAACAATCATATGTTACAAATATACGGTTTTTTATTGTGCAAACAGTATCCATCGATGTGAATTTCAGAATTAAAAAGGACTTTCTGGCACTTATACTTCAGGATTAAGGGAACTAATTCTTACGCTATTTTACTTGCCAGATAGTTAAATCTTGTCATATGCATTGGAAGGTTCCACACTGTTTGTCAAGAAAATTATGCCTTTAAAATAGAGAACTAATGCATATCACATCACACATTGTTGGAATAGTTATGTCTTGTACTATCTTGTCATATGCATTAGAAGGTAACATTGTTTGTTGAGAAAATTACGCTTTTAAAATAGAATAGAATTGATTTTATCGTCCACGGAGTTCAATTGGCCTATGGGACTTAAACAAGGAGCTGAGCGGACGTATTACTGTCAGAATTAAAAAAAGCCCTGCCCGAAAGGGTTTTCGAGGTAAAAACCAAGCAGTAATAAGAATACTGACAAACTTTACAAATATACATCATGTACATGGCCATACATACCAATAACATCACATGCAACGGCTGGTTGAGCTAGACCAACTCAGTATAACGTGCCCAAATGTGGTCATATATCGGACAATCCTGAAGGATTATGACTCATCTTCAACAATTGGCGGCACTGACAAAGCTTGTTTTGCATGCCTTCCCAATCTATATATCTATCTCAACTTTGAGGCGGTGTGCCCCTGTGCAAAGTGAAGCTATAAGTCTGCATTTTTTCATAGGCAGATGGGTACGCAAGTAGCGTTGAGGGCCCCGCTCGAACGTGGAATTTATCTGGTGGTGGAAATGTGTCGTCTTGACCTGTTCAAGGGTGCTGGCATCCCAAAGGTACCAATGCATATTACATCACATTGTTGGGATAGTTATGTCTTGTTATATGTCAAGAAAATTGTGCTTTCTAAAACAGGGAACAATGCATATCACATAGAAGTAGTTTGACACATTATTGGACATAGGCTAGATTCGATTGGAAGAATGTAAAGAAAAGGAAGAGGGGGATATGGAAGGGTAGATGAAGGTGAATAAAAAACATGTAAAAAAATTACAAGTAGGTATAAAACGATATAGCCAAGCTCGTTCAAATGAAGTGGAATTGTTGGATACTATTCATTTGATAGCGTACTAGTTCTGTGATAGTGATATAAGTCAACAGGCCTTTCAAGGTAGTGGTGGTGGCACTTACAGCTGCTTCTAGTGCGCTTCTAAATATTTCTGGAGCGACACCGAATAAGAAATGAAAGGAGAGCATTTTGAAGATGGCCTTTTAGAACTTGAAACAATCTATCTTGTTAATTTGGAATTTTCTAGGTTTGGCTAAAAATGTTTTTGGAATTTTTTTTGAGTCGATTTCCTAAGATTCTTAAGGGTTCTAACCGGAGAGAAACTTCACAATTTGCTAAAAATTGTACAAAAATTATTAAGCATTTTGGTGGCATCGAAATTGAGGAAGTGTTTGTTCTTTTTTTTTTTTTTTCAATTCTTGTGAAGTGGCAATCCAGCGTGCATGTCGGATGAAGATGAGTTTTAGCCATGCAATTGTAGTTTCCCTCTCAAGGCTTTTTAAACCTTAACAACTCTACTTCCTTGACATCCTTCCATTTTGTGCATCAATGTGTGGCTTGCTTATGATCACTTGCTCTGGTGCAAGAATTAGGTTGAAACATCATTGAAATGAAAGAGCATGATTTTTGAACTTCAGAGGACGAATTAGAGAGGCAGTCAGGGATGCCACACATGGATCTTGCGGAATCCCACATTCAGAGAAAATTGACGGCCATACGTATTTGCATATGAAGGTAATGCTCTGTGTCTAGACCATCATTCATCTGGATGATGCCATGCTATGACAGCATAGAAGAGCATAGCACATATTGATATACCTATGCCTGTATATTGATTTGAGCATTGAGATACAAACACAACAGATTTGAAGACTCACATCCCTAGAGATTACAAGTGGACAATTGCTTGAAGAGCCAAGGTGAGGACATTCATTGAAGATCACACAAGCATGCAAGGAAAGAAGATTCAAGCAAAGCAATTTGAACCCCTTAAGTTGACTTGGTATGTGGTTTACTTTGAGTTCTTGGCATGAGAACTATTTCACATGGTTCATATCTAGATTTCATCACCCTACTCCTACTCAAAACATCCTACTTGCCTCATATTCCATGTCTCACCTTCATGTCCTATAGCAAATTTGGCAAATAGCCTTTTTTCTAGTCAAAACATGTCATTCATGCACCGTTCACACTTCACACACTCATCATGTCAGCGCCATCTTGAACAAGCAAAAAATTCTACTCAATATGGCCTCTCCCATGATCTAAGGTCATATCCTCTCTCTAAAAGTCAAAATAGAGAGAGAAAGTGCACAAATTCCCAAGGGAAGCATAGAGAAGTCAAGCAATCAAATTATTACACAAAAGTTACAAATTCATGTGCATTAGTGCCAAAATGGCTCCATGTCACCACCCAAGAGTGCCAAATCACCATCCATCATCACCATTGCCATGTCATCACACACACATGTCTTCCTTCATGAAAATTTATTCTTTCAAAAATTTAACGTAAGTAAGTCATTTAGACTCTTGAGGGGACATGTCATCATGCCACATCATCACTAATGCTTCCACATCATGACTAATGCTTCCACATCATCACACATGTGTCACACACTTCATTTCCACCTCATCAAAAGTTTTAATTAGAAAAAAGACATTTTGCCAACTTGTTTGACACATCACCATCTCATGTTGCCATGTCATCCTCCAATTGCCAACTCACCATGCCAACTTGCCACTTCATCATATCTTTGCTCCATTTTGAGCTAAAAAGCCAAAAATTCATTTTGCAAAAAAGATTCTTGCATGTCATAGAGCATCCAAAAAGATTCCATTAGCAAAAAAGAATTTTCAAAAAAGACCTTATATTGACCTACATTTTAAGGTTCTTGGGAATCGTGCCAAGGTTCAAGAAATAAAAAAAATTTCCTATCTACCACCCCTTGGCCATGTCACTCATCCCATCCCGTCCTCCCCCACCATGTGGTGCCTCCGGGCATGTGAACTGGGAGGGCCCGGCATCATGTGAAGACAGCACGCTAATATTGATAATACACGTCAGAAAATTCCTTATATACCTGAGCTGCCAAATTCAAAAATGCATGTGGGATATTTGGTTTCGAATTTTCAAGAACCCGAATTCTCTGTCATGCCAAGATAGAAAAACAGAAAGAACAACAACAAACAGTAAAGCTAATGATGCTTCCTTGATATCACTGAATGTTACATGAGCTCTCGGAAATAGAGAGAAGGACTAGAGACAAGGACTAAAACTCATCTAGAAACTGAGTTCTAACTCTACTCATATATATAGTACAACGGCCTTGGGCCCAAAATAGATGTTTGACAGATCTCGCTACCAACTCCTGAATCAAAGCCTGATTTCCAGGAAATCTTGCAGTGCCTTCTTTATGTGCCTGGAATCATGCTAAGTGCTGACTGTACCTCTGTAGGGCCATCATTTATATGTTCTTTGTCTCTTCTTCGGCGTGGTCTTTGTCGTGGTCTTCGGCGTGGTCTTCGGAGGGGATCTGCTGCCTGATGCTTGCCCTTGACTTGGTGGTGTCTTATTTCTGCCCTGATCCGTGGTGTGCATGAATAGTCATGTAGCAGGACGTACATGACTAACATCTAGAGCTACTCTACTGAAAACCCCTGATCCTAAGAAGCCTTTTCAAGCCTAATTGAGTGTAACCAAGGGAGCTATAAGATTAGCATTTCTCCAGGAAGACAAAGTGGTCACATTTGCAAGCAAAATTTGGCCTGACACTGAAATGAGATATCCCAGGGTCGAGAAAAGTGCAGCTGCTCTTATGTTCTTGATTGATAGACAGGAACACCTCATTCAAAACAACCACACTCAAGTTTTCATGAAACAAAATCCTATGTCCCATTTATTTGCCAAAAACCAACTCAAGGCTAAAATATGCAGGTGGGCATGCAAAGTGCAAATATATGACATCAATGTCAAAGTGGTTAATTTGATCAACAATCCAAATGCCTACCTACCATATATGCTTTTTGAACATGAGGATGAGGAAGGTTTAGTTGATGAAAGTTCAAACGTGAAAACTGACCTTGTGGTGGCCATTAGACTGGCAAGAAGAAATCAGGAGATATTTGGAGCATGATGAGTTGCCCAAGGAGTTGAATGCAAACCAGCAAAAAAGGTTTAAAGATAAATGCAGTAAATTTAGACTAATTGGTGATGTTTTGTGCAGGATTGACAAGGAAGGAATAATGCTAAGATGTGTTGACAAGGAAGAGGCTAAGCTAGTGATTGAGGCTTGTCATGAAGGTGTGTGTGGTGGGCATTTTGCTACTGATACAACTGCCAAAAAAATTCTCAGATCTGGGTACTATTGGCCTACATTGTTCAGAGATTGCTATAATGTGATCAAATGTTGCCACAAATATCAGATATTTGGCAAGATAATTTTGCAGCCAGCACCCCTCACTGCTATCATATCTCCAGGCCCCTTCCAAGTGTGGGGACTTGTGACGTTCCAAGGGAATATATGCCATAAATACGTATATTCCTGGACCCGTCACTATACAAGTCGACCTTTGGTAGCCTTGTATACCTTAGAAAGTGGCAAGGGGCGTATATCTAAGTTAATTGTTTAACTTAGATAACCTTAGGATAAGGCCCATTTCCACATGGCCTTATCCTATTGGGAAACCGCCACACGGCCCCATCCTAGTGGTGCCACGTGGCATCCCATGTGGACCCTCACCTATATTGGCTCAACCCTAACCCTAGACCTCTTTTTCCTTACTCTAGCACCTGAACACTCACCTACGCGCTCGAAACCCCATTTCGAGCATCGTTCGTCGTAGCATAGCCTGCTGCAGCAGCCCCCGAAGTGTGCGTATGATCATAGAGGGAGCACGACCTCGACCCCGTCAAGGAGCAATGGAGACACCAGGGATGGGAGGAAGCGCTTCTGGAGCAGGTAGGTGGAGTAGAGTCATGGTAGTTCATCTGGAAGTTAAGCACTCCAGATGGGTCTGTATGTTGTATCTTGAGTAGAGCCATCCTAGAACCTTTGATGAACATCTCGAACCCTAATCAAGGAACCCTAACTGTTAGTTAGATATGTATGATTAGGTTAAGATGTTCTCATTATGATTATCATGATATGATGTTATGGGATGTTGGTTGATCATGTTTTCTCCTCTTGTATTGGGAAGGGGGGTAGAGACCTAGGGCCATATGCAGTATGCTCCTAGTGTAGATCCCTTAGTTCCTATTAGTTAAACTTTGTGCATAGGAACCCCCGGGCTATGGAGGCTATGATCCGACTCAGCACTACACAACGGACTAGAGGCGAGGGCTGAGGGAGGATCCCTGCCGAGTGGGGGCTACGGGGGATCCCATAGTGAGCTAGGCTTATGGTCGGTCACTTCGTGTGGGCCGAGCATGGGTCCGACACCTCCTAGGGCAATGGTGCATGCCTCTCAAGAGTTGCAAGTGTCAGCTTGGCTCTTGTTTGGGGTTCATTAAGTGCGAATGGGTGTGGCCATGCGATTCTCTAGCTGCCCGAGGAGTCTCTAGATCCCTGGAGGGGGAGATGCAACCCTTCCTACCTCGGCTGACCCGGGGAGATGCAACCTGGAGTAGTCCCGATGGATGACATGCATGGGATTGCGTGTCAAAGGTTAGAGTCATGCCGAAGTTCATCTAGCCCATCCGCAAAGTATGCAAAATGAGGGGCGATGGAGTGGTCAACCCTAGCCATTGTCTTATGCCAGCCCATTGTTATGACTTCGGTCTGCTCTATCTTGGGCCTATCTAGTCAGTCAACTTCCTTACGTGTGAGCCCGCGGGTAGGAGCTCTCATGTTTTATGGCATATGATTATGTTCCTTGCACCTATGGATATGTGGATGAGCTACCCTTCGAGGTAGTATGTTGTATTGTATTATTCGCCGACGATGTTTGTGCTTCATTGTGATAGGAGCCCATAGGGGAAGGGCACGCAAGACACCTTCGTGTCCCCTTCCCGCACTACGATCATGTCAGAGTGCGGGATAGACGGAGGGCCCGTGCGGTTGAAGGACCGGATGGGGGATTTCCTGCCGAGTGTACGGCCGGGCGCCGTATGTTTAGCAGTGAGCGTCACAATGGTATCAGAGCGATGTTCTTGGTTGACCAGGAACTAGCACTGACCATAACCATGAAAGTAGTCTAACAGGCCTAATAGGGTGCGAAATGAAAATTTCCACCATGGAACCTCGAAAATAGGGGAAAATATTTTCTCCTAGGTAGTGGGCCCGTAAGAATAGGTTAAGTTGTTAGATGATGAAAAAGAATGAGTCAAATTAACATTCTAGTAAAATTGGAGTGGAAATTATGAATCAGCATCAAATTTCACCTAATATGGGTCAAAGAATCATGTCAATCCGAGACCTGGGTGAAAAATGGCGCAAATTCATAATTAACACTTCAAACCATTAGAAAAAAATTCGAAATTCTAACATAATATTGTATTAAGCATATACTAATAATTAAGTATATTGGAGTAATTAATAGGGGAGGCTAATTATTAGACCTATTAATGGTAGGAGAATATTCGTCAGAGAACCTTCCTTTTTAAATATCTTCTTGCCACCTCATTTCCCCCCAAACCTTGCCTGCCACCAGCTCTCTCTAGATCAGCCATACGTCACCCATTTTCCAGACCGTAAGATATGGCACGAACCAGGCAAACCTACAGGAAGTGTAGCCCAAGGCGAACACCCTCAATGGCAGCGGCAGCAGCCGGTGCACACGGTAAGCAGATCCCACCCCACCTTCGGCCTAAGCCAGGCGATGAGGCATCGTCTTCCTCCGACGAAACCTTCCATGCAACAGAGGAGGACCTACAGAGCAGCCCATCCGTGGAGACCCAGCGCACTGACGAGACCCACCACCTTGGGCCCATGACCGACCAGGAGGTGGAGCACCAGGAGAAAGAGCGCCGGGAGGAGGAGTCCGGGCAGCAGCGGCACCAGGCCCAGACCCAGCAGCCAGGCTTCTTCGATCAAGAAGAAGGGCAAGGAGAAGGTGAAGGAGTGGCCGGAGGATAGGGCAGCACGGAAGAAAAGGGAAAGGGAGCTGCTAGAGAAGGACATGAGGACGAAGAGGAGGAACGATCGGCCTCGCGGGACGGTCACAATCGAAGAACCTCAACCCCGCGAAGTAGATGGAGAGGAAGAGGCAGGAGGAGGAGATGAGGAAGAGGAGGTCGAAGAGGAGGAGGAGCAGGACGTTGGGGAACCTTCAGACCCCAACGCACGCCCACCCTACCCGAAGTGGCCCAAGCCACCAAAGGTAGTCAAGAAGCAGAAGGTGGGTGAGCGTGAATTCGCGCCCAAACAAGATCGCGAATTCAAGCGCAAGATGAAGGTATACCAGGAGTACCTCCGTCGCTGGACGAGGTACAATGACTGGTACTGTCGGCAGAATATGGAGAAATTTGTCAAGGGCGGGAGGCCGAAGAACCAGCCGAAGCCGCCACTACCTAGGCCGGAGAAGCCCAAGAGGACCCATCACGGGCCAAATTCTCGGCATGCTCGAGTGTTTAGGGAGATTAGGCACTTTCAAGCGCCTTTCGAACGCCTCCTCCGTGAAGTCATGCAGGAGTTCCGGACAGATTACAGGGTTACCCCTCTAATGATCCGGGCCCTGCAAGAAGCCGCAGAAGCAGAGCTGATCCAGCTCTTCGAGGAAGGCAACCTTTGCGCCATCCACGCCAAGAGGGTGACGGTTATGCCCAAGGACCTACACTTGGCGCGGAGGATACGCAAAGAGAGGCCCTAGAACCTCATTTTTGTAATTTTGTTAAAAATTAAAGTTTTCTCAGTGTAAATGGGTTTCATTAATATATATAAGTTTTCTTACCTTGCAAATCGAATTGTTTGATACTTGAAAATGTAGGTAATTAAGCTAAATTGTAGTAGAATTCCTTGTAAAGTGTTAGAAATTGCCTAGAAACCGAGCTAGAACAAAATTTTGGCAAAAAAATCATCGAACATGGGCACTCGATGGCGCTCGGTTTGGACGTGGACATAGAGCTCACTTCCCCCACCGAAGGTTCGGGTGCTTCTGTGGCGGGTGAATGTCCTTGTGAGTCAGTTTAGGCCGGGTGTGAGCCCTCTTTGCCCTTGTTGTGGCCTTCATCGTGAGACTGTGGAGCATTGTCTGGTTTTATGCCCTCACTTGCAGGTTGCCTGGGATTGGGTCAGGGCTCTGTTTCAGGTGAGATTGAATAGCCAACAATTGCTGCTTCATGTATATCCCGGTGCTTGGCCGCCAGATGCAAAGCAAGCCTGATCCGTCGGCGTGGCTTGGTTGGTGTGGTTGATTTGGAAGCGGCATGGCCAGGGATCTTCGAGGGATTCAAGAAAATGCTCCTCTCGATTCCTCGACTCGGGTACAAGCTATTTCAAAAGCTTTTGGTGTTCCCGGATTAGTAGAGCGGAAGTTTTCCATTTGGCGGGACTTCTTGGGTGTGGTAGATGGTGATGGTCGGTTTATGCAGCCAGCCAGAGTTGCCGTTGTTGTGGAGTGTCGAGGTATCACCGCCTCTTTGGGGCGCTTCTCCTTCCTCCTCACTTTGCTTTGTAACATTACCATTCTTTTTAATATATTGGCGACACGCTTCTTCAAAAAAAAAAAAAAAAAGGGACCTCGTGAGACCGGCGCTTAATCGACCACAAGGCTTCAGAACGCAGACGCTGCTTTCATTCACCCTGTTAATCAAATTCTCGCTTTGAGATGTCAATTTTGCTCGAAATAAGTTGATAGCTAGGTTAGAATCGATCCAATTAGGCATGTTAGCATCTTGTAGCTCCTAAAAATGCTAAAAATTTGATCCAAATTAATAACGGGAGATCACAAGCAATCGACCCTCAAGTTCGCAACGAGCCATTTTTGCGCGGATTCACCCGGGTCGACCATGTTTGACCTAAGTTAGCCAAATTTGACCCAACAAACGGCCATGTAGTGTTTCTTGCTTTGTTTTGCTTAGAATTGCACTTCATGGTAGTTCATTTGGAGACCTATAGCCTAGGAACAAAAGTCCCTCCCATCAAGAAACCTTGTGCACGAAACCCGAGGCAAACCATAGTCTATAAAAAGGGCTTTATTTGCCATTTTTCCTTCACTAGAACTGCTCTTAGCATTCTAGGCAATTTTGCAGCTCCCTATTGATCTTTGCAAGCCATTTTTATTGATCTTTGCAAGCCATTTTCTGCACTCATCTTTGCTCAATGGCGCCCAGCAACTTTGTTAGATGGTATAATGCTGCAAACCACATCCATGACCTTCCTGCCGATCAAGCCTTCAGGTGTTCGACCATCTGTTTGATCTTCATGCAACATTGACCAGAACACCCTTCTATACTGATATCATGTGCCAATCAGGAAAAAAATTAAGCATACTATATATTTTTTCATAAAAAATGGTTTGGCTATTTTTCAATATTTTACAGTATTTTATGATATTAATTTGGCTAAAGTTATTATTATTATTATTACATTTATATATAATTGGACTTGGCGAAACTTTTGAATTATGTACTATAAACTTTCACTTGGCTATTTTTTTTAACTGGAAAAAGCAAAAAATGTAAATTAAATTTTGTAGCTTTAGATATATTGTACTACAATTACAAATAATAATCAACAATCAAGGAACATACAATAATATTGAAAAACTTATAACAGAAGCTCACAATATAGCATATAACATCCATAGTCTGAACTACATTCAATGCAACGACACCTTGTAGATATGATGATCAAATTGCACTTATCTCTAACCCTTGAAGGAAGATGTTATGCAACCAACTCGGGCATCTAGAGGGATATTGCCATCTCTTACAGTTCCTTTTTAAAGATGCATATGTGGTATATATATAATAGAAATTCATAGTTTGAAAAACTACTATCACTGATGATGATAGGTGGGGATGTGTAAAAGCGGTGCTACTATTGGCACCCTAACCATACATTCAAAACCAAAAGTATATTGAGTTAGATATACTGCGTATATCGAACTCGATATACAAATATACAGCGTATATCGAGTTCGATATATGCAATATATCTAGTTAGATATACAGCGTATATCGAACTCAATATACGATTTTTTTTTTTTTTAATTTTCGATTCTGGCCGGCCGGAAAATTCCGTATATAAGCGTCATTTTTATACAAGTATACGGCGTATATAGCATATATCGAACTCGATATATGCCATATACGTATATCGCACTCGATATACGCTATATACGTATAAAAAATTATATACGAGTTTTTATTTTTGCAGCCCATGGCCTTTGCCACATTACAAATGACATATATCGAGTTAGATATACGTCTTTTTTTTTGGCACCATGCCACTGACGTATATTTAGCGCGATATACAACATGTATATCGAACTCGATATACGTCACTTCTATAAAATATCAATAGCTCGTGTGTGAGACGCATCGACTCGTCCACGCTTTGGTAATCTTCCTTCTGGTATTTTGCTCATGTTGTCTGATTTTTCATCTGTAAGCTTTTATTTTATTTCTTTTTAACGCGTACTTTTGTTACAGATAGTGTTCCTCCTGTTCCTGTAGCTATCGAAGACGACGGTATCAATTCTATTCATTTTGTATTAAACGTATGTCACTATTTTGATTTTGTGCCATAAGTACGTATGAATAGAATAATATTCTTGTAACTATATTAGGACAAGAATTATTTATTGTATATTTGATATTGTACTAGGGATTGTAGATGGAGACCAACTATGATTAGGAGGCTAGTGGTAGTGAATTTTAGATCCTAATTTTAGGATCTTTGAATTTTAGATCCTAATTTTAGTTCCCACCTCTCTTAAACGATCATATCAATTGAATTTTAGATCCTAAACGATCACATCAAAAGCATGAAAATAAACAGTTGAAGAGCTCAAAGAAATCTTTGAGGAATTTGATGCGAATACTCTTACTAACCTGGTGCTTCTTCCATGATCTGATCAGGTATGACTGCTGCCGAAATTCTCTCCAAAAAACGCGCCGGAAATCGCTCCGAAAAAACCAGAAAAAACACAAAAAAAAATTGATATACAGTAGTATATCGAGTTAGATATACTATAGTATATCGAGTTCGATATACTATAGTATATCTAACTCGATATACTACTGTATATCAATTTTATATGCTTTTTTTTTATACGCAATTTTCCGGCGCCCTGTCGGATATACGTATATTGAACTCGATATACACATGGTTTTGAATGTTTGGTTAGGGAGCCAATATTTTACCCGGTGTAAAAGTCTATAATAAGAATCCATTTTTGTTTGGCTATTAATGATTTAATATATAAAAATATTATAATATAAAGAAAGGCTAATCCCTTTTACTTTAAGGAAAAGGGGGGAAATAATTTGGCTAATCCTAAAAAAATAATGGAGTACTTGTTTTAACTATGGCTATTTTTTATTTTTTTAAAAGAAAACTCTCTTCAAAAAATTCGCCGCAAAAATTGCCTAGACCCCCTAAAAAATCACCATTTGGCTATATATAGCCACTAATTTTTTCCATGGTGCCAATATGACCAACAGGTCCTACCCTGGGAAGTTAGTTGTGACGTTCCAGGGGAATATACGCTATGAATACGTATATTCCTGGACCCGTCACTATACAAGTCTATCTTCATAGCCTTGTATACCATAGATTGTGGCACTAGGGGGGCATGACTAAGTTATTCATATAACTTAGCCAACCTTAGGTTAAGACCATTTTCCACGTGGCCTTAACCTATTGGGCAACCGCCACACGAGACTCACCCGATTGGTGCCACGTGGCATCCTAGGTGGACCTAACTTATATATAGGCTGGAACCCTAACCCTAGGCCTCTTTCCAGCCCTAGCACCCGTGAGACTCACCTACTGCTCAAAACCCGTTTGAACATCGCTTGTCAGGGCATAGACCGGTGCAAACATCGCCAGGGTAGACTCGTTCTTGGAGCAAGAGCAAAGATCACGCGAGTCGAGGACCATGGAGGCACAACTGGATCTGGAGGGAGAGCATCGAGCAGGTATGTAGGGTAGTAGTTGTGATAGCTCATCCGAATTAGCATTCCGTGATGTGCTAGTATCTTGTATCTAGAGTAGAGCCGTCCTAGAACCCGTATTCAACATCTTGAACCCTAATCAATGAACCCTAACCCTTAGTTAGGTTGTATGATTAGGTTAAGATGTTCTTCTTATGATTATTCTCATGATATGATGATTATGTGATGATGGTTGATCATGTTCGCTCCTCTTGTATTGGGAAGGGGGGTAGAGACCTAGGGCCATATGTAGTATGCTCCTAGAGTAGATCCCTTAGTTCCTATTAGTTGCGGCCTGTGCATAGGAGCCCACCAGGCTATCGAGGCTATGATATGACTCAGCACCACATAACGGGGCTAGAGGGAATGTGGAGGGAGGATCCCCGCCGAAAGGGGGCCGGGGGATCCCATAGTGGGCTAGGCTTATGGTCGGGTCACTGCAGGGCGAGCATGGGTCCCACACCTCCCCGGGGCAATGGTGTCGCGCCCCCTCAGAGCCGCAAGTGTTGGCTTGGCTCTCGCTTTGGGGGTTAAGTCGGGTACGAATCGGGTGTGTCGCCACGATTCTCTAGCCTACGGAACCTCTAGACCCCTGGAAGGGGAGATGCAACCCTTCCTCGCCTCATCTCCACCCGGGAGATGCAACCCGGAGTAGTCCCCGATGGGTGATGCCATGGGATTGCGCCTCCCGAAGGCTAGAGTCATGCCGCAGCCCCCATTTAGCCCATCCGCAAAGTATGCACGGAGGGGGGGGATGGAGTGGTCAACCCCAGCCATTGTTCTATGCCAGCCCTGCGCCATTGCCATGACTCGTTCTCGCTCTATCCCAGGCCTAGCTAGTCGGGGCATCCTCCTTATGAGTCCGAACCGGGTAGGAGCTCTCATGTTTTACTTTCATGATTATCATCTTTGCATTGGTATATGTGTGATGCACTACCCTTCGAGGTAGTATTTGTATATGTTTGATGCTAGTTCTGACGTGTTATCGCTTCCGTTGTTATAGGAGCCCATAGGGGAAGGGCGCGCAAGACACCTTCGTGTTCCCTCCCCGCACTAGGGATCACCTCAGAGTGCGGGGTAGACGAAGGGCCCGTGCGGTTGTTGAGCCGGACGAGGGATTTCCTGCCGAGTGTCAATGTTCTTGGTTGACCAAGAGCTAGCACTGACCATATCCCTGAATAGGTAGACTAACTGGCCTAGCTATGGAATGGAATGAGAATTCCAGTCTTGAACCGCGAAATATGGGAGAATTTTTTTTCCCCATTAGCAGGGTCGTAATTAGATTAAGTATAGTCTAAGTGGTAGAAATAATATAGTCAAAAGAAACCTTCTAGTAAATTTGAGCTCAAGTTGTTCATGAACCGCACCTTCCAAGCAAAAATTGAACGAGAAATCGCTCAAAAGAAAGCTTGAAAGAAATGGCGTGAAATGACCACTACTTGGCCCAAAAAGGAATTAGGAAATTTTGAGAAATAGTTAAGTGATTAGGGGAAGTACCTTAATTATTAACCCATAGTTATAATAAACTTACTCTTAAGGAAAAGTAGCTAATAAACCTATGGAAACACCTCTACTCCCTATAAGTTTCCAAATGGTAGCTTGAACCTCTCCCTTACCCTTGTAAAGCGAATTAGAAGCTAATCTCCGAAGCTGCCGTAAGAGCGTCCACCGAACGAACAAATTTGAGGTCGACCCAAAGGAGCCGCTAAGATAGAGGCAAGATCGCCAAGAGGCCACCATCAAGGAAGCTAAGTTGTTGGGAGGACCGAGCAAGTAGCTAGGAAGGTTGCAAGCTCCAGCTTGCACCGGAACGTCGAAGCACTCACGGTGGGGGGCGACAAGCAAATTCTTGAGGCCCTGCGACCTAGGTCAGACGACGAACTTGGCCACTCAAGCTCTTCGCATCTAATCGCTTCACTTTCGTGGAGGAGCAAACGACTTAGCACTTCAGGTGAATGATCGCAAGGCTCTGGGAAATTGAGATCGTGGCGTCCTGCTTTACGGGAGGAAGAGCAAGCGTGAGAGCAACCCCAACACCAACCCCAAAGAACAGTGGGAGAGAAGGTGAAGAGCAAGTAGCAAGAGCAACTTCACAAAGAGGGAGCAACCCCAAACACCACGAAGAATAGGGGGAGCAAAGAAGGAGGAGCAACCTCGGCAATACGAGCAACCCCAAAATAATGAACATCAAAGAAGGGGAGCGAAAGCAATCAATGCGGAAGAAAAGGAAGGAAGAGACGCAGCAAGGGAGAAACCACAACTAGACGAACTAACCGGAGGAGGATGAGCCCCCAAGAAGGAGGACCACAACAACAGAGAGGGGAGCAAGAGGCTAAAGAAGAAGAGGAGGAGGAGGTCAAGAAAAGACGAGGGCCTCACGCCGGAGAACCATATCCAATGCAAATCCAAGGAGGGCAACATCTGCAAGAAGCTACTTAAAGCTCAAGCAAGATATGGAGTAATGAGAAGAAGAAGGCAAAGATACAAGATTCATCTCCGCCAAAATGATCGAACAAGGTAGCCACCGGGTCTAAAAGCTAGCCTCCACCACCTCGACTTCGATTCTTCAAGAAGGTCCGCCATGGGCCAAATACCCAAAGACGGAGAGCTGCTCGTAATATTCGACATTGCCAACAAAGCGCATTCACCGATGATCCGTAAACGCCTTTTCGAAAGTGCCTACATCAAAGGTCTATCCAGGAGTTCAAGATGGGCCACGACTACTGAACCACATCAACGATGGCGGGATCTCGCCAGGAAGCGGCCAAAGCCGAGAAGGCCAAGATCGCACCATTCATGCTAAGAAGATGACCATATGATCATGAGCATGAACCTAGCGCGGAGGATTAGAAAAGACGAAATTTAGGAATCTTTGAATAAGATTTTGAACTTGTATATATGTATATATGTTCCTAGAATTAATGGTTGTATGTATATATATATGGAGTCAAAGTCAACTCGGGTTGCATCGCGCGAAAGGCCTCTGCGTCGCGAACGCAGGCCTCATTTGCGCGACGCAACCCGGTTTGAAAAAAAAAAAGTCAAAGTCAAAGTCAACTCGGGTCGCATCGCGCAAAACCCCTCTGTGCCCCCGACGCAGAGCTATTTTGCGCGACGCCACCCGATTTCGGCATTCTGACATTAATAGGTGTCCAATTTGAGTAACAAAAGTTGCGAGTTAGGCTAGAATCATGCTGGAAAGTCATGTTAGGATCCTTAAATTCCCAAAAACCCTTCATAGAAATAGAATGACCCGAAACCGGGTCGCATCGCGCAAAACCCCTCTGCGCCCCCGACGCAGAGCCATTCTGCGCGATGCCACCCGATTTCGCCCAATTTTGCCCAAATTGACCAATTTTGACCCAACAAACTGTCATGTAGTGTTTCTTGCTTTGCTTTGTTTAGAATTGCACTTCATGGTAGCTCATTTGGACAACCATGGCCATAGATTCGAAGTCTGCCCCATCAAGAACCTTTGTGCACGGAACCCGAGGTACCCCTAGTCTATAAAAAGGGCCCTCATTTGTCATTTTCTCCCCATCTGAACTGCTCTCAGCTCCTTTGGCGATTTTCTAGCCATTTGCTTAATCCCAGCAGCCATTTTTCATAGCTATCTCTGCTCAATGGCGCCATCAAGCTTTGTTAGATGGTACAGTGAGGCCAATCACATCCGTGATTTCCCTGCCGAGCAAGCCTTCCATGTCTTTGATCATCTCTTTGATCTCCATGCCATTTTGACTAGAACTCCCTATTACACCGACATCAATTGCCAATATGACCAAGCCTTATAGTTAGAACCAAGATCCTTAAGCTAGATAGAGATGGCATCTGCACTCATCACAGCTTAGTTGTCGCTCTTATCTTGCTATCTTCTTGTCTACACATAGGTAGTATAATTAAACCTTTTCCTTAGAAACCCGGCTAGTTGCTAAGGCCTTAGAAATTGTTGTCACACGTTGGTATGATACACCAACACACGTTATAGGTGCACTATCAGCAAGTGTCTTCAGCCATGCCTTGTATCATAGATAATTGTCTAGGAATACATTCTATCTAAGTAATTCAGTCTAGCACACCAACTACACCCAGTGAATGAGTTTCCTTCTACCACCCCATAACAGTAAATAAGTACCTTTCTCAGTGCCTAGTAAAGTGTCAAGTGGGTCAATTGAGGGAGAGTGGATAAAGGCATAAAAATAGGGTTTGTAGAGTTAGTAGATATAAGTAATTGTTCTTGTGGTAGTATTAGTTACCTTGTGCTTAGGGCAGTAAAATAGGTCAGGAGAACCTTCGTTACAGATCCTCGAGCCTCGACAGTGGAGCCACTCGACAACATCAACAAATTGAAAGCAGAGGCAAACTTATGGAGGAAACTTCAGCAAATCAAAGGCCAAGATGGTGTACAGGGAAGGCCGAACACAAATAAGAAAGGGGAGCCTATCGGAAGGACGACTGCGACATCAAGATTAGACATAAGACTTGCCAAGAGGGCTATGCAACAGCCAATGGGCATCGTGGCACTTATGAAATTGATGACATTAGGGGAGGAACACCTCCTAGTCAAGGATACTCTTCAAGTGTCATATTGTCTCGAGGAACGACCCCACATCGATGACTAATGTCACAGCTACGCCACCAACAAGTAGACTTCATCGACTTATGATATCAAGAGCCCTAAAGGATGAGACTGGATATACCTCCTCGGAAGGGAAATTATCATAGGTATCCAGGCCATAGTAGTATCAGATTTGGACTTCAAGCAAACATGCTTGACTAAGGAGGTACTACAAACCAGCAAGGGTGGGCCTTTCAGGAATAGGAATATGGAAAACTGCAACAAACTTCTTCCTCATCAGCCCCGATACTTCAGAGCAGCTGCATCAATCTTGATAGCACCATCTCAAGATCACGACAATCTTCTACCTTACAGATTGGAGGTCAAGCACCATCAAGAAGAGGCATCATGAGGGACCAAATATACCAGAATTATTAATTGATCAGTCAAGATTAGTCCTTGTAGATGGATGCAAATAAACTTCTCTCAGCAAGAGAAGTTGCACAGTTAGGAGTGGTAAAGCACTCGACATTGTCTTCAACCTTATAACAAAGCAAAGATGTGGCGCCAGATGAAGAATCAATCGACAAGCTCAACACAACAATAGCAATTCAGGAGTTGGAAGAATCATCCTCGAATCTCGTAACCTCCAAGGCAGATGAGCGACATGAAAGATTTTAGAATGTGAAGAACATTATCTTCAAGCCTTTGGGATGCAACACCGAACCTTAGGTCACCACTACATCAGCAAGTCCACTAAGAGGGATAATGTTAATGAAGGTAGTCAGCATCAACAGTAAGGACGAGCAGGGTCAGAATATGTGCATTAAAAGAAAGCAGGGCACTTGAATGATCATGCAACAACTCCAAGGATACCAGATTCTTTTCAACAAATTATGGATCATCGCCTTGCTACTCCAGCGTCTAACGACTACACCAACTTTAAGCAAGCTAGAGGACCTATCAGATAGTTGAGTTTCTTAGAATTATGGGTGATAACATCCATGATGGGATGGGGACGAAATTTCGAGTAGATTTTTTTTGTCTTTTCCTTTAGAAAGATGGACCCAAGAATGGAGCAAAGCTTCAGGTATTGGGAAGAAAATGTATGGAGTACAATAATTGTATACATTGCTGGCAGATATCCAACATATTGGAACCTCTTCGTGAGCTTGATCACCTCGCTAAGAAGGATTCAATAGAAGGATAACCGTCGACCATGTATATGACGAGTACTTCCCAAAGATAAGGAATAATCCCACCAAATGAAGGGGAAGCAATCTAATAAGTCCGGCCAACTTCTTAGATGGCATGAACTCAAAGGTGGGGCTATTTCAAGAGGGCAATAGTTAAGAAAGGGTAGATCCTAGAGTATAGATTAGATCTAAAACAAGAATAATTATCTAACCATATAGTTTTCTATGTGTGCCCAAAAGTAATGTCATGCCGACTAACTTGTGGCCATAGGATTTATGTAAGTAGTTCTTTAACTTGTAATTTTGCACCTCCTAGATGACAGACATCTTTAAAGAGCAAGACTCTTAAGTCTAAATCTAGGCGATAATTAAGCCAAGGCCAAGTAATTAGCAAAGCACCAACGGAACAAGAGTCAAGTTCGACATCAACCTTAAAAGCGAGGCAAAGTAGAGCATCGGACCAACTTATGTACATTGGCAACTATGACCTCATAATAAGCATGCAATATTAAAGTCGGGCTAAGGCAATAATTGATTATCATAAGCAAGAGATACTTATCCCAAAGACCAAAGAGCAAGTACCTTATAATTTAAGTTAAGGAAGTAATTCCAATCGCGGCAACGCATGTCGGTAAAGCAATTACTTAAGTACATCATGAGGAATGAGGTCGTACATAAGCTACAAGTTGTCGACCCCGACCGCAATAGTAAGAAGGAAGATGCTACTTCGAAACAGCTGCCTTGGGCAATTTCTAAGTTAATTAAGAAGTCCCATGATATATCCTTTGATGAAATTTGAGAGTTTTTGCTCTATAGAAGCATAGAGACCGAAATCACTCTTGCACCAGAGGTAGAGCCGATCAGCAAGGCTCTTTATAGAATCAACACTTCCGAGCTAACAGAGCTCAAGAAGCAGTTGTAGGAATTGATCAACTTGAGGATCCTTTCGGCCAAGATGGAAGTCTAAAGATGTATATCAACCATGGGCAGCTCAACAAGCAACGACATAATGGATCAGCCCCAAAAAGCAGGATTCTTCTACAAAATCGACTTAAGCTCGGGCAATCAGCAAATAAGGATGAAGGGGGAAGATCATTATAAGATTCCTTTAGAACTTAGTAGGGGCACTACCACTTCACAATGACGCCCTTGAGTCTATGGAATGCTCCACCAACTCGTATGCATTTGAGGACGACATCTTCGAAGATTCCTTGGATGATTTCTTCATCAATTCTCTTCGACGACATCGTGATCTATAGCAAATCAATGGAAGAGCATGCAGCCGTGGAGATGTTAAGACGTCGCCACTCATTGGCAAGCTTTTGAAGCAGCAATTTGCAATGCCATCTCCACTTCGGCAGGCGAATTCGGTAAGAAGATAGAAGAAGCCATCTCCGCCAACATAGAGTTCAAGCATAGTGGGCTAGTCTTTGCAAGAGTGCAAAGACGGATTAAGAAAGAGAAACCTTCAAATATTTTTAAAAAAGGAAGGTAATCTTTAATAGCAAAGAACAACTATGCGTACCCAAAATATAAGGAGTAAGAAAAAAATCTTCCATGACACGCATAATAGCCCTAATTCCGGCCATGCAAAATTTATAAAGGTCTACTTCAATATTAGAAGTAGCTACTTCTGGCCGGACATGAAGAAACAGATAATCAGACATATCCAAGAATGCCAGTGGAGCCAGCAGGCAAGGGCGGAACAACTTCGAATTCCAGGAGTTTTGGAACCTTGGGCGGTGCCAGACGCCAAGTGGGAAGTCTTCAGCATGGTTTTCATAGCGGGCCTTCCAAGGACAACAAGAAGCTTTGAAGCCTTGATGGTTGTGGTATATAGTTTATCAAAAGCACACACCATAGACACCGCCTTGGACCTAGCCGTGTGGTCTAAATAAGAGTTCTTTTAGGCTGCATGGAAGGCACAGGTCGATCATCACCAAAAGAGATCCGAAGTTCTTTAGCGACGTTTAGCAAGACTTCTTCAACACGAGCTGCACCAACTTGTTGATGAGTTTTGGCGTATCATTTTGCACAAATCGGCAAAGGGACCGCACCAACACAAATTTGGAGAGCACGTTGAGAAACTATGATTGGAACAAGTAATCCAAATGGGCCGAGTACATCCACCTGGTCAATTACGTACAATAATATGAAGCAAGAATCATCGAAGATGTCTCCCCCATGATCAGTTACAGTTATCAATGCGTGACCCTAGTTATGTGGCATAATTTAGTGCCCAAGGTGGAAGTTTCTCAACAACGACAGCATATATGCGGTAGCTTTTGGTAGAAGTGTGGGAGTATCTTCAACAACATGGGCATATCTGAAGAGTCAAGCGGATAGAGGTAAAACTCCTTGGGAGTTGTTTTGTTGTGGCAGATAAAGTTGGCTCAAGTAAAGGTTAAGCAAGGGAAGCTTCGCATCGGCAATTGTAAGAAGCTCTCAAGCCTACAAGTTGGATCTCTTGGCCACCTTAAGGTCTTCCATGTGAGTTTATTGAAAAGGCACGATCCTAACCCTGAGGAGGTTTTGGATACTCCAACTTTGTTGGAAATGACGGAGGATCAAGTTGAAATAGTGCCTGAGTTCCTTCTTGATAAGTCATTCAAGAGGACTAGGTGGTCTCAATTCCTCCAGCATTTGGTCAAGTGGAAGCACTTGCCCGTGGAAGACGCGACATGGGTATTGAAGCAGGATTTGGAGAAGCAATACCCAGAGTTTATGAACGAGTTTGATGGGCGAGTCGTTTCCGAACTAATCGACGTCGACTTGCCAGGAGGTTAGCTTAGTATGTTTCTTAGTTAGCCTTAAGTTCGGCTCATGTATTCTAGTTAGTAGAGTGCATGTGCGGAATCTTGGAACGATAGGGCGATGATGGGATACCTTTAAAGGCATTCTCTAGGCCAACACGCACCAAGAGAGGTGCGCATGACCATTAGGGTCATGTGAGTGAGGAATGAGGCATGGTGGGCGATGATGAGACATCGATCGATGTCTCTATGCTTGATCGGGGGGCGACACCGGGCCGTGGGAGGGTCATGGTGAAGGTGAAAGTGATCATCTTGCGATGATGGGATCGTGAGACGTTCCCTAGCTTAAAACCCTTGGGGCATGATGCATGGGGTGTACTTTCGATCCGGGGGATCGTGTACAAGGTAGCACTTGATCATGGGCGATGATAGGATCATCTTAAATGGTCCTTAAGCTCAAATCCTTATGGGGCCATGATCGAAAGTGCAAGGTAGTAGGGTAACCTTGAGCTAGTAGTTCGCTCAAGGAGGTAGGTAAGGGGCGGTCCCCTAAAACCACAAATTTATTAATTAAACTAATGTAATGTGCTCCTTGTGCAGGCAAGTTAGAGGTGGGCATCGAGGAGGGGCGATTATTAGAGGGATAGGGGGAGCCATAATTTAGATTATGAACCCTAATAACTCTTATAGTAATAATTCCTAATTATTATAAGAAGTAACTTGTTAAGGTTGTATAATTTTGTATAAGTACAAATATAGCCTAAATTTTGACAATTAACTTTTAATAGGAAGTTGACCGTTTAAATTGAATTAAAGAGTATGTTATGTTGTTTTGCGTGCATAAGGTAGGTTAATCACCTTAAGCACTAATGCTGAGGACAGCATTGTCCTAAGGGGGGGAGAATGTGACGTTCCAGGGGAATATACGCTATGAATACGTATTACGTATATTCCTGGACCCGTCACTATACAAGTCTATCTTCATAGCCTTGTATACCATAGATTGTGGCACTAGGGGGGCATGACTAAGTTATTCATATAACTTAGCCAACCTTAGGTTAAGACCATTTTCCACGTGGCCTTAACCTATTGGGCAACCGCCACACACGAGATTCACCCGATTGGTGCCACGTGGCATCCTAGGTGGACCCTAACTTATATAGGCTGGAACCCTAATCCTAGGCCTCTTTCCAGCCCTAGCACCCGAGAGACTCACCTACTGCTTTGAAACCCCCGTTTGAACATCGCTTGTGGCATAGACTGCAGCAGCCCGGCAGGTAGACTGGATTCTTGGAGCAAGAGCAGCATCACGTGAGTCAAGACCATGGAGGCACACCTGATCTGGAGGGAGAGCATCGAGCAGGTATGTAGGGTAGTAGTTGTGATAGCTCATCCGAATTAGCATTCCGGATGTGCTAGTATCTTGTATCTAGAGTAGAGCCATCCTAGAACCCGAGCATTCAACATCTTGAACCCTAATCAATGAACCCTAACCCTTAGTTAGGTTGTATGATTAGGTTAAGATGTTCTTCTTATGATTATTCTCATGATATGATGATTATGTGATGATGGTTGATCATGTTTGCTCCTCTTGTATTGGGAAGGGGGGGTAGAGACCTAGGGCCATATGTAGTATGCTCCTAGAGTAGATCCCTTAGTTCCTATTAGTTGCGGCTTGCATAGGAGCCCACCAGGCTATCGAGGCTATGATATGACTCAGCACCACATAACGGGGCTAGAGGGAATGTGGAGGGAGGATCCCCACGGGTGGGGGCTTCGGGGATCCCATAGTGGGCTAGGCTTATGGTCGGTCACTTCGTGTGGGCGAGCATGGGTCCCACACCTCCCCAGGGCAATGGTGTCGCCACGCCTCCTCGAGAGCTGCAAGTGTTGGCTTGGCTCTCGTTTTGGGGGTTAAGTTAAGTGCACCGTGTGTCGCCACGATTCTCTAGCCCCGCGGAACCTCTAGACCCCTGGAAGGGGAGATGCAACCCTTCCCGCCTCATCGGACCAGGGAGATGCAACCTCGAGTAGTCCCCGATGGGTGATGCCATGGGATTGCGTCTCCCAAGGCTAGAGTCATGCCGAGCCTGATTTAGCCCATCTGCAAAGTATGCATGCGAGAGGGGGATGGAGTGGTCAACCCTAGCCATTGTTCTATGCCAGCCTACGCCATTGCCATGACTCCGGTCTGCTCTATCCCGAGGCCTAGCTAGTCACCATCCTCCTTATGAGTCCGAACCGGGTAGGAGCTCTCATGTTTTACGGTTCATGATTATCATCTTTGCATTGGTATATGTGTGATGCACTACCCTTCGAGGTAGTATTTGTATATGTTTGATGCTAGTTCTGACGTGTTATCGCTTCCGTTGTTATAGGAGCCCATAGGGGAAGGGCGCGCAAGACACCTTCGTGTTCCCTCCCCGCACTAGGGATCACCTCAGAGTGCGGGGTAGACGAAGGGCCCGTGCGGTTGTTGAGCCGGACGGGGGATTTCCTGCCGAGTGTACGGCCGAGCGCCGTATGTTTAGCAGGGAGCGTCACATTAGCTTACCCCCTAGGGGAGGGAATTGGGTATCTCTAGAGACACTTAGCCAAGCCTTAGGAAGAGAGATGGGAGGATCCAAGGGCAAGAACCAGCTGTGGGATAGGACTAGAACCATGCCTGATTACACGACCTGCAGGCATAATAGGCATAGATACCTCTCATCACAAACAGCCCTTGCTCTATTCATGCACTATAAGTCAGTCAATACGGTCACGGGAGAACCTTCCATTCAGCCTTTAGATCTAGCACCACTCAATACTCGTAGGGACCAGGGCCTCATCCTTGAAATAGATTCCTCGGAGTATGAGTACCATGGTATGGCATCGGGGACAGCAGTTCTACAGATCGAACAAGACTACGAGCAACTAGGGGAGGAAAATCCAGAGTGGGAAAGCAAAGAGGCAACAAAGATGGAGAGATACATGGCCAGGCACGATGATGACATCAGGAGAGCCTATGAAACACCAATTGGCATCACAGCCTTGTCACCAATAATCATCGACGGAGAGGAGTATATTTTGGCAAACGACATCCTCAACCTACCATACTGCCAAGAAGAAGGGCTTAGAATCGACGAGCTCTTAGGCCTGATGGCACATGAGCAGAACACCGACCTCATTGACTACTCCTACCAGGAAATTCCAAGGGAGCTAGCAGAGCGGCACTCCTACGCCGGGGAGACAATGTCAGACATAGCGGCCTATCAGCAGATAAGGGAGATCTATCGACAACAGGAACCCATCATCCCAGAGGAGGAGTTTCAAGAAATACAGAGCAGATTATACAAACCAGGAAGAGGCCCAAGCTCTAGCCGGACAGTTCGTTCCAGGAGCATGCGGGAAGCATCCAGCAGCATCAACTTGGACAACGCAACGACCATGTGGATAGATCATGAAGACCTCTTGGCAGTAGATGTCTATGGCGGAGCAGCTCAAAGGAAGGGCACAGGATCACAAAGCACAGGTAAGGGTATGACGCTCCGCTACTACCTTCCGGCCCTCATTCAAGGGCAGATGATAGTCTTCCACAAGGCGTTTAGCCCAAGAGGGGAAGAATCTGTGGCGCTCCTCATAGCACTCTCTGGCTTCGGGCAGCACTCCAAGATATACACCCACGCAGATCACATCGTCCTCTTCAAGAGATCCGTGGCGCTCCATTGCCTCGACTTCGCCAGAGGCCATCTCAGGGACGCAACACTATCAGTAGTAGCGGCAACTGCACCAGAACTCCCGGCACCGGAAATGGCCCGAGCACTCGAAGGAGGATCAACCAGAAACATCTTGTGCAACCTCGGCAAAGGCCTCCGGCTTAGGGACGTCAAGAATTTCTTCAAGCTTACAAGTGGCCATCGATGATAGACAAATTCTGTTTTAAGCATCTTCTAAAATTGTATTGAATGTCTTCGCTCCTATACGCTAGCATGTACCTTATATCAATATGTAACTCTTATATATTAATGACTATAAATTGTCTTTCAAGACATATATAACTATATTACAACGTGATTTGGATAACACGTGTCTGATCCAGCAACGCCGTAATGCTTGGTTTCCGGCTTCGTGAATGGGTCGTGAGGGATAAAAAAAGGGGAAAAAAAAAATAAGGATAAGGATAAGGGTCAAATGCCAGGCCACCGAATAATCGACAAGCAGGCTAAACCGGATAAGGTTAAATTAGCAAAACAGATATCCAAACATCGACGCGTTTCAGGATGATTTTTGTATATGGAGACATCTGTGGAATATTTGGCAGCTTGGGAATGGTTTAGGACATGCATAAATAGGTTCCTTTAACCACCGGATTGAATTCAAGGGCGAAGAAGGTACGTCTAAAATCCGAGTTCTTGCGGTTCCTCTTTCTGCTAAGTTCTTAGTCATACATAAGACTTCTCAGAAATCATTTCAATTCCGTAGTTTTTGATGCAAGCTTTCAGAAATGATTTCAATTCTGTAGTTTAGGTTGAAGGCACACTGTTGCTTTCAATTCTTAGATCTATATAATCTTAGTTAAAAGGACTAAAGCCCCCCCCATTTAAGCTTCGCAATTTTTTGGCTATGGCAGTACCACTCATACGACCTCCGGACCATCTCCGTCCTTTTTCTTTCTGTAATTACATCCAATGCGTTCTCTCCATTCTCAGCTTCTGTAATCAATCTATCAGAAACCCAGAAGCTTAAATTGCTCAGAGATTGTTTCTGGGTTTTTCTCTATTGAGAAATTTTTTGCCCAACTCTAACTAATATGATACTCTACTAAAGAGCCCGATCACATTAGCTGATTACAGCCCACAATAGATTCTGTTAGCAATAAGAAGGAACGAATTGAAAGAAAAAAAATAACTGGATCGGATTGATCCACAGAGGAAAAGAAAGCTAAGAACATACCATTTCCTTGCCAAGTTCAATAGCAGCGTTGCTATAGCTGCTCTTCCGGCCGTTGCTACTACCACAGAAAATACAGATTCTTTTCAATCTAGAGGTTTTTCCGTTGATTTCACCCATTTTTTTTTCTAGCTGCTGGGTGAGGGAAGGCCAAGGAAAAGCGTAATCCGGCGATGGGCAATGGTGGAATTGCAAAAGAAACTCAAATTGGAGCACAGAAGGCAGAAAAAATGCTGAGAAAGCGCCGGAAAAGGGGTGAAAAGGCAAGAATCGAAGCAAGATCTATGCCTGCTACACAAATTCTTCAGGGTGTTCTTAGCTAGCCAAGGGCTGTACTTAACGAGCCGCCCAATAATGGCCATCAACGTCAATGCCAGAAAATATAGTAAAATATAATTTTGCTTCCGGCAGGTAAAAGGCCAGCTTTCCGTCACGAGGTCGAGCTGTCTTTGTCCTTGACCGGTTTGGCGCCAATGTCCCCGCTACGTGGAGGGTGCAGATCTAATGAAATGCACCCCCTGGACCGGGCTGAGCTGGCGGGGTGTGGTTGGGTGAATAATTGCTGACGTGTCCGTCGGGTATGGGCCTCGACAGGGATTGAGGACCCTCCAAGGCGAACCTTTTTCCTTTGTCTTTTTTTATCCATATACCATACACCCCCCCTCCCTCCTTTGCATCTTCCTTTTCCTTATGTGGATAAGTGTGGTAGTTGAGTCTCTCATCTGCCTTGCCAATTGACCCCTCCGCCACAACTTGGACACCCCCATCCCCCTCGCCCACATCTCCTACGTTGTGGATCCCCGACAGTGATTCGTAACTCCATTGTCTTCTCCCACGACACCTTCATCTAATCTAATCGAGTCGCACATGAAAATCTCCCCTCAGAATCAAAGGACACAATTCAAATCTTGTGATCGTGTCCTGTTCTCAACCCTGGTATGTGTCCCCAAAATGTATGTCCCTTTGAAGTGGCAGCAGTTCAATGGCTGTATCTGTTATGCCCATATGTTCTTCTTTTCTCAAAATTGCATGGTGATGAAGATGCTCAACTCCGTAAGGTTTCCCCTACTTTCACATACTTGAAACCTTTTGGTAGAAGCAGTCTCCTATGAATAACCATTCTTTCAAGCACGGGAGCTAAAATGCCCAAAACCGATGGCAAATCCTATCCTCACGCGAATCTGCATTGCCCCTCTCTGGAATAAAGATCGACCAAAATGGTGCACTAGGGGATGTCCATTGGTCACAGCGACTTAAGTCTGCGGAACTAATATTGCAATCATGTAAGCATTTTAATGGCTATGCATATGAAACGGCAACATGCCCAATAAGATTGTCTATATGAAAAACTAAATCGCTTGCTAATCTAGCAATGCCACCTCAAGTTATAAGGTGTCAAAGTGGTGGGGGTACTGGTACCACCAGGGCTCAGGTGGCAGCCCCGTAGGATACCAGGGTGCCCATTGAAGGATGCCGCGATCTTCCATAAAACTGATATCATCTGAAGAAGAAAAGCAAGATTTATATGGGCCATCTAAAATAATAGGTCCACCTAAAATAGCTATGATGCCAAATCTAGCAGCATGGTTTTGGATTGTCTAATAAAGTCAATGGCTGTCATTTTTTTGAAAATATTACCTAAAAGAAGTTCAATGGTCCTTATGTGTTTATTTAACACCTTTTGCTTTTTCTATACTCCAGCCTAAAGAGCAATCAACTCACGCTTTAAATCACACCAACAAAATATTTGTAGGTACCCTTTCCAACTTCCAATGCTAGTGCTTAAAATCCTTAAACATCAACATCTTGTTATTGTTAGCATTTGGGCATTTGAAGTGTGTCAAGTAAAAGCAAAAATATGTTTTGCATCATATTTTCAAACATCGGTTCCACCAATAGGGATAAAACACCTTTGGCTTATAACTTACATGCATCAAAGAAACAATGGCCTAAAGAGATGGAATATAAGCTCATATATGCAAGGCATAGATGCTGTTTACCAGCCATGATATCTTGGTACAGTTTTATGTATAGGTCATGCTGTTGCCAATGGCAGATTGAAACATTCTTTTCATCTTTTCGAGTAAATGAAGTTTTTTTTGAAATTGAAGAAAAGAGAGAGCAAGCATACAAACATATTCCAAAATAACAATTTGGATACAAATTTTATTGGATAATTTGTACCAAATTTCATGAAAGTAGTGATCTTGTGTTATTCTGGCCTTCATTAAAATGGTCGGCAATAGGTGGTAGGTATCTTACTAGAAGAACACGTTTAGCAACAGTAGTAAAAGCCAATAGTATACCAACACTCACTTACGATAACAAAAAATTTGATTAGATGTATACAAATAAGAGAGAACAGGTGATCGAGCATTATTGTATAGAAAATAGACAATGCCCCAATATACACAAGTTCTACTATCTCTGCTAGCCAGGACAATTAGGATGTAACATTATAGCCAGCAGGACTTAACTCTAGTATTTGAAGGGTATCTGTAGCATTCTATCAACAACTATACTGTACTGTCAGAATAGGGAATTTTTGCAAGTAGCGATCATTTTTTTTATGTGAATTCTCAGCTGCTTTCCGTTGTAAGACTTGTGCATTTTCTATCATTTATATCGGCCCAACATGATAGTAGGGTTGGGTAGGTTTTAGAAGGTTCTCTTGCACGGGGTGTGAGGAGGCTAATCATACAAATTGAAACCTACATGCTTTCGTTCTTATTTTCAAGCCAAAAAACCAATGTGAACTTGAAGTAGCTCGATTTATAAAGGAAGTCTTTGAGTATGGCTTAGTCTTCTCGAATGATGGTGTTGTTTATATAATCTAATCCTATATATATACATATACATAATGCTTTCCTTTTGGAGGTTAATCGTATTCTCGCATGTATGTAAGGCTTATCTCTGGTCGCTGACAAGATGGAAAACAAAAACTTGACGGGGTGCCAAAACTGGAGGACAAAAAGGAAGTAAGTGTCTTGCACGTTGCCACATTTTATTTTTAGTACAATCGCAATGCCTCGTAGACAAGGATTCTCGAGTGTAAGTGAGGAACATAGGGAGAGAATACGAGAGAGGGATAGACAACGCCATGCAAGTCGGAGTGTGGAAGACATGGAAAGGCATCGAGAAAGAAGAAGAGAACGTTATAGGGAACATCATTTTAGAGAAATAGAGAGAAGGAACATGAGCTCCATTGTAGATAACCGGTCCCTAGTTGCAAGTGATGGAAATGTAGCCGAAGAGAACAGAAGTTGTATGAATGAATGTCGTATTCAAAACCCCGAAGAAAATATGCATCATCTAAACCAATTAATTATGGAGCCAGCCCATGGTGAGCCATCTATTGTCTCTCCTATTAGAAACTCTCAAACGCTTGAAAACCCATTGGCTGTGAGAAATATTAAGCAACATTTAAGGCAAAGAGCAAGAGAACGTGCAAGAATATTGCATTCTACTCGGGTTGGAGAAGAGCAATTAGAGGCTATTTGCTCAGTTTCAAATGTAGAAGTACGCGAACAAGATCTTCTACAATCACAAACTCTTGAGATTTTGGACTCAAACTGCTCAAACATGAACACGATGCGCACACCTAATGAAGAAGGTCCAATGATCAGAGGAGAAAGTCCTTCCACACATTGGCGAGCTTGTGCACATCGCATGAACTTGGCAATAAATCGTGCATATGCTATGTGTATATGGAATAAGAGATGCACCTATTGTCAAATTCCATTGTTAAATGTTGAAAGAAATGGCTTCTGTTGCAATGAAGGAAGATGGATTTTGCCGCCATTGCCTCTTATTCCTGCAGCACTATATGATCTCTACAACATACCAGAATTTGCAAAACTAGCAAGAAAGGTGAATAGATTATTCTGCTTTAGTGTACTTGGAGTAAGTGGTAGATTTGTAGATTTAGACTTTCCTTCATCCGTAACCATAACAGGTCGAACATATCATCGACTAAGCCTAGTGGGGAACCCGGCCATCAATACATTGGTACATATATGATGAGTCGAGAGGTACACACAAGCTTCGAGGTCAAAGCGTGCCATTTCAATGGATCGGTATCGTGGGTTCAGTTCTTGATCAAGTAAAATCCCTTTATTCGAAACCTTGAGCGATGGGAAGTATGTGCATCCGTCCGCATATATAAGCGTACAAGGAGCAATCAAGCTAGTGATGATATCGCACTATCGTGGATGTTAACAATACGGTGACATTGCACCTAGAGTGGCTGGTTTTGGGTCTGGCTTGAAGGTGAACCAACCTTTGTGAACATACTTGATCCTATGTATGAGCCATTGCAATATCCTCTCATATTCCCGCATGGTACAATTGGTTGGGGACTCGGGAACGAACATGGTCTTACACAATTGCAATGGTATAGGACCAGATTGCTCCATGAAGACCGATTCATCCAACTTGGTCGTCTATGTGGAGAATACTTGGTAGATATGTACTCAAGAGTGGAGGATGCTCGATTGAACTACTTTAGAACGCCGGCATTTCGCAATAGAAGAATACAATATGACGAGGATTATTCAGAGCGAGAAAATGACGACCGAACTGACGTTGTCTTGCCATCGTCTTTTTTAGGAAGCCAACGGTGGTGTTCTGTTCAGGTTGCTGATGCATTAGCTCTATCTAGAGCCAAAGGGCATCCAACTTTGTTTATCACTACAAGAAATTTATCGCGGCGGCCAAGGCCGCCGCGAACATTTCTTTAGTTCAAACCTGTGCAGTTGAACCCACTGTTAAAGTCCAACGTTTGACAATGCAATGCCTGCTTAGAAAAAAAGAAGCTAACTTTGCCAAGGAACACATTCATCTCCCGCTTGCTTACATCAAATTTCAATAATGGCCAGTCATGTTCCTCAAAAAGAGCATAAAGATCAGTTACAGCTGGTGCATCAGTGCCCATCCACCAATCTTCCCTCGCAGATTCAGGTGATTTTGCAACATCTGAAGGCCCTGACGTCACTGTTGTATTAGTGTCCATATCCGTTATTTCATGTCTCAGGATGCTTGCTGTTGAACTCCTAAGGGCTAACCGGTTCTCAAATGTTCCAACTCTACGTTGACCTCGTGTACAACAAATGATATGTGAATATGTTCATGATAGGAACCAACACTCCTATTCATTCACACGAGCAAGCAATGTGTTATCACTGCAATAAACCCCCACAAGCTTTCAAGAAAAGAATCCTATGATATACACTCTAAAGCCTTGAGCTTTTACCCCTTACTAAATACTAACTGTAAAAACGTTGTTTGAATTTTTCTTTTTTATATACCATTGAACATCTTTCTCGACATTGCTAAGAGAGATAAAAGTTAACTTAGTTTTAGCTTAAATTTCATTCTTATTTCTCCCTTATGTAGTGCCAGGTGAGTTTAAGCTTTTATACAATGGCATTCTGTCTCCATTCAGCATAAATGGAAGAAAAAATTGGTTAGCAAATACAAAAATGAGCATAGGGTATTATCTTATGTAAACCTGCCATGTAACTTACTCATGCTATTCCACAACATATGTAAAATTCCAACTCACGTTGGTGGAAATATAATTTTGGGAACATTCCAAAAATGGAAATGAACCCATGTCCAGTCAAAGGGGACAAAAACATTATGGAAATTGACAACTGAGCATGCTAAGGTCACAGCCAAATGCAAGCTTGTTGCAAATGTGGTTACATTAGATTTTTGTTTATGAACAACAACAACTTCTCTTTCCAGATAAGCTGTTAACATAGAAGTCAGCTTGCTTTCTCAAGCTCGGGAAGATCTGCCACACAGAAAAGGTTCAGAAAAGGATGTTATGTATATATATACCAGTTTAGACAACTACTAACACATATGGGCCAGTGATTTCCAAACACGCCTAGCTTTGAAAACCAGGACATCTAAAGTTGGAAAACTTACAGAGCATACCTTCATCATCGCTCTCAGCTTCCTCACCACCCATACCATAATTCTGAAAACCAAAACAACAAAATTAAAATTCTGTGAAGAAAGTGGTGCACAAAGGGTCTATTGGGAAGCAACAACTTACTGAAAAATCATCCATGCCCCCAAGTCAAAATATTGATGTTGAGACAAAGAAAGTGACCAGTTGTTGCCAGTTTAACCATTGGAAAGAATTTGATGCCGTTTTCTGGATAGAGATAACTGTTTGTGCCAACCGAAAATTTAACGTTCAATACCTCAACACCATACGATTCCAAGCTTCATGATGCGCAATTTTTTATTATTTTTTACCGGTCAAGGAAGCTAGTAGTATATTGTCTTTGTTCGGTGATATGTAAGAGTTGCAAGGGTTGCATTAGATACACCAGAAGACCACAGCCACCAGTCAAGATGTATACTGAGAACCTGAAAAAGTTATCAGAATCACACTTGAGTACTGTTACACAAGTACCTGCAAAGGGACATAAGATGCTTTAAATTCTTACTTGAGTTCCAATTTGCTCCACAAGCTTCTCTTTAAGTTTCTCAACTGCAGCAATAGCACATGCACGAATTTCAACCTCCTCTTCTGACCCAGGCTTGATCTCAGTCAGGTTGTCAACAACACTTGCTAATTTTTCATTGTACACCAAAATTCCCCATTTTCGCAGAATTGCAGGTGCAACATAATCTGCAAACATTGTTATGCAGTCTATGTCCCAAAAAGCTCCAAACTTTTTGCCTTGGAAAGCCCCCCAAAGGTCAGCTACAAATATCCGGGCCCTTTTATATAACAAAACTTGATGACCTTTATAGATTGCATGGTCCCTAAAACCTGCAACAACACATGAAATGTGCAGAATGAGGGCAAGACGTGTTTTTCAAATAGGAACGAATAACAAAGCATACATAGTCCGGTCTTCAAATGCTGAAAGTTTCTTTTGCTCCTCCCAATAACCTTGGGAGAGATAAATAAAACTTCGCAAATCATCCAAGTATCCAAAAACTTAACTATAGAAAGTAAAATAGGTTGTGGTACGAAGTATATTAGCCGTATATTAGCTGCAAGTTAGGGATCCTCTTATCCACAATGACCCATTCAACTTTGGCCACATCATGAGGCAAAATGCGTTATTGCCCATGTTAATAATCGACCGGGGCTCTTCACAAATGATATAGAATATTGTCTCATCATCCTCGCCATATACTATAACAGACAATCCAATGTTGGTTTAAAAAGATCATGGAACAGCAACTTTAAAACGCATCAACACAAAGTTCTCCATCATATTCTAGTGATTTCGCATGCATGAAATCGCTGCTTAAGTTCTCACAATCTCAATCTGGTGGAACATGCTCTACTAGGATGTGCCCCATTAAAATTCAACGCTGGTATTTTGGAATGCCATGTAAAATGGATCATTGACATACCAGGAAAATGGGAAGTGACTAGATTCACGAGCTTGGATGCTGAACCTTTCGCAGAAGCTACGACATTAGATGCTTGACCTCCAAAACTTCTGTCCAACTCCATTCCAACCAGTGAATAATGATGCTTAAAAAATTAACTCTTTAACTTACATCTGGAATCTTTCTCCTCGTCTTCGTCGACCCACTTATTCCAATCTACCTTTAGATATGGTGGAGCTTTACCCTCTTGCTTTAACAACCTTGGCCACCATTCTTTCTCAGCCTTCTCAATGATGCATAGTGTGTTCTTGGATCACACACTTATCTTGCTAGCCTGCCATGTAGATAAAAACAGCATAAATGACTTTGTTTTTCCTAATGCAGTATGCCTTTAGAAAAAAAAATAGCTTACCTCCACATTTACTTTGTTGCAAACCCCCAGATTGGCTTTCTCGCACCCTGCTTCTCCAAATGCTAAAATACATAAATTACATTAAATACTCTATATACCTCTTCCTGAAGCTAGAGGGACCAGCTTCTACCTAATTTGCAAATAACATGTATCGAACAATGAATATAAGAATTAGGATATTCTTTATACTTTGAGCGATTATATTGTTCAGCACTTGCAAAATGCATCATGCATGCACAGCAAACAACCCATAAGGCATGAGGAATAAGAGAGAATACGTCATTCAGGAACAAAATAGTAACAACATCGAGTTTAGGGCTCACCTTTGTTTACAACGGCATCAATTTGAATGTGTCAAATTTAAATTTAGGATTCAACATCTACTCACATGCATTTCTTAATCCCTTGACAGCCAAACTGCTAGAAAGATATGGGCGAAAAACCCTGCTGGCGGCCTGCCTTTTGTTCATCATCTGGGATGAATTTCCAATGGCCAATAAAGCTGTCATAGAAAGTACCCATCATCTATTACAACGACTATGCAGGAACAATCTTCCCTTTGGAGGCAAGCATTTCATTGCTTCTGGAGATTTTAGACAAGTCGCGCCTGTTGTAAAGGGAGGGGGGAGAAATGCAGCATTTAATGCATCCATAAAATCCTCATCACTGTGGCAAACTTTTCGTGTAATGAGATTGGAAGAGCCGATCCATAACGCAGCTGACGTTGAACTAATGCGTTTCGTCGATCACATACAAGAAATTTGGGAGGACTCGACAGTCTCTCTAGATATATTTAATATAACTACTAGCATAGAAGATAGCATTGAATTTTTATATCCATGTGACATACTGCGAAATCCAATTTCATGTAAGACACGAAATACATTGTCGACAATTAACAAGAGTGTTGATAGCTTCAATGATCGCATTCTTGGTAGAGTTCCTAGTCCTGACAAATTGTATTATAGTCATGACCACATCACCGAGCAAGATGAAAGTATACGCGACCACCCTTATGCAACCTCTGATTTCCTTAATAACTTCACACATTCCGGAATACCATGAGCTGAAGCTTAAAGTAGGGGCCATATGCCGCATTATGAAACGGTTGGATATGGAAAAGGGTTTGGTAAAAAATGCCAGAGTTATGGTCGTGTCAATGCACGCAAAATTTGTCATGGTGAAAGTACTAGACGAGGCATCCGAGGACGATGCATGTACATACCCGATTTCTAGAACCCGACTTTTTCTATCAACCGTAGAACCGCCATGGACCATTCACGACGACGACAATTGCCACTTCGCTTATCTTATTCGACCACCTTCAATAGCCGCCGGTGACATTTGATCGCGTTGTCATTGACACCGCGTCATCGATGTATTTGCACATGGCCGTTATACACGGCTCTTACTCGCATGCGGAAGAGAGAAGACGACTCATCCTCCTCTCACCGTGAGAACACATCGAGGCGCACCAAAAATATCGCCTATAAGGAGCTCCTCCTGATAAGGTACTTTTTAGCTCTTCTTTGTAGTGTTCACAAAGGATGATGTACCAGTGTATCGTCTGCAAGGAGTTAAACTTCAAGTAAGGTATGTCCTCTGCCTTTCATATGTATGGTATTGTACAGTTTACAAAAGATGATGTAGCAGTGTATCGTCTGCAAGAAGTTGAACTTCAAATAAGGTATGTCCTTTGACTTTCACAGGTACCATGTGATGTGATGATCCTCTTATCTCCAGACAAATTGTCTGGAACAAATTGTGCTAACGTGTGTTTTCTCTGGCCACTACTTAGACAGGTATAGACGGCTTCTCCAGTCCTCTTCTATAGATGACACTATTCGGAAGTTATTCAGATAAGGTATGCCAAAGACAAAAAAAAAAAAAAAAAAAAAAAAAAAAAAAAAGTTAACTCCTTCCCTGCCCATACGATAGATGACGTGCTATCTGATTACCATGGGATTCCCTCTCATTCATTTTTTTTTGCTTTGAGTAATTGAAAAGAAAGGCAACAAAGGAATAGAATAAATAGCCATCGTGATGCCAGCCTAGTGGTCAAGCTATTGGTAATAGGTGACCCTATCCAAAGCCCAAAACCCAATCGGACCGCCATTAGATGCAAAAAAAATAAATGAAAAGAACATCCATCGAATAAAATTTAGTGGTCAAGCTATTGGTAATGGGTGACCCCATCCAAAGCCATATCCGTGTTCGCCATCGGATGCAAAAATAAAATACAATAAATGTCCATCGCGGTAACAGCCTAGTGGTCAAGCCGTCGGTAATGGGTAATCCCCACCTAGGCCCAAAACCCACTGGCTGTCATCGGATGCCAAAAGAAGAGACGGGACACACAATAATGGGAATCCCATGGTAGTCGGTTATAGCACCTATCTATCCTCTGGGCACAAAACAAACGACAATAATGCAGAGTCAACTCCTGCATGTTCTCTCGCACCTCAAGCATGTGCAGAACTGCGATCTATTCGACTTATCACAAAAGTTCTTTTGCAGCGGGTTCCGCCGCGATAAATTTCTTGTAACTTATAAGCGTAATTTTGACATGATTTCTTTTATGCTCAACAATAATTCACTTGTAAATAAGGATGAATAATATATAATTAAAGTAACAGTATTGATGACTAATACTTGCAGCCAGGAACACCAGCTCAGGTTCCCAAGGCCAATGCCGACACCACCAATGGGTACCTAGAAACTTATTTGGACGTGAACAAGAGGACAACAACGAGGAAATGATGGTGGAATCAATCAACGCAAGGCTCACCCAGATGAGGAATCAGATGCACCAACTGATCCACTGGGCCACCCCATTGATGAATGCTCAAGAATATGTACCTGCACCACCACCTCCCCCACCACTGCCTCAGCAAGGCGTTGAGGAGGGCCCACAACTAGAAGGGGAAGGCAACCAGGGAAATGTCAGGGACAGGATTAGAAAAAGGAGAACCAGGAGCCCATCATCATCTAGCTCCAAAGACATCGATAGCTCTTCCAAAGTGAGGGCGGTTTAGCTCAAGCCGGTCAACCGTCGCATACCGGGCAAGAAAAAGGGCAAGGAAAACAGATGATTATCAGAAGAAAGTGGACAGCGCTATGAGCAATGTGTGGAAGACTAGGAAGTTGGGACAGTTCTCAGGGAAAGACAGTCGTCGTATGGAGGCGTATTTGGCTTGATGAAATGGAAGAGTTTGGAAACACTTATGGCATGAAGGATAAAGATATAGGGAAAGTTGCTACAGCCAACTTAATAAGAGCAGCTAGGATTTGGTGGAAAGGCTACGCAAAGTCCAATAAGCTAAGAAGGAACAATTGCAGATTCAAGACCTTCAGCAAGGCCTTTCGCAAACATTATGTGCCAAGATCACATACTAGCAGGCAGATCCAGCAGTTCTACAGATTGAACCAGGGTACCTTGTCAGTGGCAAAGTACACAGAGGAATTCATGCGGCTCAGGCTCCATGTTCCCGGAGTTTCTGAAAGGCAAGCGGTTGAAAACATTGAGGGATTGAACATCAATATTAAAAGGCTAGTACGAGCAATAAACCCAAAGTCAGTGGCAGAAGCCGAGGATAAAGCCATAAGCTTGGAAGAAGCTCCAAAGAACTCCGTGAGAAACAAATGGCGCTCAAGGGTAAAGCAACCGGCAATATCAAGGGCGCATCGCAAGTAAGCAATCAGCACTTACGCCATCAGGAGGCCAACAGCAAGGAAGAGCTCAGGGTAAGACCTTTGGGGACCGTAAGGCGCAGAATACATCGGGCAAAGGCGCTAAAGCGCCTTTTTAAATGAAAAGAGAAGAGAGATGTAAGTGTATCGAGAAGAATCTATGTTTTAGGTGCTTCCAGCCAGGGCACCGAACACATGATTGCCCATTCGTCATGCTGGCAGCTTTGGCAGAGCTTGGGGATTGGGATTCCATTAGAGGTAATTTGAGATCTCATTTTGTCCCATTAAGGGATGCTTAAAAAGCCACACGCCTTTTAAACCGGTCCAATAAGAGAAGAGCTCCAAAGGTGTATTTTATTCCAAGATATGTGGCGGCAGATGGTAATGCAGCTCTAACTAACTTTTGCAAAGTCATTTTTTCTACTATAACTTTTGATCAAAACTCCGATTCAACACTATTTGTGGCAATGGATTCGCTCTCCTCAAGATCTTTCTAATGACAATCCATTGTTATATCTTTTGGGATGTAAATATATAAGAAAAGAGCAAAAAACCATATTTTTTAAGGTTAACACATATGGCTTGTATTGAAATACATCATAACCATATATCACTTGAAAGATCTTTTCATTCTGCATCTAATGCAACAAACGCCGCAGCATTTTCATGAGTAGATCAAAAGTTATAGGGAAAAAACGACATCAATGAAGTTGTTAATGCTGCATTAATTGCAGTTTGATGTAGAGTACTCATTCTATTGGAGGATTCTTATGGGGACAAAAAGAGATCTCAAATTACCTCTAATGACCAACAGAAGCAGACGAAGACGACAACCAGCAGGACGGCCAGGACTTCATAGAGGGTGAGTGCCATATATGTGCAAACATTGAGTCAGATGATATTGAAAATCAGTCCACAGTCATTGGGCTGAGGGGATCATAGATAACAGTCCATATCTAGTGTTGATAGATACAGGTAGCTCTCACAACTTTGCCTCTCCTAGGCTGGCTGCCCTAATGAAGAATAAAGTCTTGAAGTCTAAGCCAAGGCCAGTTAGCATGGCAAACGGTGCCATTCGGCATACTAAGGGGAGGAGGATCACATTCGACATAGATCTTAGTGGAAGTAAGTGGCCGATGGGAGCAGAGGTCATGGAGATTGGAAGGTATGACCTTATAGTAGGAATGGAGTTCCTAAAGCCAGCGAAAGCCATGATCGACTGCGACCGTAATGAGATCGCCATGACAGCACCGGACGGCACCAAATTCATAGTGAAAGGTAAGAAGGCAGCTTCTTCCATGCAGTGTATTTCTTTGAACCAGCTAAGGAAAAGTGTAGAAAGAAATAAGGTGGATTATATTTTGAGGTTAGAGGCAATTGAGCGCAATAAACAGGATGCAAGCGACCAAAAAGGGAATCAGTTGCCCAAGCCGGTAGCAAGGCTCATTACAGAATTCAAGGATGTATTCCCGGATGAAATCCGGAAGCTACCACCTTATAGGGGTATGGAGTGTGAGATCACACTAGCTCCAGATGCTAAGCCTACCAGCAAGGCGCCTTATAGGATGAGCACCCCGGAATTGATTGAGCTCAAGAAGCAGCTACAGGAATTGCTTGACCTTGGATTTATTAGGGCAAGTGTGTCTCCCTTTGGAGCACCCATACTCTTCGTGAAGAAGAAGGGCGGGAGTTTAAGAATGTGCATAGATTATCTCCTATCTTTGGCCAGAGCAGCTGTCGAGTATTCGTCCTACTGGACTGAACATCGTAAAGAAGAAATAGATGCAAAATTAAGGGAGGCAGATTCCGTCGGTCCGCATCTGGTTAGTGCCTTGAAGTCTGCTCTGGAGCTAACTCAGCTCTGTGATGGAAAAGGGCATCACCATAGCCTCATCGTTACTTGCTTCATAGTTATCCAGATAACTCTTTTATTGTGCCTCATGCTCAAATGCTGATAACACATGCTCACACATTGTTGTATTCTTCTTGCATGCAATGGCTGCCGACCACCATCGCAAGGGAACTGGCTCCGCCTCCAGAAGCTTCTCGAACCCTAGAAACAAGGATGATTGGAAGCAAGAGGTGGGCAATGGTAGAAACTTGGAAACAAAATATACTTTAGAATCTAAGAAAGAAAATGACCACAGTAGATTGGAGACCAAAAGCCAAGATAATATTCACAATGCCGTATTCACAATGCCGTATGCAGCAAGAGTTCGGTATGCCGGAGTGAGGAGACTAATTTTCTGGAGCGAGACTGATTTTCTGGAGTTCTTTGAATTTTTCCAACCGTAGATGCCGAAAATAAAGGATCCGATGGACATGATTTTTTTTGCTTACGTGGCATGATACGTGGCATAACTAGAATTGCAGCAAAGTGTGCACCTCGGGTTAGGCAACCCTGCTATTAAAAAAAAAAAAAAACTAGCAAAAGGCACACCAGAAGGCTTTAGCAAGGTCAAATTGGTTAAGGCTTGGCAGTTGATTTAGGCTGCACATAGGTATTTTATGCTACGTCTGAATGTCAATGTCAAAACACTTGACGTGTTTTAAAGAGCAGAATGAAACTTAGAAGCAAAAAAGAGAAAGGGAAAGAGGATTAACTGCTATTATTCTTTTGGTAAGCTCATTATCCATAGATAGAAAGGGCGAGTAAAAGAAAAAAAAAACTGCGGTATCTGACGGAATGAATCGGCTATGAGCATGCAAAGGGCACTACGCTGTTATGGCTTTAGAGATAACAGGTAAGCAGACCATGCCCCATGATAAGAAAAACAAATGCACAGAAAGAGAGCCGGATTAAACTTAAAGAATCGGTCAGACAAGCGCTAGAGTAAGAAAGAGAAATAAAAGATGGGAAAAAAAATGAAGAAGAAGAAATGGGTTTATGCTTCTGGCGGTCAAGCTTGTAACCAAAGCAAGAAAAAAAAGAATCAGCAGACCGGATCGGCGAGTATGACACAAGGCCCCCAAAAGTTAACTCACATCAATAATCACTATGAAAACTAGTACAATCATGATTTATGATATATAAAATTTATAATGCCATAAGAAACCATATGCCTTTCACAGTTTTGTAAAATCATAACCAGTTCGATCGTAGTTCTTATACAAGTTTTATATCTTATGCTAGTTTCTTGAAATTATTATTGTTTTAGAAGGTGATTTTTAAGCCTACATTGTTCATTGATGATTTCATATACTAGTTATCTTTTATCGTATATGGTTTTTTAACACAATTTTAAAGCTCTCAAGTTTTTTAAGTTTGTTCAAAGACCACTATCGATTTTGCAAGTATGTGATGGTTTTGGGATGTGGTTAATTACCACGCTTGGTAATAGTGTATTATGATTTGGTTTATGCTATTGATTTGTGTTATTTACCATATGGGTCAAGACGATTTGGTGAAGCAAGATCAAATAACTCACAATTTGTTGAATCATGATCAAACAACTCAAAACGAAATCTACCTTCAGATGCTAGAATGCATGCACCGTGAACGCATACAGTCTTCAAGTTCTCTTACATATTCCATGGAAGATAAGAAAATGCGAATTCAAATTCTTCTTTTTTTTTGCTACTATCTCTCGACCTCTATTCAGAATATTCTGCTTTTATTCCTTCAACACTTGAATTCATGCCATCCAAACAGTATATTCATGTCATATTCCTCAATGAGCAACCCAAAAAGAGGAGGAGATCCTTCCACGCACAGATGCATAGTAGGGGATAAATATAAAGGGAAAATTCCAAATCACCTTAGGTATTCTTAGGTATTGATAGTTAAATCGCCTTCCTCTTGATCGACCTACCCTAACCCTAGCCCGTTAGCGGCTCTTCTCTCCTCTCTCTCTTATTCCGCTTCAAGGCTTGCTTGCAGGATTAGCTATAGAGATGGCCATAGTGACCAAATGTTTCCCGCGATATGCTAAAATTCTACAGTTTTGAGGTGCAATCCGAGCTCATGCTTTGATTGCCCAAGCCCTGACTATGGCAACCCAATCCGAAGTTGAAGTCCAAGTTGCATGAGAGATCTTGAATGATGCTACATCTCTTCCATCTGGTATGGTAAGTACGCTATTTTCTTCCAAGCACATTTACATGCAATACATCTATTGACTCATAGCATCTAATCTCATAATGCATGAAAACAGTGCGGCAGTGGCAATGCAAGCATTGCAGAGAGGCGACCAGTCCATAAAAGGGATGGATGAAGCAACAACAGTTATGGCATCTGCGAAGGTTATTGATGTGCTTTTTGTGATCTGTGCATTGAGCAACTTTCTATATGGATTAAATCATGCTATATCTAAGTTTGTTTCTTTGCTTCAGATTTGCCTGATTTTGTTATAGAGTTAAGGTAGATGGCATTGAACTTACCATTTTGAATCCTTAGTGATGCAGTTATAAGGCTTTTAATTACAACATTTGATTTGTTAAGATTTTGGCACATAACAGGAGCCTTGACAAGACTATCTCATCTGAGAAATGGAACTGGCAGCAAGTCGAGCAGCTCAAGTTAGTTTCACTGATTCCAGTGGCAAGACTGCGGTTGAATCTGCTGAGGCCAGGCCCAGGGCTTTTGCGGTTCGTGAAACTTAGATGCAAAGAGGCTTGCTTTCTCTTTATAATCATTTTGCTAGCATATGTTTCAACATCTTGTTCCAAGTTAAGTACCCCTTTGCATCGTATTTCTGGCAGGGGAAAAGCACAGCTAGATACGAGAAAGGCATTGTTGTAAGATGTGTCATTGGTCATAGATAATGCTTAATACTGAAATATGTCCAAGAGATTTGAAGCTTTAGGATGCATCATACATCAAGCAGGCTCAACTGCCGGACGTTCGGATGAGGTCTAGATTTGCTTCATTTTACTTAAATATGCAAGTTTTCTTACTTCATCTGACATAAGAAATTACAATTATATCTCAAGTTGTTGGTTGAGCAGAAAATCTATGTCTTGTTGCCTCGCAAAGGACAGGATTTTTCTTAGAATCAAAGACTGCAAATTTTGGTATGCTGTTTGGGCTTCTCTACAAATGCTCTCTAGTGCTTTAAACATAAAAGATGCAAGATTAGTAGGTATTTGGCACAAGCAACTGGATTGATGGGGTTCAATTCCTCTTTGAGTTGTAGTTTTGACATACTTTTGTGCTATTTCTTTCATAGAGTTGACTTAATCAATTACCCTTACTTTTATTGCAGGATAATGTTATTTTGAAGGCGAAGGCAAGGCAATAATGTTATTTTTGAAGCGGGAATTGGTCTGGATCAATATTTTTTGGCATTTGATTTCTTTTAAGCTTTATAAGAATAGAATACATTAGAATGTAATCTTATCATCCCAGCCTAAAATATTTCCCATGAAGGTAAAAAATAATGATGCTATTAACTACCTTCTAACTAACTCAAACTACATAATTGAATCAAATATACCTTCATTATCGTATTTACAAACCATATGTATAAAACATCATTATACCTTACAACACCTTACCATGCTATATTACCTTTCCTTCAAGAACATCGTTACCATACTACATTATCGTTCCTTTGAGAACACTGTAAATAACGATTGGATATACTAAGGAAAGATGCAATCAAATATCATATCACTAAAATTGCCATACTAAGCATTATTATATCATATATACTTTAAGCAAGGGTAAAAATCAATTACACTTGCCGCGAAAGATGTGATGAAATATCATGTTCCTAAACTTGTCATACAAAGCATTGTTATATATTATATATTTTAGGCAATGATAAAAATTAAGTACATTTACCGTGTTGAATAGAATAGAATGCTAATAAAACAATGCTTGTTTATCACACTATCAAATTGTACTAATGAACCATGTCACTTAACTACATATGGTTTGTAAACTTTTTGGCCCACATACACGTATTGGTTTAGCTATTTGATTTTCAGTAACAAATAATGAGAAAAAAGTCATACTAATTTAGTTTTGGGGGCCTTGTGTGAGATCATAAAGTGAGTTGAAAAAAGAAGACTGTATGCAAGTGCGGTGTTCATGTTAACTGTATCCTTGATCAATAAAGGGAGTTGAGAAAAGAAGACATGTGCAAGTGCGGTGTTCATGTTAAATGTATCAAAAATATATTTTATATCTACGGTAATATTGATAGCCATAGCATCTACCTGCAATCCATAATAATCTTCTTTGTTGCAAACATGTTGTTTTTCAACAATGTAGCTACTTCTGAAGGTTGCTTTGGCATATGGGACGAACAATGCTTGGTTGAAGCTGTAAACAAAATAGGTGCTGTGTATTGATCCGGTGATCTGAAGCAGTTAGGAGAGAGGTATTTATGTTTTAATCCTTCTAAGATTGGTAAGCAGGAAGTGATTGTTGGAACTTGTTTTGAATCAGGTTCAATGTTGTTAAATACTTTGCATACCATACGGGTAGCATACGTTTTTTAAGTTTTTTTTAAGTTTTTTATTTTTGGTTTTTAAAATCTTAGAATACGTTAACTTAATAATATAACAACTAACATAAAGGTTTAGCTTATTATCATACTAGTAGATAGAAGAGAAATGAATATAGGTAAAAAAGAATTATTTGAAGCAGCTATACCTTTGGAACGATTTTGGTTCACTTCCTGCTTCTATTTATCACTTATGGCAGTAAGATCTTCAGAAGCAATATAGAAAAAAAAGAATCGAAATAAAATTAGTTGTAAAAGAAGAAGAATGGAAAAGTTACCTTGGTCGACTGGTTTTGGATTGGCGCAAGAACTGTTTCCTGGTTTGCATGGTGCAGTAAAAACCTTTCTTTCATTGAGCAAAAAACCAAAACCCTGGTTCTACATGCATTCCGCATGTTTCTACATGCATGCGGCCGCTCATAGTTCCAAAATCTTGTTTGCTAGACTAGAAAATCTAAATGAAAGTCATTCGAGGCATTAGTAATGGTTTTTTTTTTACATTTTTTGATAACCCCCGATGGTTGCAAACGTTTAGAAAACGTAGGGGTTTTTTAAGAAGTACTCTATGGTTAAAAACGGGGTTTTTTAACAACACTGACTGGAATGTTGCCTGTAATGCTATTCTCACTGAGATGTAGGTAATTGAGGGCAGAGCAGTTGTGGAACAACCCACTTGAAATGTTGCTAGATAAGTTTTTATAAAAAAGAGACAACTTTAAGAGACCGTACAAGTTACCTTAACGAGTAAATCCTCTCCATTTGCACATTAAACTGCTATTCTTTGCATTCCAGTCTGACAATATATATCCAGTCTGACAATGTACATTGTCGACCGAATGCAAACAATAGCGGTTTGATAACTTTGATTATGCCGGATGTGATCACTCTCTTGGGATCTCCATCAATATTATCTTGACCCGAATTTTCAGCAATATTAGTGATCTCGGGGCATGGTGCTTCCTTGCTAGAGCTCTCACCAGCCAGTTCTAAATAATCTTTTAACTCCGGTCGGCATACTCAATCCAAAAGGCTTCTTGGTCAGTGAGAACTGGGTGCGGTATTCTTCGAGTCCAGTTATACCTCTCAACAATCTTTTCCAAAAATTGCTTGGTAGGTTGAGCAACCGATTCTCCTTCCATTCTACACAAGGCATTAAGATCCGGGCCAGCTCTTCTAATCAGATCTAAGAGCTAGGCTCTTGTAATTCCCCCTGTTCGGATATGGTTGATTCACAATCCGAGGGCGCTTATTTAAAATGCAAATTCATACAAAGCAGTGTGAGTATCACAAATAAGCGGCCACAACACTTAGAAAATAAGAAGGCATCCGCTTTATGTGTTCCAAATTAAAATTTAAAGCCCAAGAACTCTAGACGATGCAGCCGTGTTTCTTTTCCGGTAGAGATTTGAGCAAAGGGAGCAAAGCGACATACCTTCTTGCATGCGGATTAACATCATGAGAGGGCTGGTCCGGGACGTGCTATCCGGTAGAACAGTGAGCGTTTATCGTTAAACGGTCGGTAAGGAAAAAATTATTCCACCTAGAAGTGGAATATCCCTTAACAACCTCTTCTGTCCTTCTGTCCCTAAGTTTTATAGCTGAAATCAAATCTCAGGCCCTTTTTCCACGGTTGGCTTAAAATATGGTTGTCTTATCCTATTGTTTAAGTTTGGTTTTTCCGATGTCCCAAAAACTTTTTGGAATTTTGCTTGGGTTGGTTTTCCTAAGGTTTTTAATATTTTGGCCGCCGGAAAATATTTCCGAATTTCCAAAAATCGGGAAAAAAAACATTGTATGATTTCTAGGTTCGAGATATCATGGATAGATACCAGAAGGCCGTGTCCTTAGTTTCCAGCATGGAGGCCGTGTGGAGGACAGGGATAGTAGGTTTTCTTATCCCTCTGAAAGTCCACCGCTATGACTGCTTTGGTGAGTTCGGTTCATATTTTTTTAAACGATGTCCATTTCCGTTGCTTCAATGGTACATTTTCATTCAGACGATGTTCATTTTCGCAGCTTCATGGTATGTTCATTCATTTGTTTTGCAGAAACGAATTTCTCGGGGCTCCTTGGGTTATAAGCGTGCTCTCCTGTTCTAGATTTAACTTGGAGTACCAAAAGCGGTAGGATGGAAATCAGCAGCATTTGTATGCTGTTAATCTTTAAGCTTTTTGATCTGATGGGTTTTTCCTTCTCTGCCACAGGGTTTTGTGCACCAAACACGCACAACAAACTACGAAGGAACTTGGAGGCATGATATCCTGATTTTGAGTTCTTGGAGAATTCTCTTTGCAAACGAGAAGTAGCTTTGTGAGCTGCATTTTGGTCAGACTGAAACAAGAAGCGATGTACCATGTCTTGAGTCGCATGGGAGGTATGTTCTTTAGCAGCCATCTTCTTTGTCTAGGGTTGTTGTAGATGCAACCTCCAACATCAAATCCATGTGTTGTGGATTGGCTTTAGGCTCCAATATTGCATTGAGTCACTATGTGATGTACTCACTATTTGATGTCCATTTGTTCTTAAGTCGTATTTAATTAAAGTGGGACAAATCTTGAATTTTGGGACTCGGACTGAAAATGGGACTCACACACCATAAAAGAAATTTCTGAATTGATTGCTTGAATAGAATTACACATGACACACATAGAATTGGGTTACTTGTTTTCCTCATAAATTTTACAAACCACTAGTTGAGATAGTTTTCAAACTTCTCAATATTATGTGCCCTCATACAATGATATAGCATGGAGGTTGCTCATGGCCTTGTCCATCTCCCTTCTTGGGATCTTGTGTGTGTTGTCCTTTGCAACGTGAGAACTTGGATATGACCATACCACACACTCCACCAATTCCCTCCTTTGAGGGTCAAGCATAATTTGCCTCCACTTCTTCTCAGCAATCGCTGTATTGCTCCTTCAAGTTGCCCTTCTTGTGTCTCCCAATGGGCTCCCAATATTGAATTTGGAATCCCGGGACGCAACTCCTCTCCATCAGGCATAGTGGTGGTTACATCGAGAGTGCCACCCCCAACCATATTGGGCCAGTCCTCATCATCGAGCCCTTACTAGCACAAAGTATCCTTCCTTGATGTCCTCAAAGGGATCCCACTCCAGGGAAGATCAAACCACTTCGCTTTGAGGCCTTACTTCCCACAAACCACTTGGAACCTTGTTGGGACCCAAGTGAGCATTCTTAGACGTGCTTGCACCTTGAGAACCCTCCCATCTTGACTCGGCAAGAACCCGCCTCTTAGCTCCCTCCCACATGGCGTTGGGTTTCTAAGCATGTCACAACTTTCTCCCAAAGACTTGATTAGGGAGTCCATTTGATTTTTCTTAAGAGTGGAGGTGTGCTTTCCATTTGAACATCATCCCAGTCGTTATGTAATCCTTGATGCCCTTCACCAGTTGGCTAGAGTCTTTGACCTGCCTTGAAGGGAGGTAGTGGTTTTGGCTGCCCTTTAGGAATGAGAACTTCACCAAGCCCGGCACCCCTTTGCCACAACTCGATACCTTGTGCAGGCATCCACAACTTGTCACCTGGTCTCCACTTATATTGCATGATTGGTATTCCATCCCTAACCCAAAACTTGAATTGAAGTGGCTTTGTGTGTCTGTCAACTGGTCCTTGCCATCTAGCAAGTATCCTTCTACAAATGATTTCCAATCTGCAACCTCATCCATCAAGAAAGCCATTGGGTTGGGGTCAATGCAGCTCTCAAACACATCCATTAGTTCAGGGGAGAGTGGTCACGTTTTCTCTCTTGAGCTTGGTGGAGAAAGTTCCAAAGAATCCATCTATATCATCATCGTATGCCCAACCATCATGAATCCCACTTTCACAACTTTGAATACTCCCACCCCTTTGGCAAGTATGACATTGCCCCAAACATCCATCTATTCTTGTTTTCTTTCCAACAGTTTGTCCAACTCAACACATAGCTCCTCGAAAGATTTCTCAAGTAAGGGGAAATCATCCCAAGTCCTCCTTGATTCACTAGACACCTTGGATGTGAGCTTTTTATCCGCCTTTGGTAACAAAGCGGTTGATCATCCATCAAAGCCTCAAAATGGGTGCTGAAGGGGAATACCTCCTCCCTTCTATCGATCCTTTCTCTAGTGTTCTCGGGCTTGAAAATAGAGCTCACATGGAAGTTTGGATCATCTCTCCATAGATCAAGCACAAAATGACCATATGTTCCAGTTCCATGACCATGTGTTAATACACCCGCCAGACTTACTTTCATCTGAAAAGCGTTTTTGACAACGCTTTGGGTAAAGGATCTAGCTTTGGCAAGAAAGTCTTGTGTTGGTCCATCTTATCTTGAATTATACACAAAAATTTGTCCGGCTGCATCTCGAGAAAAATGTTCTCCACTTTGCCAATACAACTGTCTACATGATATTTGGTCCCTTTGGTGATCTCGCAAATTGCTCCCTAATTGCCATTCTTTCTTTCTCTATTGCAGTTGATGCAAGTGTATCCTTGAGTTGAATGCAAGTGTTGCACTTTGAGAATGGCATGTGTTGTAGGACACTCACGTCCGAGAAGTGAGTGCTCCATAACTTGCTGAAATGTGATTGAGAAAGAGGCCTACCTCCAGTAGTTTCTAGGATGGAGTTGACCTCCTTAAGGCACTCCTTTTGGATATAGTGTTGTGGCAACACTCTTTGCACCACTCGCACACCGTGCTCGTTCACCTTCGACTTGTGGGGCATAGATTGAGACATGTATCTCACAAAGCTCTCGAAGACTGCAATGGCCTTTAGAGTATTTGCTCTAGGTTTCAAAGTGAGTGCATTACCATGTTGGAACAAAGTGTGCCCTTTTCTAACCTGTTCCCAGTATCTGTAAAATGAAGACTTGCTCACCCCAAGAATCCATCTCAATGCTCTCATACATACCTTCATGCCCCTCAATTGATATAGCAGCCGTCCTGTGTTTTCATCATAGCTGGAATTCCTACACAAGGAGTAAATGAAATTAATCCTATCTTTTGAAGTCTGTCCAATGTATTGGGACCTTATCCGCATCTAGGTCATCCACATTGTAATGCACCGTGCAATCTAGGTTGCAACACTCTTGTCCCCTAATTGCCTCCGGTTTTCTTTGGTTGGTGCCATACTTTCCATCCTTTCTAAATATTTGTCACTTCTAGGCCTCTTGGGCACCTTTTGGTCGCCTTTATGAAAGACATAAGCGTCTCTTCCTTGTGATCAAAGGATGCTCATCGACCACCAAATCTTCCACATGGCCTTGGGTGGGCCTTGGGGTGTGTAGTTCAAGAGGGCATTCTAGAGTATCACCATTCTTGTGTGTAATAAATCTAATTGGCCATCTCAACCGAGCTTGGGACTCCGGCAATACGGCGCACAAATGCAATCACTAGAGCTTCCACGGGACATGATAGTATCAACTTCGATAAAGAAGCTTCACAATGCCAACTCCAAGATGTTCATCTCCCAAACCTCTCATCATTCACACTATCAAATGGATCAACTGGCAGTTATTATGCCCTCTGCAAATAATACCGCAGTTGCAAGGGTGCAACAAAAAAGGCAACCCATCTTCCTCCATTGGAGCCTAGGGCAATGGCCTCCTTTGGAATTCCCTGGCTCCATTTTACTCATCTCACATGCTCCCTGAATGAAAAAGCTCACATTAAAACCATATAGCCCCAAACACCACAAATATGACCATATGAACCATATAAAACCATACAAACATATTAAATATAATCATATTAAATCATACAACCATATTAACTAAAATCATACAACCATATTAACTAAAATCATATGGGTAAAAGCATGTTAGGGTGTACCACTTTTGGAACCTGCAAAAGTACATACACTAGGTACTTCAGAAATGGGTACTTTCTCATTTTTCTTTTCATTAAAACTAATACAAAAATCCAAAATAAAAGTCACGGACGTGTTAATATTCAAAGTTAAGATAAAGATAATGCTATCGGAGACCATTATATATAAAAAAAGTTCTAAAACATACCTTATATTGAGATATTATACAGGTTCCGAGTACCCAGTCCTGGCTACCTTTTTAGGTACTTTTTTGGTCACTAAATAATACTTTTTAAGGGACACCCTAACATGCTTTTACCCATATAACCATATTAAAGCATACAACCACACTCATTCTAAACCATATGTAAACATTGTAACCATTGAAACCATATTAAATACAACCATTGAAACCTTATTAAATACATAAGATAACATATATAAACATTTAACCTACCCTTTCATATTTTGTCATGGCCATGTGGCGCCTCTTCAGAGGCTGAAACCGTAACCATGTCAAGAATCCTGACCGCCACGCCATGGAGGGCATGGCCCACACGCGGACAATGGTTTTATTATTGCACTTTTATTTTGGGTTCGGGGCGGCCGAATTAATCGCGCACCCTCTTCCTCTCCCCCACCATTCTTCCTCCCCGTTTTCTCGATCCTCTTCCTCCCCGTTTCCTTAGGGCGCCTTTTGCCGTCAGGCGATCGATCGAACCGAAATATTCAAGGCCATCTTATGACAGCAGCTTGGTGGATCGGGGCCTTCCGGCGCCCGTTCTCGCTGCCATTCATTGTTCGAGCGGGCGCTACCGCCTGAGAAGAAAGTGAGGCCCTTTTTAGTGCTGCTTTTTAGTTTTCTGTAAGTCCTTTAGTGCATTTTTACTTATATTCTGTTGTTAGAGGCTCTTATTAATCCCCTCGATACAATTCTACAGCCCACAAATCCTTATTCACGCTTTGCCAACGACTATACCCACATGGAAGCGAACTGGAAGCCTCCTCCTCATCCAAAGAAATCTTCCGTATGTTTTTGTAATATCATACCCTTTTTAATCTCATTTCTCATCGACTGTTCTCCCTTTGTTCTCTGTGACTCTTCTCCAATTTTTTCTCTGTTTTCTCATTGATCTCTGTTTTTCTTTTTTGTTATCTTTTTCTTGCTTGTGGTTGAATTGAATACATTGTATGCGTGCACAAGTGAGAATAGTGGTTAGAGTAGTAGCAAGCAACCCAGATAGAAATCATCGAGACCGGTGTTAGGAACTAAGATATTGCAGAGCATTAACGTAACATAACTAGGAATGTCTTTCTCCCAAAGAAGAACTAAGAATAGGAATTGCTTCACGTAAATCTCCATTTCTAACTCACAAAGAAATCCACTGCGGGGAGACATGCGAAGGGAGGGCGAGTTGGGAATACTTCACTTGCCAGCGGTCCGGAAGTAGCAGGCCTTCTTCTCGACTCACAGTCGAGAACTTCCGCGAGGCGAAGAGGGAGTGTACACTCTGACTGCTGGGACAAGGGATTCTCGACTTCGCGATTCGGATTACCTGACTACCCAATGTCTTCACATTCTTTAGAACACTGTCTGAAGCCTTCTCCTTCATTGAGTCGAATGTGATCTACACCAATGGCTCTTTATGCGATAGTGCCTCCCACCGATCACGAGCCACTCTCCTTGAACCATGCTCATCGAATATTGCGAAGAGGGTAACGATGGGTGGAGGCCTAATAACAACCTCCCGGCGGTTTCTTTCGTGAGTCGAAAACGCGCTCTAGTGCACTCTAGAGCTACCTGTGACGGTCTTAACCACTCTCCTTCTATCTTCCTCGGACATTTGTGAAGTGGTTTTCCTTTGCCCCCAGCCAACTCTTAGCAACCCAATTCTCACCTTGTGGTGGGCCTCTACCCAATCAAAGACCGTCTCCCTCGAACCATCTTAGGTGAGAATGTTAGGGGATGGGCTACGATTGGGTGGGAGGCCCTCGGCTCAAACCTGGTGCTGGCAGCTTTCTGAGTCGAGAAAAACGCCACTGCGATATACTCTATTCTGGCGAGGCGGTTTTAACAACTCTCCTTCTATCTTCCTCGGACATGGGAGGAAGTTGTTTTGATTTGTCTGTGAGGGAATAATCTACATTCTCGGCTGGTGAGTGGAATGCTTACCACCCAAGCACTCCATGTGTACCATCCCCGGAGTTCTCGATGGCTAAGGCATTCTGGACTTGCGAAGTGAGAATATAGACTGCCAACTCTCTACGGGAAACCATAGAGTTCTTTGTCGCCTCGCTGAATGGAATGCCTTAACCAGGGCACTCGGTGTGTACTAGGAGTTACGGATGGCTAGGCATTCGACTTGCAGTCGAGAATGTAGACAAAGCGATAACAATCGTATTCTCGACTCGCAAGTCGAGAATCCCTTTAGCCAGAACCAATTCTCTATTGTATGGTCGCAGTGGCCTCGGCCCGGTCGAACCACTCTCCTTCCAACCATCTTCGTCCGAATATTGCGAAGGGAGGGGCTCGGACCGGGTGGAAGGCCTCTACAACCAACCACGGGGAAACCTCAGTATTCTCGTCTTTAGTCCCAAGTGCCTCTAGCCTGCGAACCACTCTCCTTGAACCATCTTCCTCGAATATTACGAAGAGGAGTGGTTCCGACCGGTAGAGGCCTCTCCGACTAACCACGGGAGGCATCTCCCCGGGTCTTAGACCTAGCCCCATCTATATACAACATTCCAAGAAAAATACACCTAAAGCGGACATTCCATGACCACAACACCTGTTTCACGTTTACCCCGATCCATTGTTTTAGTGCGAGCATCTCTCAACCCGGAGTAATTCATCTCTCTCGAGAAATGCTCGACAAGAAAAACAATAAATCCGTCGAGCTTATGAGCGGTTCCATGATCTAAACACGGGGCGGCATGTTCTATACAAAATAACATAGGCATCTCACGAAACTCACCTCTTCACGCTAAATTCCTTGGGCCCTTTGTATCCGCACGGATCCGCACCTCACTTAGAGTCTTTGCTTCTTCACCGGTCTCTTCAAAGAGTGTATTCGCATCTAATACTTGTATCAACTGCGATTCTCGGCGTATCCCCCGTTCCATGGTGCGCGGTGTAGAGTTCCCGTGTGCAGCAGCTCCTCTCCGCTTCCTACCTTAGCTCAGGTGCTCATCGATCAAATCAATCGCTTGCAATAGGGCCATGCGGTCGGGGAAAACATATGCAAGGCGCCAGTAGCGACTTACTGGCGTCGCGGCGCCATTCCGGTCGCTAACGGTCGATGCTCCCCTCCGAACTTCGAGGGTCCCCAATGCCATGCGGGAAGATAAACTACGCTCCGCTCACTTAGTCCCTTGATGTGATTAAATTTGAAATAGTGTTTAAGCGGGCTAAAGCCGCGGTCGCAATACCCTTAGCCCGCTTCTTTTCATAAATGATTGCATGTCCTTAACTTCAAATTAAAGAACACGCCCGATCTTTTTTACATGCAGTCCTAAAACTCACAACGCGCGGAGGAGACTTAATTTACAGAGGGGTCCGAAGAGGATGAGAGGGCATCTCGACATGACTGCGAGGCGCCGGAGGGGATGCTTCTACCAGCGGCAGCAAGAAGAAGAAGACAAACACCCCAGGTGAGGTCCAGCGAAAATTTTAGTGGCCCCGGCGGGCCATTTGGCCACAAATTACAGGTTCAGACAAAATGCGACGGCCGGCTTGAGTAGGATGCCTTACCCTTGGACTACCTCCAGATTTGCCATTTCGCGACACTTTATTGTCTATTATGACATTAAAATGACCAATTATATGTTTGCTAATTAGAGTGGTATCGACTTTGGGGCCAATTTAGTCCAAGTGAGAACTAGATATGCTTATGGAATGGCCATTTAGGCCACTTGGCCAAATCCTATAATGCCTTAAGTTCGCCAAATCTTAACTCATTCAGAGGCCCTCATAAATTCGTCACTTATGGGGGGCCAACATTATTAGAAATTTTTATTTCTAAATATATCTACCAACTAAGAATAATCTCGCTCTTTTGGAAAATCAAACGTCGAGGCACTTTTCAATTCTCTTTACAAAGACTCTGGCATCCGATTTTTTATTCTCCCTACCAGTAATCTGTGCATTATTGAAATACATGGGGTATGAATTCAAACTCATACAATATATAACTTAAACACATCTATATAGGGTAGCGACTTCTTTATGTTTGGGAAACTAGCACTATATTTAATAAGAATCTAGCTAAAAATCGCCATTTGATCTTCACACTACTAGATATTTGGTTCAAAAATTGCCAATTGGGTTGCTGCCACATTAGAAAAAAATAGGAAAAATGGCCAGTTCAGGCTACACTTTTGGGGGCATATTTTACAAGGAATGGCCAATTCATTATACTTATACAAAATTATAGGTCCCTTAAAATTTTCCCTGGTGAGCTCTGAGGTTTTTCTTTTGTCGGAATACCTTAACTGATCCATCCTTTCATCTTGCAGCATTCACCGCGGACTCACTGGTGATCACTGGCCGAACTCCATTCTTCGTCATCGAGGGACTGGAGACAGAGCTTCTTGAAACAGCAGCAGATTCTTGGTGGTATGTCGAGGTATCGACAAGTGGGAAGGAGAAAGATCTGTTTCTACACCAAAGGGACAAGAAGAGCTCCGGAGACAAGTACAAGAAAATCGGTGTTGTGCTCTCCGTCTCTGCGCCAGATTCAAAGCATTTAACACTACACGTCGAGGACTGCCAGAAGAGTAAGTTCTATCACACCAAAAAATTAGCAGTTTCAAATTATTCTCACTCTTCCATGAGCAAGGCTAAGGGCACCGAAAAAAGGCCGGCGCCTTTAAATTGTCAGAACCTTGGGTGGAAGGATCTGGAAGGGATGAAGGAGGCCGGAACCCTAACATCCAGGGAGCTTGGTATGGAGATTTCCGTAGTCGGGAAAAAGCTCACAATCACGGGGAGCTTCACTTCTACTGTGCTGAGACTCTACAACACTCTACAGTGGGGAATGAAGTTGTGGTTCATACACAAAAAAGTCCACCAAAAAACAAAGATGGGGATGATGACACCACACGGGAGGAATCAGATGACGAAGGAGACGAAGATATGGTCGAGTCCCCAAACCTCGATCCAGATGATCAGATCAGGATTTCACAGAGAGGGGCACAGAAAATGGAGCGTCTAGCTCAGTATTATCCGTTGGGAATATCACACAAGCTGCTGCTGGACATTAGACGGCTGAAGGTGTGACGAGCCTGCCGGGTTGACCCTCTAGGCAACTCGGGATCTTGTCAATACTGTGCTAATTCTAGGTTGGCGTGACAAACAATTGGATATGGTGAAGAATTGAATCTTCCTCTTGCACAGTTGAAATGACACGCTCAAAACTCAATAAGCAAAATACTTATGATCTCAATATAATCAGATAACATTACATCCAAAGAATCCATATTCTCAACAAATATAATATCTAATTGTGAACAATTCAACCCGGGAGCTTAGCTCAACCATGATCCCCGGTTACGGCCGCCATCCCTTGCTTATTCAACGCACATGCATTCACCGGGGTTAGTCCTCGTGACTAAGTGGGGATCCCCGGCTGCCAATTTGCATGCATGGAAATACTACGCAAATCTCGGATAAGCATAAACAGGCGGAAAATCCCACGTTGAGTACGAGTGCTAAGACAATGACAATATAATCCAAGGAAATATCAACATGAACATCGGGAAGCAAAGACATAGTAAAAATACCAAACCATCATGACACATAGCTCCCGGACAATGGGAAGCAATGCAGCCCGACCTACATGCAGTCTCCCTCAAGAAGATTGAAATGCCCGCCAGCTCACATTCCGAGAGCCCAGCTGGCGAGTTGGTGGGTGAACCTCGTTATCATACCCTTCCCAGCCCATGTCCCGGCAGAGGACCTCTTACCATGGAGTCCGCCCGAGGTGACGCATCATCTTGATCGTGGAGAACTTCGCCCGGTGTCCGCGAGCACAAGAACCACAGAGAATCACGGATGAACATGAGCATCTTAGGAGCAACCTAGGCCACCCTTAGAACCTAGAAGTCCCAGGCCGGGAGGTTCCAAGTGACATAATCAAATACCAAGACAACAATTGGAACAATGCAAAGACCATGACATGTCGTTCATTAAAGAATTTACTATAAATGTGCCTAGATCATACTCTTGCCGATGTTGCTGTACAACTTGCCCATGTTGAAGTAGCTAACTTATCGATCCAAACATGTTGAGGGAAGTCACAAGCCTAAATATCATTGATGTAGCTCCCATACCTATGTACTTCACTGAACAAGGAAAAACAACATTCCAAACATGCAAACTTACCTCAGAACCATTCTCCCATGAGGATAATCCATTAGCTATGATGCCTCTGATAAAATATAGCTCAACAACTTAAAAACTTACAATTATACACTTAGGCTTACGGTGCCCATGCCATAGCCTCATCTGGACCCTCCATATACTTCATATTTCTCTCTCGGCTCAACTTCTTCAGGTCTCCAAAGTTCCAACATGCTTTCTTTCTTTAAAATTATTAGCTAAGGTTTTTAATATTTCCATTAAAACCTACTTTTCCATAGCTAAGGATTTATTAGTGTGTCTTAATGTAAAAACTCAAAAACCCGCACTTCCAACTTAAAAATCCACAGGGTCTTATGATCGTAACTGCCTATAACATCTGTCAACTGATCCCTAGACTAGGTTCCATCTCCAGGAGCCAAGAATTACCCATTTTTCGATAGTTCTAGACTTATTAAGCTTAAATTACACCTTATTCCATATTATGCGTTATTCTTCTTATGAAAAACAAGTTCTTACTTATCTTTATGCTTATGCTTCACCAATTCTCTTGCAGCTTGCCTGGGCTTATGCTGTGGATAGTCTGTGCTCGATTCAAGGACCGAATGTCCCCTTATATCTTGATATCCTCACTTCTAACATTAGTTATCAGTTATTATTAAGCATGAGCAACAAATCGACCAACAATTATAACCAAAGGCAACACGTAGACTTAAAGCAGAACAATTTTAGACTCTCGACCTGTGCACAGAGCGAAATATCATTCCTTTCAGAGATCGATTTACATACCCGAGCACAGCATGCATCCGCCTAAAGCCCAATCGGCCCTATATCCAGCAAATCCGACCTATATCAGGTCAATTCGAAGCATTTTCCAGAGTTCTAATCCTGATCATAACAATTTTGATGCAGGCTCAAACAACTATCCCAGCCCTTATCCTCACAAATCGGCCCTTTTCCCAGCCAAATCGGCATCTATCATGCAATTTCGACCTCTGCCATGAATTTGGGTCTGTTGGGTCACCTTTCTGTATTATGGAATGACCATGCCGGCCTCTGATTTTATCAAATCAGCCCTTGATTCCTTTAATTCGACTTCTTAGCAAGACAAATCCATCTGAGCCTGGTCCTTCTGAGAAGCTTCCATAAGCTTAGCATCCCATCAGGCAATTACTGGCTGCCGATTAAGCCGTTGATGCGACCCATAATATCCCAATTTAATTCTAGAATACCCATATACAATCTCGCCTCCAAGGCTTTACGAGCCTCGGCAATTCCAGCCATCGCTAACACAAAGAAAGTCTACCATCCAAAAGCATATACAGATTGATTCTTGGCACTATGCAAGCCATAACTTGAATCCACAAAATCCAAACCCCACGATAGAATATATTGATGCGGTTTTGATGCGGTCCCAAGCTCCCACGTTCTTTCTTGCTTTCTCGACAATCCTCCCGGTGCAATCCTTCCAAGCTCCCCGCCTCCTCATAGCTTCACGTTTGCAAAAAGCCCTTTTCCCAAATCTATTTCTATGCAAAATCTTTGTTCATATTTGTCACATGCATGTATGCCAAGCATGCATATACGCTTACATAAATCGATACTAAACCACAAGTGGGCGGGGACCGTTACAATCTCCCCTTCTAAAAATTAACCCATGTCCTCATGGGTTCGATCCAAAACAATCTTAGCACTTGTAAAATCCATTAATAACTATCATGATTATATATATTCCAAACTTATACAAAAAAAACGTACCTCAACATCGTCGAAGTTTGCTTTTTATAGCTTCGTTGAGAATTCTTACTTAGCACCTTCATGCTAACCACCTCTAGATGATGTCTCACGAAGAAAAACCATTAGCATCACAATGCCACAACCAACAAGCCAACTCCCAAAGATCCAACATTGCTCGATACCAAATCGGCGATTTACTTTTGCCGAAGTTGACCCTCTAGGCAACTTCGGGATCTTGTCAATCTTGTGCTAATTCTAGGTTGGCGTGTCAAACAATTGGATATGGTGAAGAATTGAATCTTCCTCTTGCAGTTGAAATGACACACGCTCAAAACTCAATAAGCAAAATACTTATGATCTCAATATAATCGGATAACATTACATCCAAAGAATCCATATTCTCAACAAATATAATATCTAATTGTGAACAATTCAACCCGGGAGCTTGGCTCAACCATGATCCTCATTTGCACCCTCACGCCATCCCTTGCTTATTCACTTGCACATGCATTCACCGGGTTAGTCCTCGTGACTAAGTGGGGATCCCCCCGCTTGCATGCATGGAAATACTCTACGCAAATCTCGGATAAGCATAAACACGTACGGAAAATCCCTCGTTGAGTGCGGTGCTAAGACAATGACAATATAATCCAAGGAAATATCAACATGAACATCAAAGCAAAAGACATAGTAAAAAATACCAAACCATCATGACACATAGCTCGGGACAATGGGAAGCTCACCGACCCTACCTACATGGGCCCCAGCGGTGAAAATGCCCCGGCCAGCTCACATTCCAAGCCCCTGCCCTGAGTTGGTGGGTGAACCTGTATCGCCTTACCCTTCCCAGCCCGTGCGCCGGGAGGACCTCTTACCATGGAGTCCTGAGGAGGTGGCGTAGCATCCCGATCGGGGAGAACTTCGCCCGTGTCCGCGAGCACAAGAACCACGTGAGAATCACGATGAACATGAGCATCTTGGGAGCAACCTAGGCCACCGAACCTAGAAGTCCCACCCCAGGAGGTTCCAAGTGACATAATCAAATACCAAGACAACGATGGAACAATGCAAAGACCATGACATGTCGTTCATTAAAGAATTTACTATAAATGTGCCTAGATCATACTCTTGCCGATGTTGCACGTACAACTTGCCCATGTTGAAGTAGCTAACTTCATCGATCCAAACATGTTGAGGAAGTCACAAGCCTAAATATCATTGATGTAGCTCCCATACCTATGTACTTCATTGACAAGGAAAAACAACATTCCAAACATGCAAACTTACCTCGAAACCATTCTCCCATGAGGATAATCCATTAGCTATGATGCCTCGATAAAATATAGCTCAACAACTTAAAAACATACAATTATACACTTAGGCTTACGGTGCCCCATGCCATAGCCTCATCCCCGGACCCTCCATATACTTCATATTTCTCTCTCAACTCAACTTCTCCGGTCTCCAAAGTTCCAACATGCTTTCTTTCTTTAAAATTATTAGCTAAGGTTTTTAATATTTCCATTAAAACCTACTTTTCCATAACTAAGGATTTATTAGTGTGTCTTAATGTAAAACTCAAAACCCGCACTTCCAACTTAAAAATCCCGAGGGTCTTATGATGTGAATCGCCTATAACATCTCGGCAACCCATCCCTAGACTGGGTTCCATCTCCGGGAGCCAAGAATTACCCATTTTTTTCGATAGTTCTAGACTTATTAAGCTTAAATTACACCTTATTCCATATTATGCGTTATTCTTCTTATGAAAACAAGTTCTTACTTATCTTTATGCTTATGCTTCACCATTCTTCTTGCGACTTGCACGGCTTATCTTTGTGGATAGTGCAGTGTTTCGATTCAAGGACCGAATGTCCCCTTATATCTTGATATCCTCACTTCTAACATTAGTTATCGGTTATTATTAAGCATGAGCAACAAATCGACCAACAATTATAACCAAAGGCAACACGTAGACTTAAAAGCGAACAATTTTAGACTCTCGACACATTACGTAGGCGAAATATCATTCCTTTTAGATCGATTTACATACCCGAGCACGACGATGCATCCGCCTAAAGCCCAATCGGCCCTATATCCGGCAAATCCGACCTATATCGGGTCAATTGAAGCATTTTCGAGTTCTAATCCTCGATCATAACAATTTTGATGCAGGCTCAAACAACTATCCCAGCCCTTATCCTCACAAATCGGCCCCTTTCCCAAATTAAATCGGCATCTATCATGCAATTTGACCTCGCCATGAATTTGGGTCCATTGGGTCACCTTTCAGTATTATGGAATGACCATGCCGGCCTCGATTTTATCAAATCAGCCCTTGATTCCTTTAATTGACTTCTTAGCAAGACAAATCCATCTCGAGCACGGTCCTTCTGAAGCTTCCATAAAGCAGCATCCGACGTGTGGTACTGCTGCCGATTAAGCCGTTGATGCAGCCCATAATATCCCAATTTAATTCTAGAATACACGCATATACAATCTAAGCCTCACGGGCTTTACGAACCTCTCGGCAATTCCACCCATCGCTAACACAAAGAAAGTCTAACATCCAAAAGCATATACAGATGATTCTTGGCGGACTATGCAAGCCATAACTTGAATCCACAAAATCCAAAACCCCACCTCGATAGAATATATTGATGCGGTTTTGATGCAGTCCCAAGCTCCTACGTTCTTTCTTGCTTGACAATCCTCCCGGTACAATCCTTCCAAGCTCCCCGCCTCCTCATAGCTTCACGTTTGCAAAAAGCCCTTTTCCCAAATCTATTTCTATGCAAAATCTTTGTTCATATTTGTCACATGTTTGCATGTATGCCAAGCATGCATATCGCCATATAAATCACGATATACTAAACCGTCAAGTGGGCGGGGACCCGTTCTGAGGGTTTGCACGGAGATGCCGCTTTGTTCAACCATCGGGAATTTAATCCGGCACACATCGCCGGAGATTCGAACCCGATGGTGCGACATCCGTTGCATCCAATGCCTCGCGGATGTCATACCTTTAGCGCATCGACAATTGAGTTGTTCATTTGGAAGTCCGAGGAAGATCTGAAGGGAAAAGACGTCCCATTACGGGTTGTAGGCGGTCAGCATTGATGAGGGCGGCTCAAGTATTGCAGACGGAGAAGGAGGTGCCGCAAAGGATCAAGGATAGATATGCCAAGCGAGAGTGCAGGGTTCTTTCGGCGGAGACGCCAAAGAACCGAACTGGCCAAAGATTAGCCACCCAGAACACAATAGCAGCGGTGCCGCCTTCGTAAGGTAAATAACTCTCTGAATCTTTCCATTCGACTTCGCGAGTGAAAACCCCGCCATCCTAACATTTGTCGATTATCAGCGGGGTTTCACCGCCCAGTCGAGAAAGCCGGTAACACGAAAATCAAAGGATGCGGAGCTTTCATTCGACTTCAGTGAAAAACCCTTAGCCGATAAAAGAAAATTAGACATTCAAGGACTTTCATTTCATGAAATGAGAAAGCCCCCGCCATCCCAACATTTGCCGATTATCGGGGTTTCTCGACTCGCGAAGTCAGAAAGCCGGGTAACACGTAAAAATCAAAGGATGCGAGCTTTCTCGACTTCGCGAGTCGAGAAAACCCGAGAAGTAAAAAGAAAATTAGACATTCAAGGACTTTCTTCACTCGCTGAGTCGGAGAAACCCCGGCTACTATTTACTGTTTATTCCTGGGTGTTTGTAGATACTTTCATGCTCTGACATTGGTACATTGTCTGAATGCAGCCCTTATCCTGACCAGATCATACACGCTAGGCAACAGTGGAAAGCATTGGGTTGTCCTCAGCACGTCTAAAAAGGAAACAGGCTCCCTCGGATAAGTGGAAGACCTTTGAGAAACTATGCAGATATGTTCTGCTGGAGGGACAGGAAGATGACGAGGGAGAGGAAGAAGAGGAGAAGAAGAAGAGAACACCAAGGAAAGGCAGGGAGTCTCTCTCAGACCAATATGACCTCATTCTTAGCTGGCGGTGCGGGAGAAATGGACCCGACATATGGGCTCAATGGACAAGAGAGGCAAGGCTGAAGGACGGATGGAGAATTTCCAAAGCGGTAGGACCCAAGTTGTTTGACAAGCAGTTCATGAAGAGGATCTGAGGGCCTCACGGGACAAAAGAAACGCTTGACCTACAAGGCAAAATCTTGGAGGAACAATCCCGCTAAGGGAAGACCGAGTTCTAAAATGCGGGGCCGCGGGGATTATGCCCACGATCCAAAGCGGCGGCGTGCGTTAAGAAGAAGGCATCGATGGAGTTACGCAGCGTTGCATCTAATGAATACCATGATTTTGATTATTACAAGGAAAAGGCTGCCCTTGATGAGGAAGACATGAAGGAATTGAACCCGTCTATGTCAACCCTACATCAACCCAAGTCAAGCGTAGCGTCAAAACCCTTCCTTTCCACGAGCGTGCTATGGCAATTCTGAAAGGGAAGCTTGGATTCGGTGGTCCCATTTAAGGCGCGACGATAGCTCCCCCATTTCGGGTTACTTTGGGACACAAAGGGATTTGGTGGTGCGGAACTTTTGCACGGACCGTGGCACTATTTTGCCATCAATATGATCGAAGACCCCACCCTTTTTATGACAAAGGCGACATAGAGCGATTAATGGTACAAGGCGATGCGGACATGACCGACCGGATACTTTCGGTTTCCTTGTCTTTTGCATCTTGGGGCAATCAAACAACTGCTTGTCTCCCAATGGGCAACCGATATTAACTTCACCAACAAGATCATGCACTCCATATCACGAACTTGATCATGAGTGCGGACTTGGCTTGCCGAAGGCACCAAGCTTTGCCAACATAGTTTTGGTTTTGATTTCAAGATCGGTGGCCAGACACTGGATAAGTGGTGGTCTAGCGAGCATCATTATCTCGACAAGTTCATGATCTCTCAAGAGCGATGGAACCTCGAAGGGGGGCAGATTTATGGAGGATGTTCCATCGATGGACAAGGTCGGCAAAAAGATGGTGCGACAGGTCCTATACATAGAATTCCTATCCGGCCAAGAGTTATCAAGTACTTCATAACCAGCTTGGTGAGAAGATCAAATTGTATCGCGAGTGGTACATGAATGGCCTGTTCTCTCGTGGGGCTATCTTTGTTTGGAATGAAACCTATATCCGTGGTTGGAAATAAGGACATGGTTGAAACCATTCGGTCATACACGGATCTGCTTCATGAGCATTTCAAGGGAGGAAGACAAATGGAAGCAATAAAACGCACGAGGGACGAGGGAGACAAAGGCGACGGAGAATGTTGAAGGTTTGGACCCGAATGCTGCCGAACACATTCTTGAAAACCTGAGATTGAGGTGAGTTTACTTTGCTCTATCGGTGTTTCTCGACTTCGCATGGTCGAAAAACTCGTTTCCTTTCAATACCTTTTTCTTTTCATTCTCGACTTCGCGAAGTCGAAAAAACCTTTCCTTTCAATACCTTTTCTTTTCATTCTCGACTCGCGAGTCGAAAAACTTCGTTCCTTCGGCCGGATGTCATCATTTCGGGGAATTCGAGCTCAACGACTCGGGATCATTGTCATTGGGCAGCGGGTTCCGCCGTCGCGAGGAGGAGAATGAAAAGGACAAAGACAATCCGCAAAGACACCGCTCACGCGGCCGTAAAGGACTGAAAAAGATAATGATCCCAGATTTGGATCCCGATGAACCGGAAATATGGTCGAGCCAAACTCCAATCGGGATCCGCACTGGTCCCACCAAGCTTGTAATATTTGACGTCAATGGAGTATTAGCTGCGGTATACCACCCACGACAAAGACGTCCCCTAGATTAACACCTCGCAGATCCCAATGAAAACGAGCATAAAATAGTGTATCCAGGGCCTAGAGCTAAGGAAATTATTGAATGGTGCCCGGAACGGGATTCGGGTGGGCATATGGTCTTGTATGGCAAAGAAAAATATTGTCAATGTTCTTGGTGTTCTCGGCATTTCAGTTTTGAAGTTCAAGTTCGTTTGGGGAAACGAAAGGGTCGAGCATGTGAAGGACCCTCGATCCAGCCATCACAAAGGGGAAGCCTATAATGGTGAAAAGGTCGGCCGGGGTTTATGAGCAATTCCGGGACTATGGCAAACACAACATCCCGATCATAGACGACTCAGCCTACAAGTGCTATCATAACGCGCAAAAATACAATCATTGCTAAGCCATATCGACCGAAGAATATGAGAGGCGGATAGGTGGTTGTCCTTCGGACTCTGTCCCTGTCTTGGCGGGAATCCCTTTTGCCATTCTTGTCGCCGATGTGTGCTTCTGAACTATCCAGAGCCTCCACGGAACCCGATCCAGAGAGCAAGCCGATCATGAAAGCTATGGACGACAAATACTTTGGTGAACAAGAAGAGTGACCCCGCTTTGAGATAGTCAAATTGTGTGAATATTGTAATCGAACGTGAACACATGTATTGACCATTTTGTAATGAATATACTTGTTTTGATGCCTTTCTCGACTCAATGAGCCCAGAAAGGCATGCTTTGTCGTTGATGAAACCATTTGTATGTTTGATTGTTGTACTTTGACTTTTATGGGCCTTTCTCGACTCGCGAACAGAAAGACACCACTTCCACGCCATTGGATGCGGTTGTATGGAATGAATGTTCTCCATTGTAATTTGATTTCAACATTCTTTTTCTTCGCTTTGACTAATGGCACCGCAATTGTTAATCATACTCTCCTTGCTCCGTGGTTTAGGCAGTCAGATCCCGACACCGATCCATCCCGAGGCATCACGTAGATCGCTCCAGCGACACGCATCCGTGCTCAAAGGCGGAAGAAATACCGTTAAACGCACGCATCCCTGTCCACGCTTACACTCTTTGCCTTTGGGACAAGGTTGCTTCCTTGAATGAAGGTTGCTCATACACCACAAAGATAAAAAACAGCCGAAGAACAAAGAGACAGTCCGGGGAAGCTCAAGGCATATTGCAAGCATTGCATAACATCCACGGAGGTTGGGGAAGGAGCATATTCGATGAAAAGGTCATGGAGGCGAAAGTGGAGAAGTCGGGTGGACAAAGTCGGCCGGTAGCTCCGAGGCACCTCCACGTGAGGCATTCCACACTCTTCAGGTTGCCCCCAAGGCTTACGGGCGGCATGAAGAAGCCACAAGTTAATCCCCTAAGGTGGACCACCTACCAAGATGATGTAATCGTAGTGACGACAAGACCGCCATGGTCTCTAAGCGTCCGTGTAAAATACATTGTATTCCGTTCCAATTTATTAATAAAAATTCTTTTTTCAACTACATCTTTGGTTTCAAACTTTAATGAATTTCCTTTGTTTCAGTTGCATTGTTTTTGTTCTCTTCTTGAACTGGGAAAACCGGCAAAGACCTGTTCATCTCGTAGTTTTATTCAAAAATTGAATTAAGGATAGTTTCTGCCTTAGTGCTACTTTTTATGTAAATTAACCGGGTTCCGAAAAAAAATGGGAATGGAATGAGTCCCACTTTAATTAAATACGACTTTCTTACATTCTCCCAGACATTTTTTCTTTGCTGGTCTGATAGATTGCATTCCCTTGAATTTGACTTATTCAAATAGATTTCTATCTTTTGGTGTTACGACCCCCAATTATGCAATTATGCAGTCTCAACTGTAGGTAGAGCAGCTAATCAACTTCGCATACAGATCCATATATATGCATACAGATCTAAATAAAGAGATATAGGAGCCATAAACTGCTGGAATCAGAATACTCATCTCAAAATGTTGTGCGACTATTGAAGATGCCCTGCTTGAGCTTCTGCTAGCCTATAACTTATTTTAGAGATACATTTTAAATATATAGGCATTTTTGTTGGTTGATTCTTTAAATTTATTTAAATAAGCTTTATTCATCTGGGTTCTATTTATGTTGGCAGGGCAGTTTATATACAGATTGCTTGATTTTTTTAGACATCAAGTATCAGATGCATGACTTTTAGATTACAAAAAGCTTTCGTTTAAAATGTGTTGGAATCACAAAAAGCTCAAGTGGTAAATGTAAGGGAAGCATTGTTTTTTAATCACAATAGCTTCAGCGGTAAATTTGATACCCAGCTAATGGCTGCATCTGTATATATGCATGGTAAAATTTTGGAAGCAAAAGGTATGTCCTTTATATTCTTTTGTTATTCCACTTAAAGCATCATTTATAGACCAGTGCAAAGGATTGAAAGGATGGATTGAAAGGATGGAAGTGCAAAGGATTGAAAGGATGGATTGAAAGGATGGAAGTGCAAAAGGCCACTTGCGGTAAGGCATTTTTGTATTTTTTGTGCTTTTGCATTCTGGTACCATTGATGAGGACATTTATTACGACAGGCGGAGGGCGATTTAAAAGATGCTTTAATTTGATCAGGTTATGGAAGTGCAAAAGGGCTACTTGGGGAAAGATATTTCTGTATTTTTCGTGCTTTTACATTCTGCTATCATTGATGAAGACAACAATTGCAGCAAGCAGGATGATTTAAAAGGATGCCTCAATTTGATCAGGTCAAAAAACCTTTCCCCTTTTCGAATATGTTGTTCCATATGTCTGTCTTTTCGGTCTTTGTGACATGTTATAATATCTACCAGGTTGGATTTCTTTGCTGTAAAGCAATAAATGCAGTACATGTTGCAGTTTTATTTAAAGGTCTATGCGTCTATAAATGCAGCTTCCATAGAGCATGTAGCCTATACTTATGATTCTAAGTTTTGGCCAAAAATATAGATTACAAATACTATGCTTGATTGGCATGACTTGATTGTGATGATTTGCAAATAGGCTCATCATGATTTATTTTCTCATTATCATGAGGCGCTTAGCAAGCTATATGCATGTGTTTAATTGTTCGCATGGCGATAGGACAAAACTTCCAAAGCCAGCCTTGCATTCTCAAGAAGCGTCCAGGATATTGCACCACAAAGTTTGTATCTCTGATCGCAGCTATGAAGCTTCTTCAATGAACTGAGATTGTAAGTGCTTTGTGATCTTGCTCTATGTGTCAATAATATTTAAGAGATTTGTTTATTTTGCAAGGACAACAATTTGGAACCACCTTTGCTTTAAGAAGTGTCTGGTGCACCACGGAGTTTGCAGGTCTCATTGCAGCTAATGAGCTTCTTCAATAGTTCACATTGTGTAAGTCCTTTGTGAACTCGCTTTTGGGTTTTATGTATCATGTAGTGCATATATAATCTGACATATTTGGTGATTTTGTATATATGTACCTTATAACAGAGGACAACAAATTTAGTGCCAAGTTAAACGACAGTCACTACCAAAATTCCATTGCCATTACTTCCAACCAATAGCAAGCTTCTAATTAAGCTGAAGCTTTTAGGAAGCATTCACACCTAGATCCAAGTTGGATCATTCTACTCTAATACTTTGCCTCTTTATAAAGTGCAAATGGGACAGGCAGCTAATTTGGAACTTCATGCTATGGACAGACTGTGCCTGTTATGGCATTATTGCATTTATAGAGTAGAACGCTGCATGTTATTTAGCTGTTGAAGAACAATTATCTCCTTGAAAGGTTCGTCTTTTTCACTTTGATTATATCAAGCATGTTTGCATGTAAGGATGGATGCATTGGAGCAGTGTAGCAAGAGTCTCTAAGGTGAGAAAATTGTATAAATCCTTCCTGCAGCTTTGCCCATCTTTCTTCATTCTTAAATTTCACTTTATTTATGATTCAATTCTGGAATGCCAAAGTGAATCTCATATGGTATTCCCTTTTGTTGAATGTTCTACAAGTATTTATTTGTTGGTCAGGTCTGTCTGCCATTTTTTTGTTTCTTTTATAGTGGACAATCTACATGTTCACATGCAGCTGCCAAACATCAAATCTTTTCAACACGAGGTATTATTTGCAAGAATTTAGTACCCATCGCATGGACTCAGATCGAGCCACAAGTTGTGCAGCAGCGAGTAGGTTGAAAATCTCTAAAAGGATGGCTATCAATTTATCGCAATCCAAGTAAATATTGAGTGTACTTTCACTTTGTTGTTATACTGAGTGTGCTTCACTTTGTTGTTATGCCTTTAAATTTTATCTAACATGTACTTATAGGTGTAAACCTCCACATCAATAAATCCTGTTCTCTACTCAGTTTATAGTTTCAATACGACTCCACACTCTATTATTCTACTGAGCTAAGGTTTGGAGAATTGTATAGCTAATGGTTGTATCACCAAGGGATGCATAATGTTTTCACTGCAATATAATGGTTGACATAATGGTTGACGCAATATAATGGTTGACTGACCGTGTGATATATACTTGCTAAGACAATGTATACTATATTTGGGAAGACAATCAAAACCATATCTGCCTGTACCAACTATGACTAGCAACATCATTGAGTGCATAAAAGGTCCTATGCATTTTCTGTTCAAACACTTCAATCTTGAGGGTATACAAACATTCAAGTTTGCATGAACAAGCACTGCTATAGAGGCAGCAATAACCTACATGACATTCTCTTTGGCAACTTTGATAGTCAACCAAACCTTTGATAGTCAACCAACACAGATCCAATACGTTGTTGCAGCCCTCTAATTCATATTAGAAGTAAAAGTTGATAGTGGTCTAAGAAGAGCAAGATAAGAGTAAAACAAGTTCGGACAAACATGCTCATGCAGAGAGTCCTCGAGGAGATAGAGAAGGAGAAGCAAGATAGGGCGCACCAGGAGAAGCCAGAACAGAAGGCAGAGGTGCACGAAGAACAGAGGGAGCTGACCCCCGAGCCGACCCTAGAAGAAGAACTCGCGGCATGGATTCGGAAACACGAGGCAAAGGAGCGGCGTCGAGAAAAGAAGGCCGACAAGAAGAGAAAGAGAGAGGAAAAGGAGGCCGAGGAAAAGAAGAAGCTCAAGGGCAAGAAGGTGGAGGAGCCCAAGAGAAGAATCAAGAAGACTCCCAACATCAAGGTCGTCATCACGGAACGGCCAGCCGACCAGCCCGTCTCCTCCGATGACTCGGATGATGAGGACTTCAACCCTAACCTTGAGGGTGGGAGTTCTTCCAAGCCCCCAGGTGACGAGCAGGTAGACCAAGAGCAGCCAGAGCAGGAGCAGGCACCCCTGCCATACCCGACTTGGGACAGAAAGAAAGCGCCGCGACCTGCCCGAGAATCTTATGTGATAGACCCTATCAAGGTCTATCAGAAGAAGCTGAAGGAGCATAACACGTTCATGAAGAAGTGGGAGGCTTACAACTCCTACTATCAGGAGAACAAGGTAACTTTTGTTGAAGGTGGACGTCCATCGAAGAAGCAGACTCTAAAGCCGCTACCAGAGAAGCCCAAACCTCCAAAGAAGCCAGCAAAAAGAAGAGCCGGCAAAAAGGAGAGCCAGAGACGAGCACTACGGGAGATTAGGCATTTTCAGCGCAGCTTCGGCTTCCTTATTCCCCGTGCACCGTTCGCCCGACTAGTCAGAGAAGTCATACAAGAGTACAACACCGGCATGAGGGTAACGGACGAGATGCTGCTGGCATTACAGGAAGCAACCGAGCAGAAGCTGGTGCAGCACTTTGAAGATTCCACAGCCTGCACCGTTCATGCAAAGAGAGTAACATTAATGAAGAAGGACATGTAGCTAGCAAGCTACATTAAGGGAGAACCCCAGTAAATTTTGTAAATGAGAAAATTTTGTTTAATACAAAGTGTTTTGTTGTAAGTTATAAGTGCATTATTGATGTTAATGAGGTTGAATTAGCAACATTTGGCTTTTGTTTTAATAAATTTGGACATTTGTAGGCCAAGTTATGCCCAATGTCTCACGGTATGCGCCCAGGTCAAAAACCGAAATTTGGTTTTTGCTCCCAGCGCACACCGTGAGACATTCATGCCCAAACTAGTACAAAACAGCTCCAAATCAGCCAAGTAAGGGATCAATCTTGATTATCTCCATGAGACTATCATGTTTTGACCCTTAGTTCACCTTGATTGGATAAGTCTAGATCAAATTAGGGCCAAATGTCTCACGGTATGCGCCCAGACCAAAAATCAACTTTTGGTTTTGCTTCCTGGCGCACACCGTGAGACCTCCTAGCATTTTCTCCACCATGCCATATCTAATTGACCCCTAGTTTATTGCAATAGGTTCATTAGATAGTCCCAGTCATGCTCAAACCCTCAAATTAGTCTTCCAATCCCCATTTGAACCTCAAAATAGGTCAGATTTGCCCAACCTCAAGAGTTTTTCAAGTCACCCAAAAATTAGGGTTTTTCCCTTGTCTATAAATAGGACCCCATTTCTCACTTAGCATCCTACAAGTTTGCTCCCGAACTTCTAGGCGATTTCCCAGCTCCCTGAGTCGCTCGTGCATCCGTTTGTTAGTTCCATCTCCTCTAGATCCATGGCAACCGCTGACTTCAGGCGATGGTACAGCGCAAGTGTCCATGCAGCTGAGACCGATGTCAATGCCATATTCCAAGTTTTCCGGAAAGAGATAGATGTTCAAGCCACTCTGCACGCAACCCCAGCATATAGACAAGTCTTGACGGAGTTCCAAGCTAGAGTAGGACCGTTCCTTAGTGCATCTCCCCCCTTGTACAGGCTATTTTGTCCCCAGGCCATCCCTTCAAGCAGCCTTGGGTGGTGTTCCAAACATTGCCAAGTATCTGACCAACAAGGCCCAGAGATTGCTCGACTACATGGTCTTGACAATTGACAGGACCAAGTATTTCTCCTACACAGCCGCCTTAGCAATCTTTCTCTCCCACCGTGCCGAAAACTCCATGGGGGAAACCTCTATCCCTCCCATGGATGTAGACCCCATAGCCTCATCAGCAACAGATCAGCTCCTTTTGCAGTACCAACAGGAGCAAGAGGGAAGAGCCGAAGACGAGGAATCGATGGCCGAAGACTACGCTGAGCTCCAAACCAAAGAAGAGCCAGCGGCAGAAGCGACCTAATTACGGACTTCAAAGGAACCAGCACCCTGAGGATGCCTCCCCTCCCCCCTTCCGGCTTGGGCTGGGGATCAAGCCTAGCCCCAATCATCATCAGCGGTACGCTCCTCAATGACATCGAGAACCTCCCGAATGCGGGGAAAGATGCAAACTCCGACAGATCTTTGCAACAAGCTGCGGCAACATCCGGATAAGGGCGATTTCATCGTCCAGAAACTTCAAACTTCCCGTTTAGGTAAGAAGGAAAAACACCTACAGGAGTCAACCCGGATATCAAGCCCTCGGCAACATCGGGCAAATAATGGAAGCGGGACACGCCCTCTTTGAAGAGGAGTTCTCACATCCAAAAGGCCGGATGGGGATCCATTAAGCAAGACCACGAACGATTCGATCTCTTGAGCTCTTGACACCAGCCCCCCCAGAGAGAAGAAGGCGAGAATCGACCTCGGCGAATCTCAAACCGGTCCCGGGGATTACATGGAATTCCACTTGCAGAGGTGGAGGTTGATGAATATCTTAAGACATAGAGCCGGGTGGCGAGGGGAAGACGAATCTTCAACAACTAGCGAGGGACAGTCATTGAGGTACTATCTACCTCTGATGGATTTTGGGATAGCGGTCATACACCCAAGTTCAGCCCAAGGGGTGAAGAAGGAGTGTTCATGCTCATCGCACTCTCCGGCTTTGGCAGCACGCCGACCTCTAACAGTTGACCATGTCATCCTAGTCAAGAGAGCGATGGCACTTGATATCTTCGACTTCGCCATACCCTACCGATGGCAGGGAAGACTAGCGTGTGATCGGCCTACACACGTCCCAGATCGCGGGGGTAGAAGACTTGGTGCAAGCCTTGCAGGGCGGGACATCAACAAACATCCTCAGGAACTTGGGACGCTCCGTGGGAATGGCCCAAGTTAAGAAGTTTCTTGAGGATAACCCATCTTACCGGCGATTTCAAGAATAGTTAGACTCTTGATCCCGGAGGCATTGTAATTAAGATATTATATATATATAAATACATTTTTCTTTTGCACTTAAAATGTTTTGTTGATGTATTTTGTTCCACAACTATACCAACAAACACACATAATAAGAACAAATAAACCTAACCGTAAGGCCATGATCTACTTGTGTATGCAGCTAGAGGCCCAGGCTCAGGAGAACAACAACGGCGAGACCGTAGGGAAGAACAGACTCCGCCTAGACCAGACCCGCAAGGGAACCTCAGATGAAGCATCTTACCCAATGACTCAAGAAGAAAATGTCGCAGATGAGAACGGACCTTGAGCAAATAAAGGCTTTTGGCAACACAAAGTGTGGAGTTGGTCTCAGGGCAACGCCAGTTGCCAAAGCATCGGCTTCGAAAGCGAAAAAGGACAAGAGGAGAGCAAGAGAAGGAGGTCCCCCAGCACGGAATCCTCCGACTCAAGCTCGGACTCGGATTCTGATTCCGAGGTGGAGGCGAAATGCAGGCACCCGTAGAGAGACTGGAACCTGAAGACACAAAGGCCTCGACACCGGGAAGAAGGTAGACTTCGGCATTGGGAAATGTATGGAAGGCCGTGAAGCTTGAGCAATTCTCGGGCGAAAGCGTCGGCATGGAAGCAGAGGCTTGGCCGGATGAGATGAGTGAGTATGGTAACGCCCTCGATGATGAAGGACAAGGATAAAGGCAGGGTGGCAACAGCCAACCTGAAGGGAGCAGCACGCATTTGGTGGAAGGGCTAATAGCTTAAGCAGGGATGGGTGCAGATTCAAAAAGTTTGCTAAGGCTTTCAAGCGCCATTATGTCCCAAGGGAACACAAGTCAAACATGATGCAAAGAGGTTCTGAGGTTGCAAGAAGGCAACAAATCAGTCCAAAATATCACGAGGAATTCATAAGGCTAAGGCTTTATGTGCCGAAGTTGAGTGAAAAACATGCAGTAGAGAGCTATATTGAAGGATTGAATGAGGAGATCCGTAAGCTTGTAAGGGCAATAAACCCCAAGACGGTGTCAGAAGCAGAATCCAAGGCAATAAGCTTGCAAGGAATGGGGCCTCAGAACGGCGGGCAGAGGCAGCAGTATTACCAGGATAAAGGCAAGGCAACATGGAGTTATAGCCCTAGGTCAGCCAGCCCAGGTCCAGCTAAAGCCCCAAACCATCATCCAATTAAATTGGGATTATGTCAACTCCAAAATCACGCCAACCTGCTGTTGTCTTCTAGGGGGTTTTTGTTTTTTTTAATCTTTTTTTTTGGACTTCAAAAATAACATAAGGTTGCGATTCACGTGTGACGTTTCATATGCAAATTGAAATATGCAAAAATGAAGAGCAAGTTGCTAACATAGATGAGACCAAAATTGAAGAGCATTTAGATGATAATATTAGGTTTGATAATAACAGATTGCATTATTTGCGAGGCAATTCACTTCGAAATTATCGATACATGGCACAAATATCATACAAAAATATCATATATTCCAATAAAACATTAAGGGATCAATCCATGTTTTTCCACGTGTTTAACAAGGTGTGGTTCCATGTCAGCCGTTCTATCCAGTTCTGGGTATGAATCTAACACCACCCACCGTCATCCCCATAGCCAAATTATGCATAATAGACACAAACTTCACCGTAAAATCATCCGTCGAAAGTTTTTTGGATCGTAAGATGGTGGATTCGTGGCTGCGTTTGATTGTAGAAGCATTTGAGAGCATCATCATCCACTATGATTATATCATCCTTATTCTCGATACCAAGTTCGTCCATCATGTTACTCAAGTGTTTGATGAAGATAGGCTTGCTGTTGGATCCTTGGGATTAGTGAACTTCACACATTTGTTCTGATCCCAAAAGGTCAACCAATGTCTCACGATTTCCCCGGTGCCTCCAAAGTATCCTTGATGTTCCTTAGTTCCATGGATGACCAAATACTAACCTTCGAAATAACCCGAGAATGCCTCATCTAGCATCTCCTTCCAGTGTGGCCGCGGATAGATCCACTTGGTGTTTGATTCACCGGTGTCTGGAGGAAACCGATCTCTAGCCACTTTATTTTTTTTGAAAAGTCTTGCAAAGGACTCCATTTAGGTCGAACACCACAACCTTCTTAGAAACGCAATGCAAGCTGAAACATCAAACAAGTATCCGGTCAGCAAGATACTATAACACAAATAATACAAACGCGCCAAGCATGATTTGAGATAGTCTTAACCAAATCGGCTTTCAAGGATTTAGTTTGACGACGAAAATAATCAAAATCCCTGGCGCGATTTAATTCAAAGGTAATACAAATTAAATCACGTGTGGCACGATTTCGTGGGCAAGGCCATACCTATCATCTTCAGTTTCGCTGTCATCGTCAGCGTCATTCTCCCCTTCGCCACCCTTAATCTTCGTCTTCTTCTGACTGTTAGAATTATTATTTTATATTAGTTCCGCTGCGTCCTTCACAACTGACATTATTTTACTATTGATTTGGCAAACCTGTGAATCACTAGAGCCGCCTTGGTTGCCTTCAGTTTTGGTTTCCCTATCAATTAGTTCATTGTTAACCTGTGAATCTACTCTATTGTTGCTTGCATCACCCTGAAGGGTGGCAAAGATATTCCTTAAGCCAGCCGCGGTCACAGTACTTTGAGCTGCCACTTTAGCAGCTATTTGTTTATTATTGCTTTCCTTATCGGTCGCAATTACTAGTTCCCTCACGGTAAGCATCGCCCACTTTCGAATTGGACAAGTCTACTAGACTTTGATTGCCGATGATTTCAGGTTGCCATAAGGGCTTTTAGGAGATTTGGCAAGCACATGCATGAGGAATGGTTCAAGAAAGTCTTTGGCCTCTCAAAGCGGACATCTTCTAACACCCATAAGAGCCTCTCGCAATATAACCTCCAACATGAAGCTCCAAGCAGGTTGTATCAATTAGAGCAAATGCCTCGACGAGGTAAGCAGCCATAGACGGGGAATCCATTTTTATTTAAGGGCCCTTCTTCTTAGTTTGTAGCTTTCGTGCCGGATTTCCCCACTTAGGAGGGGGTCCCCCCCTCATCCTCTTCGACTCATCCCGCTTACGACCGATCCTCGATCCGTATGATAGAATATAGTTCTTAAGTCTCCGATCATCTAGAAGAAAACATTCCCATGCAATCGCTATTGTCACCCTTGACCTTAGCAATATCATATTCCTCGTCCGGACAAAGATGGCTATCATAATAAAGATCACATGTGCCATCTTCCTGCTACGTCGAGCTCATTATCCTTAACATCATATATTAGGCATCCCTCCCTAATAACTTTGAGGCACTCCATCATGAGCAGCCGGATAGTGCATGCGGTGTGACTCACACCAAGGACAAACGATGACAATAGTGAAGGACCTCTCAAATGTCAATCCTATCACCGTGGTAAAGAAGTCTGCTTGTAGTCCTTCCTGTTCATGCCCATATCCTCTCCCACCCTGCCGTCCAACACAAAGAGTGATATATTTTTAAGGCGGGTTGATTACGCAAGAGACCTTTTTGTACCCAATGGAGACTGAATCTTTGGGACAAATCTTCTCCAAGTAATCTTCTTCACAAGGACCACTTTTCTTCTCAACTCGGCCAAGACCTTAGGGGTAGAGTCTCCTTTTATGTTTGTATTTTTAGCCTTCCATTCTTTTTAGGAAGTCCTTTGACCAGGGACAAAACTTCTTGATGTCATCATTCTTGACCTTTGTATTTGTCCAAAGAATCCAATTTCTCGATAATGCCACATCCCCCGATAGCCTTTGTAACTCAACTCCTACAAATACTTCATTGTATGCATCCTTCACGTGGTGCAAAGACTCAACTCAGGACATTATATCCTTAGTGAAAGCACTCTTCTTGTATAAGACTTCCTTCTTTTAAGCACCGGTCTAAAACTAAATGGTCTCGGCGTCGTCTAGCCCCCGAGTCTTTCTCATCTGTCACATTCAAGTCAAAGATGCTTACATCAATAGAGGCACCCTACCCATAGTATCACGGCGGGGTCCCGCTTGTGCATAAAGCGTCCCGGAATTCATTCCACTTTTGCCATATCAAATCCTTAAAAAAACACAATCTTATAATGAGTCATTGGGCCGACACGCTTAGATGAGCTTCCAAGGATCCGCAATGTCATCACCCACCTTTTTCTTTGATTTTTCTTGCGGTTTTCTTCTTGTATAATTGTTCACAGAGTCCGGCCTCCGCCAGCCTTTGAAAGCTCGGACTTTGACCCGCCTGCGGTGGGTAATGGGCAGCCATATTCCACCCATTGTTGACGGGCGTGGCGCAGCTTGCTCCGTATGGACTGCCAAAAGTATGCATTGAATCAAGATCGACAAGAAACACGCCGGGCGCGATTTCAATAGAAAAGATCAACCTCGAGTGCGCCGGGCGTGAAATGAATTAAATACCAATGCAATTCACGCCAGCGTGCTTAATCGGTTGAATTCACGCCAGCGCATTTTTCAAATCCCGGTTGAATACACGCCAGGCGTGATTTCAAATGAATTGAAACCACGCCAGGCGTGCTTTCAAATCAAATCAATTCACGCCAGGCGTGCTTTAACATTTCATGCCTGGCGTAAATGGGTTTCATTTGAATGAACGCCTGGCGTGAATATGAAAGTGCTAACATCCTAATACAGTTAGTTACCTTTTGTATAGAAATGTCTTCCCCATTTCATTCAAAGTTGCACTAATCTCAGCCAAATCAAGCGGTGAAGTATTGGCATCCAAGATACGACACCTCCTATACGCATAGTGATTGTAGAACGCGTTTTGACATGTTTGTTCTCGGCCACGATGAGGGCCTTCGTGCTCAACAGACGTCAGCCGTCGATGAATGCAATTTAATATTTTCATTTAACATTAACTCACGAAGTTCGGGCTCCACCAAGGCGTTTTGTTCGAGATCATATCCCAAGGTAACACATCCCACCGGCATAGGCATTTAACCTCGGATTACTAATCATGCTCTGAACAATCTCCATGGCATGTGGCCGGATCATATCTTACGCTAACATAAATGGAGCTTGGTGAACGGATGAGGGACTTCACATGGATCGCAAAAAGTTTCCTTAAGACCCAATGGATAATGATCGAGTATTTATTCAGCTTGTTCATGGCCTCTAGCCGCACCACCGTCTCTGTTCATTCTCAAAACAGCCTCCATGCCTCCGACAACCTGCAGTTGAACATCCTTCCCTAGATCTAAGACCCTCCTAGAAGCTTTCAAGTCACTAATTCCCTAGCTTGTCGCACATAGTGACTTCTCGGTTGGTTTAGTGAACATGCCTCTACGCACAAACCGTAACCCCTGGCAAATAGATATTGGCGAATCGCTACATTGGTTGGCCAACCATATTTAAAACATGTCTCACCGCTCACATCCGGCTTCATGAACGTATCCTTGTATGCATGAGCTCTACGAAGGAGTAAGTCCGAGCAGCATCTTTCTTTTGCTTATGTGTAATCTCCAAGAGCAATTTGCGCTTGGTGTCATCCTCTTCCTCACAAGAGATTAGGATCCCTTGTTTGGCCATCTTGTCCGCTTCCTTTTCCCTCGAGAAGAGAGTTAAGTCGAGCTTGCCATTTGTCTTGGCAAGGTCAACGTACCACCTAAGACCCCTCGCCCATTTCCTCTTCGAGTGCGATTCGATGGAACCTAAATTAGTACAATTCACGTTTACGGTTGGTAGCTCCTATTATTGACCATGCTATGCGTGAATTTGAAACTAAATTAGTTTGCATCCACATTTTAAGCTACATACCCTTTATGAATCCATATTTTACACTTAACCGCATTGAACATTGCTATCTCCAACCTGCCTAACACTTTGCTATATTCTATAAAACAGAGCAAAATTATGTTCTACAAAGCGGACAATCGAGGAGCATTAACCGATGGTAATACTTAAAATTCATGCAAAGCATAATAACTCAAATTCATGCAAAGCATATTAATCAAGGCAAGGAAATATCTCAAATTCATGCAAGCATAATACTCTCCACACAAAGGTGTATTCTGTTGGCAAATTAAATACCTTGGAGTAGGGTTACGTATTCGCGGTATTCGATCAACGCCCTCTCAAGCTTGAGAAGTGCCGGGTTTGAGATTCCTCTTCCACCGCTTCCTCGGCCCCGTCCTCGACCACCTCTCGCTTTAGAAGACATCTCGAGTCGCTATTAACAGTAGCCAAGGTCGCTCGGATCTGGCCGAGCTTTCGAGAAGAAATAGCTTTTTCTACGCAACGAGAAATAAAGCGTTTTTCTACTACGAGGGGAAATTTGAATTTCAAGAAAACACAAAATGCAGTTTGAAATATTCTTGACGCATAAAAAATAATAATGACGGCAATTTCCATGACTTTTTCATTGAGTTTTTAAAACCAATCTACCGTGGTTCTTTCATTGATTACATTTATCCGCGCCAAAATGTAATTAACCTAAGCTTTCTTGTAACTTCGAATTTTTCCCGCCGCTGCGTTTTCCACATAGCGCCTGTGATTTCTAGAACTTCGAATCGGCTACAAGAATGGCTACTAATTGGTAAGCATCTCATTCCTATAGCTTGTACAATAATTTCTAGTAAAGGTGTCCGAATAGGGCAATTGTCCGCAGCGGTCAAGATGTGTGTTTCATGTTAACTACAAATCAAAAAGGAAAGTAGGATTATGCAAGATCGACGATCCGACCGCAAATCATCCATGGAATTCGCCGAGGGATAAGTATGTTCGAGTTATAAGATTAATCGGGCCGCTTACGGATGAAGCTTTTACTCTCGCAGACACCTTGGGGATACGGTTGGAGAAAGTGTTGGAACATTTGTTGCATGGCCAAGAAACCCCTTTAAAAAAGGTATGTAACATGTATTACATTGTAGAAATATAGAAGTAGACAAAATTTGTTGTATTCATTGGAAAAGATTACAATTGTATATAATCCGATAAACCGGATAAACCGTACAAAATCCTACCACTTGTTTTCAAGCCCAAATCCATCGAGTAGCTGGGCCTCGATACCCCATTTCCATTCCGGGCATATGAATGGATCGTGTAAAACCCCAGAAAACACCAAATCTAGCTCCACATCCCCTCGCCCGCTCCACCTCCACCACCCGGGTCCACCTCCGCCCTCCTCCCTCCTCCATTGGTTGAGCCATCTCCATTGCATCAGATACCGCCTATAGTAGTGGTTCGTGTTGGTATCCTGCATAGAGGGTAACCACTAAGAAACGCAGCCCCTCATTTTGAATCTCAAGCCGACGGATGCGTAGATTCACTCTCGATCAATGCATGTACCGATTCTCAAGTGATTAGATAAGAGGGCCAACCTACCGTATGATTGCAAGGGCCTCGAGCCCCATTTATCATTGCCCCAAGGTCCCGCCCATCACCATTACTTGATCCAAGTAATCGAGGGGTTGCAAGATCGATGCTCAAACGGACCGGTGCTTGGGCTGCATGGTTCAACCGGCTAGAGATTGAGCCAAACCGGAGTTTGGGGCGTGGTGATTGCTGCGCCCCAAATGTAATTCAATGAATCTTCGCCGCCAACCGAAAGAGATTAATGTAACTTGGCATCTAATAATAGGAAGTGAGCTGAGTATTTCGATTCACGCCCCGGGCGTATTATATTTATTTACTTGTAAACTTAGAAACTAAGAGACACGCCGGTTTAACTTAAAAGTTGAAACTAGGGTAAATTGTTTGCACGCCGTAAACCGCTTTTATAAAAACTATACACGCCCTGCTGTATTCAAAGAGAGAAAAAAAAATCATGATAGATAAGTAAATAGATAAAGGCCGTGTAATTATATACACTCTAAGCGCAGTAATATCATCCGCTTCCTCTGCCGAAAGCAATGCAAAAAGCTTAATTTCTGGATTAAAGCCGCTGAGATGCGCCTTTAAAAACTAAATGAAAACTAACCTTGAGTTCTAAGGCCGAAGGATTCAAGAACGAGGACTTTGCTTTGGTTTTAATTAGAGGCTTTTTGGATTCGCAGACCTTAGTCCTCCGCTTTGGTTTTTAATTCAGCCTCCATGTCCTCTCCCCACGTATGCTACACAAAAAGGCGAGTCTTTAGTAAGTTAGGAATTGCCGAAACCAAACATCTAACATTGTCAATATAAATCGCTTTCACCAAGATTTTAGGAGGGCGGATCCAAACACATGCAGGCTAAACCTAAGAAATCGTCGATGAAGGAAGAAAATGTAGGAACTTTGAGAGCGTGAAATGGATTTATATAGTACACTAGAAATAAGTTAGCGTGAATAATTGATTGCTTGATTTAACACTACGGTCTTCCCTTCTGATTATGACATGTATATGGTATATATGGAGAATATTGCATTTTATGCAATAAATTCTCACTCAATTTTATTCCATTTATTGCATTCAAAAAATAGAATTTAGAAATTTTATATAGGCTAAATTAAAAATGATTTTAAAGGGAAAAATTATCAAGGCTAAAAAATGACTTGTAAGGTTGGGGAATTGTTTTAGGTCGATAGGAAAATTTTCTATGGTTACCGTGGTGATGAATCGTAGAGAATTCTCATGTGGTTGATTTATAGTGTTCGAGACTTTGTTGAGACAAAATTTGCAGAGACAAAAAGTTTAGAGAGACAAAATTTGCAGAGACAAAATTTTAGAGAAAATGAATTGGAGCCAAAATTATTGGAGAATATGTTTTGATTTTATTCAAAAAATTTTATGTACTGAAAAATCGTTTGAAGAAAACTGTTTGAAGACATGAAGAAAAACTGCTTGATTTCATTAAAAAGCTTATATGTACGATGCTCAAGGCTTGGAAGCGGCAACAACCAAGGCTTTCACACAATTCTGACGTAAAAATGCCCGAGGCGTGTCCAAAACCAGAAGAACTCCTCCTCCTCCTCCCTCCTCCTCCTCCTCCTCCTCCTCCTCCTCCTCCTCCTCCATTTCATTCTCTCTTTTAGGGTCAAGCCAACCCTCAAGCTGGGAGGCGGTCATGTGCTCTTGGAGAACTCAACTCCTCCGCCCTTCAACTCCTCCTCTTCCTCCTCTTCATGAGAGGAGGAATCAGAGGAGAATTGGGAAAGAAAATCAAGGGGGAGGGGGGAATTGAGCGGGTTCTTCAACTCGACGTCTCTTTGAAGAGAACTGGGTTCTTCATGAACGCCGAAGCTGAAATTTTGAACGCTTCATGGCGTGGCGTAATAAAAAAATTGGACAATGGAGGTCTTGAGCGTGAACCGATTTATATAGGGTTAATTAGAAATTAGCGTGAATAATTGATTGCCTCAAATAACACCCTGCGTCGCAGAAATTCCCGCCAGCTATATCATCTAGGGTATATTATTATGGATAATAAATTCTCATGTCTATCAGCTATATGTCTTTTCGTAATCATATATCCAAATTTTCGATAATTAAAATTAGGATATATTTATATAAATGTCATTTCCTTGTTGTTGCCACGAAAATTCTTGTTTTAAATGATTTCGTTTACACCCATTGTTATTATTATATTAAACCTATTTCCAAGGAATTTTTGCTTTTAAAAATTTGATTTACCTCTACATATTCCATAAATGTACGTACTTTTTTTTATCTTATGGTGTAATAATTTTTTCCTACTCATTGACTAAAAAGGGTGCAATTTGCCTAGGTCAATGGTGCCTCTCCAACTCAAGATGGTGTGCAACATATTGAAAAGAGCAATATCAATGAAAAACCAACTCCTAGCAAGAATGTTGAAGAAAAACAATTAGTCCTCTATAGTAGGGTGCAATGGAGGAACAAGAAAGGTGAGAATCATGCACAAGTGCAACAAGGAAATAGTAGGCCAAGGGTCATTGTGCTAGCAGATCCCAGGTCAAGGCATTAATGATGAAAGGCTAGGGGAAGACAATATTGGTATTGCAATTTCGATGTTGGAAGACAACTGGAAAGGTAAAGGTTTGGGTGACAAGAATGTTTTGGTTGTGTCAAGCAATTGAGGTTCCTTGCATCATGGCATGGCCTATAAGTAGTGTTCATTTTGTGGAGGATTATATTTTTCCAGAGCCCGAGGTTGTTGGGGACAATGATTGTCTTGATATTGATCCATTGGCGGTTGGAACTCTAAACCTAGGCAAAAGGGGAGAAGTATCGAGTTGCCGGACATTATCCTAGCAAAAGAGCCAAGTTGATTAGTGACACCAAACGCATTGAGACAATGGTGAAGGTTAGGGCTCAGATTGTTGTTGGAGTGCTTGTATGCAATTCTTTACAATAGAACAATTGGTGGAAGCAAGAGCCACTTTTCAAGAGTACACCTGTTGATGAGAGGAGGACCTACATGTACACAATCTTGAGCATGCACTTGTGATGAAAGAAACCCAAACAAAAAGATACCCTTTGCTAGGCAAATGGATATGTGCAAAAGCATGGCGGCACTATCCATGCAATTCCAACTTCTTCATGGCATAATTGGCAAAAAAAAGTAGAGGGGAACATGATTGCTTTACATGGAAATAATGGTTTGTTGAGACCAACAGCTAGGACCTTGGTCGCCCGGGGAGATATTTGAAAAATATATTGATTTCAATGCAGTCTATGCCACACAAAAGCGAAGGATGAAAAGGGAAGAGCAAATCGTTGAGAAAAAGGTTGCCATCACATTGTACTCAAAAGAGTATTTTGGAAGAAGTCAATTCCCTACTTGGGAATTGGGAATTCTTCCAATATCCCAACCTAGCTTTAGTAGGTTATGGAAGAAGCATTTCAATCATGTCACCATAGCAACTTCAAACAACTTTGCAAAGTGCAATTTATGTGCTAAGTTGAAGGAGACTCTTGATAAGACTGTGCAACCTAGTCAAAGGGCTAGGATAAGGGAGCATATGAAGGACCATATGACTGACCAACTATCATGTAGATCATGTTATTGGATGTGGAGGACATTATCTACACTGGAACCCAATAACTATTTATGTATTATACATGACAAGATGGACCAGCAAAAGACTTGTCTTCCACAATTCAAGTACATACCAAAGTCATGTGGAAGATCATACCCTTTACAGATCTCAATGACTGGGGCAATCTTGCATGGGCAGACTCAAACCTACTATGGCCATTTTAGTTTGGAGTTGTGGAGTGATGGTTCAGATTTTCATATTGGGAGTATCATGAGGTGTTTGAGAAACTATGAAAATGGATATAATAGTCACCTCCAGGACCCTACATCTAGCAAGGCACTACATAGAGCATTGTTAGATGCAAACCCTAACAATATTGAAAAGTTCAGCAAGGCAAGGTTTAGGAAGCATGGGTCTAATCACTACAAAAAAATTGCCCTGTTACGACGTCTATTACGACGTCCAGACGTCGTTTGAACGTCGATGACGTCGATGGCGCTCGCGACGTTTTACGACCGCGGGCGCGTCGCTATCACGGCGTCGCAAATCGTCGTCTTAAAGCGGCGGCGTGGCGTCGTTCAACGGCGCCATGTGCGATGGGCGCCCGCGGCGGGCGGTATTGGCGTCGGCCGGGTTCGCGGCGTGGCGACCCGTGTTAACGTTTGACGTCCATTTAACGGCGTCCGCATTACGGGCGACCACCCAGCCGGGCGTGGCGTTATAGCCGTTCTTGGCGATGGCGACACGTAAGCAACGTCGTTTAACGACGTTGCTTACGTGTATTAAAAAAAAAAATTAATTTTTTTTTTTTATAAATTGAAAAAAATAATAATAATACATTTATTATGAATGAAGTTAATACATTTAATTTAAAGCCTATAAAATGAATTTAACCAATAAAGAAATATAAGATTTTAACGTCATTAAATGATGTCGCTTAAATATATGAAAAAAATACAAAAATAAATGAAGCCCCAATCTTTTTAGCTAAATACATTAATCAATAAATTAAGCTAAATACATTAATCAATACATTAAGCATATTGAAAATTAAATGCTTACCTGGTACAAGGTGGCAAAGTTGTTTTGCACAAACAACGCATTTGCTAGGAGTGTACATGCAAAACAATAAATTCAATGATTAGTAAGATATTAGTATAAATAAACAACTTAAAGGAAAAAAAAATATGGAAAATCAATGGGGGAGGGGTGGTTTCAATGACGTCCCCTTCTTGGATAACAATTTAATCTAAATAAAGCATTAGTATTTTATTAGCGATTGAAAAATTAAAACTTACCGGAAGAGGTGCCAACTTGTTTTGGTAAGAACAACACATTTTGCTAGGAGTGTACATGCAAAACAAAAAAATTCAATGATTAGAAAGAAATAGTATAAAACAACTAATAAGGAAAAATTTTGAAAGAAGAAGGGTCTCGCCTTTTAACGACGCCTTCTTAGATGGGAAAAAAAATTAAAAGAAGAATGGAAGAATTCAAGAAGAAGAGGAGGAACCCAAAATGGGGAGGAAGAATACTGAAGAAGATGAAGCGCAAGAGGAGGATTAAGAGTAAGAATTTGAATAAGAGGAGGAAGAAGTAGTATAAGAGGAGGAAGAATCGAAGAAGAAGATGACAAAGGAATGGAAGAATATGTATGGAAGAAGGATGCAAGAATGGAAGAAGAAGAATGAAGGTTGAAGGAAGAACAAACAACAAATACAAAAAAGCCCTAAATCTACCCAAAACAAGTTTAGATTCAAAAAACGAGTTGGTTGATCATTACACATACCTTATGAAGCTTGTCTTACACTTAGAATAGACCCCAAAGTAGATCCGCGCCGAAATCGCCTCAAAAAAGCTCCTCCATAAGCTTTGCTTTCGAAAATAAAAGCGCGGATTCTTGCTTGTTTTCGATTTAAATCACAGTCGTCGTTTAACGGCGTCGTGACGCCGTTGAACGGCGACAAAAAACGTCGTTGAACGGCGTTTGTAACGACGTTTTTTACGACGAAAAAAAAAAAAACTTTTTTTTTTTAAATAGTATAGAATGCATGTACACTTGATACATGGGTTTATATTTAACTGGATAGGGGTTTATTTGACTTGCTACACCCGTTAAAGTTATGAAATATACCACCATGAAAATGTTCAATGTTTTGTGGTACATCCGTTGAGCTATGAGGTATATAATACGATGATGATAACTAGTAATACCTTACCTGCTACGATAACTAATACCTTACCAACATGCAAAGATGTAGTTTATCTTAAAATTTTATTTTGTTAGATTTAAAAAGGTTAGGTTTCCACCAATAGTATATGTAGCTACGTGTTCGCTTGTTACGACGACATTATATATCAGTATATATATGTAATTTCTAGTGGTGGCTTCCAGAATGTTCCATTATATATCAGCCGCCAGATCCCGGCCGTTTATTTTCTCCCTCGCGATCTCAACCGTCGGACCTGGTGGCTTCCAGAAGTTTCTTGGCGGAGATGTGGTAGCTTCCAGAATGTCTTGGAAATTCTAGAAGGTGGCAAGAAATTCTAGGACATTCTTCAATGTTCTAAATGTTAGTATATATATGAAACATTAGACGTTGACATGGTTTTGGAATTATGAATGCTTGTGCGGCAGGCGCGCTCAGGTTATGCATGCCATGGTATGGCATATGGGTCCAGCTATGGCGCTGGCCTTTTCTCCTTGTCATCTTGTCTACGTCGAGATTCGTTAATATATTCCGGCCTATGTTCTTTTGGCTTGAACCCGTGGAGCTTTAGAGTCCGTGTTTCTTTTTCTTTTTTTTTACAGTGATTTGAAGACCCGGCACGGCGATGGATCTATAGATTTAAAGCCAAAGTCGTTCTGATGCCCAAATTTTTACGCTCTAGATGTGATTTTTTACGCTGCGATTTCTATGTTTGTTATTGCAGGGGTTATAGGAGCGGTTTCAAGTGGCAAGGGTGTTTTGGCGATGGCACTGGTCTTTACAGGTTTATGATTGTAATTCGAGCCTGTAATCTGTGAATTTTGTGAGGCTTCAGGGTCAGAATGATAGTTTTGCCCATCAAAAAGCAATGCCAAGAAGCCTATGAGTGCCCTCATTTGCAGTAATAGTGAATCAAGGCAACTGTCTGATAAATTTGGCGGGATGATTTGGATGCTGGGTAGCCCAGAGCAAGCATCTGATAATCCGTTGCAAACCCCGCTCCTATATGCCAGCTATTCTAAATCTTAGCTGCCCCATGCGATGGGCCATGCTCTGTGGCAAACAAATGTCGTTCACCGAATTTATGCGTCCTTGGCTCCTGCTGGACGCCGGCTTTTTCTTTCTGAGTGTTATTAATGTGGTTTATTTGATTTGGTTGTGTTTGAACTGGAGATTTCATATTCCAAAGGCATAAGTATCGACTGCACAAAACTCGAGCTTAGGTAAGAATACGTTTTACCAATTTTTTTATGCCTGCCGTTGATCCCGGAAAAGGCTCTATGCCAGATTTATGCTGGAAACTGGTGGTTAGTGCTATTTGAGCTACAGATGCGGTCGGATCTGTGGCCATCGTACCCATATGAAGTTTGGTTTGTGTTTAACAAGGATTTAGGAAAGGCAATCGGCTAGCATCTGCATTGAAATGTAAGATTTTGATGAGATTTTAAGCCATTATGTTATGTATCTTCAAGCAGTGCCTGGGCTTGATTGGCAGGCCCCAAAATAAGGATCTGCTTGATTCCAGAGCAGAGCCCTGGTTCGCAGAACCCAAAGCAGATACCATTTCTTTGCTATTAAATTTGTATTTGGCCCACCTAAAGATTGTCTGCTTGTGCTTGCAGATGCTGCTTCTTGGCAAGATACGGAGATCATTTTTGCTGCATCCAGACACCTACACAGGGAATTTTCCTAGGTTATCTTGATAAATCAGGTAACACCGAGATTAGGAGGCGAGTTAGTTCCAGCTCTAGGTTTCTGAGTCCTTACTTCAGTTTTTGGATTGCTGTGGCGTTGTAGAACTGTTATATTGTCTTTTAATAGACGATATGCATTTCTGGCGAAATCATCATCACTGCCAAAGCGCTCTGCCATGTTTTCTGTTACATCACAAGGGATTTGCAGTAACAATGGTGTAGAAAATCTGCTATTCAGAGGCTATGTTTCAATAGGCATACATGGTGTTTAGGTTGCTGACTTCTTTTATATCAAGACAAGATAAGCTTGATTCTGCCTCTCATACTTTTTTCCATTTTGCTACTCTGTAAATGTTGCCCGAGAACCCAAATTTAGCATCTTGGCATTTATGTGTGATTTCATCCTTGAGCAATGTAATGTGGCTGGACATTTTTTCATTCATGCTATTGACACAGATGATCAATGTTGTGACAAAAAATGTTGTGACAAAAAATGCTAGACACAGATGATTAATATTGTGACAAAAATTCATAGTTATATCGCTTTTATGTTAAGTTGAAGATAACAAATACATTTTTCTTGTCTGTTGCTTCTAAAATACAGGGTGGCTTCAGCTTCTAAAATACAGGGTGGCTTCAGAGAATAACATGATCAAGTAGCCACTGGCCTTAATTGATTACAGTACAAGGATTAATTCCATTAAAAAGGGGGTATTGGCTACTGATAGAAACCCAGAAACAGATGATTTTGATAACCAGGGCTTCAAACGTACATTTCGGTTGACAAGCCATTATCAGATCTCAAATCCATTATACTCTGTGTGTATTTTAATGCTTCCTTGTTGTGTCGCTTCCCTGTGGTTTATTCTACAGAAAGAGCTTTTAAAACAATATGAATGTTGCAGAGAAATCTGCTTCTGATATAATATTGCCTATGATTGCTGTTTTAATTGTGATATAACTTTTTTTATGATGCTTGCAGAAGGTGTTACTTTGTTATTAATTTATTGTGCTAAATTTTGTGCATTTATTAATGCTTTTGGCTGTTGACAAATAGGTCCGGAATGCTCCCTGAATTTTGAATTTTGATGGCAGTAACAATCATAAAAATCAAATTGCAATAGTTAAAAATCATGTAGAGCTTCTGAAAATGCAAGTTACAACAATAAAATTTACACTTGAAGCTCCTGTATTTGCTGTCACAGAAGTTGTGAAGTTGTTGTACGGAACTCCATATGTACATGTCCCAACTACGGTTCATAAAAATGATGAGCTCAATGATGAGCTCATTGAAGCAAAACCAAACGCATGATATAGAGCTTAGTCGTCACACAGTTCTCCTTTACAAAGTTTGGAATAATATTCTAGATTAAAATGCAATAAGAAGATGCACAAAACATGTTTAAGACATGTTCCTTTAAATGATTGAAGCTCCGAAGTCCTTATCCTGGATGTCGTTGCCAGCAAAGAGAGCAATGGCCTTTGCCAATCTAGAAATATATTTTCCAGTTAAAAGCCCTATCATTTGCTTGAAAGATTACTACTGGATACCAGATTGGCCTGGAAAAGCAAATTGCTTAAGCTTGTAGAGTGTTTGAGCTTTAAGCTTTGATGCCACCGATCGCAACATCATCATATGCTTCAAGAATAACTAGATAGAGCAGAGAGCCGCCTTGACACATCCAGCTGCTAAAATTTATGAGATATTTATTGTCTGCCTTTTTGTCTGAAGAATATCCACAGCAAGTATTATTGTGGACACCATAAAAAATAGGCACTAATATACTATTAAGACTTACGCTTTGTTTTCTTACAAAAACAAGTCCACAAGTACACATCACGGCATGGCTTTTTGTAAAACAAGGAAGCGGTCCATACCTTTTGCAATGTAAATCATAAGAATGTCATGCAAAGGGCTTTCCCTTAGGAATTTAACACGTTGCAGCTTGCATGCTAAAAAGTGCACCTCCTTTAAAAAGGTAAAGCTATGATTTTGCATAGTGAACATTCAACAAGCCAAATGAAACCATCGACTCGCCCAAGAAAATGTCCCTTTATTCCATGTTGGACACAACAATTATGTGGCAAAAAAAGGACGCTAAAGCAATTTAAATAGACACATACCTTAAACTGATATCATTTGCACATAATTGTGAACCTTGTGCAAAATGAATAGCCCATCCAAGAGCCTAGTATAATAAGGTGTGTTAAGCGCCCTTATATTTTAGGCAATTAAACAGATGTCACAAGTTAGCATTATAGGTTCATTGGTGCCCAGCTATGCCATACGCCCGCAAATAGCAAGGTGAGACTAGCAAAATGGTCATAGGATTGAATGCACCCTAAGTCATCTGTGGGAGCACCCAACAATGTAGTATCTCTAGGGAGTAATATGCCATACACAAGACACGTTCTTTAACATTCATTTTTATAAGACCCATGCACTATCAAGATATCTTTTATCTTTCAGCATTACCACCATGTCCATATTTCTACAAAACCCGTGCAATCTCTTAATTCGATGTTATTCAACTTAATGAATTTAATTTCATGTCATTTAATTTAATGAACAACAAAAAATTTCAATTAAGATTTTTGCTTCCACTAGGATAACATAGCATTGGAGGCCTTTCTGAGATTGTTATAGTTGTGGCCGGTTCGACTTTGGATCTTGCAACAACCAATAACCATCGGCCCCCAAATGATTTTGGAGATCTCAATAAGTATAAAGGGTCTAATGTACATTTAGTTTCAAAGCATTTGATGGTAACAATATCAATAAGAAATGTAGATTCTCTGATATTATTGGCTTTCCAATGTTGATGGGACTCTCAATGTCTATGGAGCACAATAATTATAGCCCGCCCAATGATTATCAGACAATCAACAATTGCATGGGCATATGACAATGCACATATCACAAAATGTCGACTTCCATAATAATTTCTTTAATATTGCAGGTACTTCGCACAAGGGAACGAAATGCCGATTCCCATAATAGTATTCTAATGCCAGAACTTCAGACAGACGTCGTCACGGTTACAAATGTAATTTCTTTAAAGAATCAAAAGATTCTATTAGAACGTTTATGACAATGTCGTTTACAACTAAAACAAAGGTGCCACAATGGTGAGCTTATTGCATACTGCATGCTTAACACTAAAACAAAGGTGCCACAATGATGCGCTTCTACTTGACTTATTTTAAGGATGGTTGGCATGCACCTTTGACCCAATCCATTCAAAAAAGGTATCTAGATGATATAAGATTTATAATATACACCTATGTGAATTGCAACACCGCTAGGCTCGATAAGATGGAGACAATGGTTTTTTCTCAAACACCATATTAAAGTCTATGGTTAAGCCTCGGACTTCCAATATTTATGAAGCACTTAATAGGGCAACCAATAACCATTGGCCCCCAAAAGATTTTGGAGGGAACCTAAAAGAATCTAAAGGAATCTAGTTGAATTTAAAGGAACCGTCATAAATTCTTAGAGAACCTAGGGGGAATGTTTTGAATCTAAGGAAATCTCATCAAATGTAATGGATTCTTCATTAGATCTTTGAAAATCTAGGCAATCCTTGATGGAAATTTGGAGAAAATAAGGGAATCTTTATAAAATCTAATGGAACTTGGCAAAAACCTCCCAAATAATTTTATAGAAACTACGAAAATTTTGAAAGAATCTTTAAAAAGCTAGGAAAATCTTAAAAACATACATTGTCTAGAACTTGAACCGTAGGAACATGCTAAAACCGGAACGTGCACCGTAGGACGTGTTAAATTTCTTGTATATATATATTAGAAGGGTCCACTTACCTTTCCAAGAAATTTAACACGTCCTACGGTGCATTTATATACAAGAAATTTAACACGTCCTACGGTGCATTGTTCTAGTTTTAGCACGTTCTTACGGTGCAAGGCCCTGTCGTGCTCTAGGTAACCAACGATTCTACTGAGATTCTCTTGTCATTCCTCTATATTCTTCAACATTCTATGTACTATATTTAGCATCCATGAAGATTCCCCTAGATTCTCTTAGAATTTTCTATTTTGATTGAGGTGCTTACCCATGAGCATTTAGAACCTTTCAAAATAATCTATTTTGGATCTGTGCAACATTTCTAAAACACTTTCTATTTTTAGACTCAGTGCGCCAGCCCCGAAAGTATCCGGAACATTTTTTTCCAAGATTTATATTGTACACCTTTATTATGAAACATTTTAGAACATTCTATTGTGGCTCTTTGCAAAAACCTTAAAAAAAACTAAGATTTCATCAAGATTTTCTTAGATTCCCTTAGATATTATGAAGATTCCCTTAGATTCAACTAGATTTTAAGAGATTCCTTAGACTTGTAAATATTTTCCTACATTCTCTTACAATTTATGAGCCTTTAATTCTCCGGATTCTCTTACATTCTAGAAATTTCTAGAACATTCTAGAACTTTTCGAGCATTCTGAAAACTTTCAAAACATCCTAGAACTTTCTCGGAAGTATTTTCCTATCCCTTACATTTTGGAAGATTCCCCACATTCTAGAACTTATTGGAACAATTTGGGACTTTCTCGAAGGATTCTCTTAAATTCCCCCTAGATTCTCTTATATTCCAAAACATTCTAGAAATTCGAAACTTTCTAGAACATTCTAGAAGATTTTACAACTTTCTAGAGCCTCCGCAACATTCTAGAACTTTCAAAACTATCTAGAATGTTATATTCTATTTTATCTTAATTAGAACATTACCCTTAAGTATATTTGAAACATAAATCATTCATGGAATTAATGCTTGGTCTAGTGGTTAGAGTGGGGGTTTGGGGGTTGAGGTCCGGGTTCAAATCCTCCCAATAACATAAAAATTTTAGAAGCCTTTCCTTAAGGGACGAGCATTCAACATGAGCCTTAGGATCTTAGACTCGATCAACGATCAAGATCTCACCATATAAAAGCAATATGAGCCGTAGGATCTATTACATATAATTCCCAAAGCCATGTGGACCGTAAGATATGTGCCAAGCAACGGAGCCGAGGGATCTCGGATCACGCATCGTGATCAAGAGCAACCCGGGCGAGGATCGATTACATAAAGTCTATATAGAAACTCCCAAGCCATCTCGGGCCGAGGGATGTGTCCCCAAGCAACGTGGAGCCGTGGGATCTCGAACCGACGATCGATCAAATCAACCTCGACCGTAGGATCGTCTATATAGAATATATATAGAATCCCCAAGCCATCTGAGCCGTAAGATACGTCCCAAAGCCACGTGGGCCGTAGGATCTCGAACGGACGGTCGGATAAGCGCGACAAACATAAGAACATATATATGATTGATATTGATATATATATCTACATATACATATATATTCAATGTCCTCTGTCTGGTATTTCTTTTGCCACTTCTGTAATAGGATAGCCTTGAAGTTTTAATGTTAGGACCTGCACCAAAACTGTCTTGAACTTGCCAAGATAGAGAAGCAAGGCTATTAGCCATGCCCCCACACAAGGGTATAGAATACTTAGCCTTTAGGCATTGTTGTAAGCGCACCATTCTTTGTTGCATAGTCAATTGTCATGGGTTTTTAGTTCCATGGTCCAAGTAAAAAATAATACCACGAAGGGAAAATCTACCTTATGACAAATGTTAAGTAAAGTTGATGGAGAATACGACAAGCCATTTAAAGGGGAGTAACAAAATACTTGGAGAATACAGGTTTTATTCATTTGCACATAAGGGCGAGGAAATCATGTTTAAGTACACGATGCTTCATTAAAAAGGACATTACATTTAATGTGCCATACAATGGATCGACACGCATATATCGTATATATGATAATATGCTAGGGTTTCATTACCTAAAATGTTCTAGGGTTCCGTGAGCTAGCATTTCAGCCATCTACCCAAATTCTTTGCCGCAAGACCAAAAGTTGGATTTCCGTGACGATTTGAATCAAGAATAATAAGGGAAGGACCCGCTTCGAGTGTGCCAATCTGACTTTGAATCATGATCGAATTCAAACCACGCTATTTACTGGTATGTTTCTATTTTTTATTCAATCTTGAAAATGTGGATAGAGGGAGACGAAGAATTTGAGTTCTTAGAATCGGATAAGCTTGATATCCTTCAACAGATGAAGGTGAAATAGATACTTTCCCCAAAACCTTCGTGAACTAAGTATCAGCTTCCGAGGCACCGTAAACCGATAGATCCGAAAGCGCCAAAAATCGATCTGCAATTCACAAGCAATTTTCTGTCCCAAGGGCATTCTTATCAGCCTGATTGTGGATGTGATAAATGCCTCCTACTTGAAGATTTTGCAAGGCTGCACCCGGATAATGATCAAAAACAGTACTTTGGATTTGCTCATGCCTCTGATCTCTACAAGCTAAATTTCGAAAGTGATTTCTTCTACTACTCTTCTGATACAAGCATGCCTAGACCTAAGGGTTCTCCAAACAATGGGGCCACAAAATCTGAGCTTGTTTCGATCCTCAAAAAGGCTGGTCTGTTGAATGAGCATGGCAAAGCTGATGGAACTGCCATAAAGGATATTTCTAGAGCTACTCTCAATGACATGATTATCAGGGCTGGACTGGAAGCCGAAGTGGCAAAGGTAATTGCCAAAAGAAAAAATGGTGGAATACAAAGATACATCCCTAACAGAAATGCTGAGGACAATGATACTGTGAACCTTACTGATTCTACTCCAAATATACTAAATCATGAGGAGATTGAAGATGATGAAGAAATCTCGGATTCTGATGGCGTGCAACCTAATCAGGTTTCTAGATAAATGTTAGAATGCTGTTGATCTGGGCTAATCCTACCTTCCCTTTGATGATATTCTGTTGTTATATTTTGCAGTTATATTTTGCAGTTATAATCTATGGTTTCACTTATATTGTTGCATTCTCACATTGCTATTTTAGATTTTTTCATTTGCTTGGGCAAAGGGCGATAAGCCAAGATGCTCCACTGCTTACCTGACGTCCCTTACCTATTTACCTTTTTTAAGCTAACTTAGGTACTGGTTGGATGCAGGTAACAGGAGCTTCTTTTCCCAAAGAGCTTTTGAATTGGTCTTGAAGATTCTAGTCTATGAAGTTTTCAAGGAAACAATCTGTTTTATTTCGCATTCTCTATTTTACTGTTTATTAGTTGTACTACAAGTGCAAATGGTATGATCCTCTCCTAAAACTGATCCGATTCTCGCGACGCTACTTGCTCTATAGTTTTAAGTAGTATAAGTTGAGGTTTGGAGTATTTTGACTTACGCCCAAATTGTCCTAAGTATATTGAAAGTTGCAAAACTATGCATATTATGATAGCCATAATGGTTTTTTAAAGTTTTGAAAAATGAAGGATCTGTTTTCTTCAAAGTGTTGTTTGCTGCTGCATGTTTACTTGACTGAATACTTGATTTTTAAAAGGTCTTTGGAAGGTTATTGTATCATGATTAAGCATATTACAGTTTATTGCATTGAAATATAATGAAATACAAGAGAAAATGATAAGGAACAACAGACCTTAGCTGAGCATTCAATAAAAATGTTAAGACTACAAGCTAATATTATATTTGGGACAACTCCTCTGTTATAGATCATGCACATAAGCTAGTTGGGTCTATAGGTTCTAATATGCTTTTACCCAAGCCATTATAGGCCTGCAATAAGTTCTAAATGAACATATGTTTGCTAGATAGTGAAGTGTTCCTATCTGTTAATGCAAAATGCTAAATATCTCGGCTAATACAAAATGCTAAATCCTATCTGTTTGCTGAAGGTGAAAGTAATAGTTCCTAGAATATAACTAGTTGACAAAAGTTTCTGGTATAGTTAATTTACTGGCCATAGCCAGTGGTTCTCACAGGGTCCCCATGGCTTGACCATGGGCCTGATAAGCTTAGGCCTCTGGGAGGCTAAGCAAAACCGTTTTATATAATCTGTGACTTCAGGGAACTAGTTATACTGGTTCTGGCCCTAGTGAGAACATACTTTTTTATATTCTACTTAACAATCCGCTTCTGTAAATAGGCTCTGGTAATAACTTAGAATATAAATATAATTTTTCCATTACTTACTTGTATTACATGTAGGCTGCTGGCCACACTAATACTGAAGAAAATGCTCAACCAAGGAGCAACCGCTCGAGTAACAGATATGACTGGTTGTATGAACTTAGGGAGATTGGCTACGCTGACAATGTTATGGTGGCACCAAATAAGGCAGTGCAATTGTTTTTGGCCTGCATTAGAAAACCAGAGCTGCATCAAAGATTCATCTTCAGAGAAAGCAACCTGGAGGAAGGTGATATCTCAGCAATTATGTTCTTGGGCACTAACAATATCCTAGCCTTAGCATCAAAGTTCAATGAGGTTAAATATGACCTTGACACCTGCATTGCTTTAATTGATGATACCTATGCTAGACTCCCCACTGCTATTTTTGAGGCCACACAGTTGGATACCAGTAATGTACTGACGTTTATTCAGTGCTTAACTGCACTAGAGAAGGCTAATGGAGTAAAAATCACTAATCCACCTCTGAACAAAAAGGCTACTAGACCAGTCCCGAAAACCACTGCCAATGTTTGCTATGATAATTGCCTTTTTGATTTACATGGCCTTACTGATGAGGAAAAAAGAACTGTTCTAGGCTTTGACCTGCAAGATAGTGACTCATTGGATGAACAAGCCCTTGATCCATTAGATGACTACAAACTCAAGCAGTTAAACCTTGCTAATTGCTGCTGTTTCCCTATTATTTCTCCAAGACTGGTAGAATCCCTGGGACAAGGATTTGGCCATGCCCTTTGGAAATCAAGAAATCTGGGGGTCATTGCACCACTCAATGTGGATACCTGGATTAAACTAGCCGGGATCACACCTGAAGAGGTGAAAGCTGCATACTATGATGCTGATAATCTCATCAGAAAAGTGGATAAAATGGAGGTAGATCTACCGTTTACCACTGCATTTTTTGGAAAAGAATGCGATAAAGGAGATGGTTTTCTGATGGGACAAAAAGACCATATGGCAAAAGCTGAGGAAAAAAGAAATGATTTCTACATCAAGAAAATATGGAGAACTCATTGTCCTTACATAAAATGTAACTGTCAAAAATACACAAGGAAAAAGAATGATTGTATGGAAGGTGGCATTAAATGGTTTGACCATGCCATTTGGTATTTGCTGAATAATCTTGATGCTGTATGGCCTACTTTACCTGCTACTGCCAGATTCATTCGCTTCCCGATTACCTCGCCCGCATCGAGGCTATGCATACTGCTATAATAGCGTACATTGGTTTCCTGAGGGTCAGAAATCTTCTTATTGATATGACCAAAAAGATATGCCAAGATCAAACCGCAGACTAACATGGAATTTGGTAACACCAAACTCATCGGTTCTTGAAAAGACCATCGACCTATTAAATTTCCGATTGGAAAGTCGCCCGCCACAACAACCGCTTTGAGGCTTCCACATCTAAAAGGAAGCAACCCCTGCTTGCAGAAGACACTGACATACTCTTACCACCCTCGGTTTTTAAAAAACCTGTGATGCTGCATACTCCTAAGAGCAATAGTATAATTGATATCAGTGACAATTCCAACTTTAGTGGAGGTGCTGATGGTTTGGTTTCCAAGATCAACATTGCAGGTCCTTCACGTACTGAAGGAATACAAGGAAGCAGGATCGTGTTCTGATCTAGGTACTTATTTCATATAAACATGTTTTTTAAAAGTTTTGTTTAGCATTACTTATGCATTTACTGCTCTGTGTGGTTGAGATTTGTCTGCCTGGTTATATGACTACTAGACAGAAGTACATGATCTTTCCATTACTACCACTTCTTAATCAAAGGGAGTGTTCCCAAAAATACAAAACATACCCATTTTATGAGAAACAGGGTTGTATATTTCTTACACTATAGCAGCCACTCCAAGTAACTGCTAGTTTACATGCAGATTAAAAGAAGAATATTCGGAAAGAATGCCGAGGGAAGATTGATACTTAGCACTGTAAGAGAAGCACAAGATATCAAATATGTGCATTTCACTTTCTTTTCTAAGTCCATGGACAAGATCAGGATTGATGAAGCTTTCAGAGAAGCACTCTGCCAATCTGAGCCAGTAAAAGGGCAGGAAATCATTTGTAAAACAAGGTTTGGATGGAGGTTTGTAAAGAATCTGAAGGGGATGCTATACAAACCTAGGCTAGTTTTTGCTAGCGTTGAATCAATAGTATGCCCTTGTAAAAACCCTAATCTTATCCAATTCATTGATCAGAGTACAGGGCATGTGAGAACTACTGATCTCAGGATAGTGCATAATAAAGCTTTAAGAGGTTGGTTGGAAATCGGACTGAACCACATACCTGACCACCCGTTTACCATTAGCACATTTCAATGTGAATTGGAGAAAACAATTGAGCAGTTTTTCTCAGTACATCGATACAGTATGCTTGAATGGACACAAAAAAGTATCCAGGATACTAAAGATTTGATCTTTACTACAAATTGTAAAATGGCCAAAAATTATATTAACAAAGAAAAAGTGCATCAGAAAAAGTTTATGATCAATGATCCGGATGTGCAGAAAAATATAAAATGGTTAAACAGTAACCTATATGTTGCTGGCATTGATAAGGCTAGCAACAATCCATCTTTCATCTGCCCTGCTCATATCAGAGAAGAGGCTTATAAAAGGCTAGATAGCCATGACTTCTGTAGAATTGAACTAAGGGCTGAGGTTATCAAGGCTAGAGCTGCATGGGACATCCAGGAACTCATAGGTGTCTGGCCTCCCTATAGTGATGTCTTACCATACTTACTCAGTATTTTTAAGGCACACAAGAATGAGTATCGATGGATAACTAATGCACACAATACAATCTTTTCGTTGCCAGCTAAAATTGTTGCAACAGGCTTAAATTCACTACTGGAATTATGGCCAGGGGTCTGTCAGGAAGAATGTACAAGATACAATGTGTTCTACAAAGAAAAAGTAAGGGCATCATGGGTAATTAACTCAATCTATGATTTGACCTGCAATCTACCCAAAGAAGATCCATGAAGTATTCGTGGCCGACATCACAAAATGCTATGAGAACATACCTATCGAAGGTGATTTGGGAATTTGTTCTATAATCAGATCTTTTGTTAGTATGGTTTGGCATAGCCAAGGAGAAAAGCACATTAATAATAACCTCTGGTATTATCTAAAAGGCAATGGTGAAATTGAAGTAAATTGGTTCTACAAAAAACCAGCAGGAGCTAAATGGAATAAGCTTGATCAGGAGCTCTTTATAAATCTAAATTGCTGGTTACTAAGGAATTGCTATCTACAGATGGGTAACGGCATATGGAAGCAAACAAAAGGAATAGCTATGGGCTTTGCATGTAGTCCTGGTTGGTGTAATGCCTATCTGGCATGGTTTGAATGTACCTTCATACTGCAACTACTAAAATCAGGAAAAAGGGATGAAGCCTTGAGCTTCAACCAGGTGAGCAGATATATGGATGATCTGATAGGAATAAACTGTAAGCATCTCAGACAATATCTTGGGCTGGAGGATGCAGTACACAATAAGCTTCGAATCTATGATCTGAAACACCTAAAAATTAAGGATGAAACATGCTACTGGGAGGATAACAGACTATGGCGGAAAAAGGGCAGAAAAGTGGATTTTCTCAACATTACAATTGAGATAATCAATCCAGTGCACGGCACATTTGAAATATATAGGTACGATAAGAGAATGAAGTTGCCTTTTCCCACATCCAAGTTTATACATGCTAAAGGATGTAGGCCCTATCACCAAGCTTGCACTGTGATAATTTCACAAATTATGCCATACCTATATGTGCACAATAATCCTATTAAGGCTGCACAAGATATCTATGAGTTGATACAAGCCTTCATCCTAAAGGGGTTTCACACTAATGACGTATGGAGGATTACGCTAAACACGCTAAAAGAGGGGATTTTTCCTGGTCTACACTTCGAATTGGCAAACATGACTACTATTCTGAATTCTTACAGGTATGTAATCTCTTACAAATATTTGGTGTTTTAGATGACTGGAAGGGTCCCTATGGTAGTATAGGGACCCTTCTAACCCTTTAGTACTACCATTAGTGGACTTTTTTCGGTCATCCGGAAGGAGGTAGGCCTTTTTTTCGTATATATATATCTACATATACATATATATTCAATGTCCTCTGTCTGGTATTTCTTTTGCCACTTCTGTAATAGGATAGCCTTGAAGTTTTAATGTTAGGACCTGCACCAAAACTGTCTTGAACTTGCCAAGATAGAGAAGCAAGGCTATTAGCCATGCCTGCACAAGGGTATAGAATACTTAGCCTTTAGGCATTGTTGCAGGCAGACCATTCTTTGTTGCATAGTCAATTGTCATGGGTTTTTAGTTCCATGGTCCAAGTAAAAAATAATACCACGAAGGGAAAATCTACCTTATGACAAATGTTAAGTAAAGTTGATGGAGAATACGACAAGCCATTTAAAGGGGAGTAACAAAATACTTGGAGAATACAGGTTTTATTCATTTGCACATAAGGGCAGAGGAAATCATGTTTAAGTACACGCATGCTTCATTAAAAGGACATTACATTTAATGTGCCATACAATGGACGACACGCATATAACAGGTATACGCATAATATGCTAGGGTTTCATTACCTAAAAATGTTCTAGGGTTCCAGAGCTAGCATTTCGCAGCCGATCTACCCAGCCTTGCCGCAGCCAATGTTGGATTTCCAGGACGATTTGAATCAGTAATAATAAGGGAAGGACCTGCTTCGAGTGTGCCAATCTGACTTTGAATCATGATCGAATTCAAACCACGCTATTTACTGGTATGTTTCTATTTTTTATTCAATCTTGAAAATGTGGATAGAGGGAGACGAAGAATTTGAGTTCTTAGAATCGGATAAGCTTGATATCACTTCAACAGATGAAGGTGAAATAGATACTTTCCTGAAAAACCTTCAGGAACTAAGTATCAGTTCTGAGGCGCCAGAACCTGATAGATCTGAGCGCCAAAAAATCGATCTGCAATTCACAAGCAATTTTCTGTCCCAAGGGCATTCTTATCAGCCTGATTGTGGATGTGATAAATGCCTCCTACTTGACGATTTCGCAAGGCTGCACCCGGATAATGATCAAAAACAGTACTTTGGATTTGCTCATGCCTCTGATCTCTACAAGCTAAATTTCGAAAGTGATTTCTTCTACTACTCTTCCCGATACAAGCATGCCTAGACCTAAGGGTTCTCCAAACAATGGGGCCACAAAATCGAGCTTGTTTCGATCCTCAAAAAAGGCGGTCCATTGAATGAGCATGGCAAAGCCGATGGAACTGCCATAAAGGATATTTCTAGAGCTACTCTCAATGACATGATTATCAGGGCTGGACTGGAAGCCGAAGTGGCAAAGGTAATTGCCAAAAGAAAAAATGGTGGAATACAAAGATACATCCCTAACAGAAATGCTGAGGACACTGATACTGTGAACCTTACTGATTCTACTCCAAATATACTAAATCATGAGGAGATTGAAGATGATGAAGAAATCTCGGATTCTGATGGTGTGCAACCTAATCAGGTTTCTAGATAAATGTTAGAATGCTGTTGATCTGGGCTAATCCTACCTTCCCTTTGATGATATTCTGTTGTTATATTTTGCAGTTATATTTTGCAGTTATAATCTATGGTTTCACTTATATTGTTGCATTCTCACATTGCTATTTTAGATTTTTTCATTTGCTTGGGCAAAGGGCGATAAGCCAAGATGCTCCACTGCTTACCTGACGTCCCTTACCTATTTACCTTTTTTAAGCTAACTTAGGTACTGGTTGGATGCAGGTAACAGGAGCTTCTTTTCCCAAAGAGCTTTTGAATTGGTCTTGAAGATTCTAGTCTATGAAGTTTTCAAGGAAACAATCTGTTTTATTTCGCATTCTCTATTTTACTGTTTATTAGTTGTACTACAAGTGCAAATGGTATGATCCTCTCCTAAAACTGATCTGATTCTGCACTGCTACTTGCTCTATAGTTTTAAGTAGTATAAGTTGAGGTTTGGAGTATTTTGACTTACGCTCCAAATTGTCCGAAGTATATTGAAAGTTGCAAAACTATGCATATTATGATAGCCATAATGGCTTTTTAAAGTTTTGAAAAATGAAGGATCTGTTTTCTTAAAAGTGTTGTTTGCTGCTGCATGTTTACTTGACTGAATACTTGATTTTTAAAAGGTCTTTGGAAGGTTATTGTATCATGATTAAGCATATTACAGTTTATTGCATTGAAATATAATGAAATACAAGAGAAAATGATAAGGAACAACAGACCTTAGCTGAGCATTCAATAAAAATGTTAAGACTACAAGCTAATATTATATTTGGGACAACTCCTCTGTTATAGATCATGCACATAAGCTAGTTGGGTCTATAGGTTCTAATATGCTTTTACCCAAGCCATTATAGGCCTGCAATAAGTTCTAAATGAACATATGTTTGCTAGATAGTGAAGTGTTCCTATCTGTTAATGCAAAATGCTAAATATCTCGGCTAATACAAAATGCTAAATCCTATCTGTTTGCTGAAGGTGAAAGTAATAGTTCCTAGAATATAACTAGTTGACAAAAGTTTCTGGTATAGTTAATTTACTGGCCATAGCCAGTGGTTCTCCTGAGGTCCCCATGGCTTGACCATGGGCACGATAACAGAGGCCTCCGGGAGGCTAAGCAAAACCGTTTTATATATATTATATATATATATATATATATATATATATATATATATATATATATATATATATATATATATATATATATATATATATATATATATATATATATATATATATATATATACAAGAAATTTAATGTGCATGTTCAGTTTTAGCATGTTCCTATGTTTTGCAAGTTCTTGTCGTGCCCCTACATTCTAAAAGAATGTGATTCTCTAAGATTCTACCAAGGTTCTCTTGGAGGTTTCGTGGAGATTCCTCTAAATTTTATAAGATTCCCTCTAGATTCCATTAGATTTCCGTAGATTCTCCAAGATTCTATGACGATCCCCTTAAATTCCCTTAGATCCCTTTAGATTTTATGAGATTGCCTTAGGTTCCCTTACATTATATGAGATTCAAAGAGATTTTATAAAGATTCCCTTAGATACTCTAAGATTTCATCAACATTTTCCTAGATTGCCTTAGATTTTATGAAGATTCCCTAGATCCCCTAGATTTTAAGAGATTCCCTTACATCAACATTTTCCTAGATTCTCTCACATTTTATGAGATTTTCTTAGATTCCGTTAGATTCTCCTGGATTCCTTTACATTCTAGAACTTTTTAGAACATTCTAAGGCTTTCTGGAACATTCTAAGACTTTCTGGAACATTCTGAGACTTTCAAAATATCCTAGAACTTTCTGGAAGCATTTCCCTAGATTCTCTTACCTTCCCATGGATTCCTACATTCTCGAACATTCTAGAACCTATTAGAACAATTTGAAACTTTTACGGAAGAATTTTCATAGATTCCCTCCGTTATGTTCTAGAACTTTCTAGAATATTTTGGAACTTTCTAGAAGATTCTAGAACTTTCTAGAGCCTTCCAGAACATTCTAGAACTCTTTTGAACTAGTTAGAATGTTATACTCCATTTTATCTTAACTGGATTGTTACCCTTAAGTATATTTGAAACATAATTTATTCATAGAATTAATGCTTGGTCTAGTGGTTAGAATGGGGGGCTGGGGGGTCAATGACTAGGGTTCAAATCCCCCACACAACATAAAAATTTTAAAAGCCTTTCCTTAAAGGATGAGCATTCAACGTGGGCCGTAGGATCTTGGACCCGATCAAGGGCCGAGATCGTGCCATGTGGCAAAAATCTAAAGCAACATGAGCCGTAGGATCCTAGATCGACGATCAAGATCAAGAACAACCTCGGACCATAGGATGGGATTACATATAATTCCCAAAGCCATGTGCACCGTAGGATGTGTCCCAAAGCAATGTGGTAGCCGGATCTCTGGACCAACGATCGATCAAATCAACACGGACCGTAGGGATGCGCCACATATAGTCTATACACAAACTCCCAAGCCATCACGGGCCGTGGGATACGTCCCAAAAGCCACGCGTGAGCCGTGGGATCTCGGATCAACCGGTTTGATTTAGGGAGGACAAACATAAGAACATATATATATCGATATCCATTGAGCCGAGGATCTCTCGGATCAACTACCGGATTTAGGAGGACAAACATAAGAACATATATATATATATATATATATATATATATATATATATATATATATCGATTATGAAGATTCTCTCGGGGTTCAGTAGGTTCCCTCGAGATTCCCCTAGATTCCCTCAGATTCCCTTAGATTTTACGAGATTCCATTAGATTCTATGAAGATATCTTTAGATTCCCTTAGATTCTATGAGATTCCCTTGGATTCCCTCAAATTCTATAAAGATTCCCCTAGATTCCCTTAGATTCCCACAGATTCCCTTAGATTCCCTCAGATACCCTCAGATTCCCTTAGATTTTACGAGATTCCATCAGATTCTATGAAGATTCCTTTAGATTCCCTTAGATTCTATGAGATTCCGTTGGGTTCCCTCAAATTCTATAAAGATTCCCCTAAATTCCCTCTGATTCCTCTAGATTTTGTGAGATTCTCTTGGATTCCCTATAATTCTATGAAGATTCCCTTAGATTCCCTCAAATTCTATGAACATTCCCTTAGATTCTCTCGGATTCCCTTAGATTTCATGAGATTCCATCGGATTCTCTCGAATTTTATGAGATTCCCTCAGATTCTATGAAGATGCCCTCAATCCTATTAGATTCCCCTAGATTCTCAAAAATTTCATGAAGATTCCCTTAGATTCTCTTAGGTTTCATGAGATTCTCTTAGTTTTTACGAAGATTCTTATATATTCTATCAGATACTCTTAGATTCTATCTGAGCCGTAGGATCTCGAACCGACGCACCAGATTCGATCAACCTGGACCGTAGGATCGTGTCTATGTGGGCTGTATGTAAACTCCCAAGCCACCTGGGCCGTAGGATACGTCCCAAAGCCACGTGAGCCGTCGGATCTCGAATCAACGGTCGGATTCAATGGGACAAACATAAGAACTTTTGCAAAACTGACCGTGTAACTTGGTCCCTAGGGTAATTTTGGCATTCCGGACGATGTGGCGAAGTCGGATCGGCATTTCGGAGCCTCCGCAATGTCCGAACGACAAAACACTTTGGTTTCTACACTGTCGCCCGCAGGACGCTTCGCGGTTTGATATGTTCTCCCGGACGGATGTTGGATTTTTTTGGACCTTTTCGGACGGTCGGATGCGGGAACCGAGATCCTGGAGTGTGGTCTTTAGCGTACGCCCCCCCGGCGGAGCGCTGCCAGGAAAGGCTGCCTCGGGAAGCTTTTTGGGGCTCGCCTCCTGGGGTTCGGACTCTCCCCTCTAATGAGGAGGCCTTGCAAGGTCCTGGCCTTGTTTGACTTGGGCAAGTGTGCCAGCTCGGCTGCCCAACAACAGGCTGCCCAGACCGTTCTAATGCAAACTATTTGATCTAAACCTTATCCAAAATTTTTGAAAGTTGGCCTGTATGTTGGCGATGACTTAATTACGAATTTACGAATGTCTTGCTACTGCAAAAGCGGCCCTTGACTTCTGACTGCCACAACGGGAGGAGTACAGGTCCAAACTCCATTCCGTCAGTTCCCCTTGCTTCGCGTTCTCAACTGCATGTGATCGGTCACGTTCCAAGTGCAAAAGACCAAAACTCGGCATCCAAAACGCAAACCCTGCTAGAACCTGTCAACTCATAGGGTTTACGTTTCAGAGGCTCTATCCTTGTCAGATTTGACTAGGACCTTGCGCCGTGTCTTGACGTAGAGGGGGGGTGTTGACGCCAGAGCACGGACCCTAAAAACCACCCGGAAGCAGCTTGCCCCAAAAGTCCTCTCCCGAAGACCCTGGCGATGGACATGCAACTTCCCCTCTCCGGAACCGTGACCTATCTCTGCCAATGGACTCAGAACGTCGAAATTGCCCTAGGGACCAAGTTTTGTGGCCAGAAGCCCACCCCTTCTCGAAGAAGCGCCAAACTATCTCATGTGCAACGCACTCGTAGTCAATTGGCCTAGGAGGTGGCTGCTGAATACTGCAATGTAGGGCGTAAGTATTTCTTTCTTTTGCAAAACTGACCGTGTAACTTGGTCCCTAGGGTAATTTTGGCATTCCGGACGATGTGGCGAAGTCGGATCGCTATTTTGGAGCCTCTGCAATGTCCGAACGACAAAACACTTTGGTTTCTACACTGTCGCCCGCAGGACGCTTCGCGGTTTGATATGTTCTCCCGGACGGATGTTGGATTTTTTTGGACCTTCTCGGACTAGGTTCCTTGAACAAAGGATTCAACGGTTGGGATCACGGAACCCGATCCCGGGAGTGTGGTCTTTAGCGTCACGCCCCGTGAGGCTTTTGCCGAAAAAGGCTGCCTCGGGAAGCTTTTGGGGCTCGCCTCACGGGGTTCCCGGACTCTCCCCTCTAATGAGGAGGCCTTGCAAGGTCCTGACCTTGTTTGACTTGGGCAAGTGTGCCTCCGCCCAACAACAAAGCTGCCTGGCCGTTCTAATGCAAACTATTTGATCTAAACCTTATCCAAAATTTTTTGAAAGTTGGCTGTATGTTGGCGATGACTTAGGAAGTTCGGGCGACAAAAATTACAATTTAAGTCCGTCTACTATGCATTAATTACGAATTCTACGAATGTCTTGCTACTTTCAAAGCGGCCCTTGACTTCATGACGCCACAGCGGGAGAGTACCAGGTCCAAACTCCATTCCGTCGGTTCCCCTTGCTTCGTTCTCAATCGCATGTGATCGGCCACGCCCTGCAAGTGCAAAAGACCAAAACTTCGGCACCCAAAACGCAAACCACAAGTGGAACACGGCAACTCATAGGGTTTACGTTTGGGAGGCTCTATCCTTGTCGATTTGACTAGGACCTTGCGCCTTGTCTTGGCGTGAGGGGGTGTTGGCCCGAGCACCTGACCCTAAAACCACCCTGAAGCGGCTTGCCCCAAAAGTCCTCTCCCCAAGACCACGGCGATGGACATGCAACTTCCCTCTCCTAACCAGTGACCTATCTCTGCCAATGGACTCGAACGTCGAAATTGCCCTAGGGACCAAGTTTTGTGGCCGAAGCCCACCCTTCTCGAAGAAATAAACTATCTCATGTGCAACGACTCGTAGTCAATTGGCCTAGGAGGTGGGCTGGCTGAATACTTGCAATGTAGGGGCGTAAGTGTTTCTTTCTTTTTTGCAAAACTGGCCACCGTAACTTGGTCCCTAGGGTAATTTTGGCATTCCGGACGATGTGGCGAAGTCGGATCGCTATTTTGGAGCCTACGCAATGTCCGAACGACAAAACACTTTGGTTTCTACACTTTGTCGCCCTTGCGGGCGCGCTTAGCGGTTTGATATGTTCTCCCGGACGGATGTTGGATTTTTTGGACCTTTTAGGACCCGGTCGGATGCGAACCGAGATCACGGAGTGTGGTCTTTAGCGTCGCCCCGTGGGCGAGCGGCCAGAAAGGCTGCCTCGGGAAGCTTTTGGGGCTCGCCTCACGGGGTCGGACTCTCCCCTCTAATGAGGAGGCCTTGCAAGGTCGACCTTGTTTGACTTGGGCAAGTGTGCCCATTTCGGCTGCCCAACAACAAGCTGCCCGACCCCGTTCTAATGCAAACTATTTGATCTAAACCTTATCCAAAATTTTGAAAGTTGGCCTGTATGTTGGCGATGACTTAAGAAGCTTCGGCCCGACAAAAATCAGAATTTAAGTCCGTACTATGCATTAATTACGAATTTACGAATGTCTTGCTCTTTGCAAAAGCAGCCCTTGACTTCGACGCCACAACGGGAGGAGTACAGGTCCAAACTCCATTCGAAGGTTTCCCTTGCCAGCGTTCTCAATCGCATGTGATCGCCACGTCCCAAGTGCAAAAGACCAAAACTTCGGCACCCAAAACGCAAAACCACAGCTAGAACCCGGCAACTCATAGGGTTCACGTTTGAGGGCTCTATCCTTGTCGATTTGACTAGGACCTTTAGCGCCTTGTCTTGACGTAGGGGGTGTTGGCGCCGGGCGCGGACCCTAAAACCACCCGAAGCGGCTTTGCCCCAAAAGTCCTCTCCTCAGAAGACCACGGCGACGGACGGGCAACTTCCCCTCTCGAACCAGTGATCTGTCTCGCCAATGGACTCGAACGTCGAAATTGCCCTAGGGACCAAGTTTTGTGGCGAAGCCCACCCCCTTCTCGAAGAAGCGCCAAACTATCTCATGTGCAACGACTCGTAGTCAATTGGCCTAGGAGGTGGTGGCGAATCTTTGCAATGTAGGGCGTAAGTATTTCTTTCTTTTGCAAAACTGACCGTGTAACTTGGTCCCTAGGGTAATTTTGGCATTCCGGGACGATGTGGCGAAGTCGGATCGGCATTTGAGCCTCCGCAATGTCCGAATCGACAAAACACTTTGGTTTCTACACCGCCGCCAGCGGGGCCGGCGGTTTGATATGTTCTCCGGACGGATGTTGGATTTTTTGACCTTCTCGGACTAGGTTCCTTGAACAAAGGATTCAACGGTCGGATCACGGAACCAGGAGATCCGGAGTGTGGTCTTTAGCGTCGCCCCCGGGGGCTTGCTTGCCGAGAAAGGGCTGCCTCGGGGAAGCTTTTGGGGCTCGCCTCACGGGGTTCGGACTCTCCCCTCTAATGAGGAGGCCTTGCAAGGTCCTGGCCTTGTTTGACTTGGGCAAGTGTGCCCGGCTTCGGCTGCCAACAACAGTACTTGAGACCGTTCTAATGCAAACTATTTGATCTAAACCTTATCCAAAATTTTTTGAAAGTTGGCCTGTATGTTGGCGATGACTTAGGAAGCTTCGTGACAAAAATCAGAATTTAAGTCCGTACTATGCATTAATTACGAATTTACGAATGTCTTGCTCTTTTGCAAAAGCGACCCTTGACTTCGAACCGCCACAACGGGGAGAGTACAGGTCCAAACTCCATTCCGTCAGTTCCCCTTGCTTGGCGTTCTCAATCTGCATGTGATTGGCCACGTCCCAAGTGCAAAAGACCAAAACTTCGGCACCCAAAACACAAACCCCTGCTAGAACACGGCAACTCATAGGGTTTACGTTTGGGAGGCTCTATCCTTGTCGATTTGACTAGGACCTTGCCGTGTGTCTTGGCGTAGGGGGGTGTTGGCGCCAGAGCACGGACCCTAAAACCACCGGAAGCGGCTTGCCCCAAAAAGTCCTCTCCCCTCAAGGCCCCGGCGACGGGGGGGCAACTTCCCCTCTCGGAACCGTGATCTGTCTCTCGCCAATGGAATCAGAACGTCGACATTGCCCTAGGGACCAAGTTTCGTGGCCAGAAGCCCACCCCTTCTCGAAGAAGCGCCAAACTATCTCATGTGCAACACACTCGTAGTCAATTGGCCTAGGAGGTGGCTGCTGAACACTGCAATGTAGGGCGTAAGTGTTTCTTTCTTTTGCAAAACTGACCATGTAACTTGGTCCCTAGGGTAATTTTGGCATTCCGGACGATGTGGCGAAGTCGGATCGGCATTTCGGAGCCTCCGCAATGTCCGAACGACAAAACACTTTGGTTTCTACACTGTCGCCCGCAGGACGCTTCGCGGTTTGATATGTTCTCCCGGACGGATGTTGGATTTTTTTGGACCTTCTCGGACTAGGTTCCTTGAACAAAGGATTCAACGGGTCGGATACGGAACCAGATCCGGAGTGTGGTCTTAGCGTCGCCCGTGGCGGAGCCGCCAAGAAAGGCTGCCTCGGGAAGCTTTTTGGGCTCGCCTCACGGGGTTCGGACTCTCCCCTCTAATGAGGAGGCCTTGCAAGGTCCCGCCTTGTTTGACTTGGGCAAGTGTGCCCATTTCGGTTTGCCCAACAACAAACCCTGCATCGTTCTAATGCAAACTATTTGATCTAAACCTTATCCAAAATTTTTGAAAGTTGGCCGTATGTTGGCGATGACTTAGGAAGCTTCGCTGACAAAAATCGAATTTAAGTCCGTACTATGCATTAATTACGAATTTACTGAATGTCTTGCTCTTTACGAATGTCTTGCTACCACAACGGGAGGAAAACTCCATTCCGTCGGTTCCCCTGCTTGGCGTTCTCAAGCGCATGTGATCGGCCACGTCCACTACAAGAGAATAGGCAATTTAAGTCATTAGTTTCGTCATTTATATACCTAAAATCATGTCTTGAAATTTTTAGAAATCCCGGTACAATGAGTGACCATACGGATTTGCTTGGGGATGCGTTAGTAATAAAAGGGTATGGACATGTGATGTGCCCAAAAACATCCCTAGTATCTTGATCTGGTAGGAAGCTAATTTAACCCAAAGTTATATTTTGCCCCGGATAATAAAAACCCTAAATGGTGTCTTGAAATTTTTAAAAACCCCCTTTCTTGCATGCAATGTCCCAGTCTTGACCAAAGAATACCCCCGGGACCGTTGATGAAATAGCATCGATGATATCGCCATCTATAATGCCATCTATAACGTCAATAATAGTATCATTACTTGTGTCATCCATCCTGACATAATAGTGTCATCTATTGTATCACTCTTATATCACCATTAGTACCACCTCTGTAGCGTCGACAATAGCATCGTTGCTTGTGTCATCCATGATACAATAATATCACCAGTGGCATCAGTCTTATATCACTATTAGTACCACCTATAGCGCTGTAATTAATATCATGTATCATGTCAATATATGTACCATAACTAGTATCAAGTATACTATCATCAACAATGCCACATATAGTATCACTTGAAAGGTCATAAATAGTGTCAAATATAATACCATATATAAGATCAAGAGATAGTATCAAGCATAATAGCATCTTTTGTCATTAATATGACTGCCCATAATGCCATATATAGGGTCACAAATTACATCATTCCTAAAGTCATACTAGCATCTAATAATATCACATTTATAATCATATTAACCTTTGTGTCACGTACAATACCATTTAGTTAGACCAAATAATATCACCTCTAATACCATTTTATTTAGTATTTTTTTCTATAAATCATATTTTTGTTTTTGTTTTACAATTTTCTATTTTAGGTTTTTATTTTTTTTATTTTTCATTTTATTTTATATTTTTATTTATTTTGTTTTATTTATACAGCCCATAATAGTCGAGGAAGAGGTAAGATGTTGAAACCACAATATATTGCTCCAATATCAAAACTTTTATGAATGATTTAGAGTTGATAACAACTTTATTAACTTAAATTCTTGAAACAAACATATAAGTTGGAAAGCAAGTAGCACAACAAAATTCTAACTAAATATGTTCGAGTTATATAGTCGGCTCAGATTCCCCACGTCGAGAATAGATCTCTCGTGCAATATCATTACATGTTTTCTTTTTCTTCGATGGTGATTGTCTTACATGTGATCCTTCAGATTCATCTCCGCTACTTGAATAGCTTCCATGTGATGCGCTTGACGAACTAGTGTTGCCGTCACTGTCACTGTCACTATCAGATGATTCACTTGTTTCTTTCTCCTATATATCAACATCAAAAAGTTTTTTTAAAACAATAAGATACTATGAATTCAGAAATTTAATTTTGATAATATATACCTCTTCATCGACACCAATGATGTCCAACTCCTCTTCTGATGCCTCACTATCCTTATCTTCTTGTTCTTGATTATCAATATTTTTGTCATTATCCTGCATTGCATAGAAAGAAGACGACATCATTAAAGAGCTATTTAAACAAAGACAAAAGACTGACGACTTTCCTTCCTATCTACTTACCTTCTCAAAAGCCACTTTGGATTTAAAGGTGCATTTTGTGGCACCCTTGCCCACAAAATCCCTTGCATCATACTAAGCAAAAAGCACAACAACAACGTCAACATAAAAGACAAGCCAACGTGCTTGACAAGAATAACATGATAAATATCTAAACTTCTTTGGGACTGGTTGGCTGCATCAGAAGAACAAAAATCGCAATAGGAATAACAGATCCTATAACAGATCAGATCTGATAAAGCAGATTATGGGCTCATTACATTGGCCACTACAAGAAAGGGACAAAGAGTAGGCTAAGATGGACGTAAATCTTAAAGGTATATATACAATTAGTTAAAGCTAACAAGGTATGCTTACTACTTTTGGCTTTCATAACTAGATTAGAAATAGAAGTAAAATTGTACCTTCTTATCGGAGACTTCTTGATCTTTGATCCATCGCCGAAAACCACCCGCTTTTTTTATCTCATCAAGTTCTGCGTCTGTGGGATAACCACAATAGTGCTTGAACTGCATGATTATTTAAAATTAGAAAAAGCTAAAACAGAAAATGCATATTTAAAAACAACGTACAAATTCTCGCTTTGACGTGTCGTCTCCACTGCACCACGTGCTTTGCTTCTCCTTCCTCGCGGCGGCGGCTTCAAGATAGAAACGAGCATATACCTTTTACTATCTTCTAAAAAATGTGTCCCAAGAATCTTGCCTTACCTCATCGGGGCTTATCCGTGGTAGGATCTTCTCTTACTTCTTTCCTCAATTTAGTTCTGCAAAAACACAAGCATGTAAGATCCAAAAGAAAGATTTATAGTACGGATCTTATAATGCGATATGCTAACCTGTAATGGTTCCATCTACGGCCAAGTTTTTTTAAGACATGACGTTTAGAGAACCCAACACCATAATGTGCCTTCAACTCAGAAATTACGCGTGCCTTATGGCTCTTCTTCACATGTGGCCATTTTTGATGGAGATCATGACAATGAAATTTCATATATTCTGCTGCTGAATTCATAAACTTCTTTCCTGCACTATCCATATGGATTTGCCCAGCTCCATTTACACACACCTAATAATAAAGAACATTATAACTTATTAAAGGATATGTATAAGAAGAAATATGGGTCTAGTTAGGAGAAGCAACATCGCAGTAAAACAGTACAACAACATGTTACAAAATATAAATTTCACTGCACTTTCTGATATAAAATCTGAAACATAATAAGTGGTTCTTGAAGGACACAGATTGTTAGCAATGGAGAAAGCACTCTTCCGAACAAAATGCATACATATACTACCATTGGTGTTGTCCAAAAGACAAAGATCACAGCAGCAATCCTTGCAAAACAAGTATTTTTGAAGCCAACCATACTCTGTCGATCAAAGATTCTCTAAATTCTGAATTCAATGGGACCCATTCTGATACAAAGGTTCTACAAACAAAGTTAACAAATTGGTCGGACAAAGGAGGTCGGAGTCAAAGGAGCTTAGAGGAGAGAAAGCAATCATGGAAGACAGTAAAGTAAATATAATGGAAAATCATTCAAGTATAATTCTGATGCACTTTCTCGCTTTGTTTCCTAGATTTGATGCATTACCTTCAGTTAGTCAGAAGATATTCAAAGCAAAAAAAAGTTCGGGGAATAATGGTAAAATGTTTGATTGGCATGGGATGTGGCTGAAGGATCTGCTGGTTCTGATATGCAAAGCAGGTCAACAAAATTAGAAGATACCTCTAGAAGATACCTCTAGAAGATACCGCTGGTTCTGATATGCAAAGCCACTTCTGCATATGGTTCTGATATGGACGACCTTCAGCAGCACTCATTATCTCCATCTTCTTATCCGCTAAATTTGCAAAATTCGAGCATTGCAAATTTACAACATGACTTAGCTGCACAGACGTTTTAGATGCAACAAGTGGGTACTCTTCAAAATAGGGTGCTGCCTTCTAGGGAAATTTTTGAGGTCAATTCCTCAGTGATCAATTCTCCTGTGACCACATCAGATGCACTAGTTGGAAGCTTCTGGAGTGCTAATTGCTTTCCACCAAATACTTTCCAGAGTCTGAAGCAGAAAGTACTTTCAATCAATTATGGCATTGATCAGCATGCACTAAGCAAGAAAACAGCTCTTTTTGGAGTGTTGGCAGCGGGGACATGGATATCCAGGTGTTGAATCATATAAATCCTGGGGCATTTTCGATTTCCAATCACCCAGTGGAAAAAGAGACACAAAGAAGGCAATCATAACTTGACAGAAAAGAACCAGAAATTTAGAACTGAATATAAAAAAGAAGGCTACTGTCAAAATCAAAGCCAGAAACCATCGTCGGTAAAGCCTTAGCTTGATAGACATGATAGGCTAGTAAATATGATATACTAGTTACAAACCAGAGGATTTCTAATGGCCGAATAATCTACAAAAGAAATCAGTATATCTCATTCTACAGCTGAACATGGCACAAATGATATTATTCTATCCTTGTAATATGCACCATGTTGCTGTTTGAATCTCTAATTAACAATGGTAGTGAATAAAAGATCAGGCAAAGCGATGGTTGCAGCTAAATGATTGAGCACAAGCCTCTTTCTCTAAAGGACAAATCTAGTTGCTTGGACAAATACATGTATCAGGAAATAAATCAGCAAGAAATGCAATAGAATGCACCTGTTTCTTTGAGAGAAATTTAAAAGAAACACTCCTTCCACCTTGATCATCCTCCTTTTCATGTTCATGATCTTCTATCTGCTCATCTTGCAAATGTACGCTGGATGTTGATGCTTCACTTAATTTCCTTTTGCTTTTGCCACTTCTTTTACTTCCTTTGGAACCTTGAACATCCAAAATTGCATTGGCCTTATCCCTAATTCCAGGGCTCAACAGCTGAGTAAGAGATGCAATTTGTTCCAAGATTTGAGATTGGCTAAGAGCCTCTTGTGTAATGGGACGATTCATGGACATGGATGCATTGCTTGATCTAGAAAGAGTTCTAGATTGCTTGCTACTAGAACCCATCTCACGTCCCTTGCCTTTGGAAGTTCTTCGTGCATCATCCATAATCCCAACCAGCTATGAAACAGACTTCAAGATTGATGTGAAATAGGGCTAAAATACGAATATAGAACATTTTCTAACCCGTTGATGTAGCCTCAAATTTTGCAACGGTCTTCTGCAAACCTACTTTGATTCGATGCAGCCTCAAAATGCACAAATTAGTCTGCCGAGCATGTCTGCAATGGCCTTCTGCATTCAACTGCCGATTCCATGCTGCTTGCAATAAAATCTCCAGTCTTTTTCCTTATTAATCTACAGCGGCCATGACTCTATCGAATTCCTCTCCAGATGATGAAGAACCTGAACCTAGGCATTATGAGGATTCATCATGTTCATCACCGACAGCTCGACGACGTGCACGAAGACGCCGAGTTCTGCAAAGAAGGTATTTTTTTTTTTCGTCAATTTAGGTTTTCAAAGGAGCATAAATTTTTTTCATTGTAGTAAATTTAGCGTTTCCAAAAGTCTTAATTTAGGTTTTCAAAGGTTTTCAAATGTTTTCAGAGGAGCATAAATTTTTTTCGGTAAATTTAGCGTTTCCAAAAGTCTTAATTGATTGAGGCCATATAAAAACTTGGCTTTCAAAGCATAACTTTTTTTTTGTTATTGTCAATTTATGAATTTTCCAATGGTTTTCAAAGGCATAATAACTTGGTTTCTAAAGCATAGTAACTTGGTACCAAGGAAAGTTCTACAAATTTATGTGTGCTAAATCTTGATGAGTATAGGCGCAGCTCATCTTCATCATCCTCTTATGAAAGTGATCCAGAAGATAAAATTTTCGACCAAAAGGCACTTTGTTGGTGTAGAGAGTGTGCTGGTAGTAGACAACTAACTTTTGATATCCGAGAGCAACATAGGCTATCATATGGATGGTGTACGAATGCACCCACTCGAAAGCAATCTAATGCAAATCGAAAGTAAACATTGAAGAAGTTGAGGTAATTGCAATTTATTTGTTATTGTTTCTTAAAAAAATGATATATATGTTTAATTTGTAGGAATTTGATACTTCTTTACATGGAGATTTTGCTCCGGAGCCTGGCCTAGTAGACGTTATTCACCAGTTCTTTCCAACAAATGAGGCACCACCTATTGATGGGCAAGCCAACCAAAATGAAGAAATGTTAGAGACGGCAATGGCATTGAATACAGAGGCATGCAAGCCATTGTATCCGAATTCTAAAATCTCACGTTTAGCAACATGCTTATTAATTATAAATCTCCAACATAAGTGTGGATGGAGCAACAATAGTCTTTCCCTATTATTTAGGTAAGGGTAAAAATTTTATTCCAAATGGTATTTAAATGTGTTGTTTGTTAATACATATTGGTTTGCAGCTTATTGGGGGATATATTACCAGAAGGCCATTGCCTTCCAAAGAATAGAAGAGAAGCAATGGCATGCTTGCATGAGCTAGGTTTGGAATACAATTCTATACATGCATGTCCTAACGATTGTATCCTTTATCGCAACGAATATGAAAAGTTGAACATGTGCCCGAAATGTAATGAGCCAAGGTATGATACCAAGATGAGAACTGCAAGAGTTCCAAGGAAAGTTTTGCGTCATATGCCTTTAATACCAAGGTTACGTAAGATGTTTTGTTGTCCGTCGCTTAGTGCACTTATGGAATTTCACTCAAAGCATCGTAGTACGGATGGTGTTTTAAGGCTCACAGTGGATGGCGAAGCAATGAAACACATTGAGGATAAGTGGCCAGTTTTTAAAGACGAACCAAGAAACCTACGCCTTGCCATTGGGTTAGATGGTGTTTGTCCATTTGGCCAGAGGTCATCTAGTCACAGTGTATGGCCTATTGTCGCGGTGAATTACAATATCCCTCCTTGGCTAGCAACAAAAGCAGGGCATCTTATGCTGACACTTATTGTTCCAGGTACACATATTTCATTTCTCATATCTTATATTTATGTCCTCTAATTTTGTGTTATACATTTGTCATATTTTATATTTACGTCCTCAAACTTTTATGTTATAACATAGGTAAATATCAAGTAAGGAATATGGATGTGTACCTAGAGCCACTTATAGAAGAGTTGCAAGTACTTTGGAAGGGATTAATATGTATGATGTGGCAAGGTCACCACATGTCTTTAATTTTCATGCTATATGTTGTTTCACTATCCATGACTATCCTGGATTAAGTGTTGCTTCAGGTGCGTGTGCAATTTTAGAGCATACAAATTTACGTAATACATAGTTTCTTCATTTCTAACGTTTATACATTATTATGTAGGTCTACAAACAAGTGGATACCATGGATGCCCATCATGTGGATCTAATTTAACATCTTATCGTTCAAAGCATCTAAATAAGCAAATATATCAAGGCCATAAGAAATTCTTGCCGCCAACACATAGTATGCGTGGGAATGTGACTATTGAGAAACCAAAAAGAAGAACTCCTGAGGATTGGCTACATACATGGAATGATGCTTGTAAGTCTCAGAACGTATCTAGTGATGGTTTGATCACTCCACCTCCTGGTATGAAAAGGCTATCTATATTTTATCGTCTTGAATACTGGTCACAGTTGAAAATTGCACACTTGCTTGACCCCATGCACATCTTCAAAAATGTTGGACATTCAGTTTGGAGACACTTAATAGGGGAGTGTGATACTCTGGGGAGTAGGAATGACTTGAAGGAGTTAAATATCATGCCACAATTGTGGCCATTAGATAATGGTAAGTGCAAAGATGCACCTTGGGTTCTTAGCAAACAAGAGATTAAACAAGTCAAACAAGTGATATCTGCAATGAGGACACCAACAGGCTATAGCGCTTCTCTACGTCGGGCATTTACAAAAGATGGTGAACTTACTGGCTTAAAATCACATGATTGGCACAAGTTTCTGCAGGTAAACCTAGATTTTCTTTTAAAATTCATCATGTATTTACTTACATAGGCATATTCTTTTATGTAGCATCTTCTACCATGTGCAATAGATAATTGTTTGACACCAAGAATTCGTGATGCAATTTATCGATTGGGCAAATTTGCAAGGTATTATAGTAATTAGAAACTTTGAAAATTTATCTTACTTTTATTATGATGTATGATTTTAATTGTCTACTTTTGTATAAAGATGGGTATCATTAAAAGAAATCAATGCCTCTGAAATATCACTGATGGAGGTTGAAGTTGCGGAATTGTTGTGCGTATTAGAGCGAACCTTTCCTACGAGCTTGTTTGATCTTCAACTGCATCTTCTTGTGCATATTCCTGAAGAAATCCGTTTGGTTGGACCGGCTCCTGGTCATTGGATGTTTTTCTTAGAACGATATATGAAAGTGTTGAAAGGCTTTGTTCGTCAGATGGCAAGACCAGAAGCATGTATGGCTGAAGGGCATTTCGTGCAAGAGATTCTTTTCTTTATGAGTGATGCAACCACATCAATAGATATTAATGCTCCACGCATATGGCAGAGAGAACAATGCGTAGAAGACATGGGAGAAGTCCTTGAAGGCATTGGTGTAGAACGCAAACTTAGCAAAGAAATGTACTTGGAGATAAATAAGTGGGTAATGGCAAACTGTGATAGCCTAGATGCATGGAGAGAACAATATAAGATTGCGCGCATGGAAAGAGAGGAAACTAGAAAAAGTCGTGGCTTAGGAAGGAGGGCAAGACGTGGGAAACGCACGAGGACCTTGGAAGATATTGAAATGTTGCCCGAAACAATGCCACGAGAGTGGTTGTTACGTAAGATGGAAGAAGCAGAACGTCAAGGCATTGAAATTCTACCAGATGACTATAACGTAGCACTTGGATGTTCAAAGAAGGTATGTTTCAAATTGTACATTATTTCAACTTGACAATTTAGTTGTTGATATGTTGTTAATCTCTATTCCTTACAGGCAAGATTCTACACATCAATGTGGGCATATGGACAGCATTTTCGCGTCATGAGTGCGGATAGAAGTAGAGTTACATTTGATAGTGGTATTGCAGCATGCTTTGAGCAAAAAAGTCAAGCTTCCGCTAGGGACAATCAACCGTTGGAAAGTGATCTCAATTATGTTGGTCAAATAACAGATATTATTGAAGTGGATTATCGCTCCTTCAAAGTTAACGTGTTGAAAGCAAAGTGGTTCAAAGCATGTTATCGAGGAAGAAATCGTACAATGAGGCAACATCCATCAGGTTTTTATGAGGTTAACTCTACTCAATTTTTACGAGAAATGGATGAGCCATTTGTTTATCCTAGACAAGTTGAGCAAGTTTTCTTCCACACAAATCAGAGAGACACTGATTGGTGGATCGTAGTTCATGCAACACCTACATCACGACGTATGATTGATCCTTCTACTTTACATATAGATTTGGCATCTTCCGAGACTGATCCAACCCTATTGCTTGATGGAATTGATGCTCCAGAAGGTAACATTCATGAAATGGCAGGTGATTGGATAGAAGATCTTGATTCAATTGGGGATGACAATCCATTTGAGGATGCGCTACCAATGGAATCACCAAATAATCGGATCGTAGACTATGATGATGATGATGAAAATGAGGAAGTTGGTACTGTGCCTAACATTTGTTGCATCTACAACTTGGTGATGATGAGCTAGATGATATTGCACATGATATAAGAGATGGTGGCATTTGAGATTTAGCCAGTATAAAATCTTTTCCTAACAACGTTACTTTATGTACTTTGCCTATGAACTTGAATTATTTTGATACTATGAATGGGAAACATGAACATCTATTTTATATCTAAAGAGAATGACACAAATACCAATAAATGAGTGGGGAAATGAGTAGTACAACACCTAATATAAATAAAAATAACAAGAACATCACAATGACAAAGATGGTGATGCAATAGATGTCTCTAGAAGAAACACATATAATATCATGTTTGTAGATAATGACACAAGCATAAATGAATCAAATGATACTATAGACAATACTATAATTGATGTAAGTTGCAACACTTGTATGGTCATGTTATAAATGGAAGAATTATTGTCAGTACGAGTGATGCAAGTGGTGATAATATTCGTGATGCTATTAGCAACATACATAATATCATATGTGAGTCTGATACAACTAGTGCCATCATGTATGATACAATAGATGATGCTAAAACTGATAGTATAACTGCTAGAAGTAATAGCACTTGTATGGTCATTACAAGATTTACAATAACTATTGATAGTAAGGGTGATGTAAGATGTGGTATGAACAATGATGCTATTGAGACCATCTATAATGTCATTATTGAGTACTGCTATAATTATTGACATTAATTGTGATATTGTGCATGATGCTATGAGTGCTACAATTTTTATCATTAAAAGAGTCACATGCCCTGAATAGCATTATTAACATCATACAATGTTTTTCCATATTTTAAGTGATACAAAATTGACACAAAATGGCTATCCTCTTATAGTGGTCCCAAGTGCAAAAGACCAAAACTCGGCACCCAAAACGCAAACCCTGCTAGAACCTGGCAACTCATAGGGTTTACGTTTCGGAGGCTCTATCCTTGTCAGATTTGACTAGGACCTTGCGCCTTGTCTTGACGTAGAGGGGGGGTGTTGACGCCAGAGCGCGGACCCTAAAAACCACCCGGAAGCAGCTTGCCCCAAAAGTCCTCTCCCGAAGACCCTGGCGATGGACGTGCAACTTCCCCTCTCCGGAACCGTGATCTATCTCTGCCAATGGACTCAGAACGTCGAAATTGCCCTAGGGACCAAGTTTTGTGGCCAGAAGCCCACCCCTTCTCGAAGAAGCGCCAAACTATCTCATGTGCAACGCACTCGTAGTCAATTGGCCTAGGAGGTGGCTGCTGAATACTGCAATGTAGGGTGTAAGTGTTTCTTTCTTTTGCAAAACTGACCGTGTAACTTGGTCCCTAGGGTAATTTTGGCATTCCGGACGATGTGGCGAAGTCGGATCGCTATTTCGGAGCCTCCGCAATGTCCGAACGACAAAACACTTTGGTTTCTACACCGTATGGCTCGCCGGGGGCGGCTTGGGTTTGATATGTTCTCCCGGACGGATGTTGGATTTTTGGACCTTTTCGGACCAGGTTCCTTGAACAAAGGATTCAACGATTGGGATCACGGAACCGAGATCCGGAGTGTGGTCTTTAGCGTCACGCCCCGTGAGGCGCTGCCAGAAAGGCTGCCTCGGGAAGCTTTTGGGGCTCGCCTCCCGGGGTTCGGACTCTCCCTCTAATGAGGAGGCCTTGCAAGGTCCCGGCCTTGTTTGACTTGGGCAAGTGTGCCACTGCTCGGTGTCCAACAACAAAGCTGCCCGGACTGTTCTAATGCAAACTCTTTGATCTAAACCTTGTCCAAAATTTTTTGAAAGTTGGCCTGTATGTTGGCGATGACTTAGGAAACTAGTGACAAAAATCAGAATTTAAATCCGTACTATGCATTAATTACGAATTTACGAATGTCTTGCCCTGCAAAAGCGGCCTTGACTTCTAAGCGCCACAACGGAGGAGTACAGTCCAAACTCCATTCCGTCAGTTCCCCTGGCTTGGCGTTCTCAAGCTGCATGTGATTGGTCCGTCCCAAGTGCAAAAAGACCAAAACTTCGGCACCCAAAAACGCCAAACCACCTGCTAGAACCCTGTCAACTCATAGGGTTTTACGTTTGGAGGCTCTATCCTTGTCGATTTGACTAGGACCTTCTGCGCCGTGTCTTGGCGTAGGGGGTGTTGGCCTTGAACACGGACCCTAAAAACCACCGGGCAGCTTGCCCCAAAAGTCCTCTCCAGAAGGCCACAGCGACGGACGGGCAACTTCCCCTCTCGAACCGTGATCTGTCTCTGCCAATGGACTCGGAACATCGAAATTGCCCTAGGGACCAAGTTTTGTGGCGGAAGCCCACCCCTTCAAGAAAGCGCCAAACTATCTCATGTGCAACGCTTTCGTGAGTCAATTGGCCTAGGAGGTGGGCTGGCGAATCTTTGCAATGTAGGGCTGAAGTATTTCTTTCTTTGCAAAACTGCCCGAGTGTAACTTGGTCCCTAGGGTAATTTTGGCATTCCTGACGATGTGGCGAAGTCGGATCGGCATTTGAACCTCCGCTTAATGTCCGAACGACAAAACACTTTGGTTTCTACAAGCCAGCCCTTGGGGCGCTTGCGGTTTGATATGTTCTCGGACGGATGTTGGATTTTTGGACCTTCTGGGACTAGGTTCCTTGAACAAAGGATTCAACGGTTTGGATCACGAGAACCGAGATCCCGGGAGTGTGGTCTTTAGCGTCACGCCCCAGCGAGCTACCGAGAAAGGCTGCCTCGGGGAAGCTTTTTGGGGCTCGCCTCACAGGGTTTGGACTCTCCCTCTAATGAGGAGGCCTTGCAAGGTCCTGGCCTTGTTTGACTTGGGCAAGTGTGCCAATTTCGGTGCCCAACAACGGTACACCCGAGACCGTTCTAATGCAAACTATTTGATCTAAACCTTATCCAAAATTTTTGAAAGTTGGCACGTATGTTGGCGATGACTTAGGAAGCTCGTGACAAAAAAATCAGAATTTAAGTCCGTACTATGCATTAATTACGAATTCTGAATGTCTTGCCTAATGCAAAAGCGGCCCTTGACTTCGAATCGCCACAACGGGAGGAGTACAGGTCCAAACTCCATTCCGTCCGGTTCCCCTTGCTTGGCGTTCTCAATCGCATGTGATCGGCCACGTCCCAAGTGCAAAAGACCAAAACTTCGGCACCCAAAAACGCCAAACCACCGCTAGAACCTCGGCAACTCATAGGGTTTACGCGTTTGGGCTCTATCCTTGTCGATTTGACTAGGACCTTGCGCCTTGTCTTGGCGTAGAGGGGTGTTGGCGCCAGGCCTAGGACCCTAAAACCACCCGAAGCGGCTTGCCCCAAAAGTCCTCTCCCGAAGACCCTGGCGATGGACGTGCAACTTCCCCTCTCCGGAACCGTGATCTATCTCTGCCAATGGACTCAGAACGTCGAAATTGCCCTAGGGACCAAGTTTTGTGGCCAGAAGCCCACCCCTTCGAAGAAGCGTAAACTATCTCATGTGCAACGCTCGTCAGAGTCAATTGGCCTAGGAGGTGGGCTGCCAATCTTTGCAATGTAGGGTGTAAGTGTTTCTTTCTTTTGCAAAACTGACCGTGTAACTTGGTCCCTAGGGTAATTTTGGCATTTCGGACGATGTGGCGAAGTCGGATCGCTATTTCGGAGCCTCTGCAATGTCCGAACGACAAAACACTTTGGTTTCTACACTGTCGCTCGCAGGACGCTTCGCGGTTTGATATGTTCTCCCGGACGGATGTTGGATTTTTTTGGACCTTTTCGGACCAGGTTCCTTGAACAAAGGATTCAACGGTCGGATACGGGAACCGAGATCCGGGAGTGTGGTCTTTAGCGTCGCCCGTGGAGAGCTTGCCGAGAAAGGCTGCCTCAGGAAGCTTTTTGGGGCTCGCCTCCTGGGGTTCGGACTCTCCCCTCTAATGAGGAGGCCTTGCAAGGTCCTGGCCTTGTTTGACTTGGGCAAGTGTGCCAGCTCGACTGTCCAACAACAGGCTGCCCAGACTGTTCTAATGCAAACTCTTTGATCTAAACCTTGTCCAAAATTTTTGAAAGTTGGCCTGTATGTTGGCGATGACTTAGGAAACTAGCTGACAAAAAATCAGAATTTAAATCCGTACTATGCATTAATTACGAATTTACGAATGTCTTGCTACTGCAAAAGCGGGCCTTGACTTCTAACTGCCACAACGGGAGGAGTACAGGTCCAAACTCCATTCCGTCAGTTCCCCTTGCTTCGCGTTCTCAACTGCATGTGATTGGTCACGTCCCAAGTGCAAAAGACCAAAACTTCGGCAACCCAAAACGCAAAACACCGCTAGAACCCTTTGTCAACTCATAGGGTTTACGTTTGAGGAGGCTCTATCCTTGTCGATTTGACTAGGACCTTTTGCCGTGTCTTGGCGTAGGGGTGTTGGCCTTGAGAACCACGGACCTAAAACCACCCGAAGCAGCTTGCCCCAAAAGTCCTCTCCGAAGGCCACGGCGACGGACGGGCAACTTCCCTCTCCTCCGAACCGTGATGCATCTCTCGCCAATGGACTCGGAACATCGAAATTGCCCTAGGGACCAAGTTTTGTGGCGAAGCCCACCCCTTCTCAAGAAGCGCCAAACTATCTCATGTGCAACGACTGAAGAGTCAATTGGCCTAGGAGGTGGGCTGGCGAATCTTGCAATGTAGGGCGTAAGTATTTCTTTCTTTTGCAAAACCGACCGTGTAACTTGGTCCCTAGGGTAATTTTGGCATTCGGACGATGTGGCAGTAGGATCGGCATTTAGGAGCCTCCGCAATGTCCCAACGACAAAACACTTTGGTTTCTACTTTATCGCCGCCGGGGGCGCTTCGGCGTTTGATATGTTCTCCCCGGACGGATGTTGGATTTTTTGGACCTTCTCGGACTAGGTTCCTTGAACAAAGGATTCCATCGGTCGGATCACGGAACCGAGATCCGGGAGTGTGGTCTTTAGCGTCACGCCCCCCCGGAGCCTGCCGAAAAGGCTGCCTCGGGAAGCTTTTGGGGCTGCGCCTCACGGGGTTTGGACTCTCCCCCCTCTAATGAGGAGGCCTTGCAAGGTCCTGGCCTTGTTTGACTTGGGCAAGTGTGCGGCTCCACGCCCAACAACAGTCAGCCGAACCGTTCTAATGCAAACTATTTGATCTAAACCTTATCCAAAATTTTTTGAAAGTTGGCCTGTATGTTGGCGATGACTTAGGAAGCTTCGTGACAAAAAATCAGAATTTAAGTCCGTACTATGCATTAATTACGAATTTACGAATGTCTTGCTACTGCAAAAGCGGCCCTTGACTTCCCCGCCTGGCGGGAGAGTACAGGTCCAAACTCCATTCCGTCAGTTCCCCTTGCTTCGCGTTCTCAACTGCATGTGATTGGCCACGTCCCAAGTGCAAAAGACCAAAACTCGGCACCCAAAACGCAAACCCTGCTAGAACCTGGCAACTCATAGGGTTTACGTTTCGGAGGCTCTATCCTTGTCGGTTTGACTAGGACCTTCTTGCCCGTCTTGGCGTAGGGGTGTTGGCCTTGAGCACGGACCCTAAAACCACCCGAAGCGACTTGCCCCAAAAGTCCTCTCCCAAAGGCCACGGCGGACGGACGGCAACTTCCCCTCTCCCCTGAACAGGTGATTTGTCTCTCGCCAATGGAATCGAACGTCGACATTGCCCTAGGGACCAAGTTTTGTGGCCAGAAGCCCACCCCTTCTCGAAGAAGCGCCAAACTATCTCATGTGCAACACACTCGTAGTCAATTGGCCTAGGAGGTGGCTGCTGAATACTGCAATGTAGGGCGTAAGTGTTTCTTTCTTTTACCAAACCCGACCGGTGTAACTTGGTCCTTAGGGTAATTTTGGCATTCCGGACGATGTGGCGAAGTCGGATCGCCATTTTGGAGCCTCGCAATGTCCGAGCGACATCCGCAATGTCCGAGCGACAAAACACTTTGGTTTCTACAATCGTAAGCCCGCAGGGGGCGGCTTAAGGGTTTGATATGTTCTCCCGATGGATGTTGGATTTTTTGGACCTTCTCCGGACTAGGTTCCTTGAACAAAGGATTCAACGGCCGGATCACGGAACCGGGACCCGGGAGTGTGGTCTTTAAGCGTCGCCCCCGGGCTTTTGCCGCCGAGAAAGGCTGCCTCGGGGAAGCTTTTGGGGGCTAGCCTCCCCGGGGTTCGGACTCTCCCCTCTAATGAGGAGGCCTTGCAAGGTCCTGGTCTTGTTTGACTTGGGCAATTGTGCGGCATTTCGGCTGCCCAACAACAGTCTGCCCAACCGTTCTAATGCAAACTATTTGATCTAAACCTTATCCAAAATTTTTTGAAAGTTGGCCTGTATGTTGGCGATGACTTAGGAAGCTTCACGACAAAAATCAGAATTTAAGTCCGTTACTATGCATTAATTACGAATTTACGAATGTCTTGCTCTTTCAAAAGCGGCCCTTGACTTCGGACGCCACAACGGGAGGAGTACAGTCCAAACTCCATTCCGTCAATTCCCCTTGCTTGGCGTTCTCAACCGCATGTGATCGCCACGTCCCAAGTGCAAAAAGACCAAAACTCGGCACCCAAAAACGCCAAACCCCAAGTAGAACCCGGCAACTCATAGGGTTTACGTTTGGAGGCTCTATCCTTGTCGATTTGACTAGGACCTTGCGCCTTGTCTTGGCGTGGGGGGGGTGTTGACGCCGAGCACGGACCCTAAAACCACCGGGCGGCTTGCCCCAAAAGTCCTCTTCCGAAGGCCCCGGCGATGGGCGTGCAACTTCCCCTCTCCCGAACCAGTGTGATCTATCTCGCCAATGGACTCGGAACGTCGAAATTGCCCTAGGGACCAAGTTTTGTGGCCAGAAGCCCACCCTTCGAAAGAAGCGCCAAACTATCTCATGTGCACCGCACTCGTAGTCAATTGGCCTAGGAGGTGGGCTGGCGAATCTTTTTTGCAATGTAGGGCGTAAGTGTTTCTTTCTTTTTGCAAAACCCCGGCCCGGTGTAACTTGGTCCCTAGGGTAATTTTGGCATTCCGGACGATGTGGCGAAATTCGGATCGCCATTTGAACCTCCGCAATGTCCGAACGACAAAACACTTTGGTTTCTACAATTGTCGCCAGGGCGCTTGCGGTTTGATATGTTCTCCCTGACGGATGTTGGATTTTTTGACCTTCTGACTAGGTTCCTTGAACAAAGGATTCAACGGTCGGATCACGGGACCGAGATCCGGGAGTGTGGTCTTTAGCGTCACGCCCCGGCTGCGCTGCCGAGAAAAGGTCGCCTCGGGGAAGCTTTTGGGGCTCGCCTCACGGGGTTCGGACTCTCCCCTCTAATGAGGAGGCCTTGCAAGGTCCCCGCCTTGTTTGACTTGGGCAAGTGTGCGGCTTTCGGCTGCCCAGACCGTTCTAATGCAAACTATTTGATCTAAACCTTATCCAAAATTTTTTTGAAAGTTGGCCTCAGTATGTTGGCGATGACTTAGGAAGCTTCGTGACAAAAAATCGAGTTTAAGTCCGTACTATGCATTAATTACAATTCTTAATGTCTTTGCTACCGCAAAAGTGGGCCTTGACTTACCGACCCACAACGGGAGATGCAGTCCAAACTCCATTCCGTCCGGTTCCCCTTGCTTCGGCGTTCTCAATCGCATGTGATCGGCCCGCCCCAAGTGCAAAAGACCAAAACTTCGGCACCCAAAATCCAAACCACAGCTAGAACACGGCAACTCATAGGGTTTACGTTTTGAGGCTCTATCCTTGTCGGTCGACTAGGACCTTCTAGCCGTCTTGGCGTGGAGGGTGTTGGCGCCCGAGCCGCACGGACCCTAAAACCATCCGGAGCGGCTTGCCCCAAAAAGTCCTCTCCCGAAGGCCCCAGCGACGGGCCGGGCAACTTTCCCTCTCCGGAACCGTGATTCGCTCGCCAATGGACTCGTAACGTCGACATTGCCCTAGGGACCAAGTTTTGTGGCGGAAGGCCACCCCTTCTCGAAGAAGCCAAAACTATCTTATGTCCAACACACTTTCGTGAGTGTTGAATCTTGCAATGTAGAGGCGTAAAGTGTGTAATGGATTTTTGCAAAACCGGCCCAGGTGTAACTTAGTCCATAGGGTAATTTTGGCATTCCAAACGATAGCGGCGTCGATATTAATTTTTTTTCGCCGCGTTTTTTTTTTTTTTTTCAAAAAAAAAAAAAATAATCGGCGTCGTTAAACAACGCGTTATACGTGGCCTTCTGGCGACAATAGCGCGTGCGCTGCGTGCGATGCCGCCACCCGGCAAAACCTGCGCCCGCGTCGGATATTCTGGGCGTCGTTTAACGGCGTCATGTATGCGTCGATGGCGGAGACACTTTGGCGTGCCGGCGGCATGTCGGCAAGCCACGAAAGCGACTAGTCCGCGTCAAATTTTTTGTCGTCGTTCAACGACGTCATGTTGACGTGGCAGAACACGGTGGCGTGCCAGCCTGGCATGTCAGCAAGCCACGCAGCCGGATGTGCCACGTCAGATCCACGAGACGACGTTAAGCGGCGTTTTTGTGCCGCGATAAGTACGACACGCCGCGCTTGCTAGCTTGGCGGTACCATGCCACGCAGGCCAATCCGACCGTCGCCCACGAGAAGCGTCGTTGAGCGGCGTCGAACGGCGTCGTCGTCGTTGAACGACGATGTCGTCGATGTTCGACGACGACCCGTCGTTCTTCGACGTCGCGACGTCGTTGGACGTCGACTATCCCTTGTAGTGAATGAACATGTTGGAGCTTCAACTTCACGTGCTAGACCTCAAGATCTACCCAAAAGGTTTCTCTTGCAACTTGATAATTGTGTTGGCCAAAATAAGAACAGGTGGATGTTTTCTTTCCTATCCTATTTAACAGCTGTGGGGATATTTGAAAGAGTTAATTTAGGGTTTCTTATGCCCGGGCATACCCATGAGGATGTGGATGCATTATTTGGCAAATATAGTTGTATCTCTTGAAGCGTGACGGTGACCAACTTTCCTAGGCTAATGGAAATCTTGCATGAATGCACTACTCCAAACCCTATAACTTCTCTCATAGAAGAAGTGCCCGATTGGAAGAGCTTTGTGGATGGTTATACATTGGATCTTGAAGGTCATTCCAGGCCTCTGCAGTTCACTTTTTGGGTGAGAGATGGGATTCCAATCTTCCAATGGAAGATGAGACCTTCAGAGGATGAGTGGAGAGGAGGGGAGGAAATATGGCGTAGAGATGAGAATGGCAAGCCTATGATACCTCCAGGTCAACCAAAAGCTCTAAAACCTACTAAAGAAGTGAAGCAATTGGGATTGACTAAGGAAGGAATCCAGGACTATATAAAGCATTGGCAAACCAATCCAGATGACACCAACCGTGCCTTGGTGGCTTACTGGAAGAAGGTGATTAACCTGTTGGGGGAGATAGACAAGGGTGGTTGCCTAAAACTAGGTGGAAGACCTTAGCAGGTGCTGAGGATGTTGATGACACTGTAAGTAGCATTCGCAAGCAACATGCTCCTCCTCCTTCTGACAAACACTATGTTGGTCCTAAGAACAATAGGCCAAAGTTTCTAGGCATGGATGCTTATGAACCTTCCACTGACTTGGAATGCCACCAATTTGTGGTAGTAAAGCCCGGCATTTAGATACATATCCGGTGTGGTTGGGGTTCACTATCTCCGATATTTGCAAAGAATAAGGTAATATTAACTTCAACCATAATGCGGTGGAATGGTGGTGTCCAAAGCATCGGTTGACCAGCGTGTCGGATAAAGAAAGGTACTCGTTGTTGGACAAAGAGATGGAGGAGAAATCCGAGTGATCCTGATCTTTGGCTAGACTATGAAAGTGTTTTGTACTCATGGACTCCAAACACTATTCCAGCTAGAAATGCAAGAATTACAATACCTCAGGATGTCAGGAAGAAGGCTATGATATCATTGGGGGTGCTTGAAGAAAGTTGAATAACTATGTAAATTTTTGTTATCACGTTTTTATGATATGGTGCTATATTGTGAAATATTGACTATTTTGTAAATAACATGATATTACGTTTTCATAATTTTGAGGTGAAATGTGTGAATTTGAATATGCTACTAAAAACATGCAATATGAAATTTGTCCCAAAATTAAGACATAATCCCAATTTAATTGAATGATGGTTCCCATATAGTGGCAACCATGGGAAGCAGCAGGAGAAGAAGCAGGCGTCCTTCAAGGACAAGCAAGAGGGGTCAAACTACTCCAAAGCAGTGCGGTCCTTCTTGCAAGCAATGCCCAAGGAGAAGAGACAGGAGTGCATAGAGAAGCAGCTTTGCTTCAGGTGCTTCCAGCCAGGCCACAGGACAACGAACTGCCCCTTCGTCATGAGCGCAGCGCTAGCGGAGTTGGGTGGATGGGACACTCCGTCTGACGACGACGGCGAGGCAGCACGCGGCTATATTCAGGGTGAGTGTCACATTTTTGCTGCCATAGATACACAACAAGCAGAGAATCAGTATAAGGTAATTTCCACAGTAGGGAAGGCCAAGGCCAAGTCTTTCATAGTCCTGATAGACTCAGGAAGTAGCCACAACTTTGCATCCCCAAGAATGGTTGAGATGTTGAAGTTGAAACCATTGAAGTCAAAGCCGAGTCCCGTAGTCTTAGCAAGTGGAGCAGTAAGACAAACAGCAGGCAAGAGGATAAACTTTGACATCGACTTGCCAGGAATTAACATCCAGATGGGGGCAGAAGTAATGGGTATCAGCAAGTATGACTTGATCATAGGAATGGAGTATCTTGGACCAGCAGAGGCCATGATTGATTGTGGAAAGCGGAAGGTGACCCTCACAGCGCCCAACGGCAAGATCATTGAGATCACAGATAAAGAAGTTGTTCCCATCATGCAGTGTATGTCTAGTAAACGGCTGCTTAAGTGCATCAAGAGCGAGCAGGTGGCATATATCTTCAAGCTTGAGATCGAAGAGCCCGAGTCAGAGGAAAGCAAGGAAGATAAGGTGCTCAGCAAGTTGCCCAAGCAAATAGCTAAGTTGATCACGGAGTTCCACGATCTCTTCCCGGATGAGATCGAGCATCTCCCTCCTTACAGGGGAGTCGAGTGTGAGATAGCACTCGAACCAGGAATGAAGCCGACGAGCAAGGCCCCATACAGAATGACGACGCAGGAGCTGACAGAGCTAAAGAAGCAATTGCAGGAGTTACTCGACCTAGGCTTCATTAGACCTAGCGTCTCACCATTTGGGGCACCCATCTACTTACTTAAAAAGTTTTTGGGGTTTCTTGTTGATGCCGGTGTGCCCTTTCCGGCCGCCAGATGTAACGCTTTTTCCGGCAAAAATCGTGATTTTTGGGAAACAAAAAAATTTCCGGCCATTTTTTCGGCCATTTCTTCCCCTACTGCGGCCTGCCCGTTCCTCTTTTGTTAGCTTCCTAATCTGTGTGAAACGGCAGCACTGCCCGCGGTAATGACATATTCTCCTCCGTCAATCATTATTTAGACAATAAACCAATGGAGTTTAAATTTTCTTTAGGCTTTTACCCTAAACATGAAGAGCATTCGGTGCAGGCGGCAGCATTCTTCAGGGGTTTTCGGTAGTAGAGGATTTGAGGCAGCATTCTTTGTGTATTTTTTTTGTTGAATCTGGCAAAGCAGAGGCAGCAAATGTGTTTTTTTTTGTTGAATCCGGCAAAGCAGAGGTCGTTGGAAAAGAAGCATAGGGTTTGGGCAGCTCATTTCGCAGCAAATGAAGCTTCATTGCCGAACTAACTTGTTCGATTTGAAAGCAACTGTCAGTTTTAAATCCATTCGAGTGCAGCAATCCATGCAAAGGTGAGTGTTTCTTGGGCTATTCGACTGTGGAGCATGCTGAAGTCGTTGAAGCAAAACAGAGGTCGTTGAAGCTTAGTTCATTTTTCATTCTTCATTTTATTGAGTTAATCTGTTGTGGCAAAGCAAAAGTTAATCTGTTTTGTTTCGAAGCAGAGGTTGAAGCAAAGCAAAATTTGTGAAAAAAACAGAGGTCGTTGAAGCTTACATGACCGGCACTCCTATGCTTTCCATCATTTCGACCAAGCAGGCACCTCTTCAGCATTGGTTTAGGTTCCAACTTCAGGTACCAGGCTGCCAGATTTAGGTTTCATTGTTAGTGCCCAGATACCGGGCTGGAGCTTCAGCTTCAAATTCAGGTAATATTTTTTAGTTTTTTAGGCTGGTGTCTTGACGTAAGGTTCTTGCTTTGCTTAACCGCATGCTTTTTCTTCAGGCTGTAGGCATTATCATATTGAAACAGAGGAGTTATTGATTCATTCATTCTTCTGCATGTCCATTGCCAGCAGAGGTCTCCATTTTCGGTCACATTTTCACATCGTGAGTTCTCCATCGGTCAAATATGCCCAGAAGGAGCTTGCTTGAAATCAATCTACACCCTCTTTCAAACCGTTCAAAGGGTGACAAATCCTTTTACGAATAAATATCAGCAATTCTTGCTGGTGAGTAGCATATGATTTATTTTCTTAGAAAACATGTGAGGCGGATCAATGGTGTTTTAAAATCGTTTGATGGTTTTGAAAGCCTGTATTTTAGGAACTGATCAACTGGCTGTTTTGTCTTCCTAAAATTTTTTTGCACCAGTGGCTACATTGTCTGAAACGTTTTGTTTATAATTTGTTCTCTGCCCAATGCTTAGAGCTCAGGATGATAATATGACATATTTTTGTTTGCATATACTATGGCGCATTTCTAGATACGAAAGGCAAATTGGTAAAAAAAAGCATTGGCTACAGTATTTTAAGTGTTCCATTTTTCTTCCTCTTGCCTTTTAACACCATTCGTGTGTGCACCGCCATCGCCGTCACGAAATAACGTATGACCCGATCCGGCAAGGCGAAGCCTTCTGGCTCGCCTGGGAACATGGAGTATGATGGTGATTCGGGTCAGTTGATTGCTTTGATGCAGGATATGAAGCAGCAATTGAATACTTTGCAACAAACGGTGGATGCTTTGCAACAAACGGTGGATGTTCTTGCTACACAGAATTCTGACTTGCTCACGCATAACACGGAATTGCGGGCTCAAAATCAGGAACTAATCAGGCTTGTTGACAGACCAAATGAATTGAAGATTGAGGGTATGAAACAAGAGCTTGCTAACCTGATGATTGAAACCACGAAAGAGAAGGTCTCCGTTGAGCAGCAAGATCAACAGAATCGAGCAAAAAATCTGAAGATAACTGGTATCACTGAGTTAGAGGGAGAGAATGTCTCTGATGTTGTCACAAAATTCTTTAGTGACACTATGCATTTGCACAGCCCTAATTTCGTACACTGTAGGAGGATTGGCAAGGCAGGCAACAGACCAATTTTGGTCAAGTTTGACAGAGTGGATGATCGAGATAGGGTCATGGCGAATAGGGCAGCATTGAAGGGTCACAGAATCTGGCTAGATCCAGACTTGACACCTGCACAAGCAGAACTCAGAAAAAAAGAATGGCTGAAGGTGAAGGAAGCTAGAGACTCGGGCGTAGTGGCGTATCACGACGGAGCGCAGGCAGAGCCATAGTTACAAGCGCGAAAAGCGCACATAGGGGATTCGGGCCTTGAAGATCACTTGCTTTGGAACATACACGGCATATCTCAGGCGAAAAGTTGACTCTTCTCAAGAGGTATGGGCAAAAGGCGAGATCTTTTAATTTTCTTAGAAACTTGGCAGCCACAGAAAACTAGCGATCTACCTCTTATTGGAGGCTATCGATAGTTAAAAACTTATGGAATGATAAGCTAAACATAGGTAGAGGGCACGGTGGCTTGGCAATTTATGTCAAGACCAAAATTGCGCATATGTTATCGGTCAAGAAATCCTGCTTGAGAAATCAATACATTTGGCTTGAGTTCAAGGAGAATCCGGATGCAAGAATATTTCTAGCAGCTTGTTATTTTGCACCGCTTCGGATGAAACCGTATGGCAATAAGGAGTTTGACAGAGGCAGCCCTTTACACAATTTAACTAAAGATATTTTAGAGTTCCAGGAGCTTGGCAAAATTATTCTAGCTGGAGATTTCAATGCTAGAACTCATGTAAATCAGTCAATATGCTATGAGATCCCCTTGACGTTCATCTAGAAGAGGTAGCAGAAAGACCTCTATTGCAGGCTTTCTCAGGACAATGAAACAAATCAAATGGGTAAAATGCTAGTGGAGCTGGGCACATCTTGCAAGTTAAAGATTCTGAATGGCACTAAAACATATCCGGACACACATAAATTCACTTGCTTGACACATAATGGTGCAAGCGTAGTTGATTATGTGTTAGCCAATGATACGCACACTTGTTCAGGACTTGATAATTGGGGATAAAGTTGTGGAATCCGACCACACACATGTGCACTTCATCATTCAATGCATGCATGATGTCACAAAAGAGCCATATTCCACGCAGACCGCCAGACCGAAACTCACATATGACAAGCATCTGAGAATATAGAAAATACTTGGAGGCGCTAATTGAGGCTAAAGATTGACGAGCAGAGCTTGAAAATGAAATAAAACATTTTATCGCAGCTATTCTTGAGGCAACCACATGCACATTTGGGACAACTAAAAATAAAAATAGAAGTACAAAGCATAAAGGGTGGTTCGATTATGATTGTAGGCGGGCCGGGCGAGAAACTACCAAAGGGTTTGAAGTGTAAGCCTAAATGGTACCGCTCTACATTGCGTAGAAAAAAGCATGACTATTTTCGTAGGAGACAAGTATGGCTAAACCAAAAACTGCATGATGACCCAAAGACTTTTTGGAGAACGCTGCAAACAAGGAAAGCACATAACCAGCTTGATTTGGATCAGTTGAAAGAGCATGTTAAGATGCTCTATGAGATCCCAGTGCGCAAATGCCAAAGCACAAAAGCTTGATGATGAACTGTTCAATGAGGAAGATGTCTCTTGTCGGCTTAAAAAGCTATCAAGCGGAAAGGCAAAGGACACGAGGGTTGGCAGCAGAGTTGTTTAAATGGTGTGGCGAAATGCTTTGAGGGTACCCACGGTTGCTAAATAAAGCCCTTATAAGTGGTTTACCAAAGAGATGGCGAGGAAAATATGGTTTATCCTATTCACAAGGCTTGGAGATAAGGCCGTAGCATCTAATTATAGGACCATACTAGTTGGGGAGTACATTCACTAAAATAATAGCCACTATGCTTGAGCAACGGATTAGTCATTGGACGTAGGCGAAGGCAAGAGAAGTATCTTTCGTGCTGGTTTCGGGAAAGATTATAGCACACTCGATCATGCACCGGTGTTGAGGATCTTGTTTGAAAAGGCAAGAAGGCCGCGGTCACTATATCTTGCATTCGTAGACTTCGAAAGCATTCGATATGGTGCCAATGAAAAGAATTTAGACGAGAATGGAAGAACTAGGAGTGCCATTTAATTTGAGAACTCTGCGGTAGCTCAACTCTACTCGGAGGTCGATTAAGATTGGCAAATGGGATCGACAATGAGCTTCTTAGCACTATTGGGGTGAGACGGTGCCCGCTGTCTCCTCGCCTTTGGTTTGTACATTGACGAACCCGGATGAATGGTTAAGACAAAGATGCTTGGCGAGAACCGATCTAGGGGTTATCTCGTCGGCGATTATTGATCTATCGCCGATGACGTAATACTTATATCATCTACAAAGGAAGGGTTACAGTCTATGTTAGACATGCTTTCAGAATTTTGCATGAAGAAGGAGATGCGGGTCAACCTGACCAAGACCAAGGTGATGGTGGTCGGAACTAGAGAACGGCCAGAATTCAGTTACAAGGGCCAGATAGTAGAGACAACGGAGGTATACAAATACTTGGGATTGGAATTTGAATCGAAATATTCATGGAAATCCCGTTGATAAGAGAGTCACAGGGGAAAAACGCTTTACGCATTGATGAGAAGTTGTTGGCGTGCTAATTTAAGAAGGCTGGCCGCTGCAAAAATGCTTTTAAATCTACCGTTCGGACATTGTATTTGTATGGCTCGCCAATTTGGGGGCCCAATTTGTCCTCGAAGCATTGGCAAAAGATAGAGCAAGTTCTTAAACTGTTTCTGCTTGAAGAATTTGGGGTGAAAACCCAGACGCCGTACGCTATGCTTCTAGCTGAGGCGGGTTTGCTTCCTTTAGAAGCCGAGGCCTTATACCAGACGATAAACTTTGTGAATCGGTTAGAGCTGCAATCTGAACTCAGTACATCAAAAGGGCATTAGAATGCTCCGCGGCCTGGCCTGGTGGCGTGAAGTGTTAGCGGGCAGCCAAGTGGGGTATTACCCCGCATATCCGGAATCGGGCTCTGCAAGGGAACCGGTACAAGACAAAGTGGTAGAGAGACTTTGGTCTCATAAGGGCGTCGTTATGACAAAGTATACTGAAGAGGTAAACCCAATGTTGACATATATGGAACCCGATTATGTGAAGGGGACTTGTCTAAGCATAAGAAATGTATTGCGGATATAGATTGAGCTCCCACCACCTTATGGTGGAAACAGGAGATGGAAGGGAATTCCAGGGAAGGCAGGAAATGTCCCTTCGCACCCTTTTGATGCTATTGAGGATGAGAAACATGTCTTCATTGAGTGTCCGGAGTATGTACATATAAGAGAGAAATTTGGCATATATCAATCTCAATTGGACAGTATTTTCGAGTTGGAGCCACACATCCTTGGTTGCTTTGTCAAGGAAGTGGACTCACACCACTCATTATTGATGAGTTTGAGCAAATAAGTGTAAACCAGCCCCATGACCTTCAAGGTCCCAAACGGGCTTCAGATAATCTATTATTATTATTATGTGCAGCGCTTTAGGAATTTGCATTTCAACCAGGCAAACGAAAAGGAAGTATTGTGTCGGCTCTATATTATGAAAGAAACTTGAATGGAGGTATAGTGTGATCTAGTAGTCAAAGCAACATTCGATATAAGATCTTCCTCTTTTTTGAAAGCTTGCCGGAAGGTTTGGTAACAATTTCTGTTTGGTTAGCAATGGCTTTCAAAGATCTCTGGCATCATCAAAGGACCTTTCATTTGCTCCAAGTTTGTTCAGGAGGAGTATGAAGGAGGAATGCTCCATTCAGTTTTTTATTCTTGCTATTTGCCACATACCTGAAATCCAGGTCCGAACTGTTTACTCACAATGCCTTCATTTAATCAAATTTCCATTTTACTCTCAATTTTTTTCTTTGACAACAAGGCCGCAGTGGAAGAGGTTCTCAAAATACATGATGCCAATTTCCATTTGCCATCTAACATTGTGCACATTAGCAAATTGACCCTTGCTTATCATTTCCAGGTATTTGGTTCCAATATCTATCTTGATTTGTTGTTGCTAACATTCCTATATGTTTTGGACAGAGCATTGTGATATTTTAAATGGTATGTTGTTCTAAATATTCTCTTGCTTTTGTACGATATAGCTCGCTTCAATACAATTGTTGCTTGCTTGATGAGTTCTTGCACATCATTCACAATTTGCCACCTTATCCATATTAGAATTGAGGGCGAAGGGCATTTAGAATGGACATAGAGGCTTTTAAGGTTCATTCTTAGTTTAATGCATTTAAAGCGATAGATACTTCTGCTGCAACTTTTAGTTGTCTTAAATGCTTTTCATGTCTCATTTTGTTTCACATGAAAATTGTCATTTTGAATGTAACTTTCAACTAGCTATTCTTTTGGTTATCTGGATTCTCATTTACATTTCTTTTACACTTACGTATTTTTTGGAGTTTGCTACAGTTTGGCTTATTGTTTCTTTATGAATTGTACATGATGCTTGACCATAAATTTGAATATAAGATTGTGCAGAACAGAAGACGAATACAGATTGTACTCCAACAAGGCGGAACATGCATAAACAGACATATAACAATTATCAGAAAGCATTAAGGCACACATTGAATTTCTGCTAAAATTTTGATGTCAACAACACAGGTTGAGCAAAACAAATAATGATGTACAAGTGATAACACTGTTAAATAGTGCACTTTCTTTCTAACAAAATGCATATTTGGGTTGTAATGATATTTTAGAGACTGTGTGCAGCTTACAATTTGAAGTCAACATCTTCTATTAGATGTGATGGTGCATGAATGTGACTGTATTTTAAATTGTTCCTCAGAGATGGTGCACTGATCCACATTTTTTGCCAGAGCTTAAGATCATAATGTGTACAGGAATTTGAGAGCAGTGGCACTGTTGTAAGGTGTCATGGGTGTTATAGAAGGTAGAAATAAACGCACAATTACCAGTTGCCATATGTCTCAATGCAATTAGAAACGACCAAAAGTAATTGGTTTTTGCATAATGTAAACGGCAAGGAAGTACTACCAAAATATGCTTTTAATTCAGGAAATAAATATGGCAACATGCACAAAAATGAAAATTAGATGCAAACATGCTGGTAATATGAGTTAGATTAGAGGAAGCAAAATCAAGAGCACGGCCTCTAGGAAATATAGAAGCGATAAATTGAATCATCCATATGAAAAAATATGTTGAGAAGTAGTGTGGATTTTCTTCTTAAACGAGCGAGGCATGGGATAGAGTCGTCCATGTGAAAAATATGTTTTAGAAATAGTGTGAATTTTCTTCTTAAACGAGTGAAGCATGGAACTCGCACATACTATACTTATCTATGATTCAAAAATATGCTCCAATTGTAGTTCATTGTTGACTATGAGAAGATAAGCCGTTCCTTTGAATGATGCCATTTAGAATTAAGACATTCCATCGACAATGCGATACTGTCGAAGTTGGATATATGGACATTAAAGGCCGAGTAAAAACACATGCCAAGACATTGGCTCGGCCGCGTCAATGAATCATGACAAAATTTTATGTTTTGCATTTCAGTACCTATTATTAGTTGATGATAGTGTAATTAAACAATTTCAATAACAGAAATAATTACAAAAGCAAAAAATGTGGGCATCGTGGGCAGTTCGAATCAATGACTCGCCGATGCATTTCACTTTTACCCCTGCTAAGATGTTATCTGTCGGAGAAGTAAAGATATCACGGGAGCATCCAACAAAGTACAACATTAGGCCCTTGGTGATGTGTGCCATGTGGAGATGTATATTTAGAGTTCCATCGTGAACTAAAATACATCAATGAGCCAAGACAAGATTTTGTGTTTTATATTTTTGTACTTATTTCTTATTGATGTACTTAACTACGTCTAAGAGTGACATTTTCAGCAACAATTTTGGATTTGCCTTTCCAGATTTTTGACTTCAGAGGTAGATTTAACTGTCTCCTACATTCCTTATAAAGGATTGTTTTCTCTACTGAAATCGATGAAATCCATGAAGGCCAAGTAAAAACACGAGCCTGGACATTAGCCTGGCAACGACGGGCACATGTTTACTAGTTCTTTTTGTGAAGAAGAAGGATGGCAGCTTGAGGATGTGCATAGATTACAGGCAGTTGAACAAGCACACCATCAAGAACAAGTATGCGCTCCCCAGATCGGATGACTTGATGGCTCAGCTCCAAGGGGCAAAAGTCTTCTCCAAAATTGACCTAAGATCGGGCTATCATCAGATCAGGATCAAGGAAGAAGACATCCATAAAACCGCCTTCAGAACGCGGTATGGGCACTATGAATTCAAAGTAATGCCTTTCGGCTTATCGAACGCCCTAGCAACGTTCATGAGGCTCATGAACGACATCTTCAAGGAGTTCTTGGATACCTTTGTGATAGTATTCTTTGATGACATTTTGGTGTATAGCAGATCCCTGGAAGAACACGTACAACACCTAAGGAGAGTGCTTGAGAAGTTAAGGAGGCACGGGTTATGCATGCCAAGTTGTCGGCGCCACTTCGAATCCGGAGAAGGTGGAATACCTAGGGCATGTGATCTCAACAGAAGGAATTTCGACGGATCCCGCCAAAATTTAGGCAGTCATTCAAAGGGTCGCAATCAAGAATGTCCATGAGGTCGAAGTTTTTCTTGGCCTAGCGCAGGTACTACAGAAGTTTGTGGAAGAACTTTGCAAAGATAGCGCCCCGCTAATCCGAATCGGACTTTGACGAGGGCGTAAAAGGTGAAAGATTGGGCAGATCATTGGCACAAGAAAGCCCAAGCAAGGTTTGAATTGTTGAAGGAAGCTTTGACAACCGCCCGCCTTGACCCCGCCGCACCCAAAGAAAGACAAGCCGGTGGCGGACGCACGCAAGTAAGATAGCCACGTGTGCAAAGGCTCATGCAGAACAAATGTAGTAGCAACAGATGATTCCGTGAAGATGAACGACGCCGAAACGCCGCCCGGCCGCACGATCAAGAATTGCTTGCGGTTGTCGTAGCTAAGAATTTGGAGGCACTACCCGTTGGGGAGAAAGTTCCATTTTGACACGGATCATCAGAGCCTCCAATATGTATTCACGCAACCACACCTTAACCTGAGGCAGTGAAGGTGGATGAAGTTCCTCGAAGAGTATGACTTTGATATAGTCTATAAGCCGGGAAAGCTTAATGTGGTAGCAGATGCGCTTTCAAGGCATCCTCTGACAACTAGAGTGCATTGCAATGCAATTTCGACGCTCTTCAGTGACTTCGGGAAGAAGATCAAAGGATCCTTGCCATCGGATGTAGACTTCAAGGAAGTGTGGGCAAGCTTGTGCAAGGAGGCAAGAACAGATAAGGAGAGGGAAACCTTCAAAAATTTTAAGAAGGAAGGTAACCTTTTATACCATAAGAACAAGTTGTGCGTGCCGGAATCATCAGGGGTGAGGAAGTTGATTCTCCACGACACCCACAACAGTCCAATAGCTGGCCACACAGGATTTATGAAGACATATTTCAAAGTGCGCAGCAGCTGTTATTGGCCAGGATTGAAGAAGCAGGTAGCTCGCTACATCAAAGAGTGTCAGCTATGTCAGCAGACGAAGGCAGAGCAGCTTCGAATTCCAGGGGTATTGGAACCATTAGCGGTGCCGAACGCTAAGTGGGAGGTCATCAGCATGGACTTCATAACAGGGCTTCCAAGGACAGTAAGAGGGAAGGATGCCTTGATGGTCGTGGTTGACAAGTTATCAAAGATGGCACATTTTGTGCCTTGCAGGACCACAGACACAGCTATGGATACAGCGAAGCTCTTCACCAAAGAAATCTTCAGGCTCCATGGCATGCCGAGAGAGATCATTTCCAACAGAGACCCGAAGTTCATGAGTGCCTTTTGGCAAGATCTCTTTGCGACAATTCAGACGAAGCTGTCAATGAGCACGGCTATCATCCTCAGACGGATGGGCAAACGGAACGGACCAATAGAATTTTGGAAGATATGCTACGAAACTATGTCTAGAACAAGCAGGGTATGTGGGAAGAGTTTATTCACTTGGTGGAGTTCGCTTATAATAGCACCAAGCAAGAATCATCCCAAATGTTGTCGTTCATGATCAACTACGGCTACCAATGCCTAACTCCAGACACTTGGCACAATCTCGTGTCAAAGGTAGAAGTTTCGCAGCAAATGTTGGCTGACATGCAGCAGCTGGTGGAAGAGGTCCGAGGATATCTTCTTGCAGCAAGGAGTCGACAAAAGAGCATCGCCGACAAGCATCGGACGGTCAGAGAGTTCCAAGTTGACGACAACGTGTGGCTTAAGATCAAAGTGAAACAGGCAAAGCTCTGCATCGAAAATTGTAAGAAGCTTGCTCCAAGGTGGGCTGGACCCTTCAGAATAGTCAAGAGAGTGGGTAATCAATCCTACAAGTTGGACCTTCCAGCACACCTAAAGATCCATAAAGTCTTCCACGTGAGTTTGTTGAAGAAGCATACTCCAAATCCAGATGAAGTCTTAGACACTCCAACATTGTTGGAAATGACAGAAGAGCAGTTGGAAATAGTTCCAGAATTGATTCTTGATAAAAACTTCAAGAAAACAAGGAGATCAGAGTTTCTCCAATATTTGGTCAAGTAGAAACACTTGCCAATGGAAGACGCAACATGGGTACTTAAGAAGGATCTAATAAAGCAGTACCCACAGTTTATGGAGCAATGGGACGGCAAGGTCATCTCCGAAGAAATCGGCTCAGGCATGTCGATTTGTGTAGATTAATTCCATGTGTAGTTAAGATTAATCTACGCATGCAACCTATGCTTGGTATGGGTTGCATGCGTTGTTACCGATGATGAGACCACTACGGTGATCTCTAGGACGTGGTGTAATGTCAATGTAGGCATGACCGCAGTTCCGCTTGGATGAGTGGAAGGTAGATTAAAAAGTCTACTTCTGTCCCACGGAAGTAGACGACCTCAAGAGATAAGAGGTCATTCAGGAATGCATTGATAGGAAAAGCACCTCTAGTCAATGTCTACGGGGAGGACCCTATCCTTCACGCCCCATATACAGGAAGGACCCTATCCTCCACGCTTGGGCAACTAAAGGTGTAGGCATGAGCGCCATATAGGCATTATAGGGCGCTGTCTCCACGGCCACGATGGAAGAAGCATCCTCTTCCTACGCCGGGAGATTAGTCATGCATTCATGTAGATAGATGGGGTGGTTCCCTTATAACTAAAATTTTATTAATAATTAAAATGGTACTAACGTAGTGTCGACCTGCAGGCCAATAGAGCGCTCCGGAGGGCAAGGAGGTCGAGCTACGAAGACTTACAACACAAATTTTGTTGGAATGTGTTGCAAGGAATGAAGAGTACCTCGAAGGATAATTGTATATGAAATGTTAAAATTTTGATAAACTAAAATGTTGTGATAAGTCAAACTAATAAGTAACTTGTTTTAATGACGTACGAATTGATAAGTTATTTGATAATGTAATGGCGTAATAATGTTTTAAAAATATTACCTTAAGGTAATCCTAATAAATGTGTAAGTATGATAGTAGTATATTGTATGCATCAAGTTGATTGCAGGTTAGGAAGATCCCAAGGTGGGGAGACCCACGATGCTGCGGACAGCATCATTTCAAGGTGGGGAGAATGTGACGTTCCAGAACAGTATACAGCCCCAGGACGTATATGTACTGCCTCGTCACACGTACACGCCACCCCGACTGACGTGTATGCCGACGTGTAGCCAAGCGGGCAGCCCCTAGGGGGGCAACTTGCAAGGTGTGTGCATTTATTTATGTGCACATTTACCAATGTGCACATTTATCTAGGTACACATTTTCCCATGTGGACACTTTATGCCACCTAGTTAATAAAGGCAAGTGGGCCATACCCAATTATCCCACATGCTTAAAGGGATAATTGGAAACCCTAGCCCTAATCCCCCTTGTCTATTTAGGGAAAGGAAACCTTAACTTGCTATTTTCGTTCATGCCATTTTAGGGCTCTGTTTTACTTGCTCCAGGAGTCAAACCCGCCTCCCAGACTCTGTCTGAGCGATCTAGCTCATTAGTTTCACTTCCTAGCTTCATCTTCTAGCAGTTCAGCAGGATGGTCGAGTTCAGAGCAGGAGGAGCGAGCCAATGATCAGGTATTTTTTCAATTTAATAGCCTAAACTGCCTTCCAGTCATTGAATAAGTAAGTTTAGCCTATTAAATTGCCCATAGCAGCCATTTAGATCCCCAGATACCAAGCTCTAACTAAAGAACCTAACTCTATGATATATATAGATTAGATCTAGTTCTTTAGTTCTTCTGTGATGTATATGGATGATGTATCTCTGTGAACTCATTGTATTGGGAAGGGGGGTAGAGACCCTAAAGCCTGGTAGTTGATGCTCCTATTAGCCTCTCTAGCACACTGTAAATTCGGCATGTGTTCAAGAACCACACCGGGTTGTGGATGAAGGGACCAGACTGGCTCACAAGGAGGTTCATGTCCTGACTCATGAGAATGATCCCTCTGGTGTGTAAGGCCTACCGGGGATTCCTGTGGACTAGGTCTAATAGCTTGCACTGCGTGTGGGTGAGGCATGGGCTCGACACCCGTGGAGTGATGCGTCACTCTCCATTGGGTTCAATTCGAGTAAGGGCAGTGGCCCTCTAGTCACCTTGAGTCAGCATGTAGATCTCTGGAGGGAGTGATCCCTACCTGCCCCATCGGAACTGGGGAGATGCAACCCAGGAATAGCCCCCTTGGCTATGCATCCAGCGGGCTACAGTCAGGTCCCAACACTTTTCAACCCACTCTGCAAGGTGTGCACAGGAGGGGCGGATGGAGTGGACTACCCTAAGCCATGTTCTCATGCCAGCCAAATCCATTGCCATGAATTCTGTCTGCAATGAACTCTGGAGACCCAAGCCGTCAGTCATTCCCTTGAGTCTGAGCCTTGGGTAGGATCTCCATATGTGATGTGCTGATCTTTGTCTATGCAGATATGGATGAGCCACCCTTCGAGGTGGCTATGTGATGATGTTGTATACTGACATGTATGTTTACGCTTCCGCAGCTAGGTAGGCCCTGAGGGAGACAGGGTAAAATGACCCCTTCATTCTTCCCACTGGAACTCATCAAGGTTGCAGTGATACGTGGAGGGCCATGTATCAGTATAGAGCTGGTATGGGGGATGAACTCCTGTTTGTATACGATGAGGGCACCGTATACGAGTAGGGGACGTCACAAATTTCGACTTGCAGCCTCGATTCTTGCAGCCTTGATTCTGTTCCCGCAATGGCAGTTCCGGCGATTTTACTCCAGCCTTTTTTTTTGTGACATCCTAAATTTTAGGCAAAGAAGCACGATGATTGGATAGGATCAGATATCTTATTTTTTGGCAAGGGATTTCCCCCGGAAGAAAATAAGACTCTGGAGTTGTACGGAATGCCTATGGGACATGTCTTATAAATTGCAATGGAAAAACTAGCCTATCTTATATGCTTATGTGACCCAATAATATTTTGATAAATATAAGACACCCGGGTCGTGGAAAAAGGGTCTCAGCCATTGGTTGCAGTGGTGGATGAGCCTTCCGTCATTTTCTTGAATCACAAATCGCCTCAAGGAAACCTGTAGAATCCGGTCAAGCTTACCTTGACGTAGTGCAAGGAAAGGGGCCAAGCATTCTTGTCAGCCCCCTGACCTGCATCGGATTCTGTCAGGGGACTGACAAGAATGCCTTCCCCATTTCCATTCCACATAACGTAAAGTTTTGATAGGACGAATTCTGGTCCCACTGTGAATCCCATCCTGACACGTGGTTAGAGTTCTAAACCTGAATGCGACTGATCTTCCTGCTCCAAATTTTCACTTGCATTCTGGCAATTTTTACTTGCATTTTTTGCTCTTTTACCAGCATTCTAATTGTTTGTTACCTACAACTCCTACCCAAAGCTTCACATAACAAGAATTTCATTCTAGTTTCAATTTTGCTGGGTTAGGCATGCCGCCGCACTGACGCATTTCGGCAAGCCTTCCACAACAGAATTGGAACTAGAATGAAATTCTTGTATACATCATTGAACGCACATAAACAACTAGTTTATTATGCCAAATGACCATAAACACTAGCTTGTTATGGAAACCACTAGAAAACCACCATAAACCTCTTGGGCCCAGTTGGAACGAGGGATAACACCCTCGTTCCAGAGTGTTACCCCTCTCATATTTCCAAAAACATACCCATGTTTATATATACAAGAAATTTATCCTGACAGCCAAGGCCACCGCGAACATTTCTCCTTTCGAAATCAAGGGGATTTTGCGTTTAGTTGAAAGATTCCTCACCAAGTTTCCCTGTTTATCTGAGTATGTTGCATTTTTTTCAAATTTGTTGGGACTCCAAGGAAGGATGATTGCGCATCGAACATCGTCGAGCATGACATTACCTAATTCTGTAGGTTTTACAACCCCAATTATAGCCGCCGCAAACATATCTCTTTGCCTACTCAAGTGTTGTCTGAAAACTTATACTTGTCAGAAACAATGGCAACTGCATCCTATAATGCAAATAGTTATGAGGTAAAATAGTCCTATTGTTTTTGTTTTTCTATGGCAGATATGGCAATTGAAAAGGATTTTTCCAGACAATTCTTTTGCTTGTTTGATGTTTGTTTGCTTATTCTTGCTTCAACATTTGTTTCCTTTTTCAAATAATGATTCTTATATTTTGCTTCACAAATCCAGTAAAGCCATACATCAAAAACCACATGCAAGTTCCCACACGAATGCCGCGATTTGTAGAAGTATTTTAGTTGTCAAACCACATGCAAATTCCCACATGCAGTCTGTGGAGTGATTTCTAAAGGCACTTTTTCTGGGATATATGTCTTATGATCATAAAAATTGTTTACTACAAAAATTTTACCCGTAGCAAATTTTCAAGTTAATATGTGAGTGGCTATTAATTTCTATATTGTGAACTACAACTTCTCTACCTAAATAAATCTCCATCACGCTTTTACTGAGTAAAACTTTATTTTTCACTGCTTCAATGCCACCTTGGGGCACCTAGTTATCATTATAATGGTTCCACGACTGCATTTTTTTCAATACCTTGACAATTTTGATTCCAAGGTAAGGCAAAGCAACCTTCTCTAGTTTGAATTTGGAATAGAGGCTAGCAAAAAATCGGCTTCAAAAAATAGACCTGCTAACTTCTTTTACGCAGGAGTTTGCATGGAGTATCTGTGATACCATCTACATAACGTGTTGTACTAATGAGTTGAAAGATACTCTGAGCTTCTTTTCTCATGCCTGTCAATTTAGGTTGATGTACATTGTTCTTTACACAGTGAAAACACCTGTTAATGAAGAATAAGTCTCCTCATCAAATGACTTGTCTCTTGAACCAAGTTGTACATAAGTTGGAACAAAAGTGTGAAAATAACAGTCTCAAATAAATCCATCTTGAATTGTCATTTTTTTGGAACCATATTGTATATAACTTGGGAAAACATCTAGCTAACATGCCAACAAGAATCGTTCTCAAATGAATCCATATGAAGGTTCCTCAGATTTCAAATGATATCAATTTTCTAGAATCATATTGCACATAAATTGGGACAAATAATGACTGGCATGCCTACAACAACGGTTCTCAAATAAATTCATCTCAAGGTTAGAGACATAAGTACTAAATTTATGTATAATTTGGTGATATAAGGTATGTTCATCTCTATAAAAAGAAGTTACCAAAGCTGGGTTATAAGAAATGCAAAACTCATAAACATATCAAATCACTGCTAATTGCGTCTGTAGTATTGTTATTGTCAAAATTATCCATGAAGGAAACCTTGAATATAGACATATGCTCCTAAACATTCTCAAGTATTCAGAAGAAATTAAGATCCTTTGAAGAATAAAATGTTATTTACCCCAAGGATTGAAGTCCCAACATTGAAGACATCATCATCAAGATTAAGTGTTTTATTGTCTTGCCATGGGACTAAGCGTGTTTATTCAATATTTCAAGGAATTAATGAAGGTTGTAAAATCTCTTTTGCCATTTAGTTTTGCGGATGGCATAGGGAGTTTTGCACAGATATCCCAAAGCAAAAAAAAAAAAAAAAAAAATCAAGGTGCTACGCGCGAGGGGTTGCCCTTCGATGCCCAGAGAATTATTTTTTCATGGTTTCTGTTTTGCTGTTTCGTGCTAGGTGTTTTTTGTTTTGTGTGAAGCCGTGTAAATACTATGAACATAGGGTGTTGTTTTCTCAATGCCAGGTCTGTAGCAATTTGTTTAGGTCTAAAGTGAGAGTAAAACACTAGGTCATGTACTAGGGACTAGGGTCATTCAGTGCGTTTTAGTGTAGAATAAATTTCATGACAATACCATTATGGCTGCTCATTCATTGGGTCTCCTTTTGAATAAGGATATTAAGCAAATTAGTGATGACTTCTTGTTCTATTTGTTCTATCAAGTCTGCAAAATTGATTATGAGGGCATTTCATCTTTTTGACTCATAACAAATCCATTGCTTAGGGCTAGTTTATAGAACCTTGCATTGTTTCCATACTAGTCGGACTCTATATTTTCCGCGCCAAACTTTCAAGAATGGCCATGTTTTTCCATGAACAATGATCATATCCCAAAAGTATTTGGACTGTGGGGAAGAGAAAAAAAAGGCCAATTACTCCACTATATTCAAAGCCACCAAGTAGGAGAAATCATCGAAAGGAAAGGGTGAGAAATGGCCACCAAGAGAGCCAGAAATGAATAAAATGAAATGTTAATTATATGAGTTTACCAGAGAGGAAAAAGAGCATTCTTAGAGGGAGGGAGGGAAGGAGGGAGGGAGACTTGACTTACATTTTTATCACGAGGATCAGAAGGGTGATTAAGGGCATCTTCCATGCCAAAATCTCTAACATCCAGCCAGCAAGTATGTTGGCCTAAGTAGGGCCCATGGCACCAAAGAATGCATGGCCCTTGAAGCGTCTTTTTCTTCAAACATGCCTGTAAACCATGCACTTGGACTTCCATCACTTTCTATCTTACTTAAACTTCCATGTAACGTAGGCCTTGCAATATTCAGTATCTTGTCTGTTAGAAATATGTGATCTGCTGGTAGATGATTTTCCCACTTCACTTCAATTTCAATTTCTCCTATTGATGCATATACTGTTGAATTTGTTAGATCCATGGAAGCCCTGCAATATTTGAGTTTGATTGCTGATCCAGAGTTACAATTTCAGGATTTTTAGGATTTGGAATGAAGTAATAAGTCTGTAGAATAAAGGTTATTAGCATCTGATGGATGCCCGGGGGATTCACCTTTGATCAGCGTATAATCCATGAGAGTTCAACGGAGGGGTGTTTTTTGGACCATTCGCATATGTATACGTAGGGGTTAGGGGTGTTTTTAGGCATTGATTTGGAGCAATATCTATACACAAAGGGGTCAAATTGCCTTTTAAAATTGCGTATACAAGGGGGGTTTTTTGCTACCCTCCGAACGAAGATGCCATACCCCCCCTTATGTATAAGTGCACTCCCCGGGGGTGGATGTAAATACTATCAGAACACAACTCATGATAACAAATCAACCTCTGGGAAACGGTGACGTCTAATGAATATCTTAGGATTTATAAGTGGGGACAATGTATAGAAGAATCATATAGTAATTTATTAAGAACACTTTACTGCAAAAAACAGTGTGAGAACATCCATTCAATTGGAAGATGATAAAATATGGATCTGAAGTATGGGCTTTTAGTCTCTCCATTAAGCTTTGAACAAGAGAGGAAAAGCTGCAAAGAAAATTCTTTTGAAGCCGAACTAAGTATAAAGATGCAAGTCTCCTATCAAATGATGCTTGTAAAGACCCATCTACTCCTCTAGAAGGGGAAGTTATGCTGCAATTTGCTGCAAACATTGGCAAACAGAAAGAAATGCCATTATGAATCGTTTTAGGTTAATTTATTTTTGTTCAGCCTTGCATTGTTGCAACAATTATGTAGCTTGTACAAAAGAAATAGATATATTAATCCCAATTACCTTACATATTGTTCCTGGACAGAATTAGGGTATATTCTTTCAAGCTTGCGCATGGCCACCTTAGATCTGCGCCATTCATGTATAGGTACCTATTAAAATAGATACATGTCAGGACTGACATAATGGATACTGATGTTTGTTAAAGAAACTGCGGATTAAAATACCACTGGGAACCCCGCGTAGTCACCAGAAATTAATATGTCAGTCGTCACTCCACCTTTGGCTGCCACCCGTACCTCCAGGCATATGCAAAATGAAGTATGCATTCCTCAGAAAAGTGAATAGGACACTGCTATTATATGGAGCTCTGGTTGTTACGATTAATCGCAACACTGGTGTAATCTACTTTTGAAACTATGGTTGTGTGATCCTTTACTTTAGCTTTGCCCCCTAAAAGAACATAGTCATCAAGCCTGCAAAAGAGTAATCACTGATCCACTAATCTTTTTTCACCATCTACAGTAATCTCTCACTATTTTGTTACGTGCACAATCCTCCTAGGCAAATGCCCAAAATGACATTGTGGCCAATCTGCAATCATGATAGCAGGGTATTTGCAAAAGACGCTTGCCACTCTATATTCTCAGCATGAATACCTGGACCAATTTGTCAAATTTTGTACGATTTCCAATTACAGTATCTCGCCAGCTGTGAAAGACATCATTCTGTTAGCTACAAACAAGAGGAGAAAATCAACATACAACTGGAGGCGAAAAAAGCATGGGTAGGACGGGGTAAGAAAATGACGCAGATACCTGCTCCTAGCAAGAATTTGCACCAGTTTCAACGTAATCTCCAACTTGAATAAACAACTCTTGCTGTATCTTAAAGCACTCTCTTATTATGGAAACACACAATATTTTATTGTTTTACCTCGGGCTTCTTCAACGCTTGACTCGACCCATCTACTGTAAATCCAAACCCTGCCATTTGCAAATAAATATAGTTGTTAGATCTGTTAGAAAAGTTTATATTATAAATAATATAAAAATGAGAGGCGATGGGAAACTTTAGGGCGCACTAGGGCGGCGGCGGCGGCCGCCCGAGCAGATAGAGTTCATACAGAGATCGTGGGCTGGAAGAGCAGCAAGCAGGCTGCTTCTGTCTTGCCAAGGCCAGAGCAGATCAAGATGTATTTTCCTTCCATTTCCATTGGAGTCTGCTACAGGCGCGATTAGGCTGGGGTATGGCCGCCATTCCAACTAACCCTCTTTAAACAGCAGGCTGTGATTTGGTAAGGGTCCTATTTCGTGTATTTGCCATGAGTTTTTGGTTCTCAGACAGAGTTAAGCTAGCAAGTAGCATGTGCTCATAGATTTGTGATGGCTTAGAGTCTCTGAGCTCTAGTTTCGTCTGAGTCTTATCTTTTCGCTGCTGCTAGCGCATATAAACAGTACGAGGCTTGGTTTTTCAGATCTGATGACGCACTCACTGCGGTGGTGTCTGCACTCATTGCAGATTTGTGGTCTGCACTCATTGCAGATTTATGGTCTGCACTCATTGCAGCCCTGCTTGTAGTTGAATGAAATGGTATAGAAGCAGGTCTTCTGTGTCGCTTGCCTATTACTGTTTCTATGCTAGATGAACACCTTGAATATTCAGGCTATGTTCCTTTTGTATGTGTCTAGTTTGGTGGGATAACTTATGATTTCTTCTACAGCTTGGTAGTTTCAGTATCAGGTTTGTCTTTGCATTTTCATTTGGCTGGTGCTCTTCCTACTCTTGCAATAGCAAATCAGCAGAGAATCCAATGGGCTTTGAATTTATTAAGCCGGCATTTGATCTATTCTATGTGGATGAACTTTGTGAGAGTAATCGTTTGCGCAGGATTTACAAGACAATATTTCGGTGGGGAACTTAATATTGGAAATCATGTTTCAGATGATGGTAAGTTCTATCTAGGTGAGGATGCGGTGATGAATTTGGCACTTACACTGATCATTGATTTTGCTTCTTTTCAAGTGCTATGCTGAAGCAACTATTCTTTTAGAAGGATGTTCAGATAGGCATGTGCTCTCTTGTCCCAGCCAAGAAAAGCTTTATGCAGCATTTCTATAATCTATTGTCCCAAAAATGGCTACCTGCAGTATTAGGAGACGGGAGGCCCCTGATATATGCGCACATGGTTCTAGGGGAGACAAGGCCACTAGGGCTAGATGTTATGGGTCAGTTTTGGCTCTTCGATTCTAGGGCAGTTTCGCATGGAGTGATGGTTGGAGAAGAGGTAGAGCAAGGCTCCCATAGTATTCTAGTGATTGGAATTGTCACATAGAGTTTGGACTTTAAGTGCTACAACTTAGGGCCAGTTTTTTTTTGAGGTTAGTGGGGCGGGATGGTTACATAAGCAGCTAACTATAGGAAATTGAGGAATTATCTTCCATAGTACTTGGTTGTTGGGAAGAGGCTGCGGCTATTGCTATAGTACTTTTTGGAAAAGCAGTGGCCCCCCATAGTACTAATGAGCAAGGAAGAGGTTGAGAGACCTCCAATAGAGTACTGCAGTGGCTGGTTGTGTATCTTACTATGCTCTTCACTAATTGGGTGAATAAGGGATTTGTACCAATTTTATATTAATAAACTAGAAAATTGCCCACCGTTGGTGGGCTTTATGTGTGATTATACGAAGGCAGTTCAAGCACTTTAATTTGTACATAAGTTGTGATTCTGAGGTGATTGTCTGCTTGGTAGCAAGCAGAGGCTTTGCATTTTCAAAACACATTCATTTATGCACGACCAATGTCAAATTAAAATATTTCGTTTTCGCATTACTCTTTCTCAGTTTAAACGGAAAATGACTGGAGAATGTTTGATTTACTGATCCTGGCAGCTCTCATATCCCATGGTAGTACCAAAATTTTGCTGGTTGCTGTTATTTGTTATTCAGTGCAATGGTTTGAGACTTCCTTTGAGTATTCTCTTTAATGGCTAGGAGGAAGTTACGGACAAAAGCATCAATGGTTATACAAATTAGACTGCACAAGCTGGCAAATGGAAAATCTACTCATAAATGGATGTCTGGTGCGTTACAGGCTTTATGAATACTCAAAGCTTCATGGCATGGACAATGCCAAATTTTCTACAACTTTCTGAAAAAAATACAGGCTTTGTATATTCAGGACAGAAATCACCTGGTCTTTTAATTATTTCTTATTAGATCTATAATTCTGTTACAGATAGATCTGTTGGAAGTATACCTCTTTTATAATGACTACATTAGGCTCTATTATACGATGCTCAAATTTACTACTGTGACAATCGATTGAAAAGATTCGAATAGGACGTCATCTGCTAATGGACAGAATTCCGTACAACAAAGGTGAGTGAAATATTAATAATTAGAATACTTGCCAAATGCCATCCTGCTAGGACATATGCGTGCTTGCCAAATGTCATCCTGCTTCATCTAGGAGTGTCAGACTGATGGAATATTGGGCTTATCCTGCTGATTGCTGCCAAATACTGGAACGTAGTCAAACAAAACGGTAAAATAGGTGCTGGAGTTGAGTCGTGGATGTGTTGGACTAAACAAATTAATTTGTATAATAGCCATTGGAATTGCAACATAATTGTATTTCTTCTAGAATGTGTACCATTTTATCATTTGGGTATAATCCATCTAAATAGTGATGTTCCATAGACTTCGATTTTGAAAAAACAAACTTTTATCTGGCGCTTACTGATGAGTATTCGACACATAAAGGAGTATACTTTTCACACTACCGTTGTGGCGGCACTGCTAAATGAAGAATACATTGCAGAGATACATTTGTCTATGCATTATGCAAATAAAAATTCAATGATGGAAATATATAACAAATACCTAAAAACAATCACCTTACATTATAGGGTTTGAGCCGGGAGGTGGAACTGGATATCATAACCATTTCATTACTCTACCCTCTGAGAATAATAATACTATTTGTGTGATAGTTGAGTAGCAAGTTTTACACTTGCCCAACCATCACATTGTCGTTCCTTCTTATGAAAGCAAAGTTATCAATTGAAGGAAAGTTCAAGGGCCAAAATTGCATTTTTAGTCCCTAAGAAGCCAACCCACTTTACAATGCCCAAACTATGATGAAAGAAAGGATCTAGAATTTTCTTTATCTATCTTGGTATAATGAGGTGAAGGAGCCTTTGACCATTTGCATGATTCCAAGTTACTTGTATAGAGTCTTGTAGTGGACCAAGTTCAGGCAAAGGAAAGGACAGTGGCTGTGGTCTCTGGTATAATAAGAACTACGCACCACTAAAACAACATCAATTTTGCAGCCTACAAACTGTTCAATGGACAACTTGGTTACAGTAAATTAAGTAATTCACTTTGGCTTCAATTTCCACACTTCGGCTTCAATTTTCACTGCTTGCTTTCATAAACATGTGACCCCATGCATATTGGACCTGACTATTAATATTTTCATGTAGCTCTTTCCATGTTCATGCAACACATAGTTGCACATGATTTTGAAACATTCATAATGGTAACTTGAATCTACTTTAGTTCCCCAATCTGCGTTTACTTGAATCATTCTAATGCAAGTCTACCTTCTCCATTGAGAACACATTTTGGTTCAATAATTTAATACAAATTGTGGTTGCCTCATTTAGACTATCACTGTTGTTATAGACATCAATCAAGGTGCTCCCAATTGAAACGTTTGCCTAAAGACCTGTAAAATTTTCTCATGGATATGCCTGGTTTGTTGTAGTGATCTGCTACTTGTATACACTTTTAAGGCACTTAAAAAACAGTTTCTGTTTGCTGTATTACATTTTCTCGCATCTTTTCTAGAATACTTTACAGCCAAAAGCTATTGATGATGCTGCACATATCCTGCAATCATAGGACCTTATGTAACATCTCAGTTGGGCGATCTCCAAAGGACACCTTCTCCCTAACCGTTCGAATTTGACATACATGCTAATCAATATGTTTCCCAATATAAGTTCATACTGTAACTTATTTTGTAGAATACTACAATGGATCTACCTTGCCTTACCTCCCTTAGCGAACGAAGGCCATCACATTGTCCTCATAAGGCTTAAATAGCTGATAAGATTGTCATATAATCTGCACACCATTCCTCATAGCCATGTCTATTCATGCCGTGCCAAACTGAAAATTTGAGAATGGAATTACAAAAAAGGGACGCTTCTGAATGCAAGATCAAACAAAGATTTATATATAGCTATTGATATAGCCTCTTTTAACAACCATAATAGTTACATAATTAAATATAACAAAAGCAGTAACTTACTGCAGCTTTGTCATACCCACTGAATGCAACACCAATTGCAAAAACAGGTCGGCACAGCAGTAACATGAAACTTATGACCTTCATGGAGTAGAAGACCTTCTAGCCCTTACCTGTTTACAGAAACATACGTTATGCATGAGGTTGGTCTGATGTTTTCATTATGCATGTCGTCATAAACTGGAATATATCCTGAAACATACTTCAAATGCCTCATCATAATCCCAGACTGTCCATAGATGTCAATGACTGTCTTCCACTATGTCATCTTGCACGGAGTTGCAGACATGTATCCCAGACTCTCAAAAGTTCCATGGATGTAGAACCAGGCAGGATTTGCAAACTCAAAGGGCCTCAAATATCTTGCAGACATAATTCCCATGGGCAGTAATATTCCCCATCCTATTATGTTGATTGCCCCATGCCTCTGATATCCAAGAAAAGACAATAAATATACATTTCAGAGAAAAACATAAGAAGAAAGACAAACATGGCACAAAATTCCTAATAGGAAAAACAATAGTACTTACATTCTTCACCTCTAGGTGAGGTGGTTCTACAGGAGCAGTTCTGCCAGCATGAATATCAAGAATGTCGACAATTTCATAATCTGTTTATCAGAAAACATCGAACAGTCATTTTCCATAAAACCCCAAACAAAGAGAAAAAAGGGAGGACAAAAAACATTCTACAATTTGCGCACCATGCATTTAAAACTGGTCTTCATCTAGAACTGCAAACACCCACCAACAACACTGGCATCCAAGATTGAACCATGTAACTGTCGTCTCAATTTTCCAGCAGCAACATCTAAACATTTAATTCTAATCTGAGCGCAACAGTAGTGCAACATCTGCTTTTGTTGGCCTACAACTACAGTAATATATCAATTGGAAACTAAATTTATTGTGAGAATTGTGGGCATCCGTCTTACCTATTCAGAAATAGCTATTCAAAATAAAGATCACAATGGTAAAGAAGTAGCCCACCTGGTCTGCATAGTGCACAATGCAAAAGGAGAATATAGAGCTCGAGAAGGACATCCTGCTATAATAGGGCCCGGAGCTTTAAGAAACAGAACAGTTTACTATGGGTCTAGTGTTCATATGCCTAGGTTTGATCTTTAAAAATCTCTGATAGATCTCAATCTTCAATCGGATAACCTAATAGTACCACAGACAGGTCTGGAAACAAAATTTATGCAGACCGGAGGCATTTGTCGGCAACACAAATTGGCAAATTGATATTATAGGTGTCCATTAATTCCTCCATCCGACAAACTTGAGGCACTGTTCAACAAATCTGTTTCAGGGTGTTAATATCCAGTGTGCCATAAAGAGGTGTTCCCTGTGGCATTCAGCTAGAAATATGAGCTTATATGCCAGACTAATCCATAACACTGAAGTTGTATTCTATCAAGGTTATTTTCATTCGATGTCCACATAATATGAAAGGACGGAGGTGTTATAACCCGTATGCCCTCCTATTTGAAAAGAAGAAAATAAAACAGATTACAGCACTTACCTTAAATCTGCAGAGAACAAAATACACTGGTTTGATCAAGATGAGAATAACAGTAAACACATCACATCACGGCTTTCTTCACGGTAGCAGCCTTTCTTCTATCATATATTGCAGAATGGACGGTTGCCCTTGTTATAGCAGCAACTATAACTTCATTGGTTGTTGCCGACGCTATTAAATCTGGACATATATGAAGTTGCATTAGAATTTATCCCTCTTCTTCAGAAACCTCCTATCCCAAGACTGGACTTCTTCAGAAACCAAAGATTATTGCCTCCTATTGTCAGAAGAAGCAAATGATAAAATAAAATACTGGGGATGAGAGGAGCACCATAGCTGGCGAGTTTGAAGCCCTAAATGGAACCGCATACAACTCTGCCGTAGGCAAATCTTAACTTTTCCAAACACATTTCTGCCAAAAACTTTTCAACAGGGATCCTCGTTAGAATTGTGCCTTCAATCTTCATTTTTTATCCCTTTTAAACCGATTACAACACTTACCTTAAATCTGAAGAGGGAATAGCAGCAAATCTCGAGTAGAATCGAGTGCTCGATAACAATCCCGCGAGCAGACATCCGACAATATCATTCAAATTCCTTTTTTTTGGCCACCACGATTTTTTATTAATCCACACGGCACGTTTACATTCGTGTCCTTTCACCCTAAATTATGCACTCGTGGCACAATCTGCACCATCGGTTGCAAATAATGCAAAACTTGGAGTGATCTAGACCATGGATTGGGGGGCAGGGACATTGGGACGATCTCGGCCGTCGATCGGGCGCACAAACCGATGCATAGGAAAATAAAAATCTTACCCTAAAAAAAAAAAAAAAGTTTATATGATATTCATACAGGAATACCATTTGTCCAATGCAGACTCCACTATGTATGGTGCAGAAATGTCCTAAAGTGCAGTTTTGTAAGACAACATTATAGCTGCATAATTTGAGCTAAAACCAGGCCTTTCAATCCTAACTCTTAGACAGCAGATGCTCACATACCATGAGATTATTTCAGCTTTGTGTCTACTTCAGATTCAACATTCTGGTGCTCCAGAACTTGGCATCCGAACCTGGAAGTACTCCAGCTCCAATCGCATCCGAACAGACATGTAATGCTTCTATAAGTCTTGTTTCTTTACTCCAGCTCCAATCGCATCCTAATAGACATTGCATGGTAAAAGAGGTCTTGCAAGCAGGATGGTTGCAGGGCCTGCAGCCTTCAATTTCCAATCCTTGAGCCTTTGGAGAAACCATGCTATTAGGATTGACTCAAAAGCGGCCATATACAAATTCCCACAAAAACATCGAGTAACTGTTGCAAAAGGAGGCTCAGAGGATTTGATCCGGAAGCAGAAGGTCCAGCCAGAAAAGAAGGGATCAATGCGTGGAAAAGGAGGTCCAGAGAATGCATTTTGTGAATACAGAGGCGTAAGGCAGAGGACTTGGGGCAAATGGGTCGCAGAAATCAGAGAGCCCAAGAAAAGGACCCGGTATGGCTTGGATCCTTGGTTACGGTGGAAGAAGCAGCCCGGGCTTATGATGCCACTGCTTTAAGGCTTTATGGACCTGAAGCACATCTAAATCTTCCATATACTGCTTCATATGGTGAGAATTTTTCTCAAAACCTGGATCAAAATCATACTCTTCAAGATTTAACAGGAAGTACCTCTGTTGGAGTAAAAAGAGCTCGGATTCTGGATTCTTCTTCCTTCTTATTCAATCTTTCTTCCTCTTCTTCTCTGTGGCATACTGTAAGAATGATGCAGCTGCAAAAAAATTTCAAAAATGGTGAATCCGGCATGAAAGCTTCTGGTTTCTAGCAAGGGAGCTTCTGGTTTCTGGTGTTCTTAAAAGCTGCTAGTTACCCGGTTGGAATATCGGTGGATCCAGAACGCACCTGACCGCCAGTTTACTGGCGATAATGAGTTTGTAGCAGTCAACAACATATCTTGGGGATATTCCAGCATATACCTAAGATATGCCATAAACCTCACATAAGCGAGGGTTTGCCCCTACAGGGTTTGCCCCTGTAGGGGCAACCCAAAAAAAAGTGTTTTGAGATCCCTCGCCTGTCCCCCACAGTGCCTCTTATTGGGTGCGGGGGAGGGGGGGAAGGGAGTATGCCGTATCTGGTTTGTGTCAGGTAGCGCAGTAAATCTCCACTGTTGCATGTCACTGTTCATCGCGACCATCAAATAATTTATCCCCCTCTAAAGTACCCGACGTAATGCGAGATTCTGGGGTCCCACATATGTCTTATTTCGGCAGCCAAGAACACGTCATTGATGATCCCTGATTTGAGAGACTTATCGTGTCTTCCCCTTATAGAGATACAATGACGTACCAACAGATATGGGATCCCACTCCGGGGTCTCTCGACAGTTTCCTATGGAGCCTGTTATCAGGCCGTGCAAAAGATACAAAGTAGAATGACCTACCCTTCATTTGCTTTGCTACTTTGTGAGAGGGCTCAAGTCACGCTACAAAGTTCATAAGAAGATGCTCAAGTACTTTCATAGAGGTATGTTTCATTCTATGCACCAAGCTTTTGCAAAAGCTCTTGAAATACTTGAATTATTGATGTTTCTTTCAAAGAATAATGCCCTTGAGGAATCTCATCATGTTTGCACACTGAAATACGAGGGAAATATGAGTTTTGATCAGAAACAAAGTCTAGGAAGTTGCTGTTGGATAGGCATATTCACCCCTTATTCCTTAATCTACACCGTACGTAAAGTTCCTCATTTGTGGGATATGCAAGTACAAAATTTGCTATCATTAGAGGAAATTTGAGATCCCATTTCATCCCCATAAGAATCCTCCAATGGAATGGGTACCCTCTATTAACTGCAATTAATGCAGCACCAACAACTTCATTGCTGTAGTTTTTCCCCCATAACTTTTGATCCACTTGTCAAAATGTTGCGGCGTTTGTTGCATTAGATGCGGAATGAAAAGATCTTTCCAATGATATATGGTTATGATGTACTTCAATATGGTCATATGCGTTAACCTTAAAAGAATATGATTTTTTGCTTATTTCTTATATATTTATATCGTAAAAGATATATGAATGGATTATCACTAGATAGATCTTGTGAAGACGAACCCATTGCTACAAAAAGTTTTTGAATCGGAGTTCTGGATCAAAAGTTATAATGAAAAAATGATACTACAGAAGTTAGTTGCAACTGCATTAATTACAGGCTGCCACATAATACTGGAATGAGATATACTGGAGCTCGTCTAAGCATCCCTTAATGGGACAAAATGTGATCTCATTTTTCCTCTAATGACTGTATAACAAGATTCGCAAAATACTATAAGATTTCAAGCGGAATACTATATGGTGTTGATTTCGTATGTGCAAAATACAATTATGAGGGCTCTCGCTGCCCTACATCAGCCCCCGTGTGAATATGCACCCAAACCAAAGGGGGTTTAAGGGGGATTTTAATTTAAATGTGTTGGACCCAATGGTTGTGTTAACTAATGTCAATGGTAGTTATGTGTTGGTTGTTAATGTCATGGTTGTTATGTGTTGGAGGATATAATTTTTATATGTTGGATGTTAATGGTTTGTGTTGCAAAAAAAAATTTTTGGCCCCTTCGGGGCCTTAGGGACGCCACCCTCCGTGTGACAAAAATTTTACAATTCAAACCAGAAAAAAACTAGAATTCATTTGAGGTTTTTATCACCTGTAGCTTTTGAATTTGATCACAATAAAACAAATAGAACATAAGTAAAAGTTACCATAAAGATAGAGCATATTGATCCCATTATTCTGAAAGTCATAAAGTTTGCAACACCCATACACAAATATTTTTCAACTGGAATTTAACAGCAGCCTTTGGCCTCCATGGATTCTTGTGGTGTGAAACCAAAGTGGGAAACTTTTCTGCTTGTTAGCACAAGGATCTAGAAGCCTTGGAATTTGCTTAATAACTGCCTCAAAATCTAAAAATGCATGGTAATTTTTTGCAAGCTTCATTCGGAATGAGCCATAAAACAATATCCAATAGCGCAATCCTGTATTAATCAGCTGGTAGGATGTGAAAGCCTACCAAACCCGGCCAAAAAATTGCTGTTTTAGCATAGATAACTTAACCAAACATATCCATATCATACACTATCAAAAAGATCTCGGAGAGAGCTTTCCAACGCAATAAAAATCATCTCAAACAGAGCTATGGATCAAAAGTTATGATAAGAAATGTGTTGCTGGCGGGGAAACTGCACTACATGCGCCCTTCAAGCCCTTCATGTGCCCATTATGCACACCACACACAAAAAGAGGGCTTTTGTTGTGAGCCATTGGTTGTTGACCATTGGAAAAAAAGGCTAAAATCAATGGCCCTTCATGTGCCCATTATGCACCACACGCACAAAAAAAGGGCTTTTGTTGTGAGCCATTGGTTGTTGACCATTGAAAAAAAAGGCTAAAATCAATGGCTCAGAAATGGTGCACTCTAGATGTACGCATTAGTACATCCATTTGAATACATCACGAAATCATAGGAAAACCTTAGTGAAAATCGTACAAAAACACAAAGAAAACCCCCTGTTATTATGCTACATATGGAGAGTTGCAGCAAAAATCAGCCATAACAGTAAGTCAATTAGCATGTTTGAAGGATAAAGAGGTCTCACATGATGTTTCTAAAGTGTCTTCTTGCATGGATACAATTGCTAAATCTGATATAGAGCAATTAGAGCATGTTGGCAGCCATGATAGTCCAAGATTTGAATGTTTTAGCTAAAACACATGAGGCCAGCCATGAAACCTTGGAGAATACATATTTATCAGCAAGTTTGAAGTCCAATGAGGTAAATCTTATCACATCTCACATAGTTGAGGAGTTTGAGCATGTTCTCTTGCATGATGTTGTTGTTGTTGTTGTTGCTGGAACATTCCATTTCAGTAGATGTTATTATGTCACATCCAATTTGCCACCATTACATGCTATTAGAGTCATTTTTTAGCAGATTATTGGATTGTGGCATGTTCTTTGGACACTATTCTTGATGATATTACATGTTATCAGCATCCTACCATTTGGAGAGTGCATATGTGACAGAGTTGGAGTTGGCTGAAGTATGTACCATTTCAGGATGTAGTCCAAAGCAAGACTTTACTTTGGTACTACAATAATACATGTGCTCATCATTTGCACATTTCAATAGATCATACATAGCTCATTCTACCATGTTGCCACCATCCCATCATGTCCACACCATGTGCACATCTCATTGGCCATGTTTCCACATCATTTTTCATTTGCACATCTCATTTGCCATGTTTCCACATCCTTTTCCATCTGCACATCTCATTTGCCATGTACACATATGTCCCATCATGTCCACATTATGTGCTCACAAGTGTATCCTTCTTCTTATCATATCACTCATAAGTCCCATCATGTCCACAACCATGTATACATCATTCCCAACCATTCATCTCAAGTTACCATCATGCCTCCATATGGCACCTCTATTCTGCTAACCATACATTCATTTATCATGCAGATCCACCACATTCATAGTTCCATGACCATTTGCACATCATTTGGTCTACCTACCATAATACCTTGCCCCTCTTTCTCATGAAAACCCATGTTGCCAACCATTTTTCCACATTGGCAACCATCAAGGACTCTTGTGAATTCACATCTAGTTCAAGAGGCTGGGGGACCAGCCTATCCTTCTTTGTTTGGCATGATGCTGCCACATTTTTGCAGCATAAAAGAGCCATGTGCATGAACTGCATCTTTAGCTAGCATTTGGTTTCACATGTGTGCATGAGCTAATCAAGCAACAAAATTGAAAACATCTACCTTTGAAGACTCTTAGAAGACATTTGTGATGAAGAGCCAAGGAAGAACATTGATTGGGCATCATACAAGTATGGCAAGGAAGTCGAATTCAAACAAGAAGATTTGAGCCTAAATTGAAGACTCTTCGTTAGAGTTTGGAAGACCCCTCAAGATTCATTGATATGTGGCTAGATCCAAGTTATTTTGGCATGAATTCCATTTTTCAAGGCTTCTTTCATGTTCCTACCATCTTGATCCCATTCATGAAACACCCATCATGCTTCATACTTCCTATGTTCATACTCCAATGCCATTTCCCCTAGCCAAATGTTGGCAAAGTTTCTTTTTTCTAGTCAAAGCACGGAAAAACACTCCACCAAATTTGGCTACTCCTAAAGTCTAAGACCATGTTCTCTCTCTAAAGACAAATCTAGAGCGAGAAAGTGCACATTTTTTTCAAACAATTTTGAAAAAGCAAATTTGCCAAGATATTGCACAAAATCCTAATGTGTATGTGCACAAGAGCCAAATATTATGCCAAATAATCCACATCATCTTCAAAATGCCAAATGTCATCCACATCATCACCCAAGTACATCCACATTACCATACACGTGTCATCCACCTCATCACCACATCACAAAAAATTTTGACTAGAAAAAAGTTATTTTGCCACCTTGATTGACACATCATCACCTCATTGTGCCATGTCATGACCCATTTGCCACATCACTCTATAAACTTGCCACCTCATTAAAATTAGCCTCATTTCTAGCCAAGAATCAAGATGCTCTTTTTTGCAAAAAGATTCTCCCATCTCGTAGAGCATCAAAAAAAGATTCTATGTGGAAAAAAGAATTTTTCAAAAAGACCTTGTTATGACCACCTAATTCCATTTCTTGGGAGTTGTGCCATATTTAAAAAAAAAAAATCCTATATACCCCCTGGCCTAGTCACTCATATCCCCCAATCACCCTTTGCCACGTGGTACCTCAGGCATGTGAAGTGGCAACAGGCCAATACCCACGTGGAAATAGCACATACTTATAACTAAAAAATTTTCTCCTTATATACCTTAGCCTCTAAAATGTTCTTGGCATGTGGGATATTTCGACCAAGATTCAAGAACCCTAAAAATAGGGCAGGCCAAGATCCGATCCTTTTTGGTAGATTCGGCCAGTTAATCATAGCTTGGAGGTTCCAGACCTTCCTAAAACATGCCAAGAAATCCTTCTACCACTAAAAAACAAACTGTCATGACGAATTTTGAGGGATTGAAGGGGAAAGGGGGATTTTGAAAAGGGGGATTTTGACTCAAAGAAGAATCAGAAGCTTTTTGGGAAAGTTTGATTTGGCTCTAGAAGAAGGATTAAGGGCACCTACTTGAGGAATGGTTTCTATATTGCACTTTCTGGCATGTCTTGACCCAAAAATTCCAAGATTTTGATGGTTTTATATTTCTTTTGAAAGTTTGATATAATACTACCTTTGACATTGTTAGAAAGTCCAAATAGATGATATTCTACTTGTTTCATGCAAATGTTTTGTGCTATAAACACTAAAATTTCATTGTCCATGTCTGCAAGTTTAGCCATGCCCCATATGCAAACTATATTTCTAAAACATCTGAGCTTAATTTTCATGATTCCCTTGCTATTCATCTTCCAATCATAACAAATTTCATGATTTTAGCATCCATAAATCTATAATTATGGCTTTGCAAATTTGTAAAAATTTCTGAGACAATCATTAAAATTTTCTCTTCTAAGTCTGCCCTTTCAAAAATCGATAGATCTCAAATTGCATATCTAAAATTTCTGAAATTTTGTCAAGTGCATACCTTCCTATCCATCTTTTCTCAATCCAAGTTTCAAGATTTTAGGATCCTTCCATCTCAAGTTACGGGTTCCCAAATTTGGCTGTTCCAAACTTGCCAAAATTTCTGATACACTCATTGAAAATTGTCTGTTTCAAGTCTACTTGTTCAAAAATCTATAGTAAGCAAAGGAAGTATCCAACAATCCTGAAATTAAATACCACGCATCCTCTGCTCCTCTTTTCTCACGATTCTAAATTTGAATAAGTTTCACTGCACGGATCCCAAGATATAGATAAGCAAACTTGGCACTTTCAATACTGTCAAAAATTCAGGGACAGTTGAACTTTTTGCAATTTGCTCTATTCTAATCCATCTTTTGCTTTGAGGATTGATCACCCTTAGTGATCTGGAGGTTCTGATCACCCTTGTGGCAGGCATTTTTATGAGGTTGGCTTGGTAGCCAGGATTCAAGTCAACATTTTCCATAATAGCAAATACAAAATATGAAGACAGATGTAACTTTGCGTCAAAGCAGACTAGAACTGGTAAATAATTTCCGGTTCAAAATTTCATTGACCTACGTGAAAGCAAGAGAAAATACTGGAACGTACGCAAGAAATATGCTGAAAAACTGGATATACTTGATACAATGTTTTGGAAACCTCTTAGAAACAGGTAAGAAGATGCAAGGGTGTTTTCAAGAAGTACTGGTAGCTCACTTGGTAAAGGTGTATGTCTCGTAATTAGAGAATTGCAAAAGTTCAAACCTTGTTTTATGCAACTACCTTTTGCAACCGTGTGACGACCATCTTCATATATACGATTAAAATTCATATATGGTCGTCACAGAAATACATCAGGTAAAGTTTCATTCAAAAGGCTTATTGGTTTGACATGCATGAATGGTCACTATTTCTTAAGCGGACTCTAAAGAATAAAGTATAAGTGTAGAAAGAAAGAAACAGTAGCCAAGCATAGGTGCTCTTATTTTGCCTCGCATTTGCTCTTACAGATATATAGATAGTACGTTTTATGTCATATCATCTAAAGGAAGTGAATAATCCCCCCCCTTTTGTTTTTTATGAACGTGGACCTTTATTACTCAAAAGAATACAAAGAGTACATGGGGGACTCAAAACCCAGTGGAGAAGATATCCACTAGAGCAACACTGCCCACCACATACATAACATAGAAAAGCAGAGAATACATATCACCACGAGCACAACTGTTTGCTATGAGTAGGTCTGAATCTGAAGATATTGCTCCCAAATGACACTTTTGACGTCGTCCTTTAAGGAAGAACACTTGTACGCCTTCACAATGCGACTACGAGCATTGCTAAGCACTTGCGTATCTGAAAAGACCTGTCCCTTGAAGATGAGGAGATTTCGTTTCTTCTAGATGGACCAGATGATCCAAGCAGATGCTAAATGAAAAGCCCTCTTTGCCAACTTGTCCCAAGAACTAGGCTAGACTGACAATAGGACCTGTTAACTATTCAAATCACAATGAAAAAGACTCAAAAGCCACTGCCAAGCAAGTCGAACATGGTGCACAAGAAAAACAGTGTTCAATTGTCTCATCCCTCTGCATGCAAAGAGGGCAGATCACAGAGACTTCTGGACGAAATCGATGAACAACAGTGTTTACCCGCATGCATCTATGAGTGATCTGCCACCATAAAATAGATAGCTTAGGATGGAGCAATTTATCCCATACCCATCGCCAAACTGCTTTACGATGAGGCTCAGGGATAACTAAAGGTCACTTTGGCAATGGAGGCAACACTTCAGAATGAAGCAGGACCGCATACATCGAGTGCACCAGGTGCTCCTCCTTAACATTGCCATGAACCACCCAGAGCTGGGGAGCCACGTCTTGTGGATGTGGAGGAAGTGTAGCAGCTACTTTTTTCCAAATGCCACGGTCCCAACGAAGGAGGAGGAACTTCAATTTGAACGCATTCCACGTCAACAATCTTGTCTCATTATACCATGCAGATATTTGAGCACACCTGTTGCTTGCCATTGACGTTGCGTCAATGGATGGATAGAAGAGACTAGGGGACAATCTGCCTGGTCGTCACCCAAAGGGATCCACCAGCAACTGGTTGTAGGATCTGTGTGGGCCATTGGATGGAACTGAAACAAAGTGCGCACAGTCTCCCAAGCAGCTAGCAACCCCTTGAGGAAAGGAGATGCATTAGGATATGGAGAAAGTGGATAGAATAATGCCCATGGGAGGAGAGGCTTAATGGATGGAGAGCCAAAGGAAATGCACATCTGTAAAGACTGGTGAATGAGACTCAGACTTGGAGAATTATCAGCATTATTTAGAATCTGCCGTATGAACTTAGAAATCAACACCTTACTCTGGAGAAGAAAGGGAATCATCCCCACCCCCCCCCCCCACAAAGTTTAGGCATAATGCACTTTGCCCCACTAATTTTAACATCAACTCCTTCTTTAGTGCCACCCCGATGTTCCCGACAAGATTTAACAATGAGTCGCATCTTTGTTCATGGTGCCGGAAGATGGATGCCATATAGACATGTGTACCACTCAGAACTGACTTTGCCACAGTTACACAACTAGCCATGGATAACTTAGTCGTGGACCACCAGACAAATGCCTTTCCAACCCCTTAATAATGACATCCCACGCGTCTTCAGAGGAGAGGTGTATACCAACTGGAATGCCCAGAAGCCTAGTTGCCTTCCCATGAGGAAGAACCTTCCATGGAAATGCAACCACAGAAGACGGCACTGGAGAGTCTAGGGCCCACAAGGCAGTACACTTTTGCCATCCCACAAAGATACCAGAAGCCAAAGAGAAATTGTCCAACAAGGAAATGACATTCTGCAAATTCTGCTCATCCACCATTAAGAACAAGAAAGTGTCATCCGCATACTGATTACAAATCTCTTGTGAACCATTATTCATGGGAAGACCATGCAAGATGCCTTCCTGCACTGCAAGAGAGAATACCTGAGAAAGAATCTCCGCCACAATTGTAAAAAGCAGCGGTGCCAAAGGACAGCCCTAGCGAATGCCACGTCCTACCTGAAAAAATGTCGATGGTTCTCCTTGAAAAAGAACTGAAGAACGACCAGAATAATGAAGTTTTATAACGTCTGTTGTGAACTGGACACCAAAACCAAGACGTAAAAGGCACTGCTCTAGGAAATTCCAGTCAACACTGTCATATGCTTTTGCAAAATCCAGCTTCAAGTATACAATGGGGTAACCATGCATTCTAGCCCAATAGAGACCCTCGTATGATGCTGCCACATTATTCAAGATACACCGGTGAGGCAAGAAACCTGATTGTTTGGAAGAGATGGACTCAGTAAGCACGCCACAAAGCTTCTGAGCAAAAGCTTTAGCAAAGATCTTGTACACTGAGGACAACAAGGTAATGGGGCGCCAATCTGAAATGGAAGAGGGATCCTTACATTTCGGAATAAGGGAGATGCAACCAGAGTTGAGGATTTTATCCAGGTGCCTCTGTCTTTTAAAATCCCTGAAAGCATCATACACATCTGCACCAAGCCAATCCCAATACTCCTGGAAAAATTCCACTGGAATACCATCAAGACTCAGACACTTGCCCCTCTTGAGAGAAAATATGGCCTCGGCTAAATCATTCTAGCTGATCTCAGCCTCTAAAGTGGCCCTTTGCTCATTGGTGACTATAGGATGAACCTTAACAAGCAAAGCCGCTTGAAAATCCGACTGAAAGGGAAGACGCCGAGCAGTGAAGAAAGCTGAAAAGGGATTATGCAAAAAGCCTCTAAGCTCAGCTGGATCTGAAACAACAAGCCCATCCTGAATCTGCAGAGACTGAAGAGATGCAGCTAGCTTTCTTGTTTTGGCAGCTCTAAAGAAAAAACCTGTGCACCGGTCTCCCTCCTTGAACCATTGCAACCCAGCTTTAATGCGAGCGAATTGCACCTGTTCAGATTCCATCTGTCGAATGCTACACAAAATTTGCTTCTCCACATGACCATCTGATGGGGCAATAGACCTGCATGCTTCAAGTTGTTGATAAAGAGCCAGCAGAAGGCTCTGGTTAGAAGAAGCCCGTTCATGACCCCAACCTTTAGCAAAAGACTTCACCACAAAGAGAAGAGCATCAACAATACCGCCATGCCCCCGCGGACGAGAGAAAGAAGTGAACCACCGCTCTACAACCCCGCCAAAATTCCTCATCCTTCAAGAAAAAATGTATTCAACTTGAAAATATGTCTTAGATGCAAGATACACCACCGTGATGAGAGCAAGAGAAATATCGGTGGATTATGGTCGAAATCGCAAGATTCAACAAAGTTCTCACGACGAAAAGCGTATAAAATGGGTTGCTACCAAAGCATTATAGTAGCCTCTATCATGTCTTGCATATGCTCTACCACCACCCAACCAGCCATTACACCAAGTAAAACTTGAGGGACCCTCAACTTCTATGAAGCACAATCTTGCATTAAAGCGGTGCCATTGCTCCCGCTCAAAGCCCCTCGCACTATCTCTGCACCTCCGCCACATCTATCTTGCTCAAGCTCAACCATGTTAAAATCACCCACCATGATCCATACAATGTGGGAGCCTAATTAACCTCGGTATTTGGAACGCATAAAGAAGCCCACAATGCTCTCCTCGACGTGGTCGATTATGACACATTAACCAATCCCCATTCTTGCCCTTTATCAAACCACTTGATTATGATCCACCGCCAAATCATCAACCTCGAGTAAATGACACCGTAAATAGTCCTCCTCCATGTCATGGGGGACACCAGCCTTTTTGCCGAAGTCCAGGGGCCGCCATCGTAACATTGTAATGCGCCTATTGATTAACTAAAGAACTTTGTAGGCATCCTCTTTTTTGCATTTATGCTCTTGCAAACAAATGAAATCTGAGTCCCACCTAGCCAGGGCCATGGACAACCTGCTCCTTTTAGTAGGGGAGGAGGCAACCCCCCGCACATTCCAAGAGATTAACTTCATTGATTAGGTGGATGTGGAGGATGTTCTAAGTCCATATCAACTTGTACATGAGACTCATTATCCACTTGATCAGCCCAATGTGGCTGCGATGCTATTGGACGTGTAGTAACAGTGGTGAGGAGTGTTGGTTCAACAGGGTTAGGAGAAGCAGATGCAGAAGGCTGTGGTGCAAAGCTATTCCTCCTCCGAGCGGTTTTTTTCATGCGAGTAATGGACCATTCTTCTTCAATGCGCTCTTGCTTGCATGCAATCATGTCCAGCCTCTTCTTGGTCAGAAGAAAGACAAGTATAGGCTGCGGGGAGTGTGCCAATGGCTAGGGTAGAAGACGAAGAAAGGGTGATGGCAAGGACAGGTGCAGGAGCGATTGGAGTAGGGATGGCAGCATGGGAAGTAGAAGTAGGGGAGACAGAAGCAGGAGGAGGGATGGGAATGGAGGGTCTGCAGACAAGATAAACAGAAAAGGCCTCAACATCAGGAAACATATTGGCAAGCTCTAGGCCATTAAGCAAAGATAATTAAGTGAATAATCCATAACTAATATGCAACACATACGTCACGTTAAGACCAATCAATTCTCTATAATATTTCAGAGGTTTAGTTTATTTTTATCCTTACTAGGATGCATCCACAATGTAATTGATGTTTTTTCCTAATACGGGTCAGTGCATATCTTGTCATGAACTTATACGAAAGCAAGGAAAATGCATGGAAAATATACAAGAAATACACAAAGATCAGCAAAGAATCTGATATACAATGAAGATCAAGAATACAATGGCCCGAGGGCAAGCAAGAATACAAGAATGAACCGGAAGAGTTCAACAAGAATGGAACTCCTATTATTTATGATTTACGATATGAAGGGGACTGTTGGGATGCCTAGGGCGATGGTCGGGCGATCGGCCGATGCGGCGCGGGCGTCTTTGCGTGGCGGGCGATGGCGCATGATGGCGTGTTGTGTGCGCGTCTTTGGCGTCTTTGGCGATGGCGCGATCCGGCGGATGATGGGCTAAGGCGTGCTGGCGATGGCAAGCAGGTTTTTTCTCCATTCTAGTTTTACCCTAAAAACAGAATGGCAGCATTTCGGCCAGGATTTGATTCCCAAGGAGCTGGGCTTTGCTTCTTCTTCAAAGCTCTGTGAAATCGGAAGATTTAGTTTGTCCAAGGATACGGCTTTTGTGTAACTATGGTTTATCTTGAATTGATGAGCAAAGTAGCTAAGTATGTTGGGGATATTGTCTTGCTCAAGTATCAAATGCTTGAAGAAGATCTTGATGCCCTCATATCAGTCACAAGTGAGGAAGACATGGAGAATATGATGGATGAATACGCAAGAATCCAAGCCAACCGGGGCTCTCTTACGGGCTGAAAATATTTCTATTTGTTCTTAACAAGCATCATGTGCCGATATGTTGGATGGCATTTCGAGCATTCAAGATTACAGATTTCCTCCGGGTTACGATCTCTCTCGATTAGAAGGGGTTTATCATGGAAATATTGTAACCGGATGTCTTTAACCGCCAATAAGTCATGGCATGGGTATGAAAATTTTGCACCTCAGACTCATCCTTTTCATGAAGTGCAGGGTCCCAAATTGCAGAGGCAACATTCTGGGGAGCATTTAGGGAATGGGGTTCTGAGAATAGATAATTCTCTGCTTGGGACAGATATTCAGATGAGTCTCCTATGTATTGTGGATATAGTAGCCCAAAACAAAATGGATATACTCCATTTATGGTGCATCATAGGATGGAAGATGGGTTTGATTGTGAAGAGCATAGTGATATGAGGTATGAGAACGAAAGAGAGAGACAAAAAGGGCAGGAGCATAGGTACAATCAAGCAAGCACATATTTGGAAAATGGATATAGAAGAAAGGAGGAGATGGCTCATCATATGAATCATGTGGATGGCAAAAACCAAAGCAGCCAACATCTGCAGAATAATTGCCATGGTTGTAATCGCGAGTGTACATACAACAACATACAACAGGCAAGGGAATTGCAGAATAATTGCCATGCTTGTAATCGCGAGTGTATATACAACAACATACAACAGGCAAAGGGAATGAGCATGTACATACAGATGCACCAAGATGTCATAAAGTTACTTTTCAGAGATCATTATCTCAGCAATACTATTCACCACCAAGGATGAATACCACCAACATGCAAATGTCTGCACACAAGTCTTGTTGCACTTTCTGCAATGGCGCCGTCCGGCGGGCGCAGCGGATGTGGCGTTGCCATCATCCGCCACACCGGGATTGCCACCGAGGCATCCGCAGAGGCCACACCAATATCAAGATCAGAAAATTCAACAGCAGCAGCAGCAGCCTCAATTAAGGGCAGTAAGAATGCAGGTTCCAAATGGTGGTATTCCAAATGGAGTTTCAAATGGAGTTTCTTCTGCTAGGATGATCCCAGGCTAATGTAAAGATAAGAAGGCGCTTTTGTAAGATTTGCACCACGGACCTAACGACTTCCGGATAAGTTTTCTTTCGTTTCATTTTCAATCAAGGCAATGACCAAATCCTGTTAGCTTGGGGTAGCATATATCTTGATTTCAAGACATTGCATTTAGGAAAGACATTTTCTGGCATGTTAGCCACTCTAATTTGCTCTCTACTTCTCTCTGGTTCCGAGATTTCTTTAGCTCTTAAGTTTATAAAAGAGATCAAATATTTCCAGTTTATATTCAAATATCTCACAGCGGAACGCAAAAAGATACAAGAAAGATGTACGGATACAATCTAATAAACAGTGAAAAGGAGAAGATGGTGCAAATAGGGAGAGGCTAAGTGATGGGGACAGAGAGATCTGACGCCTCCTCGCCATCCACCGTGACGTAGTGGGGTAATTAGCCCACCGACCGGGTGCCTTCCACTAAGCTACGCACACCAACCTATCCGCCCCGGAGATACAACAACCACAAAGGATGGACGAAAAGGAAACGAATAAACAAGGGAACCGGGGAGTAGATGGTGCAAATAGGGGAGGCAAAGCTATGGGACGAGAGACGGATGTCTCCGCCATACACCGTGACAGTGGGGAAATAGCCCATCGGCTGGTGCCTACCACTAAGCAAATGACATCAACTTCTCCGCCCCATAAAATGAAAGTGGAAAGACGGAGGTTGCCAAGCACGGATAGTGGGAGACAACTCCCCAATCGTACACCAAGATAGTGAGGATCTAATCCTCCGATTGGTGCACCAAAGTCACAAACCCACTATCAAAAGAACTAGAGGAAACCACATGGTACATGTATTTGGGATATGACACACATGGTGGGGGGAAGTGGTCAAAAGGGGCAGACAACAGATTCCAAGCAGCGATAGGCAATTATTACATCAGGATGAATTATCAGAACAACAAAGCCAGGATCACCAACTGGGAAATCAAAACATACCTATTTAGCACATTAATAGCATCAACACAACTGTACGGATGTGAGACATGGGGGCCAGATCTATCAGAGAAGAAATGGGAAAAACAGGAAGGAATACTGAGGCAATGACACGGATAGGAATTCCAGGTGAAGGCAGGTACATCATTAGCAACAATCATATATGAAACAGGGGAAAAGCCAATGGAAGTGAGAGCATGGAAAAGAACAATCAGGTACCTAATAAAGGACAACAGTTATGGAAAAGAGGACAAACTATCGTCATTGGCAATAGAGGAATCAGCAAAGCAACACATAGTAACAGGCAAGGGATGGTTTAACGAAGTGGCGAAGTGGACGGCAAGCATGGGGATGCAATTAAGCCATATTATACAAGCGGATGGATGGGACGAAGAATGGACAAACAGGGCAATGAGGAGCTGGCTAGCACAACACACAGGGCCTAAAGCAGACTGGCTACTGGGAGCCTTCAATCCAGGGGGACAGATAGGACATATCGCATACAAAAAGCAACATGTTGAATAGAAGCAACAGAGGAACACTGGCTAGGTTCAGAATGGAGAGCCACGACCTCTGAATTGAGAAAGATAGATGGAGAAAAATAGATAGAGCAGAGCGAATATGTCGACTATGTGACTCAGGAAAAATAGAAGACGAAGCACATATGGTCAAGGAATGCCCGGTCTACACAGACATAAGGTCCAAATTTAACAAGGTCAGGTGGGATCTCCCACTCCCAGCACTGATGGACAAAGAAGAGACACTCACAGATGTAGTGAAAGCTATAAAAGAGATGATAATAAGACACCGGGGGGTGCACAAAGAGAGAGGGCTAATAATCTGAGAAGCACTGTTGAGGCGAATCAGAGAGGCCCACAAAGTACAGTTCAAAACTGTTTATAACGATGCATTGTGTATGGCCAAGAAGCCAGCTATAAACACGATGCGGGTATTACAAAGAACAAGAGAAGCCCGCTAGATGGCTACATAAACCTATGCGTCTGTTTGTTGGCAACACCCTTTTTGGGAGCTCGCAGGATGCTACACAAGTCCGGGGGCCTCACGGCCTGAGGGACGTTAATGTATATTCTATTCTATTCTATTCTATTCTATTCTATTCTATTCTATTCTAAACGAGGTGCACTTGGACTATCATAGTCGTCGGATTCGTCCATCCTATGACCCAGCTCATATATTGGGGCCTGTGAACACCTCTCATTTTGCTTATAGTCATTTATGATTGGAGCCGCCTATGATTTTGGAATATGAAATACGTCTTTGTCTAAGGTTTTGAGAAAATATCGAACCTCTATACGGCTTTGCCTAAGATTTTAGAATATGAAATACAGGGGCTCGAACCTCTACCAAAATAACTCAATGTCCTAATAAGACTACTTTAACTAATACACCCAGTGAGCTAATGTGATTATTTTTTACTTTGAATCTACGTTTTTCTTTATAACAACCCATTCAATTGTTTCAGGGATATATAGTCGAAGGTTTCAAGAATTGTTATTTTTACATCCATATCAAATTCCCCTGGAACCCCCTGTTATGTTGCTATAAATTCGACTCCCAATGCCAGAGTCCTCGACTGTCTCCTATTCTCGACTCGTGGGTCGAGAATGCAGCCATCCAGACTGGATCCCTCTAGATGAAGCTAATGCATAGGGGCGTTCAGAAAATGGAAAGACTGGCCCAGTACTATCCGTTAGGGATCGGTCGTGGGGGCAAGGATTTTGGACCCCTACGGAGCCCTTAGAAGCGCCATGTAGAGATGGCGCCTTGCATTTTCGTTTGTATCTGGAGCATCCGGTGTCAGAATCAGGCGATTCTTGGTGCGTTGAAAAGCTGATTCAGAGAGCTTTCCAACGGTTATAGCTTGTTAGGTTTTCAGGTCTGTAGCTAGGCCGGATTTTCATCGGAAAATTTCGGCCAGCATGGCTCCTGAGACAAATTTCCCACGTTAAGGCTCTTGGGTCTGCTGAGATTCCCGGTTTGGGGTTGAAACCGCATGAGATGGCGAGAAGGAAGAGTCCTAAGGAAAAGGGATTGGCTACGGTTGAGCTGGAGACGGATGTGCAGTATCGTTCCAGATCACAGGAGGCAGTCGTGTCAGAATCACTAGAGGATTTACCAACTGCAAATCTTGGTTCACAAAGAGAGGCATTCAATTTAATAGGAGGTGAGAAGGAAGCAATTAATGCTATGGATATTGAACCGCAAAGGCAATTGTTGAGGGATATGCAGGCTCTTTTAGAGTCACCCTCAGTAGATAGGTATGTCAATTGCTCTTCCTTTCAATTCAGTTCAGAAAATTCAGAAAATTGTGTGCCGATAACTCCAACCCATATTCCTTCAAGCATGCCGTCATGTGAAACAGGATCTATAAACCCCTACATCTGCGCCTAGAGAGGAGGTTGCCAAGGAAGGTGATGTAGATGTAGCGACTCAGAGGGAGGCAAATCCTCTATGCGCACTTTCAGACTCACCTGGAGTGAGGTTAGACACCTCTCAGGCTGCTAAAACTACCAACACTGCACATCCAGCTTGGAGGACAAATGACATAGTATCCCGTCTCACTCGTCCAGGCTTTTCAGACTGGATTAGGCGTAAGGTGCTGGACCATAGAAGTGCTCGGGTGGAAGAGGCTATGAAGTTTATGGACGATCATTATTCAGTTGACTTACGAGCAGTGCTTCCAGCATATCCTTGGATAGACATAGACCATGCTCGACATGTTCAGACTATAGAGAATTTGGTCTCCTTTGAGTACTAGGATACTTCACTGGGATAGTTTTGGACACGCGAAGGTTTAGCTTATGGCTCTCTGGACATTTGAGGCAGATTGGTTTGCCCAGGTACCAGTCTTTGAAATTCTTGCCTAATAATTTTTTCCTCATTATGTTCAAGGCTGAGTCCTTGGTGCGGGGGTTGATGCCTTAGGTGAGGCATATGTCCTGTATCAGTTCTATACTCCAGCTACGTCCACGAGCTCTTTGACAGCTGTAAAAATCCCATGTTGATTTCAAATCATGGATTTGCCTCCAGATATGTTGGTTCCTGAGTTCTTGGTTTCTATGGCGAATGGTCCTGGGGTTCACTTAGCTCATTCCATTGTTCAGGCACCTAGGATATGTGTTGCCTTGCCTGCTCTGCAGCCTCTGCCCACTTCTATACCTGTCCATAGTGGTTCTTGGCATTTTCATCTCCGACTGCAGCTACTGAATGGTCCCGAGATTCAGCGCATGTTTCCTTCCATCGTTCTTCCTGGTAGGGTTGATTGTGATGATCCTCATGGGGGTGGTAGTGCTCGAACCCCAGCTAGAGGTATTCTTGCGAGTGGTCATGGGGGTGGTAGTGATCGAGCGCCAGCTAGAGGTGTCCATGCGAGTGGTCATGGTGGTGGTACTGGTCGAACCCCGGTTGGAGGTCGAATCCCAGATCGTCTTGTTGTTGGAGGAGGCGATTGTGACCAAGCCCCAGGTGCTGGAGGTGTTAGTGTTTCAGATATCACAGATGGAGTTCCATATGGCAGAGTCAAAGATGATAATGTCTGAACCCCAGGCAGAGGTATCTGTGATCGTCCCACTAATGGCAATGCTAGGGGTGGTAGTGTTCGAACCCTAGGTAGAGGCAATAAATGGTGGGGGGGCATAGTGGAGGCTCACTCGGAGGGCGGTGGTGGGGATGACCGACCTCTTGAGGGTACTAACTGTGACGGTCCAGGGGAATATACGCCATAAATACGTATATTCCTGGATCCGTCACTATACAAGTCTATCTTCATAGCCTTGTATACCATAGATTGTGGCACTAGGGGGCATGGCCAAGTTATTCACATAACTTAGCCAACCATAGGTTAAGACCATTATCCACATGGCCTTAACCTATTGGGCACCCGCCACACGAGACTCACCCGATTGGTGCCACGTGGCATCCTAGGTGGACCTAACTTATATAGGCGGGAACCCTAACCCTAGGCCTTTTTCCAGCCCTAGCACCCAGAGACTCACCTACTCGTTCGAAACCCCGTTTCGAACATCGTTTGCTGTGGCATAGACTGGTGCAGCAGCCCCCGCAGGGTAGACCCGTTCTTGAAGCAAGAGCAGCATCACGTGAGTCGAAGACCATGGAGGCACACGGATCTGGAGGGAGAGCATCAGGAGCAGGTATGTAGGGTAGTAGTTGTGATAGCTCATCTGGAATTAGCATTCCAGATGTGCTAGTATCTTGTATCTAGAGTAGAGCCATCCTAGAACCCGTATTCAACATCTTGAACCCTAATCAATGAACCCTAACCATTAGTTAGGTTGTATGATTAGGTTAAGATGTTCTTCTTATGATCATTCTTAGGACATGATGATTATGTGATGTTGGTTGATCATGTTTGCTCCTCTTGTATTGGGAAGGGGGGTAGAGACCTAGGGCCATACGTAGTATGCTCCTAGAGTAGATCCCTTAGTTCCTATTAGTTGCGGCATGTGCATAGTAGCCCACCAGGCTATAGAGGCTATGATGTGACTCAGCACTACACAACGGGGCTAGAGGCAATGCGGAGGGAGGATCCCTGCCGAGTGGGGGCTACGGGGGATCCCATAGTGGGCTAGGCTTATGGTCGGTCACTTCATGCGGGCCGAGCATGGGTCTGACACCTCCTGGGGCGATGGTGTCGCCCTGCCTCTCAAGAGCTGCAAGTGTCGGCTTGGCTCTTGTTTTGGGGGTTCACGGGTGCGAATGTGGTGTCGCCATGATTCTCTAGCCCGCCGCTGAACGGAAGGGGAGATGCAACCCTTCCCGCCTCATCGACCAGTGGAGATGCAACACGAGTAGTCCCGGACGGGTGATACCATGGGATTACGTGATCCCAAGGCTAGAGTCACGCCAGAGCTTGATTTAGCCCATCCGCAAAGTATGCACAGGAGGGGCGGATGGAGTGGTCAACCCTAGCCATTGTCTTATGCCGCCCCGCCATTGTTATGACTCGGTCCGCTTCTATCTTGAGGCCTAGCTGTCGGGCCACCCTCCTTATGAGTCCGAGCCATGGGTAGGAGCTCTTATGTTTTATGGCATAGGATTATCTTCTTTGCAGTTGTGGATATGTGATGAACTACCCTTCGAGGTAGTATGTTGTATTGTTATTGCTAGTTCTGACGTTGTTTATGCTTCCACTGTGATAGGAGCCCATAGGGGAAGGGCGCGCAAGACACCTTCATGTCCCCTGCCCGCACTAGGATTCTCTCAGAGTGCGGGTTAGACGGAGGGCCCATGCGGTTGATGGACCAGATGGGGGATTTCCTGCCGAGTGTACGCAGTAGGGTGCGTATATTTAGCAGGGAGCGTCACAATGGTATCAGAGCGATGTTCTTGGTTGACCAAGAACTAGCACTGACCATAACCATGAAAGTAGTCTAACAGGCCTATAGGGGTGTGAAATAAACATTTCCACCATTGAACCGCGAAAATAGGGGAAAAATTTTTTCTCCTAGGTAGTGGGTCAGGAATTAGGTTAAGTGTTAGACGAAGGAATAAATGAGTCAAATTTACCTTCTAGTTAATTTTGAGTGAAAATTATGCATCTGCATCAAATTTCACCTAAAATGGGTCGAAGAATCATGCCAATCTGAGACCCGAGTGAAAAATGGCGCAAATCCATAATTAACACTTCAAACCATTAGGAAATTTGAAATTTTAAAGGTATAATACGAATTTTAGTATGTGTATTAGAAATTTAATATATATTAATAATAAGGGTACTATGGTGTAATTAATAAGGGGGGCTAATAAGTAGGCCTATTAATGGTAGGGAAAATTCCCAGGGACCCTCCTTTTAAAATATCCCTGACACCTCATTTTCCCTCCAACCTTTTCCTCCACCATCTCTCTCTTGGTCAGCCTTACGTCACCCGTTTTCTAGACCGTCAAGTATGGCTCGAACCAAGCAGACAGCCAGGAAGCCAGGTGAGCGACCTACACTCTCGATTGCGCATTTAGCAGCAGGTCGCCATGTGAAGAAGATCCCGGAGCACCTTCGACCCAAGAAGGGGGGAGAGGAGCTTCCCTCCAGCAGCAGCGACGAGACATTCCATGTCTCGGAGGAGGAGGTGCCCAACAGCACCAGTTCTTCGTCGGCGGGCACCCAGAGAACTGGCGAGTCCCGCCACTTTGGGCCTTCCTCGGACACAGAGGTGGAAGAGCAGGTTGAGGAGCAGGTGGAGCAGCAGCAGCAGCACCAAACTCAGGAGGCAGACCCTTCGGTACCCAAGAAGAAGGGCAAGGAGAAGGTTGCGGAATGGACGAGGAGGTGCTTGCGAGGAAGAAGAGGGAGAGAGAGCGGGAGCAGAGGGAGAGGGAGAGGCGGACGAAGAAAAGAAACGACGGGCCTCGCCGGACCGTCATGATTGAAGAGCCTCCCCCACGCGAAGAGGAGGAGGTGGAAGAAGGAGGAGGGGATGAAGAGGAAGAAGAAGGGGAGGAGGACGCCGAAGTCGTCGGGGAATCTTCAAACCCCGACGCAAGACCACCTTATCCAAAGTGGCCCAAGCCACCTAAGGTGGTTAAGAAGTAGAAGGCGGACGAGCGACCGTTCGCCTTGAGGGAGGACCGACTCTACAGACGCCACCTCAAGGCGTATGAAGAATACCTCCGTCATTGGACGAGGTATAACGACTGGTACTGCCGCCAGAACGTTCAACGATACGTGGAGGGAGGCCGGCCAGTAAGGAACCAGCCCAAGCCGCCGCCGCCGCCACGACCCGAGAAGCCAAGGAAGGTCCACCATGGGCCGAACACAAGGCATGCCCGAGTTTTTCGGGAGATTAGGCACTTCCAACAGTGCACTAATCTCCTGATTAGGAAGGCTTTTGAGCCGCTCATGAGGGAGGTCATGCAAGACTTCGTCACCGACTATAGGGTGACGTCGCTCACAACTCGGGTGCTGCAAGTAGCCGCTGAGGCTGAGCTCACCCAGTTGTTCGAAGAAGGGAACCTCTGCGCAATTCACGCGAAGAGGGTGACCCTGATGCCCAAGGACTTGCACTTGGCGCGTTGCATCCGTAAGAAATACCCTTGAGGATGAAGTTTTGTGTAAATTAATGTAATTGCTAAGTTTTCCCTCTATAAATATAAAATTTTGTTGTTAATTGACTTCAATTCTTGTATTAAAATGTGTTTATTAAAATGTGTTTAAGTTGCTCAAATTTTAGTTTAGTGTAGCCATCATGACTGTAAGCATCCAAATAGGGTAAATTAGTATGGGTTCTATAGGCAAATTAGCTAAATTTTGGACCAAACAGCCGAAATCGGAAGGCTGTGCGAAATTGGCCTCTGCACCCTTCACAGAAGGCCCATTTTCGCATAGCCATCCGATTTCACCATATCCAGGCCAAATTTTGCCCAATTAGCCCAGGAAAAGTTCCAAATTAGGTTAGAAATTTTTAAATAAGTATGTTAGGATCTTTAAATTCTCTAAAACTCTTGATACAAGTCCCAAAGATCCGAAATCGGAAGGCTATGCAAAATTGGCCTCTGCACCCTTCACGCTTACTTGTCGTCTTATCTTGCTAAGTGTCTTCTTGTCTACATGTAGGTAGTATAATTAAACCTTTTTCTTAGAAACCCAGCTAGTTGCCAAGGCCTTAGAAATTGTTGTCACACGTTGGTAGGGTACACCAACACACGTTATAGGTGCACTATCATCAAGTGTCTTCAGCCATGCCTTGTATCATAGATAATTATCTAGGAATTCATTCTATTTAAGTAATTTAGTCTTAGCACACCAAGTACACTCAGTGAATAAATCTCCTTCTACCACCCCCACGATAGTAAATAAGTACCTTTCTCAGTGCCTAGTAGAGTGCCATATGCCAAGTGGGTCATTTGAGGTAGAGTGGATAAAGGTATAAAAATTAGGGTTTGTAGAGTAAGTAAACATAAATAATTGTTCTTGCGGTAGTATTAATTGCCTTGTGCTTAGGGCAGTAAAATAGGTCAGGAGAACCTTCGTTACAGATCCTCGAGCCTCGACATTGGAGACACTCGACAACATCAATGAATTGAAAGAAGAGGGCAAACTTATGGAGGAAACTTCAGCAAATCAAAGGCCAAGATGGTGTACAGGGAAGGCCGAACACAAGTAAGAAAGGGGAGCCTATCGGAAGGACGACTGCGACATCAAAATTAGACATAAGAATTCCCAAGAGGGCTATGCAACAACCAATGGGCATCATGGCACTTATAAAATTGATGACATTAGGGGAGGAACACCTCCTAGTCAAGGATATTCTCCAAGTGTCATATTGTCTCGAAGAACGACCCCACATCGATGACTAATGCCACAGCTACACCACCAACAAGTATACTTCATCGACTTATGATATCAAGAGCCATAAAAGATGAGACTGGATATACCTCCGAGGAAGGGCAACTATCGCAGATATACAGGACATAGTAGTATCAGATCTAGATTCCAAGCAGACATGCTTTGACTAAGGAGGTATTGCAAGCCAGCAAGGGTAGGCTCCTCAGGAGTAGGCATATGGCGAGACTGTAACAAATTTCTTCCTCATCAGCCCCAATACTTCAGAGCGCCTACATCAACCTCGGCAACACCATCGCAAGCTCATGATGATCTTCAATCTTCCACCTCAGAGATTGGAGGTCAAACACCATCAAGAAGAGGCATCATAGGGGACCAAATACCAAAGATTATTAATTGATCACCAAGATTAGTCCCCGGATGGATGCACATAAACTCATCTCAAAGAAGAGAAGTTGCACGCTTAGAAGCGGTAAAGCACCCAACATTGTCATCACCTTATAACAACAACATGCAACTAGCAAGACGAAGAATAGAATCGACAAGGTCAAACACAACAATAGCAATTCAGGAGTTGGAAGAATCATCCTCGAATCTCGTAACCTCCAAGGCAGATGAGCGACATGAAAGATTCTAGAATGTGAAGAACATTATCTTCAAGCTCTTGGGATGCGACACAGAAATTTATGTTATCTACATCAGCAAGTCCACTAAGAGGGATAATGTTAATGAAGGTAGTACTGGCATCAACATTAAGGACGAAAGCGAGTCAAAATATGTTCAATAAAAGAAAGGGGGCACTTGAAGGACCATACAACAACTCCAAGGATACCGATTCTTTTCAACAAATTATGGATCATCGCCTTGCTACTCCAACGACTAATGTCTACACCAGCTTTGAGCAAGCTAGGGGACCTATCGAGATAGTTGAGTTTCTTAGAATTATGGGTGATAACATCCATGATGGGATGGGGACGAAATTTTCGAGTAGATTTTTTTGTCTTTTCCTTTAGAAAGATGGACCCAAGAATGGAGCAAAGCTTCAAGTATTGGAAAGAAAATGTATGGAGTACAATAATTGTATACATTCTGGCGGATATCCAAAGCATATTGGAACCTCTTAAGTGAACTTGATCACCTCGCTAAGAAGGATTCAATAATAGGATAACCGTCGACCATGTATATGACCAGTACTTCCAAGACATAAGGAATAATCCGACCAAATGAAGGGAAGCAATCTAATAAGTTCGCCAACTTCTTAGATGGCATCAACTCAAAGGTGGGACTATTTCAAGAGGGCAATAAGTAAGAAAGGGGAGATCCTAGACTATAGATTAGATCTGAAACAAGAATAATTATCTAACCATATAGTTTTCTATGTGTGCCCAAAAGTAATGTCATGCCGACTAAATTTGTGGCCATAGGATTTATGTAAGTAGTTCTTTAACTTGTAATTTTGCACCTCCTAGATGACGGACATCTTTAAGAGCAAGACTCTTAAGTCTAAATCTAGGCCAGTAATTAAGGCAAGGTCGGTAATTAGCAAAGACCAACGAACAAGAGTCAAGTCGACATCAACCTCAAGCATAGCTAAGTAAAGCATCGGCACCAACTTATGTACATTGGCAGCCATGACCTCAGAATAGACATGCAATATTAAAGCCGGCTAAGGCAATAATTTATTATCATAAGCAAGAGATACTTATCCCAGCACCAAAGGGCAAGTACCTTATAATTTAAGATAAGTAATTCCAATGGCAAACAGCATGTCAATAAAGCAATTACTTAAGTACATCATGAGGAATGAGGTCGTACATAAGCTACAAGTTGTCAACCCCGACTACAAGAGTAAGAAGGAACATGCTACTTCGAAACAGTTGCCTTGGCCAATTTCTAAGTTAATTAAGAAGTCCCATGATATATCCCTTGATGAAATTTGAGAGCTTGTGCTCTATAGAGGCGTAGAGTCTGAAATCACTCTTGCACCGGATTAGCAAGGCTCTTTATAGAATGAGCAGTTCCAAGCTAGCAGAGCTCAAGGAACTCAAGGAATAGTTGTAAGAGTTGACCGACTTGGGGATCCCTTCGGCCAAGATGGAATTCTAAAGATGTATATCAACCATGGGAAGCTCAGCAAGTAAACGACATAATGGATCAGCCCCAAGAAGCAGGATTCTTCTACAAAATCAACTTAAGCTCGGGCAATCAGCAAATAAGGATGAAGGGGGAAAATAATTATAAGACTCCTTCAGAACTTGGTATGGGCACTATCATTTCACAGTGATGCCCTTGAGTCTATGGAATGCTCCACCAATTTGTATGCATTCGAGGACAACATCTTCGAAGATTCCTTGGATGATTTCTTCATCAATATCTCTTCAACAACATCGTGATCTACAGCAAATTAATGGAAGAGCATGTAGCCCAATTGAGGGAAGCCATGGAGATGCTAAGACGCCGCCACTCATTGGCAAGCCTTTGAAGCATCAATTTGCAATCTCCACTTCGGCAAGTGAATTCGGCAAGAAGATAGAAGAAGCCATCTACCCCAACATGGACTTCAAGCACATAATGGGCTAGTCGTTGCAAGAGTGCAAGGACGGATTAAGAAAGAGAAACCTTCAAATAGTTTAAAAAGGAAGGGAATCTCTAATAGCAAAGAACAATTATGCGTACCCAAAGTATAAGAAGTAAGAACAATCTTCCACGACACGCATAATATCCCTATTTCCAGCCATGCAAAATTTATAAAGGCCTACTTCAAGATTAGAAGTAGCTACGTCCCCGGGGGTATGAAGAAGTAGATAATCGATATATCCAAGAATGTCGGTGGAGCCAGCGGACAAGGGCGGAACAACCCGGATTCCGTGGGAGTTTTGGAACCTTGGGCAATTACCGGACACCAAGTGGGAAGTCATCGGCATGGGTTTTATAGTTGGCCTTCAAGGACAACAAGAAGCTTCAAAGCCTTGATAGTTGTGGTATATAGCTTATCAAAAGGGCACATACTTGCCATGCCACACCATAGACACCGCCTTGGATCTAGCCGTGTGGTTTACATAAGAGTTCTTTTAGGCTGCATGGAATGCACAGGTCGATCATCACCAACAGAGATCCGAAGTTCTTTAGCGACGTTTAGCAAGACTTCTTCAACACGAGCTGCACCAACTTGTTGATGAGTTTTTGCTTATCAATTGCAGTCAATCAGCAAAGGGACCGCACCAACACAATTTTGGAGAGCACGTTGAGAAGCTATGATTGGAACAAGTAATCCAAATGGGCTGAGTCAGCCACCTGGTCAATTACGTACAATAATATGAAGCAAGAGTCATCGAAGATGTCTCCCCCATGATCAGTTATAGTTATCAATGTATACCATAGTTATGTGGCATAATTTAGTGCCCAAGGTGGAAGTTTCTCAACAACGACAGCATATATGCGATAGCTTTTGGTAGAAGTGTGAGAGTATCTTCAACAGCATGGGCATATTTGAAGAGTCTAGCAGATAGACATAAAACTCCTCGAGAGTTGTTTTGTTGTGACAGATAAAGTTGGCTCAAGTAAAGGTTAAAGCAAGGGAAGCTCCGCATCAGCAATTGTAGGAAGCTCGCCCCTAGGTGGGCCGGTCCGTTCAAGATCTTGGAGAAGAGTGGGGATCTCTTGGCCCACCTTAAGGTCTTCCATGTGAGTTTATTAAAAAGGCACGATCCTAACCCTGAGGAGGTTTTGGATACTCCAACTTTGTTGGAAATGACGGAGGATGAAGTTGAAATTGTGCCTGAATTGCTTCTTGATAAGTCATTTAAGAGGACTAGGTGGTCTCAATTCCTCCAATATTTGGTCAAGTGGAAGCACTTGCCCGTGGAAGACGTGACATGGGTATTGAAGCAAGATTTGGAGAAGCAATACCCAGAGTTTATGAAGGAGTTTGATGGGCGAGTCGTCTCCGACTTGGTCGACCCCGACTTGCCAGGTGGTTAGCTAGTATGTTGTTAGTTAGCCTTAAGCCCCGCATGCATTCTAGTTAGTAGGGTGCATGTGCGGAACCTTTGATCGTGTGGGCGATGATGGGATGCATGCTTTAGGGCATTCTCTAGGCCACATGCACCAAGAGAGGTGCGCATGACCATTAGGGTCATGTGAGTGAGGAATGAGGCATGGTGGGCGATGATGGGACATCGATGGGATGCTCTCTATGCCACGATGCGATCGCGGGGGACGACACCGGCCGTGGGAGGGTCATGGTGAAGGTTAAAGTGATCATCTTGCGATGATGGGATCGTGAGGCGTTCCCTAGCTTGAAACCCTCGGGGCATGATGCAGGGGGTGTACTCGATCGGGCGATCGCGGTAATGCAGGTAGCACTCGATCATGGGCGATGATGGGAGCATCTTAAATGATCCTTAAGCTCAAATCGAAAGGGCCATGATCTTGTGCAAGGTAGTAGGACAACCTTGAGCCGAGGTTCGCCTCAAGGAGGTAAGGGGGTGGTCCCCTAAAACCACAAATTATTAACTAAACTAACGTAATGTGCTCCTTTTTGCGGGCAAGTAGAAGGGGGACTTCAACGACGCGCGTTCGAGAAAGATAGGGGAGCCATAATTTAGATTATGAACCCTAATAACACTTATAATAGTATTTTTGTATTATCGTAAGAAATATACGATTGTTAAGGCTATATAATTTTGTACAAGTACAAATATAGCCTAAATTTTGACTTTTTACTAATAAAACTTGATTGCTAAAGTAAACTAAAGGTTATGACATGTTGTTGCTTTTGCAGGCATAAGGTAGGTTCGTCACCTTAGCGCAATGCTGAGGACAGCATTGTCCTAAGGGGGGGAGAATGTGACGGTCCAGGGGAATATACGCCATAAATACGTATATTCTTGGATCCGTCACTATACAAGTCTATCTTCATAGCCTTGTATACCATAGATTGTGGCACTAGGGGGCATGGCCAAGTTATTCACATAACTTAGCCAACCATAGGTTAAGACCATTATCCACATGGCCTTAACCTATTGGGCACCCGCCACACGAGACTCACCCATTGGTGCCACGTGGGCATCCTAGGTGGACCCCAACTTATATAGGGCCGAACCCCAACCCTAGGCCTTTTTCCAGCCCTAGCACCCGGAGACTCACCTACTGCTTGAAACCCCGTTTGAACATCGTTCTTGTGGCATAGGCGGTGCGGCAGCCCCCGAGGTGGACTCGTTCTTGAAGCAAGAGCAAAGATCCGTGAGTCGAAGACCATGGAGGCACACGGATCTGGAGGGAGAGCATCGGAGGCGGTATGTAGGGTAGTAGTTGTGATAGCTCATGCGAATTAGCATTCCAGATGTGCTAGTATCTTGTATCTAGAGTAGAGCCATCCTAGAACCCGTATTCAACATCTTGAACCCTAATCAATGAACCCTAACCATTAGTTAGATTGTATGATTAGGTTAAGATGTTCTTCTTATGATCATTCTTAGGATATGATGATTATGTGATGTTGGTTGATCATGTTTGCTCCTCTTGTATTGGGAAGGGGGTAGAGACCTAGGGCCATATGTAGTATGCTCCTAGAGTAGATCCCTTAGTTCCTATTAGTTGCGGCATGTGCATAGTAGCCCACCAGGCTATAGAGGCTATGATGTGACTCAGCACTACACAACGGGGCTAGAGGCAATGCGGAGGGAGGATCCCTGCCGAGTGGGGGCTACGGGGGATCCCATAGTGGGCTAGGCTTATGGTCGGTCACTTATGCGGGCGAGCATGGAGTGACACCTCCGGGGCGATGGTGTCGCCTGCCTCTCAAGAGCTGCAAGTGTCGGCTTGGCTCTTGTTTTGGGGGTTCGGTCAGTACGAATGGTGTGTCGCCACGATTCTCTAGCACGCCAGCTGAACCTCTAGACCCCGGGAAGGGGAGATGCAACCCTTCCCGCCTCATCGGACGGGGAGATGCAACACAGGTAGCTAGTCCCGACGGGTGATACCATGGGATTACGTTATCCTAAAAGGCTAGAGTCACGCCGAGCTTGATTTAGCCCATCCGCAAAGTATGCACAGGAGGGGCGGATGGAGTGGTCAACCCTAGCCATTGTCTTATGCCAGCCCCTCGCCATTGTTATGAATCGGTTCTGCTCTATCTTGAGGCCTAGCCAGTCGGTCACCCTCCTTATGAGTCGGAGCCATGGGTAGGAGCTCTTATGTTTTATGGCATAGGATTATCTTCTTTGCGGTTGTGGATATGTGATGGACTACCCTTCGGTAGTATGTTGTATTGTTATTGCTAGTTCTCGACGTTGTTTATGCTTCCTGCGATAGGAGCCCATAGGGAAGGGCGCCAAGACACCTTTGTGTCCCCCCGCCCGCACTAGGATTCTCTCGAGTGCGGTTAGATTCGAGGGCCCATGCGGTTGATGGACCGGATGGGGGATTTCCTGCCGAGTGTACGGCCGGGCGCCGTATATTTAGCAGGGAGCGTCACACTAACGTTGATGTCCAAGCCCCGGATAGTGATAATGTTGTTAGGCTTGGAGGTGCTGTTATAAGAGTGGTACGAATGGTCGTAGTGTTGGGGGTGGTAGCGTTCGAGCCCCGACCGGCGGGCCAGTCTCAACTGAAGGGGGGCCTCCGTCCGACTATGAGCATATGCAAGAAGCCAGGCAAGTTGTTCACCAGATCTCTCGGTTGAATTGGGCTGATGAGGTGAACCGCGTCTCGGAGGTCAATCCATTGGCTCTAGAAGGCCCGCAGAGGTAGAACAAGACCGTTGTGGGATGAATAGGACAATTCTCAGTTGGAATGTGAGGGGGGTGCGGTCCTCTAGTAGTAAGAGGGCTAGAGTTTCTTTGGCGCTTCGTCAGCTTCATCCTGATATTGTTTGTATTCAGGAGCATAAGTGCCATAGGGGAGATATGGCACAATTGATGGATATGGTTGGAAGACATTTTGCATCCATTGCCTCTTCCTCGGGGCGGTCTAGTGGGGGCAATCTTATTGTTTGAAAAATGAATAGTACGTACTCCGCAGCAGATAAGTATGGCCGTTGGGCAATTATTAAGTGGCTTGAGGGAGGACAGAAATGGGGGATTGTGAATGTCTATGCCTCAAACCAACCATCTCAAAGAGGTGCTCTGTGGGCCACAATAAGAAACAAGATAAGGAATCTTGGTGGTTTGCGAGTAGCCTGGTTGCTACTAGGAGACTTCAATATGGTAGAGCAGGCAGTTGGCTATGGTAGAGGTGGAAGGAGATTTGTCTTACACATGGTGCAATAGGCAGATCGGGGCGGAACAAGCCTATGCCAGGCATGATAGATGCTATGCCTCCCCTCGCACATTGGATGAAGTACCCCCTCTGCATAGGAGCAACATTCTTTCCACCTCCATTTCAGATCATTATCCTCAATTATTGTGTAGCCAGAATACTGCTACCCCCAAACCCTCTAGAACCGCTTCTTGACAGATGAAGTCTTCTCGTCTCATTGTCGGGACTTGTGGCTCAATACCTTCTCCTTTCTGAGTGGAATGGCAGGCATGGTGGCAGCATTAACTAGGGTTAAACGTTTTGCTAAGGCTTTTGGTAGGCAGCGAGTTCAGCAGGAGCGACAGGAATTACTCTGTAGAGAGTTGGAGCAGATTCGGGCACAACCTTCTGATGGCATCCGGTTGAATGCCATACTGCAGCAGATCATATCTCTAGAGCAGGTCAATGTTAAGGAAGCTCGGGTGAAGTCTGGACTTACTTGGCTGAAACAAGGAGACACGAGCTCTTCGGTTTTCTTTAGGGGAACAAGGCAGCGTCAGTATGCAGCATCAATGGCATCCCTTACTTTGTCAGATGGTCATAAATTGGAGGATCCTGCTGAAGATCTACAGAGGTATGTGCACGGCCATTTTTCAATGTTCTTTGCTAAGCAGTCATTTTCGTACGAGCAAGAAATGCAGGATCTGGTTTTGGCAGCTGTTAAGCCATCTATCTTGCACCATCAGCATGATAGTTTAGAACAGGAACTCTCCAAGGAAGATTTAGAGGGTGCACGCATGTGCATGGCTAAGGATAAGTGTCCTGGGCTGGATGGTGTGCCTGTGGAATTCTTTCAGACTTATTGGGAATGGGCTAGAGAGCCAGTGTATCAGGTCTATCTTGACTTGTTGCGCTCTCGTGAAATGGATAGAATTCTTAACATCGCCTGCATTTCCCTGATTCCTAAGGTCAAATAGCCATCCACGATCAATGATTGGAGGCCTATTTCTTTGCTCTCCTATGTGTATAAGATTATTGCAAAAGCTTTGGCAGAAAAGCTTCAACTGGTTCTAGCATCCTCTATTAACAAGGTTCAGTCCGGGTTCATCCCAGGAAGAAACATCTTAACTAATGTTGCTGCAGCTTATGAGGGCTTGTATTGGGTTAGGAAAACAGGTCAGGGAGTTGTTTATCTTAAGCTCGATTTTGCGAAGGCATATGACAGTGTGCTGTGACGCTCCCTGCTAAATATACGGCGCCCGGCCGTACATTCGGCAGGAAATCCCCCATCCGGTCCATCAACCGCATGGGCCCTCCGTCTAACCCGCACTCTGAGAGAATCCTAGTGCGGGCAGGGGACACGAAGGTGTCTTGCGCGCCCTTCCCCTATGGGCTCCTATCACAGCGGAAGCATAAACAACGTCAGAACTAGCAATAGCAATACAACATACTACCTCAAAGGGTAGTCCATCACATATCCATAAGAGCAAAGAAGATAATCATAAACCATAAAACATAAGAGCTCCTACCCATGGCTCGACTCATAAGGAGGATGACCGACCTGGCTAGGCCTCAAGATAGAAGCGGAATCGAGTCATAACAATGGCAAGGGCTGGCATAAGACAATGGCTAGGGTTGACCACTCCATCCACCCCCTCCTGTGCATACTTTGCGGATGGGCTCAATCAGGCTCGGCATGACTCTAGCCTTCCGGATCACGCAATCCCATGGCATCACCATCGGGACTACTCCCCAGGTTGCATCTCCCTGGTCCGTCGAGGCGGGAAGGGTTGCATCTCCCCTTCCCCGGGTCTAGAGGTTCCACAGTGGCTAGAGAATCGTGGCGACACACACGATTCATACCCGAATGAACCCCCCAAAACAAGAGCCAAGCCGACACTTGCAACTCTTGAGAGGCAGGGCGACACCATCGCCTCAGGAGGTGTCAGACCCATGCTCGACCCACCTAAGTGACCGACCATAAGCCTAGCCCACTATGGGATCCCCGTAGCCCCCCTTTCGGCAAGGATCCTCCCCTCCCATTGCCTCTAGCCCCGTTGTGTAGTGCTTGAGTCACATCATAGCCTCCATAGCCCTAGGTGGGTTCCTATGCACAAAAGCCGCAACTAATAGGAACTAAGGGATCTACACTAGGAGCATACTACATATGGCTCTAGGTCTCTACCCCCCTTCCCAATACAAGAGGAGGAACATGATCAACCAACATCACGTAGATCATATCATGATAAACATCATAAGAACATCTTAACCTAATCATACATATCTAACTTACAGTTAGGGTTCCTTGATTAGGGTTCAAGATGTTGAATAAGGGTTCTAGGATGGCTCTACTCTAGCTACTGAAATACTAACCCATCACGAGTGCTAACTTCCGGATGATCTACCAAAGCACTACTCTACATACCGCTCCAAGCACTCCCTCCCAATCCCGGCATCTCCATGGTCTTGAAGTGTTCGGGTAGCTCCCCCTCCTGCTGATGCGCTCTCACGCCTGGGGGCTGCCATGCTATCTTTGTGCCCACCCGGTTCTCGAAACGGAGTTTGTTGCCAAGAAGGTTCCCAGACTATTGGAGCCAGAAAAGAGGCCTAGGGTTAGGGTTTAGGCCTTTATAGGTTAGGGTTCACATGTTATGCCACGTGACTCCAATAGGGTAAGACCGTGTGGCGGGTGCCCAATAGGTTAAGGCCACGTGGAAAATGGTCTTAACCTAAGGTTGGCTAAGTTATATGAATAACTTAGTCATGCTCCCTAGTGCCACAATCTATGGTATACAAGGCTATGAAGATAGACTTGTATAGTGGCCGTCCAGAATATACGTATTTATAGCGTATATTCCCCCGAACGTCACATTCTCCCCCCCTTAGGACAATCTTTGTCCTCGAAGATTAAGCGCTAAGGTGACGAACCTACTCTAATCCTGCAAAAGCACACAACAAGAATATATGAACTTAACTCTATTGAAAAGATCAACTTTTCGTTAATTACTTATTATGTAATTATAAAGCTAAATTTATAAGTTATACAAAATTATATAGCTATAACAACTATTATTATCAAAGTATACACATAATATTATTACAACAACTTTAGGAGTTCATAGTTAGTCTAAAATCTATGACTCCTATCTTCTCGTAACGTGCTCCCTCCTTCATGCTTCCCTTCACCGGCTGCACAAGTAGCACATTCGTTATATAAGTTAATAAGTTTGTGGTTTTAGGGGACCACCCCCCTTACCTACCTCCTTGAGCCGAACTACTAACTCAAGGTTACCCTACTACCTTGCACTCGATCATGGCCCTTTCGGTTTGAGCTTAAGGACCATTTAAGATGATCCTATCATAAGCCCATGATCAAGTGCTACCTTGTACTCGGTTACCGGTGCCGAGTACCCCTAGTGCATCATGCCCCAAGGGTTTTAAGCTAGGGAACGTCTCACGATCCCATCATCGCGCATGATCACTTTGACCTTCACCATGACCCTCCTACGGCCCGGTGTGCGTTACCCGCATCAGCGGCATAGAAAGCATCCGATCGATGTCCCATCATCGCCCACCATGCCTCAATCCTCACTCACATGACCCTAATGGTCATGCGCACCTCTTGGTGCGTGTCTTGGCCTAGAGAATGCCTTAAAGGCGTATCCCATCATCACCCACATCGTTCCAAGATTACGGCACATGCACTCTACTAACTAGAATACATGAGCGAACTTAAGGCTAACTAAGAAACATACTAAGCTAACCTCCCGGCAAGTCGTCGATCAATTCGGAGCGACTGCCCATCAACTCCTTCATAAACTCTGGGTATTGCTTCTCCAAATCCTGCTTCAATACCTAGACCGTGTCTTCACGGGCAAGTGCTTCCACTTGACCAACTGCTTTGGAGGAATTTAGATCACCTAGTCCTCTTGAATGACTTATCAAGAAGCAATTCGGGCACAATTTCAACTTGATCCTCCCGTCATTTCCAACAAAGTTGGAGTATCCAAAACCTCCTCAGGGTTAGGATCGTGCCTTTTCAATAAACTCACATGGAAGACCTTAAGGTGGGCTGAGAGGTCCAACTTGTAGGCTTGGGAGCCCACTCTTCTCCAAGATCTTGAGCGGACCCGGCCCACCTAGGGCTGAGCTTCTTACAATTGCCGATCTGGAAGCTTCCCTTGCTTAACCTTTGCTTGAGCCAAACTTTATCTCTCACAACAAAACAACTCTCGAGGAGTTTTATGTCTATCTGCTAGACTCTTCAGGATGTGCCCATCTTTGTTTGAAGATATTCCCACACTTCTACCAAAAGCTCCCGCGTCGTTGTTGAGAAACTTCCACCTAGGGCACTAGATTATGCCACATAACTAGGGTCAAGCATTGATAACTCATGAATCGATCATGGAGGAGACATCTTGATGACTCTTGCTTCATATTATTATGCGTAATTGACCAGGTGGATGTACTTTCGGCCCATTTGGATTACTTGTTCCAATCATAGTTTCTCAACGTGCTCTCAAAAATTGTGTTGGTGCGGTCCCTTTGCGATTTGACTGCCAAATGATAAGCAAAACTCATCAACAAGTTGGTGCAGCTCGTGTGTTGAAGAAGTCTTGCTAAACGTCGCTAAAGAACTTGGATCTCTTTTGGTGATGATCGACTTTGCATTCCATGCGACCTAAAAGATCTCCTATGTAGACCACACGGCCAGAGCCAAGGCGGTGTCTATGGTGTGGCATGGCAAGCATGTGCCCTTTTGCTAAGCTATATACCACAACCATCAAGGCTTCAAAGCTTCTTGTTGTCCTTGGAAGGCCAACTATAAAACCCATCTTTGATGACTTCCCGCAGGTGTGCGGCACGCCCCCTTGATGACTCCTGGAATTCGAAGTTGTTCCGCCCTTGTCCGCTGGCTGCACTGACATTCTTGGATATGTCTGATTATCTGCTTCTTCATATCCGGTCAGACGTAGCTACTTCTAATCTTGAAGTAGGCCTTTATAAATTTTGCATGGCCGGAAATAGGGCTATTATCGTGTCTGGAAGATTTTTCTTACTTCTTATACTTTGGGTACGCATAATTGTTCTTTGCTATTAGAGATTACCTTCCTTTTTAAAATATTTGAAGGTTTCTCTTTCTTAATCCGTCCTTGCACTCTTGCAAAGATTAGCCCATTATGTGCTTGAACTCCATGTTGGGGTAGATGGCTTCTTCTATCTTCTTGCCGAATTAAACTTGCGAAGTGGAGATGGCATTGCAAATTGCTGCTTCAAAAGCTTGCCAATGAGTGGCGGCGTCTTAACATCTCCGCGGCTGCATGCTCTTCCATTGATTTCTTTGTAGATCACGATGTCGTCGAAGAGAATTGATGAAGAAATCATCCAAGGAATCTTGAAGATGTAGTCCTCAAATGCATACAAGTTGGTGGAGCATTCCATAGACTTAGGGGCATTCTTGTGAAATCATAGTGCCCATACCGTGTTCTCAAGGAGTCTTATAATTATCTTCCCCCTTCATCCTTATTTGCTGATTGCCCGAGCTTACGTCGATTTTGTAGAAGAATCCTGCTTCTTGGGGCTGATCCATTATGTCGTTTGCTTGTTGAGCTGCCCATGGTTGATATACATCTTTAGACTTCCATCTTGGCGAGAGGGTCCCCAAGTCAATCAACTCCTACAAGCTGCTTCTTGAGCTCACGCTAGCTTCGGAAGTGCTGATTCTATAAAGAGCCTTGCTGATCGGCTCTGCATCCGGTTACAAAGAGTGATTTCCGGTCTCTATGCTTCTATAGAGCAAAAGCTCTCAAATTTCATCAAGGGATATATCATGGGACTTCTTAATTACTTAGAAATTGGCCAAGGCAAGCTGTTTGAAGTAGCATCTTCCTTCTTACTCTTATGGTCGGGTCGACAACTTGTAGCTTATGTATGACCTCATTCCTCATGATGCACTTAAGTAATTGCCTTCTTGACATCGTTGCGATTGGAATTACTTAACTTAAATTATAAGGTACTTGCCCTTTGGTGCTGGGATAAGTATCTCTTGCTTATAATAATCAATTATTGCTTTAGCCAGCTTTAATATTGCATGCTTATTATGAGGTCATAGTTGCCAAAGTACATAAGTTGGTGTCGATGCTCTACTTTGCTTCGCTTAAGGTTGATGTCGAACTTGACTCTTGTTCCATTGGTGCTGCCAATTACTCGGCCTTGCCTTAACTACTGGCCTAGATTTAGACTTAAGAGTGTTGCTCTTAAAGATGTCCGCCATCTAGAAGGTGCAAAATTACAAGTTAAAGAACTACTTACATAAATCTTATGGCCACAAGTTTAGTCAGCATGACATTACTTTTGGGCACACATAGAAAACTATATGATTAGATAATTATTCTTGTTTTAGATCTAATCTATACTCTAGGATCTCCCCTTTCTTACTTATTGCCCTCTTGAAATAGTCCCACCTTTGAGTTGATGCCATCTAAGAAGTTGGCGGACTTATTAGATTGCTTCCCTTCATTTGGTCGGATTATTCCTTATCTTTCTTGGAAGTACTCGTCATATACATGGTCAGCGGTTATCCTATTATTGAATCCTTCTTAGCGAGGTGATCAAGCTCACGAAGAGGTTCCAATATGTTGGATATCTGCCAGCAATGTATACAATTGTTGTACTCCATATATTTTCTTCCCAATCCTTGAAGCTTTGCTCAATTCTTGGGTCCATCTTCTAAAAGAAAAGACAAAAACTACTCGAAATTTCGTCCCTATCCCATCATGGATGCTATCACCCATAATTCTAAAAACTCAACTATCGATAGGTCCTCTAGCTTGCTTAAAGCTGGTGTAGTCGTTAGTCGTTGGAGTAGCAAGGCGATGATCCATAATTTGTTGAAAAGAATCGGTATCCTTGGGTTGTATGATCATTCAAGTGCCATGCTTTCTTTCATTGAACATATTAAAGACTCTGCTTTCGTCCTTAATGTTGATGCTGATTACCTTCATTAACATTATCCCTCTTAGTGGACTTGCTGATGTAGATAACATAGCGCTTCGATTAGTCGCATCCCAAGAGCTTGAAGGTAATGTTCACCAGCTGCGTAGAATCTTTAGGTGTTTAACTCATCTGCTTTGAAGGTTATTAGATTCGAGGATGATTCTTCTAACTCCTGAATTGATGTTGTTGTGTTTACCTTGTTGATTTGATTCTTCATCTTGGCGGCCACATCTTTGCTTTGTTACAAAATTTGAAGACAATGTCGAGTGCTTTACCACTTCTAAGCTGTGCAACTTCTTTTTATGAGAGAAGTTTGTTTGCATCCATCTGCGGGGACTAATCTTGGTGATCAATTAATAATCTTTGGTATTTGGTCCCTCGTGATGCCTCTTCTTGATTGTGTTTGACCTCCAATCTCTAAAGTAGAAGATTGTCGTGATCTTGAGATGGTGCTGTCGAGGTTGATGCAGCTGCTCTGAAGTATCGGGGCTGATGAGGAAGAAGTTTGTTGCAGTTTGCCATATTCCTATTCCTGAGAAGCTCACCCTTGCTGGCTTGTAATACCTCCTTAGTCGAAGCATGTTTGCTTGAAGTCTGAATCGATACTACTATGGCCTCTATATACGCTATAGTTGCCCTTCCTAGGAGGTATGTTCAGTCTCATCCTTCAGAACTCTTGATGTCCTGAGTTGATGGAGTCGTCTACTTGTTGGTGGCGTATCTCTGACATTAGTCATCGATGTCGGGCCCTTCCTCGAGACAATATGGCACTTGGAGAATATCCTTGACTAGGAGCTAATGTGATCTATTTTATAAGTGCCATGATGGCCATTGGTCTGTTGCATAGCCCTCTTGGCAAGTCTTGTGTCTATTTTTGATGTCATAATCGTCCTTCCTTTGGCCTCTTCTTTATTTTTAGGTGTTAGGGCTTCCACAGTACACCTTCTTGGCCTTTGATTTGCTTGAAGTTTCCTCCATAAGTTTGCCCTCTGCTTTCAATTCGTTGATGTTGTCGAAAGTGTCTCTCCGTGAGGCTTCGAGGATCCATAGCGAAGGTTCTCTGACCTATTTTATTGCTCTAAGCACAAGGTAACTAATACTACCACAAGAACAATTACTTATATCTACTTACTCTACAAACCCTATTTTTATGCCTTTATCCACTCTACCTCAAATGACCCACTTGGCATTTGGTACTCTACTAGGCACTGAGAAAGGTTATGGGGTGGTAGAAGGAGACTGATTCACTGGATGTACTTGGTGTGCTAGACTGAATTACCTAGATAGAATGAATTCCTAGATAATTATCTATGATACAAAGGCATGGCTGAAGACACTTGATGATATTGCACCTATAACGTGTGTTGGTGTATCATACCAACGTGTGACACAATTTCTAAGGTCTTGGCACTAGCTGGGGTTTCTAAGAAAAATGTTTAATTATACTACCTATATGTAGACAAGAAGACACTTAGCAAGATAAGAGCGACAACTAAGCTATGATGAGTGCATGTTGTCTCTATCTAGCTTAAGGATGTTGGTTCTAAGTCTAAGGCTTGGCCATTAATATTATCTAAAATTATTAAAGCTTAAATTTAATTAAAAATTATAATTCAAACATAAACGATGCCCGCCCTTAGTGGTTGGTTGGCAGGTTGGGAGGTTCAATTCCGCTCTTGTGGGAATTCTTTTAAGATGATGTTCAAAATAGATTGAAAAGCTAGAATGGGGTGCTACAAGACACTAGAATGCATGGCAAGAGGCTAGCATGTGCACTCTGAACCTTTCAATGCATTTTTTGGACAAAACGTATGAAACCCTGGGTGAAATATATAAAAATCGGATATATATATATATATATATATATATATATATATATATATATATATATATATATATATATATATATATATATATATATATATAATATATATATATATATATATATATATATATATATATATATATATATATATATATATATATATATATATATATATATATATATACAAGAAGAAAATTGTTCCATTGTTTTTAGCATGTTCTTACGATGCAAGGCCTGTCATGTTCTAGGTAACCAACGATTCTACTGAGATTCTCTTGTGATTCCTCTATATTCTTCAACATTCTATGTATTATATTTAGCATTCATGAAGATTCCCCTAGATTTTATTGAGGTGCTTACCCATGAGCATTTAGAACCTTCTAAAATAATTTATTTTGGATCTACAAGAACAATTCTAAAACACTTTCTATTTTCGTGACTTCCACGAGCATCTAGGATTTTTTTTTTTTCAAGATTTATATTGTACCCCTTTATTATGAAACATTTTAGAACATTCTATTGTGGCTCTTTGCAAAATCTTAAAAAAACTCTAAGATTACATCAAGATTTTCTTAGATTCCATTAGATATTATGAATATTCCCTTAGATTCAACTAGATTTTAAGAGAATGCATTAGACTTGTAAATATTTTCCTAGATTCTCTTACAATTTATGAGATTTCCTTATATTCCTTTAATTCTCCTAGATTCCCTTACATTCTAGAAATTTCTAGAACATTCTAGAACTTTTCTCGAACATTCAAACTTTCAAAACATCCTAGAACTTTCTCTGAAGTATTTCCCTAGATTTCCTTACATTCCCATAGATTCCCTACATTCTAGAACATTCTAAATCTTATTAGAACAATTTGGAACTTTCTCGGAAGAATTTTCTTAGATCCCCTAGATTCTCTTATATTTTATAAGATTTTCTTACATTCTATTAGATTCTTAGATTTCCTTTTACATTCTAGAATTTTTTAGAACATTCTAAGACTTTTGAAACATACTAAGACTTTCAAAATATTCTAAAACTTTGGAAGTATTTCCCTAGATTTCCTTACATTCCCATAGATTCCCTACATTCTAGAACATTCTAAACTTATTAGAACAATTTGGAACTTTACGGAAGAGTTTTTCTTAGATCCCCTTAGATTCTTTTTATATTTCTAGAACTTTCTAGAAGATTCTAGAACTTTCTAGAACCTTCGAACATTCTAGAACTTTCTTGAACTAGCTAGAATGTTATAGTCTATTTTATCTTAATGGGAACATTACCCTTAAGTATATTTGAAACATAAATTCTTCATGGAATTAATGCTTGGTCTAGTGGTTAGAGTGGGGGTTTGGGGGTTGAGGACCGGGTTCCGAATTCCCCAATAACATAAAAAATTTTAAAAGCCTTTCCTTAAGGGATGAGCATTCAACATGAGCCATAGGATCTTAGACTCAATCAACGATCAAGATCTCATCATATAAAAGCAATATGAGCCATAGGATCTATTACATATAATTCCCAAAGCCATGTGGACCGTAAGATATGTGCCAAGCAACGAGTGGTAGGGATCTCGGATCGGCAGTCGGGATCGATCAACCTGGGCTGTGTAGGATGCGTGTCTATATGAGTTGTATGTAAACTCCCAAAGCCATCCGGGCGTGGGGATGCGACCCAAAGCCACGTGAGCCGTAGGATCTTAGATCAACTGACCGATTCAATGGGACAAACATAAGAACATAGCCATGTGGACCGTAAGATATGTGCCAAACAACGTGGCCGTAGGATCTCGGATCGGATCGGGATCAGATCAACCTCGACCGTAGGATGGGTGTCTATATGAGTCGTATGTAAACTCCCAAGCCATCACGGGCGTAGGATACGCCCCAAAGCCACGTGAGCCGTGGGATCTTAGATCAAACGGTGGGATTCAATGGGACAAACATAAGAACATATATATGTTAGATAGATATATATATATATATATATCCTAAATCAGTCCGCTCGGTGATCCCCGGCTCACGTGGGCTTTGGGACGTATCCTACTGCCCGATGGCTTGGGGAGTTTATATATAATTCAGATAGACGCGATCCTACGGTCCAAAGATTTGATCCTCGATCGTCCGAGATCCTACGACTCACGCTTGCTTTGGGACACATCCTACTGTACATGACTTTGGGAAATTATATATGTAATAGATCCTATGGCTCATGTTATGTGAGATCTCACCCTTGATCGAGTCCGTGATCCTACGCCCAAAATTGAATGCTCATCCCTTGGGAAAAGGCTTTAAAAATTTTATGTTGTGTGGGGATTCAAACCCTGCCATTGACCCCCAACCCCCATTCTAACCACTAGACCAAGCATTAATTCCATGAAAATTTATGTTTCAAATATACTTAAGGGTAATGTTCCCATTAAGATAAAAATAGACTATAACATTCTAGCTAATTCGTGAAGGTTCTAGAATGTTCGAAGGCTCTAGAAAAAAGAATCTTCTAGAAAGTTCTAGAACATAAGATAATCTAGGGGGTGTAAGAAAATTCTTCCGAAAGTTCCAAATTGTTCTAATAAGTTTTAGAATGTACTAGAATGTAGGGGAATGTACAGGAATGTAAGGAAATCTAGGGAGAAAGTTCTAGAATATATTGAAAGTCTTAGAATGTTCCAGAAAGTCTTAGAATGTTCTAAAAAGTTAGAGAATGTAAAGAAACGCTAAAACTCGAACATGCACCGTAGGACGCATTAAATTTCTTGTATATATATATATATATATATATATATATATATATATATATATATATATATATATATATATATATATATATATATATATATATAGGCAAACCGGGTGAATCCGCGCGGATGGCCTCTGCGTCGCGAACGCAGATGCGTTTGGCGCGGTCTCACCCGGGTTGACTTTGACTTTATATATTATATACATATATATATACTATATATATATACTATATATATATACTATATATGGGCAACCCAGGGTGAATCATGGCTGATGGCCTCATGTCATGCTGACGCAGACGGCGTTTAAGCTTTTGGGCTCACCCTAGGTTGGCCAATTCTAGCTATTTTTGGATATTTTTAACAAATTTGAAGTGCTACACTGCATTTCTAGACAATTTCTAAGCATTCTAACAACTTTTAGTGCGAAATTTGGATCAATTTTGCCCTAAATCAAGTGACTATGCTACTTAGCCAATTAAGAGTATTTTAAGTAAGATGCAAAGGATTCTACTACAATTAATTTATATAAGAATGTTTTTATATCCTACAAGCAATTAATTTATAGTAAATTTACTTCTAATGAGTAAAACAATGTACATGAAAACTTATATTTATATACTTTGCTAGACTGGGGCTCTTCACGGCTTCTCCTTGCGAATTCTCTTCACCGGGTGGAGGTCTTTGGGCCTGCTTGGTATGGATCAGCAGAGGTTGCCTTCTTCAAAAGTTGTACCCAGCTCCACCTCTACTACCTCTGCGGCTCGGACCATCAAGGGTGCAGATCTTGGTCTCCTCATGGCCGCTTCCCAGGTGAGATCCCGCCGTTGATGTGGTTCGGTAGTGGTAGATGGCCCATCTTGAACTCCCGGATAGACATTTGATGTAGGCTTTCGAAAAGAGACTTTCTCGGATCATCGGACTGGTGCATTGTTGGCAATGCCAAATATCTTTGGCTTGACTCTCTTGTCTTAGATTTGGCCCATGTGCGAACCTTCTTGGAGAATCGAGTGGCGAGGTGGTGGAGGCTTGCTTTTCGACCATTAGAGCTACCTTATCCGGATCCATTGGCCGGAGATAAATCACGCATCTTTGCCTTTCTTCTTCTCGTACTCCATATCTTGCTTGACTTTAAGTAGCTTCTCGTGATGTTGCCCCCCCTTAATTTGCATTGGATATGGTTCTTGGCGTAGGCTGGTTACGTTCTTGACCTCCTTCTCCTCTTGTTAGATCTTGCTACATACTCTCCCTATGCCTAGCCCTCACCTCTTCCTTCCTTTTCTTCGCATTATTTTTGCTTTCGCTCCCCTTCTTCTTTGTTCTGCGCTTTGGAGTTGCTTTCGTGTTCTTAGAGTTGGTCCCTCTTGCTTCTTTGCTCCTCTATTCTTCACGGTGTTGGGGTTGCTCCCTCTTGTCGAGGTTGCTCTTGCTACTTGCTCTTCCTCTGCTCTCTCCCACATTGGGGGTTGCTCCTATTCCCGGTTACTCTGGCTACTTGCTCTTCCCACGCGAGAATGTATCGCCACGATCTCAATTCCCCAAGTCTTGCGATCATTCGCTGAAGTGCTAAGTCGTTGTTCTCCTCCATGAGTGAAACGATTAGATGAAGAGCTTGAGTGGCTAAGTTAGCCGGTCGGCCTGGGTCGCGGGGCCTCAAGAATTTGCTTGTCCGCCCACCTTGAGTGCTTCAACGTTACCGTGCAAGCCGGAGCTTCCAACCTTCCTAGCTACTTGTTTGGTCTTCCCAACAACTTAGCTTCCTTGATGGTGGCCTCTTCGGCGATCTTGCCTCTATCTTCGCGGCTCCTTTGGATCGATCTCGTCTACTGTTAGTTTTGGTGGACACTCTTGTGGCGGCTTCTGAGATTAGCTTATAATTAAGCCTTACAAGGGTAAAAGAGGTTCAAGCTACCATTTGGGGAACTTCTAGGAGTAGAGGTGCTTCCATAGGTTTATTAGCTACTTTTTCTTAAGAGTAAATTTTATTATAACTATGGGTTAATAATTCCCCAATCACTTAACTATTTCTCCAAATTTCCTAATTCCTTTTTGGGCCAAGTAGTGGTCATTTCACGCCATTTTCTTTCAAGCTTTATTTTGAGCGATTTCTCATTCAATTTTTCACTTGAAAGGTGCGGTTCATGAACAACTTGAGCTCAAATTTACTAGAAGGTTTCTTTTGACTATATTATTTCTACCACTTAGACTATACTTAATCTAATTCTTTAACCCTACTAATGGGAAAAAATTTCTCCCACATTTCGCGGTTCAAGACCCAAATTCTCATTCCATTCCTTAGCTAGGCCGTTAGTCTACCTATTCGGGATATGGTCGGGTGCTAGCTCTTGGTCAACCAAGAACATTGCTCGATACCATTGTGACGCTCCTCGCTAAATATACGGCCCGGCATTACATTCGGCAGAAATCCCCATCCGGTCCATCAACTCCATGGGCCCTCCGTTCTAACCCGCACTCGAGAGAATCCTAGTGCGGGCAGGGGACACTGAAAGGTGTCTTCTTGGCGCCCTTCCCCTATGGGCTCCTATCACAAATGAAGCATAAACAACGTCGAGAACTAGCAATAGCAATACAACATACTACCTCAAAGGGTAGTCCATCACATATCCATAAGAGCAAAGAAGATAATCATAAACCATAAAACATAAGAGCTCCTACCCATGGCTCGACTCATAAGGAGGATGACCGACCGCTAGGCCTCAAGATAGAGCGGACCCAGAGTCATAACAATGGCAAGGGCTGGCATAAGACAATGGCTAGGGTTGACCACTCCATCCGCCCCTCCCATGCATGCTGCGGATGGGCTCAATCGTGCTCGGCATGACTCTAGCCTTCCTGGATCACGCAATCCCATGGCATCACCCATCGGGACTACTCTGGTTGCATCTCCCAGTCCGTCGAGGCGGGAAGGGTTGCATCTCCCCTTCCCGGGTCTAGAGGTTCCACTTGGCTGCTAGAGAATCGTGGCGACACACGATTCATACCCGAAACCCCCAAAACAAGAGCCAAGCCGACACTTGCAACTCTTGAGAGGCGACACCATCGCCTCGGAGGTGTCGGACCCATGCTCGCCCACACACGGTGACCGACCATAAGCCTAGCCCACTATGGGATCCCCCAGTAGCCCCCCCACTCGGCAAGGATCCTCCCTCCGCATTGCCTCTAGCCCCCGTTGTGTAGTCTTTGAGTCACATCATAGCCTCCATAGCCCCTGGGTGGGTTCCTATGCACAAAGCCGCAACTAATAGGAACTAAGGGATCTACACTAGGAGCATACTACATATGGCTCTAGGTCTCTACCCCCCTTCCCAATACAAGAGGAGGAACATGATCAACCAACATCACGTACATCATATCATGATAAACATCATAAGAACATCTTAACCTAATCATACATATCTAACTTCGGTTAGGGTTCCTTGATTAGGGTTCAAGATGTTGAATAAGGGTTCTAGGATGGCTCTACTCTAGCTACGAAAATACTAACCCATCCGGAGTGCTAACTTCCGGATGATCTACCAAGAGCACTACTCTACATACACGCTCCGAAGCACTCCCTCCCAATCTCGGCATCTCCATGGTCTTCAAGTGTTGGGTAGCTCCCACTCTGGCCCGATGCGCTCACGCCTGGGCTGCCATGTTATGTTTACGTTGCCACGCTAGACGGTTCTCAGCGAGTTTGGCCCAAGAAGGTTCCCGTGACCGTTGGAGCCGAGAAAAGAGGCCTAGGGTTAGGGTTTAGGCCTTTATAGGTTAGGGTTCACATGTTATGCCACGTGACTCCAATAGGGTAAGACCGTGTGGCGGGTGCCCAATAGGTTAAGGCCACGTGGAAAATGGTCTTAACCTAAGGTTGGCTAAGTTATATGAATAACTTAGTCATGCTCCCTAGTGCCACAATCTATGGTATACAAGGCTATGAAGATAGACTTGTATAGTGACGGGTCCAGGAATATACGTATTTATAGCGTATATTCCCCTGGAACGTCACATGTGCGTTGGGAGTTTTTGTCTAGTGTGCTTTCGGCTTTGGCTTGTGGTCCACGTTTTACAGAAACAGTTATGAAGCTTCACACGTCAGCACGAGCTACAAGTTTGCATATGACACTTTCCTCTTTGTGGCAGCAGAAGAAAGCAATTTGCGTAATGTTAAGGGTTTGCTGGATACATTTCCCTTGGCTTCTGGTTGTCTTCTTAATTGAGGAAAGTGTTCGGCTCTGTGGGCTTTGGAGACGCCGCCTCCACCTTGTTTGTTTCTCTTCCCTTGGAAGGTACTCCCAGCGAATGCATGTACCAGACTTCTGGGCATTCCTTTTGGGGGTGATATCTCTATGGGCAGTGTCTGGGATGAGATTTTGCAGGGACCACAGAAGCACATGAATTGGTGGAAGGGTAGTAAGTTGTCGATGATAGGCAGGATTACTGTAGCTAAGTCAGTGCTTTGTAGCACCCACGTATATACAACGTCTGTTATGTTAGCACCAGAATGCAAGGTTCAGGAATTGGATAAAATTGTCCTAAACTTTGTTTGAAGAGGGGATGCAGAAGGAGCAGTGGTTAAAGTAGGCTGGTGGAAGTGCCTCCGCCCTCGAGAGGATGGGGGTTTGGCAATCCTAGATTTGGCTTTGCATTCTAAGGTGCTAGTCTCCATGTTTGTTTGGAGTATTCTCCATGAAGAGGTGTTCTCTCCAGCTGCAGCATTGCTTTTACAGTCCCTCGAGAATTATGTGGCTTTTCACAAGCCATCTGTCCCTATGAAGTTGCCTTGGGCCTTGCTTTACGGTTTGAGGCCGTTCCCACACGCGTCACCTTTTCTCAAGAGTGTACTGCGGGCTTGGGAGCATGTGCGAGTGCTTTTCCAGGTAGACTATGCATTAGTATTTCATCACACTTCTCCTTTTCTGTGGGTTCCTCTGTCTCCGACATACTTGCCTTTGGCTGCAAGCTTGCACGCTCGGATGCATGCCCGTTGGACTTGAGAATCTAGGGAAATCTTGATAGGATCTTAGAGAATCTATATAGAAACTTTGAGAATCTAGGGGAATCAGTCTTCACCTTAGAGGATTAGTATTGGCATGGCCAGTGGCTCCGTGGGAGTTTTTTCAGGCCGCCTTTCAGCTTAAGAGCAGTGATCAAGCTATCTGGCAGCAAGTGGCCTCCTGTATTCCACTGCATATTCCTGTTCTCCTCCAGGGAAGGGTGGTCTTTCAGATTTGGAAGGTTCATTCGGGGGTCGATGAGTCATGTTTTGTTCGTTCTTGTTACCGGACATTGGTTATTCATGATACTTTACCTCCTTCTAACAAGTGGGCACTGAAGCTTCAGGGTTCCTGTTGGCGCTCCGTCTGGATATGGACTTGGAACTCTCTCCCCCCACCAAAGGTTAGGGTTCTCTTGTGGCAAGTGGTGCACCGTTGCATTAGGGTAAATGTTCTTGTGCATAGATTTAAGCCAGCTGTGAGTTTTCTTTGCCCTTGTTGTGGCTCTCATCGAGAGTCCATTGAACATTGTCTAGTCTTGTGCCCACATTTGCAAGCTGCATGGGATTGGGTCAGAGCATTGTTCCGGATCAGGATGTGTAGCCAGAAGATATTGTTTCCAGCTTCATGGTCCTCTTCTGAGAAGCAGGCTTTCCATCTATGTAAGGCATGGTTGATTTGGTCCTGCTCTAGAGATATGATCTGCTGCAGAGATATGATCTGCTCTAGAGATATGATCATGTATAGTCCTCTGCAACCTCGAGGGCACCTTCTAGTCTCCCGAGTCAAGAAGGTCTTCATGTCTATATCTTTATTGAAACCCAGAGGCCACTTTCTTGACTCACGAGTTCAGAAGGTCTTCATGTCTAGTCCTCTGCAACCCAGAGGGCACTTTCCGACTTGCGAGTCAAGAAAGTCCTCATATTTAGTCCTCTACAACCCAGAGGGCACTTTCCGACTCGCGAGTCGAGAAAGTCCCCGTATCTAATCCTCTGCAACCCAGAGGGCACTTTCTGGACTCACGAGCTGAGAAAGTCCTCATGTCTAGTCCTTTGTCGAACCTCTACCAAAATAACTCAATGTCCTTATAAGACTACTTTAACCAATATATCCAGTGAGCTAATGTAATTATTTTTTACCTTGAACCTATGTTTTTTTTATAACAACCCATTCAATTGTTTTAGGGATATATAGTCTATGGTTTCAGGAATTGTTCAAATCCCCATGGAACCCCCTGTTATTTTGCTACATATTCTAAACGAGGTGCACCTGGACTATCATAATCGTCGGATTCGTCGATCCTACGACCAGATCGTATGTTGGGGCCTGTGAGCACCTCTCGTTTCGCTTATAGTCATTTATGATTGGAGCCGCCTATGATTTTGAAATATGAAATACGCCTTCGCCTAAGGTTTTGAGGAGGCTTTGCCTAAGATTTTAGAATATGAAATACAGGGGCTTGAACCTCTACCAAAATAACTCAATGACCTAATAAGACTACTTTAACCAATATACCCAGTGAGCTAATGTGATTATTTTTTACCTTGAATCTATTTTTTTTTTTTTTTTATAACAACCCAAATTGTTTTAGAGATATATAGTCTATAGTTTCAGGAATTGCTATTTTTTACATCCATATCAAATCCCCCTGGAACCCCCCGTTATTTTGCTACATATATATACCTAGACCAATGGTCACGTATGAGTCATCATATATCCATGATACGTTGCTTGCTTTCTGTTATCTGTAGATGGAAACATCCAGGAGAACTGTAAAGTTCAATGATTCTGGCAAAGAGTAGTATATGCAAACTTGTTCAAACGTATAGCTCAAAATGCTTTGTCAAAATTACCAGAACATAAGGAACATGGCGGAGAAACAGTTTGTGTTCACTACTTCTAATGTTATTCAATAAGTTAAGTAGGTTCCGAATTAATAGAATTAACAAACAAAAAAAACGCCCATTGTGCCAAGGCCATTGCGATAAATTTCCTGCAAATATAAACAATTTCAAGTATATAATTTCCAAGTATATAACAATGTTGGCTTGTGTACCATATTGTAATTTGAAATATAACTATTTATACATAAAAACTACATGCGAACATGAAAGGCATTTATGTTGTTGAAAGGAAGGATCTAAACGACATCTGACATGAAGAATAAAGTTCTTTATTCATGGACAAGTTAGCTAATAGATATAAAAAATGACATCTATTATTCTTTAACTCTCAACTATTTATATGCAGAACCATTTTGACACCATAACTATACATTTATCCATAATATAAAAAAGCAGATTTGTTGTTCGTAACAAACACTTAGTTGGGTCAATAATGCATTCTGTAATTTATTTCTATTGTGGCGTTTAAAACTCTTGCCTCTTATAATGAAATGAAGTGGAGAGTTGACATTGTGGAGTGCTTGGCGGACAGGTTTAGTTTACTTATAATGAACTTGGCGCGCACCCGCAGACAGGGCTGGGTATACAACGCCAAGTGGTACGAGAAAGTGATGATTAAGAGCAGTTAGGGGAGAACTATGAGTGAGAATGAGCGAAATGTGTGGAGAGAGGACTCGAGGGTACAAAGTGGGAGTGCAATAAAAATCATTCTTGCTACATGAAGACATAAAATAAGGGCAGGAACTGATGGTGCATGAAACCATTGTGACAAAAAAAACCAACAGAAGGAAGATAAGAAATAAAAGGAAACCCTAAGATAAAATAAAATAAGGTATAGTAAGGGGCAAAAAAAGGAAAGAAAAAAAAAGGGTGGGGACATATACACAAGGCTATAATGACAAGGGCATTGGGAGTAGGGTCTGCAACGGAAAAGGACCCACCTTTCTAGCCCTAAAATTGGCTATGGTCGGCACTGCCGAGACTGCTATGGCCCAGCCATGCCTGCGCTCTGACGATCAGAGGAATTTGAAAAGGAAAAGGAGCAGCGCCGGAGATGCCGCCAGGTCCTATCAGTCCTTCTTGTCGGCTATATGGAGAAATGAGCTGCGTGTCAAATATGCTTCTGCCCATGTCGTGGACTTTGTGGATCACGGTGATGCCATCTCCTTTCCGGTGGGCCTTCCTTTACCCTAAACCTTCTTTCTTTCATTCAATTCACTTCTCTGTACCTGTCCATATTTTTGGGGATTTTAGCCTTGCCTTTTACGTTTTACTCAATCAAGGTGAAGTTTTTCTGCGTTTTTTTCTCTTCTCTATATGCCTCTGTTTTGTTGCAGAAGCAACCCTAGCTTAACCTAACCTGTTTGTTCGCGTACTCCAAGGTGAAGTCTATATATGTATTATTTCTGTTTTTGTTTTGGGGAGCTGAAGAAGAAGAAGGAAGGAACTCTGCAGCTTCTGTTTTTTCTTTTTTTTCTCCTTGGAGAAGTACACTATCCTAACATAACTTAAACCTAACCTTACCTGACTTCAGCTGACCTGATCTACCCTAACTTACCTTGAACCTGACTCTTTTCTTTGGGAAAGATGAGAGCTTTGAGATTTATGGTTAGGTATCAGGCGTGCCTTGCTTTGTGCATCTTGTACATGTGTGTACCTAAATTGGCATATTGCCTCCTGCACAATCTTTCTTGCACATTTCCAGATCCACACAAACTCAACTGTGTGTATTGAATCTTGTGGTTGTATTTTAGTGCTTGATGCCAGATGGTATCATTATATGAAGCATGCCAATATACATTATGCCTTGTGTTGTGGCCTTCGAACTTGTTAGTAATACCATACCTCTGGGTATTCATTACCACTTGGCTCTATCATTCATGGTCATCGTAGACCATGCTCCATTTCTTTCTGCCTTTCATGATCATCATTATTTTGACATTGCTCTTATTATACCCCTATTTTGATATCTTCTTTAATTTTTCAACGTTTATGACTGTTCTGGGAAAGAAATATGCCTTGCCTTAGTATATTAGTAGTATCTTCACGTTGATGAGCAGAGGTGGGCCAAGTATTCCATTCCTACCCGAACACTTATTTGCATCTTGTAGATGTGGTGAAGTTAAGCTACGTGTCAATTGAGGATTGATTCACATTACACGCGGCTCTTTTTACAAGGAACCACAAAATTCTTGTCCCCACTGCATGCATTTTTTTATATATAACTGAAGGCAATGGTTCGCAACCAACATTTATGTAGGGAATCAATTGCTATTAGTCATTCTTCAATGATGTATCTATCCGTAATCTGCCCATATCTGCAATAGGATATTGCTAATAGGCCCCAGTTGTTCCCCTTCTGTAGTCTCACCAGCCAACAATTTAAGTCATGGTCGGGTTTCTGACAAGACTTTTCTCCAACCAGGACGCGTGGAAAGATAAGCATCCACTAACGTATCTGTGAGGACAAGAAAGCCAGCAGCACCAAGCCTTTCAATTATGGATTTACAAACACTTTGAATGTGGCAAAATGAAAATTTTAAGGGATATACTCAGTGCAAAAGGTGGGTTTCCTTCCTTTGTAGCTTCCAATTGCTCGCTTGCATATCCATTCTTCCGTTAGTTAATTACAGTGTCTGGCCATTGTGATAATAAGATAATATTTAGCAATGTCCATTGATTGTAATTGAATGAAAGAGTAGGGACCTCCATATTGCTTGAAGATTATTATGCACATGCTCTCCACGCCCTTTTTTATTGCAGCAATAAAGGGATGACAGAAGAAACAAGGGACATATAGAAAACTATTAGCGCTACAAGACATGCACAACCACCACAATGAGCCTTAGGAATTGGATGAATTTTACAAGCAATCTTTAGAAACGCGTATGTAAAAGATTGAAAAAATCATGTTGACTTTAGCCAGCGGCAACTGACTACAAGGAAATCCATCTTCACCAGAGGCAGTTTTATTACAACTTTTCTGTCTCTAAACACAGTTTGCAGGCAAAATTTGGCATCCCAATCCAATCCAATCAAAAGCTGGAAGATGTACAAAGCTCAATTTTGCCACCTTAAAGGCTATGTACGTTAAAGCACCAGTACCCTTTTGTCTTCTTGGTAAATTTTTCTTTCTCAAGACATGCCAAAAATTACATATCTGTCTGTGGAAACTATACACAAAGCTATACACTCCATCGGAAGGAGGATTTGCCAACAGGGGTGAGGGACCTTATGTGAAAGATGGCATATAGTAATTAGTTTCACGAGAATAATCTTTGCAGAAGCTGGTTGCTTCAGAACAAAACTAGAGTGCATCCCTTCCTTCCTGGGAGCTTGAAGAGGAGGCGTGTCACTTCTTGAAGAGTTTGGAGAACTTCGGCTTGCTTTGTCCCTCTTCTACTTTGACTGAGCTGCAAAAGCAGAAAAAACTTTGTCAATTGTTAATGTTGTTTGGACAAGTAAGTTTCAACAATAGCTAGTACGTACTTAGTCCAATTGCTTCCGATCCTTTCATTATTCTGAGTCTTTTGACAGTCCCCATGAACATTCTGCAGAAATAACATGAGTAATTAGCAAACTACAGATCAAATGATTCCACAGCTTCAGATCAAATGATTTGCTTTATGAACAAAATGAAAATGTTGAAGAAGGTATTTGAGCTTACCCCCAAGGAACATCACCTACAAGCATTAGATCACCATCTTTATCTTCATAAGTAAGTACATACTCAGCCTCAGCACCTCCAAGGAAGGTTTTATCAAGAGATCCTTTTGAGCCATTTTGGCCTGCAAGTTAAGTCACAGATAAGAAAATCTAGTCTGGAGCCAGGCGTATAAATGAGAAATAGGGAAAGGAAATAAGATTCATACCTGCAATGAAGATCGAAAACATATCCTCCAATGCTGTGGAAAGCTTCTTGTAGCTGTTATTTACTCTCAGATCTACTTTCCTTCCAACAGGCACACCATCCATGTAAACCTTAACATATGCTGGAAGAGAAGCTTGGCTTGGAGTCTGGACGGTTTCTCTTTCTACTGTGGTCTTGGTTTGAGTTGGGGTAACTAGAGTATTCTTTCTGAATGACTGTACTGGTGGCCATCCAACAACAGGGGCACTGGTGGATCAACAAATACAAGATATAATCAGGCAAACGAACTTAAGAACTGACAAACACTTAAAGAATTGAAAAATATAAGAATTGAAAACAGAAACATCCGAAGCATGAAAAACTGTATGATTCTAGAGCTTGAACATACCTGGCTTGAGGGATTTCAGCATCTGCAGGAGCAGGCTTCTTAGAACAACTCTGTGACGAAGTGTCGTAGGCAGAGACGTCTACATTTGCCTCAGTGTTAGGCTTGCTGGCCTTTGCAGGAGGGAAAGGGCTGAAGGAAGGCTTGGATTGCTCGAGCCCCATTCTCCAAGAGGCCGGAAGCTGCTTAGGACCTAGCCAGGGAAACATAGGGGGCATCAATTGATTCTTCCCTTGCTGGGCGCCCAGATCTGGTCTCATATCCATGGCCACATTGACTATGGCATCGGAATAAGGACGCTTAGATCCGGTGATGCTTGGCTTAGCCAGATTTCTGGGTTCTGCAAAAGGAGCCTGCTGTTGCTCCACTACCTTGGAAATCTGAGAATGCCATGCCTTTTGAGCTTCTGTTTGCTGTGTCTGTGGATTTTCCTCCTTTTGCTCAGCCTGAGAGCAGGCATCTTTATCTTCTTCTTGTCCAGAGCATCTACTTGCTTCTTCGGGAAGATCTGCAACCAAAGTTTTGACTTTGAAGGCCTTAGGAGGTCCTAAACGAAGTTCTGTCTCTCCGAAATTCAGATCGGGCACAGATTCGCTCATTCCTTCGTCAGAAACTCGCGCAGATCGGGGGTTCACTTCTGATAAGCCAATGTAGTCGTGTTCTCTACTTTCACGAAGGCCGGCTTCAGAGCTCTTCACAGAGTTCTCTGATGCTTCACCCCCTTCACCTGTAGTCTCTGTAACTATGGTGTTTTCTGTGACAACAGAATGAATGCTGCGGCTAGAAGAAGAGCTGCTACAAGAGGAGCAATGCCCTTGTGCGAGGCCATGGAAACAGACATAAGCCCCTACAAAAGACCCATTTCGCGGATTACTCATGATTCCACTTTCTGCCTCAGAAACCCCTTTGATCTGCTGCTGTAGATGATTCCGGGAAGGGTGATTGTCCACCATAGCCGAAGATTCGAAGGCTGGGTTGTGAGGAAAACGCGAGGGAGTAGAATTCGGAGGGATCTAGAATCGCCCAGTTGAGGAAACGAGCTGGGATAATCGCTTGTGCAAGTCCGGCGGTGAGGAGGACCGAGAGCTAAAGGATGAGAAATGAGAATATGGGAAGGAGGGTTTGGTCCCTTAGCTTTTGTAGAAGAGGCATTATAATTGAGCAAGGGGGTATAGGGTTGTAAAATACATGGCAGGGACCACTGGTTGGTTGCTTGCATTTGCCCATCTGGGCCTTGGCCCTCCATGTTGGGGGGTTGCCCTCCTTGTGGGGTTGCCTTAGGGCTTGTCTCACAAGTGACCATTGCGCGAAAAAAAAAAAAAAAAAAGGGTGGCCCCTCTCGCCCCTCACCCTTGGCCGGCCCCTACCCCATGTGCTCGGTCTCCCTTCAAGTAACATGCCCTTGTTCTTCTTTCTTCCCCCGCCCCAGACCACTTGCTCCTTGCCAACCCTCGCTCCAGCCCGTGAATCAGGATTCCAGTACTCACCTTGCCATCCCCTGTGTCCTTGTTACTGCTAGGAAGTCTCGTCCTGTCGCTCTTGTTCTGTGCCTGCAGCAGTTTTTTATCTCGTTCAATTCTTCTCGCTTATTTCCCTTGGGGTTTTATTAGTTGGGGTGTCATCTTCTTGTCGGTCCTTGTTCTCAAACTATGTGTACCATGGCTTCAGGAATTGCTGTTGCTCCTGCTTTTCCTGTTGGCGAGGCTACACAAAAGAATGCATCATGAGCAGTCTGGTTATTAAAAGATAATTATCTCCAGAAATTCTGAATGATGAATTACTTGCATTCTTGTCAAAAGTTTGCATTCTTGTCAAAAGTTCTCAGGATCACGATATTGCAATCCCCTAGGAATATGGCGCGTTCTTACACTTGTTTTAAAGTCAAGGGTACTTGAATTCACTAGGGATGACATGATGTTAACCTTCTTGAAACTAACCATCTTAAAATTCTCAAGATCTCCATGAGATATTTTAGACTTTGGTAACAATAAAAGCCTTGAATGGTATAATGGTACAAGCACATTGTTTATTACCATTTTGTTGGATAATTCAGACTACTATAATAGCCTGTCTATTTGATTGAAAAAGCAATACAAAAAGTGGTACAATGGGGTGAGCTATACCACTATTTAAACATGAACCGAGGTATGAGATAATATGTAATAATACACTTCGCTCAATGTTAACTATTGCTCATGATACCAAGAATTTAATCTAGATGCAAAGGAGGGTTCAAACCCACACCATAGTGCCATGCAAATGATAATTATACCATTTATTTCAGTATTCTACTTTCCATACCTACTTTGCCCCACCTAGCACTAGATTCAGCCGACATGCATACATTATAAGCTCCATAGTGTAGAAGCTTTCGTTTTCATCCATTAAGTTATGGTCATCTCAATTTTATATGTTGATGTAGCAAATTTCGTGAACAATAAAGTTTGAATTTATTCTCTACTGAGACAATCGTCCTTTTGATGTTTCTTTTCTTTGCACATGCATTAAATGTATCATTATAGGCGATAATTCTTCATAGTCATGTAAATGGAGTTGGTTGTTTAAACCTTATCATCCAGAAGAGTACTGATGGAATATGAAATGTGAAATGGCAACGTTTAAAGTTAGTCCCAAAAGAGTACGGAGGAACACCTTACACGTTTACTTGTAGACAACATGACGATTACTTACCAGCATGAATATTGGTAGTGTTCCACCTATTAAATTAGTCGCATGAGGCCAGCAGTCCCTACCTTGAAGATACAAACAAGCTTCTACAACAACGTAAACCCCATGTAGGGGGGAATTCCTGGTAATTGTACAAGTTGTTCCTTTTAGTAACCTAGTTATAAGAGGCTTAAGCGGCGCCACCATAACACCGCCAACAAGTAATTTTTCTTTTCTATAGCCTCGGTTCTTTCTTGCTTCAATGCAGCTATGGTGTAACAAGCCCATGGTAGACCGCTCGAGTATTCGATCCTTGAATGTGCCTGTGGGGCGTTCCCGAGACACCGGCATAAATGGGTAGAAGCGATTACTCATAACGTCTAGACGGTTTTGCCCAGTTGGTTAAGGGCATGTCGGTTAGGAACGTCACAGTTGGTATCAGAGCATGTCTCGAGTTCGAGTCTCCATGGGTGCCTATATGCATGGGTAATTTGCAAAGATTTGGTAATCATTGTGACATGGTATAGCCTTGGATGCTCGAGGACGAGCATAGTTCTCCTTGAATGTGCCTGTGGAGCGTTCCCGAGACACCGGCATAAATGGGTAGAAGCGATTACTCATAAACGTCTAGACGGTTTTGCCCAGTTGGTTAAGGGCATGTCGGTTAGGAACGTCACATATGGTGTCTTCAAGCTCCGGTATGGAGTCTTCGAGCTATGGCTTCTTTAAGCTCTGGCTATGACAGCTTCTAGGTCCAAGAGCAGCAATTTCGAAGCTGCGGCTCCTGCCATTTTTTTTATTTGCTGTTTAGCTGCATGATTCACCAGGCGGATTGTTTTGCTCTATTTTCCTTTTCTGCTCTGCCAATGCTTCTATTTTCCAAGGATTGCCCCCTTCTTCTTTGCTAGCTACTGGGCCACCGGAATGGATAACTCTTGGAGGTGGAGTCGAGCATTTTTTTATGCCGGATCAGCTTAGAACGAACCCTTGTTCACTTCCGTTTAGAGGAAACAGAGGAAAAAAAACAAGAAACATGGGAAAAACTCCTGTAAGCTAGAGAAGAAGAACCCTTGAACATGCTTCCAAATTTCATTTGCTTGCTTAAATCGCAAGAATTTTGCAAAAAAAAACCTTAAATCTGCATTGAATCAGCTTGAATCGTCCCTGCAAGCCCATCGACGGAATTCCCCCTACCTGTGGGCCACGTGCGTAAACCCATGGGCAGACAAGGGTTTCTGGTGGGAAACCAGTAGGCGGCAACGCCGCTCAGGGCTAACGCCCTTTGTGGTGACGCTGCCTGCCAACCGGAAACCCTCTCCTAGCCATGGGTTCCCTAGCACACATAATTAGTTTTAAAATCTCCATAAAAGGACTGGTATTGGAGAAATAGTACACTAGAATATGATAATACCTTTTAAGCAATCTGGTTCCTTCCAATAGGCACGCCATAATTTCTTCTAGGTTTCCAAGCTCTTATATGATTATTTCTTATATGGTTCTTTAGCTTTGTTATACTCTGCACTATTTTAGTGTATCTTTAAAAAATATTTTGTAGGACTACATTTTCTCGCTCTTTTTAAAAGGTTTGCAATTGTGTCGTGGGTGAGCATTGTCATGTATCATATAATATAGAAGGTGGTTTGCCATGTGAATGCCATCTTGCAAGAATTTTGGTAGACCTGATATCTGTTTCTTGGTTGACACCAAATAGATTAGTGTGACTTTATAATTTTGACAAAAGAGGCAACCACTTTGGTTTGCTATCTTCCTTAATTTCATGCAAAAGCTGCATGTGATGCCACTAGATGTGGCAAAATAATATAGGTAGAGCGCCATGTTATCTATCTTTTTTGTATCATATGCATAGAAATTAAATATACACACTCTTTCATAAACTCTTGTAGAAAGTGGGAACATGCCATTGTAATACATTGTATGTTACCGACATTATCAATGGTCTATTTCTTTCCATGAAAGCACTTCTAAAATCTTGTAAGAAGTCCATGACCATAAAAAAAAAATTACCTACTCCCCAACTTACAATGTTGTTGGGTAGCCCATCAGGCCATTGACTTCATGCCCTACTCTTGCCGACCACCGGTCGAGGAAGACTCCTTAGATGAGCTAATCTGCTCTTTAAGATGCAAGATACTCTTTGAATCTCCATATTAGAACATAGTAGATGGGATTTTGTTGTTCTAAGGCCAATTGTTAGGGTGCTCCTATGTAGAATTCATGGTAGAGCTAAGAGAATGTGAGAAATCAGAAGCTAGGAAACACTTGTTTCTTCAATTGATAGATACAAATAGGACCAATGTTTGTGTTTCGCAATAGATACAATAATTTATGCAATAGTCCCAATGCATGTTTTTCACAGATACAAATTCAAGTCTCACTCAGTAATATCTTTATAGATGTTTCTTACTTGTCTCGAGTTAAAACATTAGCATGCTTTGGCTTGCAAGATAGACTATTCATTCATTTGGTTGTTTTGCTGCAAGGATTTAGCTGCACATTTGCAAGCTACCCACAAAAAATTGGAAAATATAAGAAATATGCAGTTATATCAACTTGGACCCCAAAAATAAAATTGCTACAGATGTTGGCTAGTGTACCTACAGAGAGCTTATTGACAGCATTAAAAACCTCGTCCTCTCAGGTCTTCGAGGAAAAACCCAAGCGATAACCCTCGACAAGGGGCTTGGACAAAATACAAGGCTGCTAAAATCGTTCCCATAGAAATATCCCACAATACAAGAAGAAGCCAAGGTCGAGTGTCACCACTGTACCTGCACATCACCGACACTAGAACACAATGATAAGAAAACAAACCCTCTAAAAAGAAAGGGGTTGTTTACGCGTGCCATGCCACAAAACCTCTTCAAAATAGAGGGGCTGGTCAAGCGTGCCATGGAACAATTTTAAAAACAACATTGACATGAATATACAAAAATTAAGAGAGGGAGTGTGGGAATCAAGGGTACTGCTGAGATGAAAAGACACCTATGAGAAGGATGAAGGACATTGCAATAAGAGTGATCTCCCAAACAAATTAGCAGCCAAAAATGCATGCCACACATGCAATGCACGAAAGCTCTCCTTGCACGAGAAGCCCAATCAGATACTCGGATGATAGCATTCTTGTGCTTCCCATTTTATACCAACTAGATCCGAGGAAGGTCAAAGGTTGTCCCACTCAGAACAAATAAGGCTAAAATGGAAGAGATTAGATAATAGGATAAGGAACAATAAGAAAGGTCAACCCATGCAAGAAGAAGTCCTTCCCATGTATGAGATCAAAAAAGAGAATCAAGAGTACTGTTGAGAGATGAGAAAGCATTTACCGGAGCTGATGAAGAACCCTGCAATAAGTAGCAGTCTCTCAAAGGAATTAACAGCCCAAAATGCATGCAATGTATGGGTGCTCACCTTGCACGAGAATTCTGATCCAATACTCGGATCGCGTTAGCATAAACGTGGTCACATACACCTCTATTATCGACGAACCTACATGTATTGACCTATGAAACCTACAAACTTAAACGAAGAGGTGAAAGGTTGCAAGTAGATCCATCCATATATTTTGTTTGACCATCTACAGATGTAATACGTGCTAATTGTATCTAATAGATGCTCGCTTAACAATAACCAATAACTTCGGTTCGTGATTTTATGTTGTCTTCGCTGCCCCTTTTTTTTTGCGTAAAAATCTTGTGGCAGTTTTTCATCTAACTAGCCACTAAATTTGCATGTGTATGAGGTGGTAGTACTAGCATCCTATATATTATGTAGGTGCTTGACTACGACATACCCAACTATGCGAACACCAACATATTGACATCTATCCCTAAGTTGATCAACATTTTTCTCACAAAAAGCTTTTGAGTCTTAGATTTTTTAAGGAGGATACATATGAAGATTTCACAAAGAAGATCTAGACAATGATCCTCATCAAGATGAGCTTTCTGTTCTAGTGCAAATGGTTAGAACATCATGTCTAGGCCTTCATCATTATAACCAATTTTGTGAAATTCACAATTGCAGATGCAATTATTAGAGGTTCCATACTCCACCAGGCAACTAAATTAAAAGGTACCTCTTTGTTTTGCAAACTATGACCTAAAACCACTATGGCGTTGATGCGTGATTCCTAGCAAAGTATGTATTTCTCGTCCACCTAACCATACTATGGCAGACGCTATGCAGAAAAGGCACAATTAGACCATCTGCTTGAACTATGATGCAATCCTTCACAGAGCCAATCTTTTATGAGACAACCAATGATGCCACATTATTCCACAACATGTTCTTATAAACCATCAAGGATCTATTCTCGTCCTCTCATCCATTATTGGCTCTGGCTCCTATAATACAAGATTAGCATCATCTATTCTTTAATCTCCTCCAGTCATAGATAACCAATAATAGAGTAGCTAATTCTCTGGTGCACTATGATTGGCATGACAATTAGAATAGCTAATTCTAATGCCATGGTTGTATAAAAGTCTGGACTTTCTCATAACATTTTAACTTTTAGAATGTATTCGTAACAGCCCGTCGGGGTAAAGAATCAATTGTCCTCAGTTGGCAAAGTAGATGACCCCCCCCCCAGAAATAATATAGGCCTGTATTCACTACGCAGATAGACTTCCATGTAAGCTTCCAACAGAGGTAAGTAATGCTCGAAATATTCCTCTGATTTCCATTCTGCTTCAGTATGTGGCACATCCTTCTACTTTACCAAATATCTGCATTTAATACCACGACCCTTATGCCTCATAATCATCTCAGGTTGATAAACTGTTTTATCATCTACTAACACTGGTTCTGATGCTTGCGGCACTAATTGTGGGTTAACTCCTTTAAATGGCCTGAGATATTCCACATTAAAAGAATTATGCATCTTCAAAGTATTGGGCGAATTATGCATCTTCCAAGTATCGGGCAATTCCAACCTGTAAATATTATGATTTATCTTTTCAATGATCCTAAAAGGTCCATAAAACCTGGCAAGAAGCTTGTGCTTTTTCTGTTCGGAAACATCACGTCTTTCCTTCTCTAGCGCGTTGGCCTTCCTTCTCTCTCTAGCCCTCCTTCTCCTCCCTCCCTCCCCTCCTCCCTCCCCTCCCCCATGGTCTCCCTAGCCCTACCAACTCCCTAGCCACACCCCTTCTAGCTACCTAGGTGTCTCTGTAACCCTTCACCTCTCTCCCTCTCTGTGATTAAGATGGCGCATGGCGCGCCAATAACATGTCAAAATGCACAGGGTGAGTCGCCTTCTACTCCTTCCCTGTGTCCAATCCCTTTTCAACCTATTCCAAAAGCTTCTTCAAACCAAGCCCATCCTAAAAGAATTTCGACAGTAGCCAGAATCGAACCTCCCCCCCATAGAGTTGAACCCCCCCAAACCCCTGTGCCAACCACTGAGGGCGGGCATCATTTGTGTTTTCTAAACATTTCTCAATTCTTAATAGCCCCTGAGCTCTCTAATCCCCTTCCATACCATACAACCTCATGGCCACTTCTGTAGCCCCTTGCCCAGACCCCCATTTGGAGGGAGACATTCCCCAGCCCCAGCCCATCTGGGAGAACCAGGGCGAGGGACTGTCGCGAAAACGGCCCCGATCGGATAACAGGGACAAGGGAGAAACCTCTTCCATGAGGAAGGAGGCCCAGGCGAAGGCCCAATCCATGAGATCGACCCAGGAGACGGATGAAGGCTGCTCAAGCCTGACAATGCACCAAACGCAGGCGTAGACGAGGGCCATGAAACAAGTGCGGGAACAAATTGAGAGCAACAGAGCCCGAATTGCAGGACTGGCAGCAGAGACACAATCTTCAGTGTCCCACGTGGCAGTGTTGTCAGGTACATTTAGTACGGTACGGGTATTATACGTACTTAACGTATTAATACCGTATGAATACCTCTCATTTAAAAAGTACTTTAAATACGTTTCTTGGATTTATAAAATACTTATTAAATACGTAAAATATGTACTTTACGTACAGTATGTTAAGTACTTCCTGTAATTTTTTAGAACTATTATTTCTTGTATTGCTGTTGAAATAGTTGCAATAACAACTAGTACGAAGAACCTCAAGTTTTAAATAATGAACCAGAATATATTACTCTAGAAAATTAAGTATTTCTCAAAGTTTTCATCCAAAATATATCTATTTAAGAGTGATATATTCTAGTTTGCAATCTACGCCCATAGACAAATAAATTTAAGTAATTGTTCCTCATTTGTTGCATCCGGAGCTATTAACTGCCGCTGACCTCTGTATTCCTTTCCTGGCATGAATGCAAACTACTGAAGTATTAAGGAGAAGATGTTCCTCCGACCATGACAAAACAAGGAGAAAGGTGGGTCTGCATCTCCATCTCCATTCTGATTCGGCGGTTAGGGTAAGAAGAAAGAGGGGAAAATGCAGAGGTTTTAGGTTTTTATTTGCAAATTCGATTTGCTCATCTTACAGCTTTAGCAAGAAGAAGGGGATCTTGGCATGTCAGTTCCTGGACTGAACAAATTGATTATGGATCTAGTTTTCCTGAGCAAGCCAATGGTGCTGATCTTATTCTCAAGCAATCTTATTCCCAAGTATTATAGAAAAAATGATTCTATTAGCAAAAGCAATGGCAAGTTGGAGCAGTGTGCTGGACGCCACATTCAAATTCAAACCCCATCAGGTTATATCTTTTGATTTAAGTCCTTTACATCATATTTGTTGGCATGGCTTATTAGCCTGTTTATCTCTGAAATTAATGCTGCATTATGATATGCTTAAGGCCATTTATGCACAGAAGTGATAGATCTACTGCTCACTTAGATCTACTGCTCACTGCATGAACTAAATTGATGATGTTCATTTGCTAAAATTATCACCACCCATTATGCTGTCCCACAGGTCAAGCCATTAAAGGTGACTATGTAATCCAGATTTGGATGTAGTTAACCTGGTGATATAATTTATTAAATGCTTTAAAGGATTATAAAGTGTGTTGAGCATGATGCTTCACGATTGGGAGCAGGTCCACTAATGGGAAGCACTCATCTTGAAAACCAAGAATGCAAAGCTACATTTGTTTACATTTTTTTCATTTTGCATTCTAACAAAATATTTGGCCCATTTAGGGAAACTTCTATCAAGGTGAAGGGTGTTAAACCCAAGAAGTTCATAGCTTACCTGTTTGTAGCTTAGGCTTTTACCCTCTTAAGGCTAACTGTCCTTTGGTTCTACTGCAGGTAACCGAACTTCTTGCTCTTTGTTTTGAAGTTGTGAGAAATGCAATATTTTATTCGTTTACACGGCATGAAAGCTAAGGATGATTCAAGATCAACTTTCAACATGGCTTCAACAGCAGATATCACTTTGAAAGTATACTTTTTTTATTCTCAAATGGCAATATATTTTGTGGTCTTGGATATAAAGTCAAGAAATGATTACTGTACTTCTTCTGAAAGTATTTAATGGAATTAAATTTTTGATACTTTGCAACCAGATTAAGGCTTAGGTTAGTTGGCACCTGTTCTAACCTAAGGCTGCCAATTGTATCTGAAAATGGTCTTTGCATGAAGTCCATTGGATGGTAAAAGTCTGTGTAAACGGATTTAAAGGTTTTTTTTTTTTAAACTACAATTCCATAATTTCCCTAATGTCTAAAGTCTCCTAATGTATGTAAACATAAAATACGGGTACGTAAACAACACTGCCACGTGCTCAAAAGACAGTTGGCAGTAGAGAGGCAACGGATTGCAGAGATGGAGACCCGCATGCAGCAGTTAGAAGACGGGCTTCGCTTGGCACACTTTGAGAGGCAACAGGATACGCAGGGCCTTGCTGACCTGCGAGCTCGCGTGGATTCCCTCCTCACCACCATCAAGACTATGGCACGGGACAAGCAGGGTGTTGACAGGATATAGTGACAACTATCTCCCGCCTCAAGTCAGAAGCTGAGGTGTCTGCCACCATAATACAAAACATCCGAGCCGCCTTCGAAACCAGCCAGGCAGAGCTAAGAACCTTACAGAGCAGGGCTGAGACACAAGATCAGGAGATACAGGAGCTCCGGGCAACCATTACCCAGCAAGGCAAGGGACTCCATGCAAAGGGACATGAACAATTACGGCAGTGCACGAATGAGTTGGCCAAGCAGCAGAGATTTCAACAGGAGCTAGGCTCCCGACTCCAAGCAACAGAGGCCGCAACATGGGGCCAGACAAACCCACATGCCCCACATTCCACAAGTCGCCAAACAGGCAGACAGACACCACCTGCTCCATATCTCGCACACCACATCGCCCTTGCTATGAACAGTCCACACACTCCACACAACATGCCTCACCTGCTGGGACAGCTAATGTTGCCCCGCGACTCAGTGAGCGGCAAGGGCAGGGCCGCCGACGTCATAATGTGGTGGTACGTGGACTCTCAGAGGAGGTAGGAGAGGATCTCACCAAGCGCATCCAGGATTAGATCCTATCTCGCATGGCATTTCAGACTACAGTCCACATTGGTCGAGCAAGCCGCCTTGGGGCTCAACACCGCGATCGTTTCGTTAGGCGCTGTCACCTTCACGGTGGCGTATTGGCGCGAAAAGCGCGGAGGCAATTTTTAGGCCGAGTAGGCAATTGAAGGGGACTACCCCTCGTATGTCGACCGTGATCTTACCCGATGCAACAGAGTCCCGGCCGACAAAGAATCGCTCGCTAGGGACGCCTCGCCGGCCGAGGGCGCCGCAGTTCGGGTCCGGAGGTAAGCTTCGCATTTTAGGCCTCCAGACTGCCGAGGTCACCGATGCAATGCGCCAAGCCGCCGCCACTCTTGCTACGCCACCGCACTACCCCTATTGCACCTCCTCGCCCCGGCCGCCCAATCGCTTCCCCAAATCGCCGCCAGCGCCGCACACCGCCCCCCGCAACCACAAATGCATCATCGAGCATCTATATCAAATGCCAACAAATAGGAACTGTGCCTCCAGATGGTATCTTGGAACTGTCAGGGTTTCCCTAAGCAGAAAGGGGAGAGTGTCAACTCTATTGCACCAGATATGGATCGCATTTTCCTCATGGAAACATGGTTACATGCAGGGCACAAACTGCCGAACCTCCCAAAAATATCCGCATTTTTTCTGTTCAATGAGTGCACAAAAGTGCAAGGCATGGCATGGGTTGTCTACTACTATCGTGTAACTTTGGGGCACTCAGTCTCGCTGCACAAAACAGACAGGTACAATCGCTACTTGTGGGTGCGCGTGCAGCATGACAGTGGCAGCATCCTCTTCATAGCAGCATGCTACTTCCCACATGCCGAGAGCAACTTTTATAACACTCATTCGGGTGTGTATAGATTGGAGCCCTATGTCGATCTATATGATGACATACATCAGCACAAACAGTTGGGCAAGGTTATGTTGCTTGGCGACTTTAATGCACGCACAGGAACCGAGTAGGTCCCAAAATTTGAGCCCCTGGCAGAGGACGTCTTGCAGTTGAACCCCGCAGAGGTGGCTTGGTCAAGGATATCAGACGACAACCATATTTCGCGCTATGGCAGGCAATTGTTGTTGCTGGATGGTATCTTTGACCTGGTTATTTGTAACGGATTGGCACAATGGCCATCTTCCAGCCGCTGCACTTGTAGACAGGAGAACCAAGGGGGCGGCTCCAGTGTGGTGGATTATATGCTGGTTGAGGAACAGAATCTGCACCTCGTTACCCATTTTTCCATTGGAACAGACACTCAGGATGAGGAAGTGGACTCAGATCTCCATTGGCAAGCTCCCCGTGCATCTACTGCCTCAACACCCCAGGTGCCCTAGCTGCGCCTGGACTATGACCGTGCAGGGACCTATGCCCAGCTGCTTAAGCATGACCTGACGGGATTGCTGCAACTCCCCACACTTCAACAACAATCTGTTCAGCTGACTCACCTGCGTCTGACAGTTGCTGAGAGATGCTTTGGGAGAGGCCATTCACGGCGAACCTCGGGCATTGCCACCTTCCCGCGCAACAGATGGTTCGATGATGAGTGTCGGGAGCTCAAACGTGAACTCCGACAAGTCACTGATCCCACCTCCTGCCCACAGGTCATCAGTCATTACCGCTCCTTCCTCAAGAACAAGAAAGCCAGATACCTCGCAGAGCATCAGCAATAGATGTTTGATCTCTTAGACCGGCACCCCAAGATATTCTGGAGAAGGGTCTTGAGCAAAACTGCACAGCCCACATGGGACCATCACCTCGGAGCAATGGGTACAGTATTTGTAACAGCTTTATGACCCGCTCGAGGGCCGGACACCAGTCCCTCCACAGATAGGCATGGCTCTGGTCATCACAGAGGGGGATGTCATCATGGACCTACAACGTCTAGCTAATGGAAGGGAAGCAGATTTATATGGCATGCAGGCGGAACTTCTGAAATGGGTTGGGCCTCCACTGGTGCCTGTCCTCAGGGCGTTATTCAATAAAGCATTGCAAGAAGGCTTCCCTCCACAGTGGACCACTAATAGAGTTGTGCCTAACGACAAGATACACCTTCCACATCTCAACCTCCACGCTCTCAGACATATCCCAATATTGCTGCTGAGGTTGACCTACTCAAAGAAGTTGCTGCTTCATTACCACGCACTCCAGCACCCGTGGATCCAGCAGATCCTTTTTCTCATGTGCCTCTGGAACTCCAAGAGGACCTGGCAAAAATCAAAATTCCCTTAAGTTTGGCAACAATTTTGAAACTCTGTCCTGCTCTCAAGGACCAGTTCCCACTCCCGACCGTTTTGGTTGGGGCTGTTGCTACCTCTACACCCACGGTACATGCCACGGTGGGCAATCAACAAGTCAATCATGTTCAAATTGACGGAGGTAGCGCGGTCAATCACATCACGGATAAACTCCGCAAACAAATGGGCATCAAACAACTCTATCGTGCCCCATATGACATCAAATTGGCTAATGGCCATATCACGAGACCTCAAGGCGTCACGCCTCTTCTTCACATCAACATTGGTGATCTCCGCTTCCCCTTAGAATTCGGTGTTTGGAAGGCTGGAGAAGATCCAGGTGATTATGAAATGTTGGTCGGCAGACCTTTTCTCCGCCAGGCCAAGAGCATCCATTACTGGGCCACGGATCAGTTAGTCATCACAGATGGTCACCTCAATGCCACTATGGACTTGGAAACCGGTAAGATTATTTCGGTCGACAATGCTGAACCCTCTCTCTCCGACACTGATTCTGAGGACGCCCAGAATATCTATCAAGTTCAGGCTCCACCTGTGAGTTTGTCTCTGTCATCCTACCCCAAATATGCTGATCCTTGGGGAGAAATGACTCTTGATCAGGACCAGGCTGTGGCGGCTTTGCTTGACCCTTACCTGGCTCCTTGCAATCGAATTCAACGTGTTGATCACTTTTCGAATCTTTTAACCTCCTGCAGATCCTGTAGATGTCCATGCCGGTCATGAAGCAACCTCTCGCTTGATGAAACTCAAAGAACCTCTCTTCTTCACCACGCAGAGTGCCACGATCCCGCCATGCTTCAACCTTCGCGCTCATATTGTCCAAGACACCTTAAGTTATCCCACATATTCGGACTTCAAGTCGAGATTGTGGGCGTGGGCAACAATCACCTGTCCAATTCTGTTGCAAATCTTCCGCAGACTATTTTAACAGGCCGCCACGCCTCTTCAAAAAGTTCAAACACATTTTCGCCTCGAGTTACAGAGACCTTCTGGGATCAACAAAACCTTGGGAGAACTCACCATTCCTACCAACCCGATGCACGCCCCGTGATAGCAACGACAAAGCATCGCTCAACCCCAATTCCGCGGATCGCGTCAAGGCGTAAATTGACAAACTCCTTGCCGCAAGGTTGATCTATGAGGTCAAACATTCTAATGGGTGAGCCCCATTGTCATTGCCCTCAAAACACAATGGAACGATCCGTGTTTGCGTGGACTACCTAAAAACTAAATCAGCCACGGGCGCGATCATTTTCCACTTCCCTTCACGCACCGTGTTCGAAGAGGTTGGCCGGACATGAGATGTACTCCTTCATGGATGGTTTTTTTTCGCTACAATCGATCTCAATCAAAGAATCCGATCAACTCAAGACTACTTTCACCACCCCGTGGGGCACTTTTTTTGCCTACAAGGTGGTTCCCTTTGGATTATCAAACTCTCCATCAACATTTCAACGCATCATGCTCTCGGCTTTTCATGATTTTATGAAGGAAAATCCCTTCTTGCAAATTTTTCAAGATGACTTCTCTCGCCTCCAGTTCCATGGCTGACCATTTGGATAAATTGGAACTAGTCTTTCGTGAAATGTGATGAGTCCCAATTAGTCTCAATCCCGAGAAATGCACCTTTTGCGCCACTTCGTGTTCTCGTTAGGACACGTTGTCGAAGAAAGGTGTATCACCACGGATCCCGCCAAAATCGGTTGTGTGCTCAAGGCTCAAGCACCAGCCAATATCAAGGAGACACGCTCTTTCCCCGGGTAAGGTCAATTATTACTCCACCTTCATTCCCGACTTGCACCATTGCGTGATCCCATTCATAAACTCACGGGTGATGAATCCACCGGGCTTGGAATTCCCAGCGGATGTCGCTTCCAACAGCTTGAAGCTTTTACTTACTCGGCCCCAGCTTGTTCCTCCTCAATGGGACAAGCCCTTTCACGCCCATGTAGATGTCTCCGGCGTTTGCTATTGAGCCGTTCTTTCTCAAGAATATGATGCGCATTAATCGACAAACCAAACCGATCGGGCCACCAAAAAAACTCAATTCACGCCGAGTGCAACTACTTCAAAAGAGCGTGAAGCCTTGGGTTTAATTTTTCAGGTCCAACGCCTCGTCCACTATCTTTTAAAGGTCGATCAAATTCTTTGTTGACCACCAAGCACTTCTTTATTTGATCAACAAATCCACGCCCACGGGCCGCATTGCTCGTTGGGTCCTCCTTCTGCAAGAATTTGCACCTTTTGAAATTGTTCACAAGGCAGGCAAATCTCATGTTGTCCCGGATTATTTGCACGCATCCACACAGATGATCCCTCCACTGGAGTCTCAGACGCCTTTCCTGACGCTCAACTCTTTCTGGTCACGGCAACCCCACATTGGTTTCACGACTTTCAGCAGTATCTCCTTACAGGCGCTCTTCCACCAGAGGACGCCACGCTCTCTCAAGCCAAGCGACAATCCCGTCGACATCAATTTCTCCGAGAGGTCCGTGACTACACCATGGTTGCAGGCCATCTTTACAAAAAGGGTAAGGATACCATTCTTCGACGTTGTGTTCTCCCTCATGAGGTCCCAGATATTGTCCGAGAAGCCCATGAAGGGCTCGGTGGTGGTCATTTTCATGGTGACACCACGGCACGCAAAATCCTTCTTGCTGGTTATTTTTCGCCCACGCTCTTCAAAGACGCTCACGCCCACGCCCGCACGTGTGATGCTTGCCAGCGTGTGGGATGGCCCACGGCCCGTGACGCTCTTCCCTTGACGCCGATTGCCACGCCACTTCCCTTCAGCAAATGGGGGATGGATTTTGTGGGACCCATAGATCCTCCTGCGCGGCACACCCGTGCCCGCTACATTCTGGTTCTCACTGACTACGCTACCAAATGGGCGGAAGCTTGTGCACTTCCCGACAACACTGCGGCAAGCACAGCCAAGGTCATCTATCAGCAAATCATCACGCGTTTTGGCTGCCCCACGGAGCTGGTCAGTGATCGAGGTGTCCATTTTATCAATCATACCATCAAGGAGCTAACGGATTATCTACTGATCCATCATCATAAGAGCACACCTTACTATCCTCAAGGGAACGATTTGGCTGAAAGCACCAACAAAACTCTGGTCACCATTCTCAAGAAAATTTGTGACGCTTCTCGCACTGATTGGCAAACCAAACTTCCTACAGTTCTTTGGGCTTACAATACTTGTTTCAAAATTGCTACTGGTCACACTCCTTTCAAATTGGTTTATGGTCAAGAAGCTCTCATGCCTTTTGAATACATACTTCCAACTCTCCGTTTTCAACTGGCTACAGCCCATAATCCGCCTGCTGCACTCAAAGAAAGGGTTTATCAATTGGAACAGTTGGATGAACTTAGACGGGATGCTTACATTCGTGTTCTTCATGGACAACAGTTGCAAAAATCTTTACATGACAAACGTCTGAAGACAAAAACATTCAAAGAAGGAGATTTGGTTCTTCTTTATGATTCTCGTTACAAAAATTTTTCGGGTAAGCTAAAGTTTCGATGGCTTGGCCCTTATCAAATTGTTCAAGTGGTGCAACCCAGCGTTTTCCAGCTGGCTGAGTTAGATGGAACTCCATTACCTACACTGGTTAATGGCTTTCGCCTCAAGCAATTTCATACAACAGAAAGTGAAAATCATCCACCAGATGCTGTTCCAGACAAAGACACAACAGATAGTGACTAAACCAGCGGCATATTTATATTATATAGGTGAAATTTTTACAAAATGTGGGCACAGCCCAGCTATTTCCGCTATGGGCACTGCCCTATATACAAAAACGGGCTCAGAGCCCTATCTACTAAGTCCTAAGAAGAAAACTCCTCTACTCCGGGTTCGGAGCAGAGGTGATACGCAGGATGTGGTAGTAATTCTGCTCAGGGTCCCAGCGCAGGTGCAGAATCACCTCCATCCCGTTGGTATGAGGATCGGGATGCTCAGCCATCCCGGCACACCACCCGTCCATGGCCAGGCCACGGTTGTGGCACTGCCAGAGGTCCAGACAGTCCATTTTACAAGTAATCCACTCCAGGCAGTTGGAAGGCATAGTGCATTTGTCATGCAAACCAGCAGCCGACATACTGAGCGCCATCGGATGTCTTCGCTTCGCTCCCTGTTCGTCTTATATAGCCAACCGCGGACCTCCCTGTCCACGTGGACCAATCAGAAAATTCGCCAACGTGTTTGCAATGCAAGGCTGTTTCTAAAAAGAGAATCTTTTCTCCCGCCGCATATCTAGTCATGGTACCTTCTGACACCTTCGTTTTAATGATATCCCACTTCGAGTTGCCAGCATTAAATGACATTCCTTCTTTTCACGCCCGTCGAACATTAATGTGAGTCCTTTCGCCAGCTGTCACATCTGATCATTCTCTCACATCTCATCTCCACCGTTCCTTGCTTCTCCCTTTACTGTTTGGGGACTTACCAAAATTCTGCCTTTCAATCGCCTCCTTAGCATCTAATATCGCCACCTGGCATCATCCAAGGTTGCTGTTTTGCCCTCATAATGCCCCTTCGCCTCCATTTGCGCGCCCTAAACCTTTTCGTCTATCTGCGCCTTCGTCTTCTGTTCTCCGCTCTCTGCCTTTGCATCACCGTTCTTTTCCGAAGCTCTTTGCCATGGCTGCACCCAAATTTCCTACACTTCATGCTACTGCTCCCAGGGAACCGACTCTTTTTGAGTCAGTATCTTTCTTGACGCCTACTTTTCGTGAAGCCCTTGTTGGCCCAAGTCGTGAAGTCGCGGAACGCCAGAAGCTTTATGCATTCTCACAAATGGAACTCCCGGCTCTAAATCCAGACCAATTGAAGCAGTTCATCGCTCACATCGTCAACAGCCCGAATGGATACGCTACTGTGGTCGATGGCACCACCATTTTGCTGACCCAGCCCCTGATTTCTGAGGTATTCCATATTCCTTTGCAAACCCCTTGTTTATCTTGGGCTACCTTACAGGATCTCGATGTCACTGAGTTCGGTGCTCCTGCTTATCAAGCGAACATGCATCGCCTGACAAATATTGCCAAGTCCCATGACACTTTTGTTAAGTTTCTGTGGCGCAAGTTCCTTGGGTATTCTATCAAGAAGACCCATATCAATAAGCCTTTCTATAATTTGGTGATCACTGCTATCCGCTCCAACCACCACGTTGATTGGGCCCAGCTGTTGTTTTACCGCCTTCTTCAAGAAGTCGACCGTATTAGGGCTGCCCCCTCCTCCATTTCTGAAGTTTCCGTGGGTGGCCATCTTCAAGCCATCACCCGTCATTACTTTCCTCCATCACCTTCTGATTCTCATGCTTCCACTCAGCAGTCCCTTCCTCAAAATCAACCAGTTGGCCCTTCACGCCCTTCTTCTTCTGGTCATGTCCAACTTAACACCACGCATGTCACTGTCTCCTCCTCCTCTACAGAAACAAGGCCCTCCAGTTCTCAACATGTCTCACAAACATCACAAACAAGGCAACAGCAGGCTCCACCACCTCCGCACCCTCGCCAGCTTTTGTATCAATATCGTGAGGATGTTCAAAATTCTTTGCTCTCAAGTTACAAGAATCCCGTGAAGCTCTCATGAATGGGGTTCAAACGGCCCCGAGGCCTCGACGCCTTCACCGAGACCTTCAAGCTGCTACCACGCAAGTTCATACTCTGGAGACCCAGCTTCAAGCCAAGCACGAGGTTTTTTTACAGGCCCGTGAGGATCTAAAGGCTGCCCACAATCAGAATAGTCTGTTGGCCGATCAGCAGGCTCAATTGCAGACCACCATTCAGGAATTATTGGAGCAGGTCAAGGCACGAGAGACTCTCTTGGTTGACAAGGATAAAGACATTGCCAAGCTGGACCGCGGCCATATCTGAGCTCTCTAGGCATTACAACACTCAAGCCCAAGACCTTACAGTGCGTGACGCTCAAATTGCTTCTTTGGAAGCTCAGCTTTCCACGCAGACCTCTCAGCTCACATCTCTCCAAGAACAGCTTACGGAGGCTCAGAAACAGAAAATTCTTGATGACGCTGAGATTGCCACGCTTCGACTCAATGTTCCTGGGCAATCCTCCTCACATGCCACGACTTCTCAGAAACGGGTCCGTGACCAGTCACGCCTTCTGTTAGAAAAGGAGAACCGGATCCGTGACCTCGAACAACAGCTCTGACAAGCCATTGATCTCAGTGAGGCTCAGACCAAACTTGAAGGCTATGTTACCATTGCTCTCAACCTGCCTGTTGACTTCCCTATTCCTTCCAGTTATCTGGATTATGTGGTTGCCCGCCGCCACCTCTTTCTTCTGAAGTGGCGTGCGGCTGATGGTCCCGTTGATGTTCCCCTGTGCACTGCAGATTTTCTTCGGATCTGGCCTGACCTCTCTATTGAAGACAAAGGTTTATTCTGCGCCCTTTTAGTCTTTGATCTCATTCACTGTGACGATCCGGATTTGATCACCTTCAGAGTTGTTCAGCCAATGGCGTACATTTTCCATGACTTCTATCTGGCTGATACACAGGACAAATTTTGGGATGGGCCACATCAGAACTTTCAGGGTGACTCAACAGTTCAATGGTTGCTTTTGGATAACAACCCCTATCTGTCTGATCATGATCGGACACACGCTCTTCATCAAGAGTACATGCCTGAGCTTGCTCATCATTTACCTCTCTGGCAAGCTGAAACGCTGCAACAGATAAGGAAGCATCTTGGACATCCCGAGGATCTTCCCTTTGCCCAAGTTTATATGCAGCACTTGGCAGGTTACAATCAACTGCGTGCTCTTCTGGATAGCAAGACAGTCCCCACGGGTTGGGATAGCCCTCCTGTATACTCTCAGCTCCCTGCTTCTGTTTGGGACCATTGGTGCAAAGCTCTTGATCCCGACCTTGTCCGTCAATTCAGGGAGCAGGCTCAGCAGCCCACGCCCACGGGCATGGCCCCCTCTCCATATGCTTCCCTGGGTGTCCCTCCATGCCCCCGGTTCCTCACCTCTGATTGGCGTCTCCCCTTTTGGACAAAGGTCATGGATGGCCATGCTGGATGGACTCCGCCTCAGATCTCGACGGATCTCCGGTGGGATCCCCGTTTTGTCCGCCGCTCCAATTGGGAGGATGGTGCCACCCTTGATGACACTACAAATTGGATCTATATTGCAAATGAGCGTGGTTGGCAGCGCGCTGCTGATGCTATTCATGGTCTTGACACCTTTTTGCAGAATGCCGCCACCTCACCAGACCCTTCAGTACACCGTCAAGCTGGTTTCTGTGCTGCTCTCAAGTGCATCCTGGTCAGCTCTTTAAATCGGCAGCGTCCCATCTTTCACTGCAATCCGAATGCCAGCGTCAGTGCCTTCGGTCTCCAGACCTGCCTACTCATGGAGTGCCAGTTTGTTTCTTCTGACGCCCATGCTGCCCTTGAAGACATGGTGCGCTCTCATTTCCTTCTTGATGCCGATCCTGCCCTTGGGTCCAACACTCCTGTTGCTCTTCAAATACGTCAGGATCTCATAGGCACTTACCATAATGGTGCCCGTCCTCACTCCCGTGAGGATCATTTTCAGACTGCTGGATTCCCGCCCTCAGAGACACTTCCTCCTTTTCTTCAGACTGAGTGTTGTTTGGTGGGGGGGAGTGTTAGTCCTGTGCCTCCTTGTACAGGACTATTCATGCATTCGACGGACCAAGTCAAGTCCAAGGATCCACAACCAGGCACGTGTCAGTCGTCAAAAGCTCAGCAGAAGACCAAGTAGCAGACCACGCAGTCAAAGCCTGCGTCCGTCAACAAGAGGCGGCGCTCAGACAAGTGAGGGCCCGTCACCGCCCTGTCAGCGTCAGCGTGATTCTAGGCACTTCAAGAGGCACCGCCAGCATTCCTGCAAATCAGGCCTTCTTCCAGGAGTCGGCACCGAGATCAGTCAGAGTGTCTATATTGGGCCAAAGGCCATTGTACTATATATATGAGTAGAGCTAGCACATGAGTTTTAGATGAGTTTTGAGTCTTGTCTCATTTTCAGTTTTCTCTCGGTTGCGAGAGCTCATGTATCGCCATCATTGATATCAAGGAAGCTTATCATTGTTGTCTCATTGTTTGTTGTTTCCTTTTCCCCTTCATTGTTTTCTTGCAAATCCCGCGTGACATAGTCCCCGGATTCTCCTGTTAGATCCACGGGTCCTCACAGAGGGCTGTCTTGCAAGAGTTCCCGAACCCAGACCCCAAACAGTACAGAACCTATCCCTGATATACAAAGTAAAAAGTCGACTGAGTGGAACGGGATTCTAATCCCTTCAAGGTAAAATTTTGATATTTTACTTATTCTTATTGGAACCAAGTTTGGTCCTTATAATTCATGATATTTTTTATACCTGACAGTGTGCAAATAGTTGTGATATTAGAAAAGGTAGATCATAACCGATTAAACTCATAAAATATATGCTATGTGCATTTATACTTAGACTATATACTATCTCTAGGACATGAACATTTCCTGATGCTTTATTATGCATGGCTGCTTCTTCTACAAAAAGGCTATATGGAAGCTGCACCTAATGACGGAGTGTTGGAATGGCTGGCATACAGCATTTGTCATGGTTAGCCTCCGTAAGGCCGTGCGAATTGGTCAGATATGGCAACTAATTTTGATTGTCTGCAGAGTTTTGGCTTATTCTAAAGCTTTTTATAAACTTAAAAACATGGACTTTTTAGATGAATGAATAATGTACTTAAATTGTATATGCAAAGTAAAAAGTCGGCTGAGTGGAACGAGATTCTAATTCCTTCAAGGTAAAATTTTGATATTTTACTTATTCTTATTGAGACCAAGTTTGGTCCTTATAATTCATGGTATTTTTGATACCTGACAATGTGCAAATAGTTGTGATATTAAAATATGGGGCCTTCCATTTGCTGAACGGAGGAAAAAGGTAGATCAGAGCCGATTAAACTCATAAAATATATGCTATGTGCATTTATACTTGGAATACATACTATCTCTAGAACATGAACATTTCCTGATACTTTATTATGCATGGCTGCTCCTTCTACAAAAGGGCTATATGGAAGCTGCACCTAATGATGGAGTGTTGGAATGGCTAGCATATAGCATTTGTCATGGTTAGCCTTCTTAAGGTCGTCTTGGCTTGGCGGATATGGCAACTAATTTGATTGTCTTCATTTACATTTCTTTGTTGCATGCATAAAATTGGCTTTGTCTTTTAAATGTTCCTCACCGCTACTTTCAGGTGGAAGCTTTGTGTTTGGAGCTCCAGGAGGAAGCCGTTCCAGGACAGAACTATGGCAAGATTCTAATAGTGATGCAACTGTTGTTGTTGCCTTTCACAGAATCCTTGCAAAAACTGTGATGCACAAATCTCTAAATTGTGGGATTTCCTAAAAGATACTTGCCAAATTCTGTGTTTAGGGTGCAGAGAGCCAAAGATGTGGTGAGGGGATGTGAAAAGATGAGAAAAGAGGTGCAAATGTGAGGAAATGAGGTGATATGTGAATGCGGGTGTATAACTGGGATGTTTTCTGCAGCAAAGTAGTGAAAATGATTGAAGAAAAAACTTGGGGATGCAGACAAACTTCCTTTGAATGCAGATGAATTTTTTGAACAAATTAAATCGGTAGGATAGCTATCAATTTAGCTAAATCTAGATGATATCGATAAACTTGAATTGATTTCAACTCATTTGTTGATAAAGATTGATGGGGAATTCGTGGCAAAGTTCGCCAGAAATGGACTGGCACGTAAAAAATGGGAAAACCCTAATTTTTTGATTAAAAAACTCAGAAATCGATTGAAGAAAAGGAAAACGCCATGAATTGCTCAAGAAAACTTTTCTCAGATTATCTTAGGAACATAATACACTGTCAGGTAATCCATTCGATCACTCTGAAATAGAATTTGTATCAGAACTTCAAGAATCTTGGCTTTCAAGAACAAGGGCGGGTTTCTAATCAAAAATCTCCTCTCTCCCTGTGGAATACGGCTCGGATCGTCTTTATAGACCTGTGTCAGGGTAATTAAAGCTCCGATTTGTCTGTATATGGCTATGAACTCTTTTTTTCCAAAAATAGGCAATATTCTGTTCTTGGCATGATCTCTATTAATTCGGCATCTTCTTCATGATTCGATTGGTTCCAGAAGTCGGTTATGATCAGGCGAACTGCTCTGCATCACTCAAATTGCGCGGGAAGCTGAGAATCATAGAACCCTAATGGATCTTGGCAGAATTTTCTTCAATGGATATATCCCACAGGCCGAAATCGAAAAGTCAGCCCAGGGGATATATAGCCCGATCCACGCAAACTTGTAAATTGACGTGTCTTGCCCACGTGGGATTCGGTACCTCCACCGCCCCACACGCCCGGGTGAGCCACGTGGAGGGGGGTGATTGGCTGGAAAGGAATCTAGGTCAGGGGGTGGGTAGAATAGGACAATTTTTTATATTTTTTTAAAGGGCACGATTCCCAAGAAGTGGAATTTAAAGGTCTATATAGGGTCTTTTTTGGAAATTTTTTGTGCCAGGTGGCATATTTTCATTGGGGCTACAAGATGATGTGGTCAAATTTTGGAAAATGGCACTTTGATTTTTTGGCTAAAAAAAGGTGAATCAATGGTGACTGGGCAATAGATGGTGACATGATGAAATGATGACTTGGCATAGTGAAATGGTCAAAACAATGGAGTGTCTTCTTTCTTGACTTAGTGAGGTGGCAAAGTGGTGAATGATGTGGCCATGGCCCTAGTGACTAGGCAAAGGCAAAGATGATGTGGAAAAGTCAAACATGGCCTTTTGCCTAAGTGAAATTTCAAGATTTCAAATGCCCCTTGATATTTTTGATGAGGTGGCATGATTTTGGCCCAAGTGGCAAAGATATAACCAAAGTTGGACGACAAAGCATTTTTTTTGAGCAAGGTGGCCATCCTAGGTGGCATTTTGACTTTTGATGACGTGGCAAGGGTATTTTTTAGAAAGTGTGCCTTTTGGCTTTCCATTTTGACTTTCACTTGACTTTTTGACATCTTTGGCACTTTAGGATGATGACTAGGATGCCACTTGGCAAAGGTATAGATTTTTTGGCATTTTTGGATTTTTAGGCATCTTTAGAAGCATATTTGGCTAGCGATAGGGGAAATTCAAGGAAAAATAGGAGATAGGCTCAAACAATTTGGGAAAAATCAAGGATGGCTAGTTTTGGCTAGAGGATTTGGCAGGGGTACTCACCTGGCCTAGATTCTCTTTCAGCCTGATACTTTTCCTTAATAGCTCCTCCAATACTTAGAATTTTCTTCATATCTTCATCTCTTCTTCATGTTGCCACTTCAAGGGGCAACATCTTTGCCCAAAAGAAAAAATGGCTGGTCCCCCAGCCTTGAAACCTGTTAAAAACTTCTCCTGACATCTGAATCTGAATTATCCTGTTCTGAAATATCAGAGCTTCTTAGAATGCAGCATAAAAGCTCTGAAAAGTGCAAATATATGAAAGTGAATGCCAAATCAATGCATATCCTGTTCCTGAGATAATATAAGGTTTTCTTGAGGTCTTCATGAATGGAAAATGGTGCCAGAATAGGAAAGGCAGGGGACCCTCAATGCCCGGCAAACTATCATACTATTATGGTCAGCTCTCTCTTTGCAAAACTGTTGGCTGGCATCCTTGAGCAGCGGCTGACAATATGGGCAGAGGAGGCAGATGTGCGAGCTCTCACACAGGCAGGCTTTTGGCCCAGGCATTCTACCATTGATCATATCTTCACTCTGCGCACATTGATTGAGGATAGCAGGAATCACCGACAAAACTTGTACTGTTGTTTCGTGGATTTCGCAAAAGCTTTTGACACATTGACCCGGGACAAGTTATGGGACAGACTGCGGCAGCTGGGGACCCCCCTTGACTTGTAGAATACAATATATAGGCTATACGAGGCATGCTCAGGCCGTATCACATCGTCAGGATAGCCGGTAATCAGTAGTATTGGAGTGCGTCAGGGTTGCCCCCTCTCCCCCACACTCTTTGGCCTATACATTGACCAGCTAGAAGATTGGCTCTCTGAGCATGGAGGTGCGGGCGCCCATCTCATGCATCACACAATCTGGCAACTCATATATGCTGACGATGTCAACCTCCTGGCCTATACTCCAGAGGACATGCAACGTCACCTGGATGCTCTTGACATTTTTTGCCGATTCACTGGCATGCGAGTTAACTTGGCCAAAACTAGGATGTTGCTAGTTTCATCATCCCGTCAGCCAAGGCTTCACTCATTCACTTACCAGGGACAAGATGTAGAGGTGGCTTCGACCTACAAGTACTTGGGGATCGACTGCTACCACCCACTGGGATGCTGCCATCAGGTTGCGCGTCACGGCGGGTTGGAAAGCACTATATGCTATGCAGAACAACAGCCACAAGGCAGAGTTGTATGCCTGGGGCCACCAGTCACAATTGTTTCGGGCCTTGGTTGAGCCGGTCCTCTTGTATGGGGCAGAAGTGTGGGGTCCGGTGATATCTCTCAACACCTGGAATGACCTCGAGTAGGTGCAGAAAGCCTCCTTGGCACGAGCCGTTGGGGTAAAGTCCACAGTTCCATACCAGATCCTACTCCAGGAGACATGTCTTCTACCCCTTCAACGGGCTGCATTGGAACGCCATATCATTTACTTCCAGAAGGTGGTCGCTATGGGTGATACACGTTTGCCCAACTGTAATCCAACAGAAAGAAAAAGACCAAAGGAGAAGCAGCTTGCAAAATATATGCAATGGATTTCATCCCATTCTACTAGCAAGAAATCAAGCAAAATTCTGAAGATGAATAATCACATACAAATCACATGCTCATAAATCAGGAGGTTCATCCTCATCATTTTCATTTATTTCTTCCATGGAAGATGCACTCTACAACAGATAATCTCCTTCCAAGAGCAAGAGTGAGAGAGAGAATGAGGAGACGTGCCCCTCCTCTTAAACTTACACAACAAATCTTGACCATTCATCTTCAAGCAATCTCCACCATTAGATCTTCAATAACCACATGCCCTTTGAGATCATGCCACTTCATCAATTATTCAACCATTAAAAGGGACTTTTATACACCTTCAAGTCCAATTACAAATGCCCACACCAAAATATACAATAAATACAGTATCTTCTCCAACTTCAACAGATAAATCATCAAACATACATCAAACATGACAATTTAGTGCAAAGTGTCAAAATATGAATAGATAAACCACACTACATTATTCCCCCCCAGGAGTATTCATCGTCCCGATGAATTCTTCAAAAATCTTCAAAACATAGTCTTCCAAACATATATCAAACTCGCTCAAGCTAGTTGGTCTATAAAAATAGCACTGCAACTTAATAAAATCTATTATCCAAATGTCTTCAAGTCTTCAAAAACATCTATAGAAGTCTTCCAAGGAAAATTAAAATTAAAAACTCTAACACCATTGTTAGCTTCTTCTACGCACCCAAGGAAAACTGAAGAACAAGCGCTAACTACAACAACCCAAGCAAATCTCAAGGTATATGAGATAGGCTAGGCCTCACTCTACTGGCATCATAAATCACCAACATAATCATTCTTACACAAGTCTTTTGAGATTATAGAAATAGAGATAACAAATAGGAGAATCACATAATCATAATCAAAATATCATACTTCAACATAATAATATTCAACTGATCAAGAAACATACTCACAACTTCAAGAACTTTGCCCAGATGTCATCTTCCAAATTTGGGCCTCCCTTCTACACGAATTTTGGCTATCTTATAGAAAACTCTACTTGATCCTAGCCACTAGATCTAGGCAAATCACAACCTTAGATCCAAATTCTAACTACCATAAGTTCACTAGATTTTGCCACCTCAACTTCAAATCTAGGTCATCCAAACTTCTTTGCAACTACCATGCTTCCCCAGATTCATGACACATCATCAAATTATCAACCATTGAAAATATTTCTTAAGGACTTTAATACTCCTTCAAGTCCATAGGTTCAACTTCAATACATCATAAATGCTTCCTCCACAATATTTTCACATTTTTTACATTTTCTCCACATTACACCCATATAATTCTTCATTTATGCATACATTTCACCAATTTAGGCACATCATGAAAAAATAGTCAAGAAAAAACGCACAACATTATTCCCCCCCAAGATTATTCATCGTCCCGATGAATTCTTCAAAATTCTTTTCTTTGATCTTCATGTCTTCAACTTGGTCCTCTAAATAGCATCACAACTTAACAAAAATCCAATGTCCAAATGTCTTCAAGTCTTCAAAAACATCTATAGAAGTCTTCCAAGGAAAAAAAATACTAAAAACTTCTAACATCACTTCATCTTCATCAATTATAGGGTGGCAAGTCCCATCCAGGTCAGTGGCACCCTCGCTCTCTTGCCCAAGATGGGCTTCTATCCCCTTCACATCACTTATACTTTTTCATCACATTTTACATAGGTCATGGGATGCTGCTGCCTTTCTAGGTCAGCACGTCCATCATGCCATCCATAATCACTTAAATAAAAAATAAAACTTGTACAACTTCCTTTGATGCAACTTCAACAATAAAGAAATTCAAACATTAGACTTCATTAGATTGCAAAAACAAAATGCCGACCATTGTATCTTCATCTTCTATCTTGGACTTCAAATAACTTGTTGGAAAATAAATAGTGCCTAGGGTCTTCCCATGGAATAAACAAACATCTTCGAAAAATATAGCACTTCATATCTCTACATGGACTTGAACTCATGATCTAGTAGTTGATAGCCACACAATTTATCCAACATGCCATGTGCACCATTATGAGGTAAAAGGATTTTGATTTTTCGTATAACCTTTGCATTACATCATTCTTCATACCCCTTTTTTTTCATTTCTTTTTTTCTTTGCTACTCCGTGCGCGCGGCGGCAGTTCCATCGGATTTAGGGTATGGCGGAAGGGAGAAACTAGGGAAAGAACAACGGCTGGCAGATGGTTAGGCAGGGTAGAAGAACGGCTACGGGCTCTACAATCAGAAATTTCTTCTTGGTTTTCTTTCTTCTTTCTTGCAGATATGGCGATGGCGGTTAGGGTATGGCAGAAGGAAGGTAACGATGGCAGAAAGTTTTTTCTTTGATTATGGCATGGCAGAACGATTCATGGCCTGGGCGAATCAACCGACTCCTCATCCCTATTTTTGTTTTTCAGGTTCCATCTTTAATAGAGGCAGTTTTCTGGCAGAAGAATAGCCACTATGGCAGAAGCACAGAATGTATGGAGGCATCAGGAAGGAAGGACTAGGGCAAGAATCCGGCCATGGCTGCCCTATTGATACTGATTAGTGAGAAGGAAAATATTGCAGAAGAAAACCCTTCAGTCAAATCTCCAATCAAACGGAAAAAGAAGGCTCTGGCTGATAAAAACAGTGCATCATTAAAAGCAGAGTTGGAAGCCATGACTTTGAAGCTTAAGGAGGTATGCCTGCAATAAGGATTTAGCTGAACGAATGCTTCAGGAAAAGGAAAAAAATACTTAAGCAGAAAGGGGTGATGAAGAGGGAATGTAACCCAAGAGTCTTAATGCAATGTGGCGGATAAACCACACTAGGCAGGGAAGATGAGGATATGCCATGGCTCTTCTTTGCAACGAGCAACAGATCCACAAGTCATGCAACTTTTAAGGTATAGAAACAGGTATGGATAGACAAATTATTTTGCCCCCTTTAATGGTTTTTACTTTGTTTACAGAGACAGAGACAGAGACAGGGGTCTAGCAAAAGTTGGACTTCATAAATAATTTCAAACAGAATCGGAAGAATCACGAACATATCTCATGCTAATTTTGTGCACCTCTTTCTAATTTTGTTGGCCAGTAAAAAGAGAAAGGAGTCAAGAATCTGTATCCATACCTCTTGAATTTGCAGCAAGGGAACTTTGATTTTGAAAGGAGGAATGACAATAAGTTTTGTTTATTTGCTCTGCTACTATAAATGGCAAAATCGTCCCTTTGCGGATATAATGCTAGTAGAATGTTGCTTTCTCGGAATGCCCCCCAAAATATGTTAGCTCATCATTTATTCTTTCTTGAAGGCCAATAGGCCTAAAGGCCTTTAAAAATGCTTTTCTAAGGTCATCCCAAGTCAAAAAAGGGGTAATACTCCTAGAGGTTCTATACCATTCCATTGCCCCATCCTCTAAGGTTGCTCCAAACAGCCTAAGTCTTTCAGCATTACCATCTTCTTGATTGGCCTCACTAATAGTCAGAAATGATTGAATGTGAGAATCAGCCTCCCCCCCTTTTAAAGGTGAAAAGGTTGGGTATTTCATTTTAGAAGTTTTAGTTGCCATGGGATTAAGAATCGAAGTATTAAAAGGAGTTAAATAACTGGTTTCCTCTTCACTACTTTCCCTGTAGCTAGAGGGTATGGTGCTCTTGCTACTAAACCCTTGCTCTACTAACAGTCTTTCTTCTTCCAAGACTTGCTCTTTTAATTCCCTTCTTTTTTTGTTCCCTAAACTCTAGTCTAGCACTACGCTCACCTCTTGCTTCTCGATGCTCTTCTTTCTCCTTTCAGCATCCAGGCCCCAATTCATGCAAAAACTTTAATTACTGGAACAAATAACTTTTTTTTTTTTTTTTTTTTTTTTTTTTTTAATTACGTGAGAGGTGGATGCCCCCTCTTGGCTTACAAAATTCTTCAAATGAAGATTGCCTAAGTCTTCTTACAAATTCTTCTGGTTCCCAACCATCCGTGAATTGGTCGGGTTCCTCCCATGGTCCACCGCCTCCCCAACCACTATTAGGTTGAATTCTCTTACGGGGATTATTTAAAATAAGTACTTTGTGCTTAGTGATGGGTAAATGTGGCCAATTTTCCATTCCTGCAAGCCATTATACATCCAACAAAAATTTAATAAATTTTATTTTATTTTATTTATTTTTATTCTCTTTTTTTTTTTTTTTTTTTCAAAATATAACAAAAAATTCAAAAGTTGTACTATTATTCGTCAACACGATTACCCTTTAGTTAATTTCTCGCAATGCCCCCCAAAATATGTTAGCTTCTTCTACGCACCCAAGGAAAACTGAAGAACAAGCGCTAACTACAACAACCCAAGCAAATCTCAAGGTATATGAGATAGGCTAGGCCTCACTCTACTGGCATCATAAATCACCAACATAATCATTCTTACACAAGTCTTTTGAGATTATAGAAATAGAGATAACAAATAGGAGAATCACATAATCATAATCAAAATATCATACTTCAACATAATAATATTCAACTGATCAAGAAACATACTCACAACTTCAAGAACTTTGCCCAGATGTCATCTTCCAAATTTGGGCCTCCCTTCTACACGAATTTTGGCTATCTTATAGAAAACTCTACTTGATCCTAGCCACTAGATCTAGGCAAATCACAACCTTAGATCCAAATTCTAACTACCATAAGTTCACTAGATTTTGCCACCTCAACTTCAAATCTAGGTCATCCAAACTTCTTTGCAACTACCATGCTTCCCCAGATTCATGACACATCATCAAATTATCAACCATTGAAAATATTTCTTAAGGACTTTAATACTCCTTCAAGTCCATAGGTTCAACTTCAATACATCATAAATGCTTCCTCCACAATATTTTCACATTTTTTACATTTTCTCCACATTACACCCATATAATTCTTCATTTATGCATACATTTCACCAATTTAGGCACATCATGAAAAAATAGTCAAGAAAAAACGCACAACAACCATTGCCTCAATCGGCGATTCTATGGCTTCATATAAATGTAATCACTTCAAGGGTGGCAAGTCCCATCCAGGTCAGTGGCACCCTCGCTCTTCTGCCTTGGTATGGCGCTCCATCCCCTCTCCACAACATGAGAAAAGATAAAATAGAAAACTTGTACGACTTCCACAAATGCCTTCAAATATTGAATAACTTAAATATTAGACTTCCATAAATTGCAAAAGCAAAATACCGACCAATGTGTCTTGATCTTCATACTTGACTTAGAGAATGTTCAACATAATACTTGAACTTCAAATATCTTTAGAGAACACGGTCTTCCAACAATAGATAATAGCTTTAACATCATTTGGTCCTCAAAGATTTTGGGGTTTGAATAATTTCTGGAGGAATAAATATATGGGATATCCATCTCTTGCATAAAGCCTTGTCTTCAATTTCATAATGGGATAGCATCTTCAAAATATTATGTTCCATGTGATGCTAGGATTCTTAATACACAAATGTATGTTCGAGAAAAGCATGTCTTCCACTAGACTTGAACTCATGATCAAGGGTTTGACAACCCACAACTTATCCAATAAACTATTCTAAGAGCCATAGCATTTTTTATTATATATAATTTCTTGTTTCACTTTATTTTACACGATTCCCTTGTAATTTATTTCTTCTTTCTTTTCTGCTGCTCTGTGCGCGCGGGCAGGGCCGTTAGGGCATGGCGGATCTGTAGAAGGCGGATGGATCACCTGATCTTAGATATGGCAGAAGGGGAAGTAGGCAAAGGAATGGCTCAGAGCATCCAGCAGGATCATGGGCAGAAAGGAGCGGAGGCGAGTTGGGTAGTGGCGGAAAGCAAACAGGGTTATGGCAAACAGAGCAATGGATCAGGCAGCTGCAGGAGATGATTAGGGTCGGATTTTGTCTTGCAGGTCCGTGAATGGAGATGGCGGTTCAGGGTGAGGCTATGGCTGTAGCCAACGGCATGCTATAGGGCTTCAAATCTGATAAAAGGGAAATGGATATGAAACTTTTAGCAGGGTTTGGCTATGGCAACAGTAGCTTTTGAGTAAATCGGGGTTTTGCACAGGGATTGCACATGGGTTGGAGCACGATTTGGCAGACTATAGACGAAGCATTGGCATTACGATTTATTTTGCACAGGATGTGGATAATTGGTATGGCACAGAGGTATACACCAGCATTTGTTTATGAGAATATGAATTTTGAATGAATCTTACAGTTTCCTTCTTCTGTTTACAGTAGAAATCCACAACAAGATTTAAGCATTCACAGGCATTCTGTTCAAGCTTTACTGGCCAGGCAAAGGAAGAACAGATCGTTTTTATCTTCAAGTACATTTTCATCTGCTTAAAAATTAAATCCATACCTCTATGTTGCATCTCTTGTTTGATTTTGAAAGAAGCAATACTCATTATCAGTATTCTGAACTTCTGCAAGATATTTCCAGCACTGGTAATTTCATGGTGAAGGCTGTTTTCTTGAATATAATGCTAATAGAATGCTGCTTCTCCCGGCAAACGCACCACTTTATGTAATCCAACAGAAAGAAAAAGACCAAAGGAGAAGCAGCTTGCAAAATATATGCAATGGATTTCATCCCATTCTACTAGCAAGAAATCAAGCAAAATTCTGAAGATGAATAATCACATACAAATCACATGCTCATAAATCAGGAGGTTCATCCTCATCGTTTTCATTTATTTCTTCCATGGAAGATGCACTCTACAACAGATAATCTCCTTCCAAGAGCAAGAGTGAGAGAGAGAATGAGGAGACGTGCCCCTCCTCTTAAACTTACACAACAAATCTTGACCATTCATCTTCAAGCAATCTCCACCATTAGATCTTCAATAACCACATGCCCTTTGAGATCATGCCACTTCATCAATTATTCAACCATTAAAAGGGACTTTTATACACCTTCAAGTCCAATTACAAATGCCCACACCAAAATATACAATAAATACAGTATCTTCTCCAACTTCAACAGATAAATCATCAAACATACATCAAACATGACAATTTAGTGCAAAGTGTCAAAATATGAATAGATAAACCACACTACACCAACCTTGCTTTGGCCATGGCGATGGGTCCCCAACGCCTCAAAGCTTGCTGGAAGGACAAGCAAACTCAGTGGTTCTCGCGCTGGGGTGTACAGGCAAACAGATGCTTACGTGTAAGGACAAAGAAAGATTACAATGCACTTAAGCGGTACCTAGATGCTACTTTCCTTGGCAAGCTCTGGGATGCAGATGCTCTGACGCACGTTAAGCTGGCACACTATCAGCAGCAAGTCAATCCTAGGCTCACGAGAGGCCCACACCAGTACTTGTACACCCAGTTGCCCATGAAGAAGCGCAGACTTATAGCTTCCATTTGCACGGGTGCACATCGTCTCCGCATTGAGACATGATATTGGGCTTGGGAAGCACGGGAGTAAAGGCTTTGCCAGTGTTGCCACCAGGGTGCCATTGAGGATAAATGTCATGCCCTCCAAATCTGCCCAGCGTTTGCCCATATCCGAGAGTGGTATGTTCGATTACTAGTGCCTGGCCAACTGTTGCATGAGTTATTGAATACGGCGTCAGTGGGTTTGTTGGGGTCATACTTCCAGGAGGTTATGGATGCACGGACTCAGTTGTGTCCTCCGGGATGGTATTGAACTGTCCTATACAATTGTACAGCGTTCCAGCATACTTATTACTGCTAAGGTTTTTCCCTCGAAAACCCTTCGGGGCGGGGTTTTTTAATCCTGTCAGTAATATGCTTGCTGCTCTCTTTTTGTTTGGGTCCCATAGGCCAATCAGTCTCCGTGGACGCTAAAAAATCTATTCTATTCTATTCTATTCTTAATGATTCAAATGAATACCCAGTCATCCACTTGATATAGAACCTGTCTGTGTTTCCTGTTTGCTTGACGAGTGTACATGTGCAACAGTGAGTGCTGCCCTGGTGGATTCCAAAACAGCATCCATATCTTTAGCAACTCGATCTGCCTATGGCTGAGTGTGTGGCCATATTATAACCAAACTGAACCACTAGCAGATACCGCTCCCAATTAGAAACCTGCTCATGTACAAAACTGCGTAGCATGCTTAGAAGAGTTCTATGAGTAACTTCTGTCTGCCCATCCGTCTGAGGATGGAAAGCTGTGGAGAAATGCATCCTTGTACCTAGATTTGTAAACAATGCTCTCCAAAACTTGCTGCAAAACTTTGAATCTCTGTCAGAAATTATTACCTCCGGCAATCCATGGTTCTTAAATACTTCTTTCAAAAATAATCGTGCAGCATCATGAGCTTTTAATGTCTTTTTGCAAGGAATAAAGATTGCATACTTACTCAGACGGTCCACAATGGTCCAAACCTGATCATTACCTTGTTTGCTCCGTGGAACACTAATAAAGTCCATATTGATATGCTGAAAAGGTTTTTCCGGGATACTTAGTGCCACCAATAATCCTGGTACCTTGGCATGAGAATCTTTGGTTTTCTGACACACAAGACATCTACACACAAATGCAACATATGGTTTTCCAATAGAAATACTTTGAAACCAAATCATGAGTATTAAAAATACCCCTATGACCTGCTATTACATACAAGTTCATTTGACTTTCTTGTTTGATTACCTATCCGAGTTACCATTAGTCCTCTTTGCAGTTGCTTCATTCTGCTCGGGTTGCATTGTTTGTTCCATTGCTTCATTCACTCTTTGTCTCATTACTGCTGGCCACTCGACTGCTCTTGGCTTCTAGTTGAGTTCTCATTGTTGCCTCTATCTAACCTTTCATCCCTATTCCATTGGTCTCTGTACCACTCCATCGGTTCCATTTTGCTCACTCTAATTTATCTACATGTGCATTGTTTTCTCTATTTCTTTCTGTTGCTCTTTGACTTTATGTTGTAGGTTCTCTATTCTTTTGGCCACCGTGGTTGCTCCATTTATTGTTTATTTTGTTCCATTCGCCTTATCTGCTTTGCTCTCCTCCTTACCTTGGGTTCATCTTTTCAGTTCTTTCAAACTTTATTGTCTCTATTCGTTTTTCTTGTTCCATGTTCTCCATTAACTCTTTATCTGTGCATTTTGTTTCGAGGTTTTGGTTGCTTTTCTCCCAACAATTCCTTTTCAATCTTTCACTGTATCGTTTCATTTGTTCTCTATGCATTTTGTTGTTTTGATACTCTAGCACAATTCCTTCTCCATCTTTCACCACATTGTTCCATTGGTTCATTTTATGTTTTTTCGTTTTCCGGTGCTCTAGCACTCGTTACTTGCCCCATCTGCCTTCTTAATTGCATTATTCTATTTATCTTTGTTATCCCTTTACTTCTTTTTGCACTCCGTTATTCTGATATTTTGTCTCTCCTTCCTTGCTCCTCTTTCTGCATTCTTTTACTTGCTCCATGTTCCCTATCCACTCCTTATCTATACATTCTCGCTCCTTATCTGTGCATTTTGTTTCATTTGTTGCATTGACCTTGGGTTGACATATGTGCTCTCAGGACCATTCCACAGAATATCATTTCTTTATTTTGTTGTGGTTGCATTGTTTCCTTCTTTGAGTTCCTTCGGCTTGTTGTTCCGTTTAACTTGGTTGATGTTATTCTCTTTTAGTCTAGTTTCATCATTCTGTCTTTGATTCTTTGTCTCTGGCTCTTTTTCTATTGCTGGTTAGGTTAGTTCGGGTTATAGTTTCTTTTGCTAGTGTGGTGTTTTCTGCTTCATTAATCATTTAAGATCTTTACGTTGTTGACGTCGTCATGATCTTGTCTGTTGTTCCTATAGCTTCATTTCCCTACCGTGGCTCATCTTTCTGTTTATGTCTTGTATTCTAGCCATCCTGCTCTGGATTTTATCTGTTCTCTGGTTGGGTGCTCTTGCATGAAAGTTTGCTTGAATCTGTTATGCATGGATGATATAAATTGGGTATTTTTGTCTTTGCTTTCAGAAGCATTTTGTCGTTAGGTGTTCTATGCAGTTTGTTGGTACGTTGATTCTACAATTTTTGTTTTCTATGCTTGGTGGTGGCCGTAGTTGGTTTTTTGTGTTCGGTTTTTATGCCCTTTTTACTTTATGCATTCCAGTTATCCCAGGGTTTCTTGTGCTCCTTCCCCTCTACTTGCATTGGCCTGTGAGAGGAGTTTGGAGGTAGGTTCCTCTTTGTGTCAGATGTTGTTGTACAAGGACCGTTCCCTAGAATACGAGTGAAGGAGGTTAGAGACCTAGCAACAATTGATAGATGATACTCCTAGTTAGTCCCAATAATTCCCAATTATATTTTGGCCTGCGCATAGACCCCATCTGGCTATGGATGCTATATTGTGATTGAGCACTAGACAATGGAGGCAATGTAATGTGGAGATAGCGTCGTGCTGAGCGTGGCTACTGGATCCTTATAGCGGGTTAGGCTTATAGTCGGTCACTGCATGTGGGTCGGGTATCGGTCTGACACCCCCTGGGTTTGTTGAAGGTGTTCCTGGCAAAACCTTCAACCTCAGTGGTTTAGAACCTCCAGGTTGCTTGAGGCAACCACTCTGAGTGCAAAGATTCCAGAAATAGTGCACAAAAGTTCACTGGGAGTATGTTTCCCTGAAGGCCAAAAAGTCTGCTCCACAAAATAACTTGCAGAATATATGATCTATAAAGCTATGGATATGGATGTCTCTCCTCAAGATGCTCAACACTTGATACTAACAGACTGCAAAAACTCAGTGAGGTCTGACTAGGTTAGATAGGCCAAAATTAGATCACTGACCCAGTCAATTTTTGGTCAATATCCCTGGCAGAGAGCTAAAATTTGAAACTCGATGTTGGTAAGGAATTTTCTGGAGTTACCAACTCTATTCTGCTCAGATTTGTCTGCACAATAGGGGCCAAATCTTCCTTTTGCCAAAAGGGAACCTAATTTTTCTTTTTGATAATTTTTGCCTAGGACTATAAGAAATGAACAATATTGAAAGAAGACACTTTCTAATGAAGGATTGCACGCGTGTCTAGCATTGCCTTGTTCAACATATTTAGCTTGGCAAGATTGATGCTCAAGCAATTACTCTTCTATGCTCAAAGCCTGTTGTGCAATACAATTGGATCTAAAGTTGTCGGCTCAAAATGGTATTGTAATTTTGTCTTGACAGGAATTTGGCTTTTGCCCTTTCTAAAGACATGCCCAAGACATGCTACATAGGCAGACCACTCATATCTGACAATTTGGACCGACACAAGATGCCTAGCCTCTGATAATCGTTTACTTATAGGAATGAGTTTCAGTGCAACACAAACAGATTACTACAAAGGTCGGATTTTCAATTAAATCAAACACTCAAGAGATACAATGTAATATCCCAAGCTCGTGGTCTTGGGCATAGGATCAAATAGGTATACATTCAGACAATCCAGAGAATTGAGTCAATAATCTGGATCATAGGTAAACATTGGAGGTCAGAATCAAGCTCAGGATCATCAAGCCGGTCCTTCTTCAAAGCCAGAAAACACTTCTTTGCCTCAAAGCCCTCGAATTTCTTAAATGCGTAAAAGCCCTTTTGTAAATGCTCGCGTTCGTTGAGATCTTGATCATTTCCCTTCAATCTTCTGTCTTTTAGCTTGCAATAAGCATTTTTGGCATTAAACATGGTGATTCGGCCAGTTTAGGTCATGATTTACTAGTTTGTTAGGCCGAATTAACTGGATCTTGGCGTTTTCCGGATTTTAGGGTTCATATGGGTTCAGACGAAATATCCCACAGGCTCAATTAGACTTTGGCGACCAAGGTATATAAGGAGAAGAAAATCCATTATTTATGATTATTATGCAATATCCACGGGGATCCGGTACCTCCAATCCGCCCACACGCCCTGGATGTTCCACGGCATGGGGAGATTGGCCGGAAAGAGAAATTAGCGAGGGGGTAGATAGGAAAATTTTTGCACCCCTAAGCCCTATGGCACGATTCCCTAGGAAGCATCTATAATGCCCAAAATAAAGCCTTTTTTCAAAATTCTTTTTTCCTAAGGGAATCTTTTTTGTACCCTATAAGATTCTGGAATCTCTTCTCACAATGGAGCTCTTTTGAATTTGGCAAAAAAAGAGCTAAGGAGTGGATGATGTGGCATTTGGAAATGATGACAAGGCTAGGTGGTGTGATGTGGTCAATGGGAATGATGACGTGTTAGCCAACTTGAATTTGAAAATTCTTTCTAGTCAAAATTTTTGAGTGATGTGGAGATGATGTGTATGACAAGTGTGGAGTGATGAGGTGTCAATGGTGATGTGGCAACAATGATGCTAGTTAGATGCTTTGATGTGGATTTTGATTTGCATATGGGAGTTTGACATGAGATGGCTAGAATGATGATGAGTGTGATGACTTGGCACATGAGGTGACGTGTAAAGTGACTTGGCACATGAGGTGAGGTAAAGTGACTTGGCCCATCAAGTGCTCATTTAGGAGCCAATTTCTTTTTATGGAGCAATTTTTAGCACCTCCTAGGGCATACTTGAATTTTGAGCACTTCCCTTAGGATTTTTTGCAACTTTCTTTTAACTTTGGTCAAGTTGCATGGGATGTTGACTTCTGAGCGAAATTTTGACCAAGTCAAGTCACTTTTGAACTAGTGGATGATGGAGCAAGTGGGTGTTTCATGAAGGTGTGTTTTGACTAGAAAGAACTTTCAAGGTCAAGTTTGACTTTGGGAGGTATATGAGCAAGGAGTCAAAGTTCAATGGTATTTTAGGATGGTAGAGTAAATGGGGAAGGGGATCAAAATGCCAAAGATGCCAAGATCACAAATAGCTACATACCATGGAATATTCTTCAAGGGGTCTTCTTTCTCCTCTTCTCTTCATTTCCTTTGCTTGTTTGACCTTTTGTATCTCTTGAGTGACTTGAGTCAATTGTCCTTCCTTTGCTCTTCAAACTTTGATGTATGCTAGTGAAGCATTCTCCTATTGTCTTGCAAACCAAATCAAGATGAGAGGATTAGTGCAAACATGTGCTTGGCTCTTCCATGCTGCCATGGCATGGCAGCATTATGCCAAACTAAAAGAGAAGGCTGGTCTACCAGCCCCTTTGACTAGCTGTTTGTACTTCTCGACATAGCTCCAGCCAGTTGCCAATGTGAGAATATGGTTGGCAACTCAATGACCTGCATATGGATTTGAAAGTGACAGATTTGGCATTATGAATGTATATGTGAATGATGTTCCTTTCAGATGAACCTGCATGGAAAATAAATCTCTTTAGTTATGAGAAGCTGCGGGATGGTGGTGTGACAACAGCTTGGGAAATCTATGAAGATGAAAGGGATTTTCAGATGTAATAAGGTCAACTCTTGATCAGATGACAGATGGAGGCAGACATAAGGATGCACCTGCATGTGAAGATAAAGCTTGTTAGTTTGAATGAGTTGCTGGTGTGGAGGTAATGGCAGCAACTCCAGATAATGAAGAATAATGTAATGTAGTGAAAGAGATGTGTGAGTGACATGTTCAGATGCACCTGCATGGAACTATGATCAGTATTAATTCACTCCCTCAGATGATTACAACATGCATAGCCCTTTTGTCCTTGCAACACTAGAAACCCATTAGTACACGAATAATAACTTCAAAACAGAACTTGACTTAATAAGATAGGCTTAATTAATTTTTAGCTTTCATCCTACTGAGGCTTTTTTCTTATATTTTGCTTTTTTTTTTTTTTTTTTTTTTTTTTTTTTTTTTAGCAATGCACTAACTAATCCTAACTACATCTTACCATAAAGATTTTAGTTGAACAAAGCAAGGGCAACATGTTGTTGCCAATACCTTTTTAGGTGCACAATGTTGATAGGGTTCATCAATTCTCTGCCATCAGCAATATCTTTCACCCATATGAATCTCTCCGCCACCGTCCCTATCACTTCAAATGGTCCCTCCCAAAGATTCTCAAATTTGGATGCTATATCTTCCCTTGCTTTGTTCCACTTCAACACTAACTCTCTCCTGCTTTTTAAGACTCCCCGCGCAATTTGTGTGTTTTTTGAAAGTCGCAATATCTTTAGCCTTTTTCCTCATCACCGCATTCTCAGCCTCATATCTATGCTCCTCTAGCTGCATCAATCTCACAAATGCCTTTTAGAGCCTCATCCATTTCCAAATTAATCTGATAAGCCAGTCTGAGTGATGGAAGTTCTAATTCTATAGGCAGTACTGACTCTATCCCATATACCAAACTGAAAGGAGTGTGTTTTGTAGCCACTTTGATGGTAGTTCTATATGCCCAAAGTGCATCATGGAGTTTTAAATGCCAATCCTTTTTTGAAACACTGATGGTCTTTTTGAGGATGGATTTGAGAGTCTTATTGGTTGATTCTGCTTGGCCATTTCCTTGAGGGTAATAGGATGAACTCTTGGTATGTTTGACTTTCAAGGTGGCTAAAAGTAATGCAATTGTATGGTTGATGAACTGGCTGCCTCTATCAGAAACTATTTTAAAAGGAATGCCAACCGGCACAAATATTTTCATGCGTAAATCTTGCAAAGGGTTGAGCATTGGCTTCTCTCAAAGGAATTGCCTCTGCCCATTTGGTAAAGTAATCAATGGCAACCAATATAAACCGGGTGTTGAGCTGAATAAGGTGGGTCTATGGGGCCTATAAAATCCAAAATTTCATATTTGGAAAGGTCCAGGGAAGTTATGGCGGTGGCAACCGGGTCATAAAGTTTTTACCAAAGATCCGACATTTATGGCAAAGCATTTTATAGTCTCATAACAATCCTTAAAAAAGAGGGGCCAAAAGTATCCTGACCTTAGAATCTTTTTTGCAGTTGTATCTGCTGCAAAGTGTCCTCCACAAACTCCCTCATGACATGCTTCAATTGTCATTCTAGCCTCTTCTTCATCCACACATCTCAACAAGACTCCTTCCTTGTCAACTTTGCATAGGATCCCTTCAATTAGCCTGAACTTTTTGCACTTGTCCTTGAATCTTCTTTCTTGACTGCCATTCAAATTCTTGGGCAATTCATTGCTCTCCAGATAGTTTCTGATGTCAAATTGCCAGTCAATATTTTCTGCATCAAAAGAAATCAAGTTTGTTAGATTGTCATCACTACATAAATCATCTTGATCTTCATGCTCAAACAACACATGTGGAAGATAAGAGCTGGGATTCTCGATCAATTTTACCACCTTTACAGTAATATCATAAGCTTGGATCTTACAAGCCCACCTGCACAATTTGGCCTTTGGTTGCTTTTTTGCAAAAAGCCGTGAGAAAGGATTTTGTCTCATGAATACTTGCACCTGACTGTTTTGAAGAAGATGTCCTTGTCTCTCTATCAAGAACATCAAGGCTGCTGCACTTTTCTCCAACCTGGGATATCTTAATTCAGTATCAGACCACATCTTGCTTGCAAAAGCAATTACATGGTCCTCTTGCAGCAGTGCCAAACCAATTGCCTTTTTTGTTACACTGATATAAGCTTTGAAGGGTTTCTCTAGATCAGGAGGTTTAAGTAGGATAGATTTGCAAATGGCATCAATTATCTTGTCAAAAGAATCTTGGCATTGCTCATCCCAATCTACTAGGATATGTTTGCTTTCACTTTTGGAGAACTTTCCAACCTTTGTGAGGTTAGAAATTGGGCTCATAGTGTGGGAAAAATGAGGGACATACATTCTCAAAAAGCTGGTCATCCCCATGAAGCTTTTAACCTGCTTGAGGTTTTTGGAGGTGCTAGTTTCCTTAGAGCTTCAACCTTACTTTCAGATATTTGAATTCCTGCTGTAGACACTACATGCCCAAGCAATTCTCCCTTTGAGGATAAAAACACATTTTTGGGGTTCAAACTCACTCATCCTTTTTCACAAAAATCAAACAAAGATGGTTTGCATATCAAAATGTTTTTCCAGAGAAGTTCCCAAACAAAGGTCATCCAAAAATACACGAAAAAATATTGGCGGTGCATTTCTCTAAAAATTGTATCCATGGCTCTTTGAATGTTGCAGATGCATTCATCAATCCAAATGGCATTCTTTTCATGGCAAATGTTCCCCAAGGTGTGATAAATGAAGTTTTTGGCTGATCACTTTCCTTGATGCTTATTTGATTAAAACCTGAAAAGCCATCTAAGAATGAGTAAATCTCCTTCCTCAAGCATAAAGATGCAAAGACTTCTTCCGTAAATGGCAATGGATAGCAATCTTTGATAGTGGCTTTGTTTAGATCTCTATAATCTATGCAAATTTCGATAGTCTTGTTTTTCTTCTCAACAGAACAATGCAAGATAGCCACTCGGGATTCACAATTTCTGCAATCACACCACGCATCTTTCATTTTGTATAACTCCTCCTTGATTAAACCTAATAGAGAAGCATTAATCCTTCTTAGCTTTTGTATAACAGGTTTCATACCTTCCTTGATCTTGATTTCAAACTCACAAATGCTTTTGTCAACACCAACCAACTCATCATAATCCCAAGCAAAGATATCCTTCCAATCATCAAAGAATTTAGTAACAAAGGCATTGTCTTCTTCTTTAAACAAATCACCAACATACAATACCCTATCCAGACCCTTCTTGTTTACCTTGATTTCCTTTACCTGTTTGTCTTCACTTGCATTGATTACCAAGATGGGGTATAGCTGCTGCAGATCTTTCTTCTCAAGCTCATCTTCTTGAATTGCTCCCTCAGCTAAGTGTTCCAGTAGCACACTTCTGCATAGCGAGTCTGCTTCACAATTTTGCTCCCTTGGCACATGGCAAAGCTCCCAGGTTTCAAAATTCCTTAGTTCCAGCATAGCTTGATCTCTAAGCTGCATCATGTCTTCACTCTTGGCCTGATATTCTCCTGATATTTGCCTGCAGACAAGCTGAGAGTCTCCAAAGATGATAACATCACTGATGTTTAGATTTCTTGCTTCTTGAAGACCTGCAATCAATGCTTTGTACTCTGCCATATTAGAAGTGACATTTGGATAAATTTTTCTTACTTTAGCCAGCAACCTATTGGAGGCATCCTTGAGAATAGCAGCAGAAGATGCCACATTAGTCTTTTGGAGACACCACCATCAAACCATAAATAAGCAAAATTACTTGTTTTAGCTGAAGCCAACTCTTTTGGAATTTTCATGTTAGAAACTCTAGAATTCTACAATCATGACATAGGATGTTTCAGCCTATTTGCAAAGTATGCACAGGAGGGGCGGATGGAGCGGTCGACCCTAGCAATTGTCTATGCCAACCAATGCTATTCCCATGACTCTATCTGCAGTCGTCATAAATCTGCAGTCTATCTGCAGGCTCCTAGCCGTCATAAATCCCCTTTAAGTCGGAAGCGATGTAGGAGCCATGAAATGTGTAGCTATCATGTATTCGATATTACATTGGTGTGATGGATGGCTTAATGCCACCTCTCATGGTAGTATCCTTTATTGTTATGATGTGTTAATGCTTATAATTTACTTTCACTGATGTAGAGGCCCATATAAGAAGGGACGAGATGACACCTCCCTGTCCTCTACTTGTCTACCTGGCCATGCTTTGTACAAGTCAGACAAAGGGCCTATACGATGGCATGGCCGTTGAATGGGGGTAAGTTCTAGGGCATATACTACGGATTGCAGTATATGAGGTAGAAGCATCACATCCATAGTAGTAGGGACACAACTTGAACTCCATGTCGAAGGGTATGGATTTTTTCCATATAAAAGCATGGAAACATGCTGGTCGAAGAATAGTAGATCTGCCAGGATACCAACACTATTTATTGTTCAATAAGTCCACATACAATGGGGGCCATGGTAACATAGTCTATTATACAAAACACATGTGGCATCCTCAACTTCATTGCACAAAGCAGATAGGCACAATTAATACATATGGATATGGGTGCAGAACACATGTGGAGATCCCCTATTTGTCGCCCCAAGTTATTTTCCACATGTCGACTCAAACTGCTACTACATGCATTCAGATATGGATTGATTGGACCCCTATGTTGATATGTATGATGACGTTCAACATCACAAGCAATTAGGCCATGTTATACTAGTAGGAGATTTCAGTGCACGCACATTTGCAAACTCAATGATAGAATCAAGCCATTGTCAGAGGATATATTACGACTCCAAACTATAAAGGATCTTTAGGTACACATATCAGTTGTAAATCATCCTGCCACATGCTTCTGAAGGCAATTGCTTCAGATGTGCAATATCTTGGACCTGATTATTTGCAATGTCCTCTCACATTAATCCTCCTCCTCCTCCTACACTTATCACCAGAAGAATCAGGATGGGGGATCCAACATAGTGGATTATGTGCTCGTGACTGAGCAATATCTGCATCTTCTTACACATCTATAGGTGGGAACACACATTAGGGATGAGGAGGTGGATTTGGATCATCAACCCCCTCTTCTTCACAGGAATGGCAACCAATCTAAATCCAATGTCAAGCCACCTCCTATGTGCTTTAGCTTCATTTAGGTTATAATATAGTAGAGGCTTATTTCCAACTGCTAACAGCGAAAGTATTGGGAATTTTGAAACTTTTCACTTTAGAACAACAATCTACCAAGCTCGTTACTGTCCTTCTGAGTGCAGCATAACAATGTTTTGGGATGCACTAGACCATTACGCACGTTTAAATTCCCTCGAAACAAATAATTTGATGATGACTGCAAAAATCTTAAATGACAACTTAGACTGGTAATTGATCCAGCTCTCCTATTACAAGTACAAGTAGGACAGAGCGTTAATTAAAGGCAAAGAGGCACATTAGTTAGTATAATATCAACGAAAAATGTTTGACCTTCTTGACCACCACACAAAAAGATTTTGGAGGAGAGTATTACAAAGCCTATGCATCCTTTTGGCAATATCTCTTCAAAGCAGTGGATGCAATACTTAATGTAGCTTTATGATCCTAACATGGTCCGAAATACTATACAAGCATAAACTAGTCTCGTATTAACTATAACAAAGGCATATGTCACTTGGGGCTTGCAGTCCATACCTTAAACCAAGCCACTTTTGTACCATTTTTGGCTGGCTATCCTGAATCGTGTGGACAGTTCCGATTCAAGGATCATCTTCAATGGTAGCATGCAAAAGCAGCCCCAGGAGTGTGTGCGCATTAGCTTAGAGCGCATCTACCCAAATTACATGCAAGAGATGCAGACACTAGGAGCGAAAGGCAGCAACACAGAATCAAGTATTTGGAGTAAATAAGTAGGTCATTCTAGAACCTATAGTTACTTCATTCAATAAACCTTAACTATAAGTTAGATGCATGTGATTAGAATTAGTTGAATCTATACTAATACCCAAATTATGGATGATATATGGCAATGGTTGATCATTGTTTGCACCTCGTGTATATGAGGGAAGATCGGTAGAGACATAGCAGCAATTAGTAGATGATGTTCCTAGTTAGTCCCAATAATTTTCAATTATATTCGGCATGCGCATAAAGCCCATCTCATTGTGGATATTATATTGTGATTGAGAACGGTGGTGGTAGAACCCTGCTAAGCACGGCTACTGGGGTCTTTATAGCGAGCTAGGCTTATAGTCTGTCAGTTATGTGGGTCGGGTATAGGTCTGACATCCCTTGGCTTGAGGTAATGTCCTTCCTTATTATTTTTTAGCAGGTTAAGTTGTGTACGCACGTATGCCGCCCACAGATCCATTGTTCTCCTCGGGGACGGACTTGTCTTCTTCCTGTGATGTTCCCCTAGAGTATACAGTATAAATACATATATTCTATAGCCATGTCACCATACAAGCCATGATAGTAGACTTGTACTCATCGATATAGTTCACACCTAGCATGGGGCAAGGCCAGGATATTATCATAACTTAGCCACCCTAAGGTATAGAGGCCTATTTTTCACATGGCTATACCCCATAGATGTTATACCAAGTGGATGCACCCCATTTGCAGCCAAGTGGGCCAACATATAAATTCTAACATATATAAGACTAATCCCTAGAACTAGCGCACTTTTGCTCCACCGTCTGCTGCAACTTTGAATCGTGATTCCAGTTCTGATTCAAAGATCGTCTTCGATAGTACAGAGTACCACAACAGCCCCAGGAGAGCACGCACATAAGCTTGAGGAGCGCCTACTCCAATATGTAGCAAAATAACAGGGGGTTCCAGGGGGATTTGATATGGATGTAAAAATAACAAATTTTGAAACCATAGACTATATATCCCTAAAACAATTGAATGGGTTGTTATAAAAAAAACATAGACTCAAGATAAAAAATAATCACATTAGCTCACTAGGTACATTGGTTAATGTAGTCTTATTAGGACATTGAGTTATTTTGGTAGAGGTTCAAGCCCTCGTATTTCATATTCTAAAATCTTAGGCAAAGCGTATAGAGGTTCGATATTCCCTCAAAACCTTAGGCAAAATCGTATTCCATATTTCAAAATCATAGGCGCCTCCAATCATAAATGACTATAATCGAAACGAGAGGTGTCCAGAGGCCCCAACATATGATCTGGGCCGTAGGATCGACGAATCCGACGACTGTGGTAGTCCAGGGTGCACCTCGTTTAGAATATGTAGCAAAATAACAGGGGGTTCCAGGGGGATTTGATATGGATGTAAAAATAACAAATTTTGAAACCAAAACAATTGAATGGGTTGTTATAAAAAAAACATAGATTCAAGATAAAAAATAATCACATTAGCTCACTAGGTACATTGGTTAATGTAGTCTTATTAGGACATTGAGTTATTTTGGTAGAGGTTCAAGCCCTCGTATTTCATATTCTAAAATCTTAGGCAAAGCGTATAGAGGTTCGATATTCCCTCAAAACCTTAGGCAAAATCGTATTCCATATTTCAAAATCATGCCTCCAATCATAAATGACTATAATCGAAACGAGAGGTGTCCAGAGGCCCCAACATATGATCTGGGCCGTAGGATCGACGAATCCGACGACTGTGGTAGTCCAGGGTGCACCTCGTTTAGAACTTGTAAGAGATGGAGACCCCAGGAGTCGGAGGCAACACTTCATGATCATGTATTTCGAGAAGATACCTAGGTAGTTTATCTGGTATTGACCGGATTTTTGGCAAATCCCTGTCAACATAGAAGAATTGCACTCTAAAGATCTAAAAGGGGCGAGAAGATCAAAAGCCTAGATTCATTTGTGCTTGTTGTTTAGGAGTTTTTGTCTACCTGCCCCAAGTATGGCAGACGTTGTGCAAAACGGAACAGATGCGTCATTTTCTCGTAATGCCAATGCTATTTTGATGCTAGTGCTACCCCTCGGGGTGCTGCTACTATTACTACTAATTCTGCAACCCCTCGGGGTGCCACTACCATTGTTGCTGATTCCACAACACCTCAGGGATTTGCAGATATGGAGGTTGATGGAGTTTCAATAACTAGAGAATTTTGATAAATTCTATTGCCAAGGCTTTTATGAAGCATAAGCAGCTAGCCACACTAGTTGAAAATGTTGCAAAGAGCAGGGAGAAAGCTGAGACGATGATAAAAACATAATTGGAGCAAAATCTGGTGATGAAGTGACAAATTTACAACACCAGAGGTGGAAGAAGTAATTATGAAAAAGACAAAGGCAAGTTTGCAGCAGTAAATATAGCAGCAAAAAAGATTGAAAAAGAGGAAGAAATACAAGATGAAGATGCTGAAGTAAATTATTCTCAAACATTATCTGTTGATTATGATTATAAACTAAAGGATGATGATCTATATGTGCTAGATAGTGGACCTGAGAGAAGGTGATTATATCACCTTCTAAGGTCAAGGAAAAGATTTGCAAAGGTTCAAGCTTTGTTCAAGTGGGAGATGGGAACTTGTAAAAAGTAGAACAAGCTGGATTACTAAAACTTTTTGATCTAAATGGGCAGCCCGTCATTCTTAAGAATGTTCTTTATGTGCCAAACTTAGCTAAGAATTTGATTTCACACAATTGGTTGACCTTGGATGTCATATGCATTTTGAAAGGCACTATTTTAAGGTGTTGTTAGACAATAGATTAAAGTTAATGGCTAAAAGAGTTGGTAAATTATTTGGTTTCAAAAATAATGATTTAAGTGCCTTTGATATTGTTACAACACCAACTGCAAAACAGTGGCATGAGAGGCTAGGCCATACACATGTAAATAATATGAAATACATGGTAAAGACAGTTAATGCAACTGAAATAGGAGAAGAATAGAATAGAATAGAATAGAAGAGAAGGGTTTAGTTGTATGGGGTGCCTAAAGGGCAAACATTCTAGATTACCTTTTCCTAAAAAGGGAAAAAGAGCAAAAGAAGATAATGAGCTAGTGCACAATGATTTGTGTGGGCCATTAAACATCAGGAGCATAGACGGAACGAAATACTTTATTACTTTCATTGATGATTATTCTAGGAAAACCAATGTCACACAATGAAGAACAAAGACCATGCATTCGAGACATGCAAGGTTTATCAAGCAGAAGCAAAAAGACAAACTGGTAAGAAATTGAAATGTCTTCGAACTGACAGAAGCGGTGAATTTGTGTCTGACAGGTTCAATAATTAATTTGTATTAGTTCTCTCGATCTTCTTTCTTCTTTCTACTATTAGATTACAAATACACTCCATTTATTGTCGTTCACAAGTTTGTATTGCTAGCTATTAAACAAGCAACTTGCAAAAAACAACATCAATCAACATCAACTTACAATTCCAACCTTCCATTAGGACAAAATAAATAGATATGACATTACTACCATCTATTAGCGCGCTAAGTAGGTTGCACAGTTAGCAATTTGGCCGCTTTTGTTATTTTTTTAAGGCAAAAAGCCATGTGCCATTGGATAGGATTTTTTTTGCCTAGATTGCTGTTGTGCAGTTGCAGATGGACAGAATTGGAGGAATTTGCAGCCACGTAGAACAACTTCACACAAAGGTTCACACAAGGACAATGTTTGGTTCTCGGATCAATTTATCAGGCTGCTTTGAGACTGTATCATTTCGTTTGCCCATATGGCTTTGGCAGACTTGTGTTGCCTTCAAAGGGTGTGGCTTTGCCATGAGGCTTCTCTCTACTCTGATTCTCAAAGAATTTATGCTTCTCGAGCTTCCGGTTCTATATCCAGCTCCTGTTGCTAGTCCATCAAGCTTGTGTTCTGCTTGTTCTGCTCAAAATTTGAGGAATTAGTGAGGACCAGTTATATTTACCCTTGTGCTTTTGTGCAATCTGTTATTCTAAGGGCTTTGCCTTTTCTTTTTTGATCTTCTTTGCTTCTGAAGAGATGGCCTTTTATAAGTTATTTGGTGCTTCCTCTCCGCTGATCCTCATCCATTGGAACAACGCTTCGCTTCTCTGCTGGGTTCTCATTAGTGACTACCACAGTATGACACAGATTTTGGCATTTGTGTTCAATGGTTGCATTGAACGATTGTTGTTTTTCTGGGTTGCCCTTAGGGAAGGGGACCTCTGGCATATTCTAAGTATATATTGGAATATGCCTAGGATATGCCAAAACTGGCTATGCCTATTGTTGCCTGCAAACTGTTACTAGCCAGTGTTGCTGGGCGGCCACCGTGGAAACCGGCTAACCGGCTTTCATATTCCATGTGGTGCTACGCCATTACAGATTCACAGGCCTTGTAGAAGACGCTACTCAAGCCTGCCTTTGTCTTTGCACGCGAATTAGGGTACTTTCCCATGGGGCAAAAACCTTGGATTTTTTTCAGGCCCAGCGTAGACGTGCCATGTTCCCATCATGACCTGACCTTGCTCAACTCAGGTTTCGGACCTCGAAGAAAAAGTAACAGGGCGACAATTCTTTTTGCCCAGGTCGAAACCTCGGTAGGGCAACAGCCGGTCTAGCTTTCGTTTCTACCGGTTGTGACGGATCTTCTCAGCAGTGGATGCTGGAGCTACCGGTCGATTTTAGACCTGGTTCGTTCAAAAACAGGATCCAGGTTTTTCGTCCATAGGAAAGTGGCAATTTAGGGTCGGAGACGACTTTGCCACGACCTTGCCATGTCATCGCTTTTATCCAGGTCAGACGGGCCCATGGGAAAGCACCCTTAGAGACATTTGCTTATCATACCAGGTCAAATGCTTTTGCATGTCGGAGCAGCCAGGCGTGGTTTAAATTTAGCAGAGGTGGAAGCTCTGGTAGTTCTCTAGACAGTGGTGATTTTACAGTCCTATCACATCTGCTTGGTTGCGGGAAATTGGTTTCGAAGCCCAAAGAGATACATTTCAGTGGTTGTATCAATGAGTCTTACAAAATTTCATATTCAGAAGGTGACTACTTCGTTAAAATCAACAGGTAAGCAGATAGGCTATATCTCTCCGAGTGGATATAAAATACCATCTGCTTATCTTTGTTCGACATATATTTTGGCAGGGACTTCAATGTGGCGGATATGTTTGCGGGTGAATTAGAAGCATAGGTATGCAGGCCTTCACTTGAAGGAGCAAACTCATGAGTTAGCTGCGTTTAAAAAACAGTGTGTTTTACAGGATAGAGTCTTTTTCCGTATTTCTGTTCTTGAATGTTTTTAAGGTCATAAATTAGCTGCATTTAAAATAGAGTATTATTAGAAGCTCATCATTTTTAACTGCACGTAGGATAGATTTTGTCCCTTACTTTATCTATATTTTGCAGGCGAGTATTTGCCATTTCGTTCTTTTGGCATGGTGAAATCTGCTTTAATTTCTACTGCGAAGTGCACATGTTCTTTGTTTAAATTGCAATGTGATTATATGCACATTCAGCCAGCAAGTCAAGAGAGCCTTGGTAGAACACTTGCATTGATGCATCTCACAGACGAAGGGAGATCGTCTGGATTCACATGCCATACTAGGTAACATGATAAACTGATATGATTTTGTTTGCATGCCATGCTTATGAAGAACTTCTTTTTGTCTCATCATGCTTGGTGTAACACCACTAGATAATACATGGGATATGTCATGGACTGAATTCTTGTTGAGCGCCGGCTTCAAGATCGACTCAAGGTACTTGTTTTAGGAAAGTACTGGATGCATTCTTGATCCACTACAAGGGATCGTCGACGTCCAACGACGTCGCGTCGTCGATGAACGTCGGATCGTCGTCGTTGATCGACGACATCGTCGTTCAACGACGACAACATCGTTTCGACGTCGTTCAACGACGGTCATCGTGGCGGCGTGCCGGTTGCTGCGTGGCATAGATGCTGGCGCCAAGGCGGCGGGGCTTCTGCGTGTCAAACACGTCAGCTAAACGTCGTTCAACGACGTTTCACAGAGCTGACGTCGCGCCGCGTCATGCGTGGAAATGGGCGGTTGCCAAGGCGGCGGCTGCGTGTCAAGGCGCCGCCCGGCGTCGCCGTCGAACGAGCGGCGTTACGCCGCCGGCGTGTCCGCGTCTACTGCGTGGCATGGTCTTTGGTGCCAAGCCGGCGTACCGCATGTCAAACAGCGCCCGGCGTGCCGTGGATTGAGCGGCGTTACTGCAACCCGGCGTGTCGCGTCAACTGCGTGGCATGGTCTTTGGTGCCAAGCGGCGCGCGTGTCAAGACCGCGTGGCGGCAACGTCGTTTAACGGCGTGACCTGAAGGATTTTTTTTTTTTTTTTTGCCAAATAAAAACCTAACCCTAACCCTAACCCTAACCCTACATCCACGTTATAAGTGGATCCATCGATGGTCTTTGTTATTCTTATTTTTTGAGTGTTCTTCCCTATCTTGCTATAATGGTCCGTGGGTTGAAGACCACCTTGCGATATGTTCCTTCTAACGGTAATCCTCCTCCTCCAAGGGAAGACAACTCCGGCAACCCCCCACTTCTCCCCGGCGAGAACCCTCCCTTCACCATCGTGGCAAAGATGAGTGAAAAGGAGCTTCGATTGCACTAACATCCGGGCGTTCCATGCGGGAACGATCGGTAGAATGGCTCACCGAGCCAAACAAAGAGAAAACGACATTAATGGTGCAGATAATGATGCAAATGGTTGCATCAAACTGTCACGTCCTCAGGATGGACATAAGTAATGTATAAGCTTTTTTTTATGAATGGAAACAATAAGTTTTTTTATCTATTTGTGTTGTCGTTGTATAAGCTTATTTTATGAATGGGAACAATCAGTATTTTTATTTATTTGTGTTATTTGTATTGTATGTTGTTTTTACATTATGTTAAACAATCACGGTTGGTCGTTTAACGGCGTTATGATCATTTGGCGTCGTTAAACGACGTCATGATCATCTGACGTGGCATATGAGGGGGCATCAGACGGCGCAAGCTGATGTGGCATGCCTAGGTGTCAGGACGACGTCAGCTTGGCGTCGTTAAACGACGTCACACAGACGTCGATAAACGACGTCAAATATGGCGGGAACCCGGCCGCTCGGGTTATTTACTTGTTATTTTCACTTTCGTTTGTTTTGGATTTTTGCTCGTGGGTCTTCATAAGGTAAGATCTCTGCTTTAATCTTTGTGTTAGAGTTAAACACCTCCAAATGCTAATAGATTAGAAGATTGAATCTTGAAAGTATGTTAAAAACTTGAGGGATGCATGATCAAAGTAATCTTGGTCGGTTCCATCACGAATGGAGAAGACTAAATGTATCGGGTTTATGCACCTCGAGCGAAAGTTTCAATCTTTATAGATTACAAAAGATTTGAAAGGTTATGTGAATATAAAGGTCTTGGTCGACTCCATTTCAAATAGAGAGGACTAGATGTATCGGGTTCAGGCACCCTTCAATCAAATGCTTTCTAAATATCATAAACGTTGTATGAATCTGAATCTTAAGAATAAACATTTGATAAAATCATGAAAAAAACATGGATATTTATAATTATTATATTATTACATGGTTTTTTATTAATATTTTTATTGTTTACTAGAAAAACAACATGGACCTAGCGTCGAAGGAATTTGAGCGTAAAGTGAGGCGAAAGCTTTGAGAAAGTTACATGGCGACTTGCAAGAGAATGTTACCCCAACAATTGCCACAAATAGTCCAATTAGACCCAGTGGACCTAGTCTTCCTAGAGGCCGGGTGGTGTGCATGAAATGAATGCCGCCGATGTATGTACCATAAACATGTTTGAATGATTAGTTAACTTTATATCTTGATGTTACTTTTTTTTTTTTTGTACTTGCCAGGCGGTTATATTGCAATTGTTCGATGTGCAAAGGACAAATAAAGCGGATGAAAAAACGTCCTCGACCATGTTGAGAAATATGGTGAATGCGGAACAAATCCGGTGCTCTCGGGCCACATGTGGGGTATTCCAGCGAGGTATAATACCACGAATCTTATGAGCGATAATCAACTACTCTCATGTACTTGAATCGATGTCTTAACTTAGTTTGCTTGTATTTTGTTAGGAAGAAATTGAGAATGAAGTGAGCTCGAAGCGTTATATATAGATTTTGGGGTTATGTTGTCATTGGAAGTAGATGATGTTGATACTATGAATGCGTTCATAGAAAACCCTACAAAAAGAAAGCCATCAACTTCCTCAAAGAGTATCCCATTCACGTGATAGAACTCGTCGTGCAATGGCGTTGCCAAGATTGGAGGGAATGACAATGTTCATCAAAATTGGAATGTACTAGATCATGTCAAGAAAATAATCTTCCACCTTCACTAGTCCATTTGGTCCACCCTTTCTGGATAAAGATCGATAAGAAATTCAATGCATGGCCTAGAGGCAAGCCAATTATTTATGGGGAGCAATTTACATATTGGGGTAGGCGATTTGTATGATTAAAAATAGTCGGGTCCCGGTTTGGCCTGGGATTATATATTATGACTAGTGTGAAAGTCAAAGATGAATGCATTTGTTCCTTTAATGCCATATGTAGGTCCTGAATATAACTTCGGACACTTGGCATAAATTGAGTAAGCATCGATGGCGCATGCTCATCTATGGCCTAAATTCAAATGCACGAACAATATCCAAGCCCGGTGACTCATAAGCTTCACATATATTGATGGTGGATCCTCGGTTGCATGGAAACCTTCTTTTGCTTTTATTAATAGCTCTATCGAGAATCTGAAGCTACCAATTGTGAATTTGTCGAGGCAAACAAAGACCAAGAAGATTTTTTTAGCCGTAAAATTGGCCGGAGATATATCATGGTTTATGCTATAAAAACTTTGTGTATTGGTGATGAATTGTTCATTGAATATGAATACGGTGAATATCTAGGAGGTCCTTTGATGATGTACTCAAATTACTCATATAATTTTTTGTCGGAATGCACCATTTTTCTTCTTCTTCTTGAATTCTTCTTCTTCTTCTCTTGGAATGAGATTGCACATATTGAAGATAAATGTGTATTATATCTTCAATATATGCTTTGATTATGACATAAAATTTTATATTTTAGTTCGTTATTAAATGCTTAAAATTTAACAAACCACGGGCTCTCAATGTATGTATCAATCACGTATATATTTCGTTTAATCGGCGTGCGGGGTAGGCAAGTGGATATAAGACCACATCAAAGCGTCTTGAATTGGCGACATCAAAAGTCATTGCGGATAGCGAAATTAGAATACATTGAGCGGTATGGTACAAACATGGGCACAACGATAATGAAGAGTACAATGATGAAGGCGAATAGGAATACGATGATGAAGATGATGACAATGCCCTATGAGCGACTTCATGGAAGTTGAGGAACCCATAGCCCGACATGTTAGATGCATTTGGCCCAATCTTCGACAACGACCTAGATGACGATATAAATACTCCTAACGATGGTCATGAAGATCACGTTTTTATTGGAGGGCGCATAAAGCATTATATCCAGTGCAAGCATATCTAGATTGGCGACATCTTTATTGATATTAAACCTTCAAGCCAAATTCAAATGGAGCAATGCGATTGTTACGGCTTTGTTAGAGTAAGTACAATTGCAATCACTTGACTTATTGAATTTGTAGTTGAATGTATCGTAAAGGTCCATTTTATCACAGTTATTGCAAGAGAAAAATACTCCCACAAGGGAACACTATGCCCAAAAGTCGCCTTTGAAATAAAAAATATATTGGCGACTCTTTTGGTTTAGGCTACCATAAGATTCACGCTTGTCCAAATGATTGCATGGTATATTATCCGGATGACATCTACAAGAACACGAAAACATGCCCTAAATGTGGTGCCTCTAGGTACAATCACGGATGCCAAGGGAAAGACCGTCCCCGATGAAGGTGGTTCGCTACTTTCCATTGATCCCTCGCATAAGGCTATTGTTTCGATGTGAATCTCTAGCCGCTCATGGGTTGGTGTGCGCTAATGCGTCGAGTGACAATGTACTCAGCGTGGTTAGTATTTGCAAGCAATGGAAGCATATTGATGAAACATGGCGGAATTTGGAAGAGAGCCACGAAATCTCAGATTAGGGTTGGCAATCGGATGGTGTTAATCCTTATGGGCGTCAATCACCACAGCGTGGTCAACTTGGCGATGGTGTTGATCAACTATAATTTACCACCGTGGTTACTCATGAAGACTAGCCATTTAATGGTAGTACTATTAGTTCGAGGACCGAAGAAGCCCAGGAAAGTCTAGATCCATATCTGAAAATAGTTATTGATGAGCTTTTGACATTGTGGAGTGAAGGTATTGAAGTTTACGATGTCTCAAGAGAACTTCGTCTTTGAGCGAAGATTTACCTTGAGAGCAATCTTAATGTGGACAACGGCGATTGGCCTGGTTTGTATGAACTCTCACGGACTCCAAGTGTCTGGATATGCGGCATGTCACTTGTGTGGGTTTGAACAATTGAACTCTCGCGGTCAAGCGGCATTGCACAAAAATGTCTATGCAAACTTCAAGAGATATCTGCCAATGGAAAATCGACTTCGATCGTAGGTCCAAGAGAAAAACATTGCCTTGAAGAGCCTCCCAAAAGGTTGACAATGAGAGATTGGGGTAACATGTGGGATCTTGCATTTGAAGGAAATAAGGTTAAGGGAATGAAGTGGAAAGCATCCTTCTTCCTTCTACCCTATTGGACAAATTGAAGATCCATCATCTTCTTGATCCCATGCACATCTTTAAAAACGTTTGGCGTCTATTTGGAAGCATGTCACTTGGGACGTAAGGACACGGATCTGAGACGAGAAGATCTACAAGAAGCTGGATCAAAATCTAAAGCATGGTTAAATGTCGAGAGAAGAAGGAATAAGGCCACAAGTGGATTGGATCGTGCCTAGAAAATGTATGAAACCCGTTAGAAGCGATCAAGGCAATAAAGACTCCGACGGGATATATGCATTCGTTCGCGTAATTGTTTCTCTAACGAAGGGGAGTTAAGCGGGTTGAAATCTCATGATTGGCATAAGATGTTGCGGTTTGTTATGCCTATTGTTACGAGGGTCGTCTCGCCGACGGTCCACTACATGCAATATGTCTCCTATCGAGTTTTCGAGTTAAATGCAGTTTAGAAAACACTTTCGATGTTGAACTCTCACTTAACTTTTTCTTTCTTAAATGATATTTAGATGGATTACAAGGAAGGAGATCCGGACAAATGAAATTGCGGACATGCGAACTAAAGGTCGTTGAGGCATGTTGTATGCTAGAAAAGAATTCCCAACAAGTTTTACGGACATACAAACTCACTTACTAGTGCATTTAGTGGACGAAGTAGAGCTTGCGAGCACAACAAATCCTAGATGGATGTTTTTATAGAAGCGCTTTAAAAGGTCCTCAAGGACTTAAATGCGTCGAGAAGGCAAGGCGGGAGGGTTGCATGGCCGAGGGTTGGTTATACGAGAGTCATTATTCTATGTCACCGGAGTTCTTGGCGATCTACACCCCAATGCTCCACGATTATGGACCGGCGAAGACACTCCAACTATAATTGGAGAAGTTCCCGAAGGAAGACCCGAAAGAAATTGTTCACACTAGAAGAACGAGGCAAAAGTCAATAAGTTTCTCATCTACAACTCCACTCCCATGGAGAAATGGATAAAAAATACGAGGAAGAAAAAAAAAAGAGATGAGGAGAAAGGCGCTATCGACAAAAGAATGTAAACAACCACTTCCGGATCATCTAGGGATCACGCCAAGTGAGATAAACAATAAATGGCTTTTTCGAACAACTAGAGATGGCAAGGCAGCGTGGCGAACATGTTTCTAGCGAAGAATTTGCATATGCTAAAGGCGTGTCACTATTTGTAAGTGCAACTTAATAGCATATAATTCCACGAGTTTAGTTAGTTATTTTGAACATTTGTTCCTTTACTTTGTAGTATAATTCATATGCATCAATATGGTCTTACGGTGCTCACTTTTCGACGACAAAGTGTGGATCATAGCAAACGCACTTATGATTGTGGTATATCAGCAAAGTTTAGTACAGTTTGCGGTGGTAGTCAGTGGACCCAAACCCAATCGAGGCAATGTTGGAATGGATTGGTACTATAAAGACTATCATGGAGGTTGATGTCGGTAGTGCATTCAAAACAATGTTGTTTGATGCGAATGGTTTGATCTTGTGTGTCTTGGTGCTCATGCCCGCGATCACGCAAAGATGCGGTGGCACAATATTCACTAGATTCAACTCGTCGGTATCGTGGTCAAGACACACTTTCGTGAGGGTTGAGCAATGTGAACAAGTATGTTTACTTGGATGCAATAAAATTTATATATGTCATTAACAAAGGAACTAATGTAATAGAGGTTTTGTAGGTCACCTTATAGTTCGGATCCTTTGCAAGATCGGTGGTGGTTAAGTAGTTCCATGTAAGGCTAAATTCCCGGCCATATTTGAAGGTGAAGAAGAGATGGCGGTCGAATAGGGAGGTTGGGGGGTTGGGGGCAGACTATTGTCATGATAGAAGACTACCATCGATTGAACCTTCATTACTTTATTATGATTATTATATTTTCTTCCCACATATGAATAAGAAAATACTTTGGCATCTTGAATTTGTGTATACTACAAACCATATTAGGCAACATTAGTATTGCAACTTGAAGTTATCATAGACATTTATGCCAAGTTAGTTGGCATCCTAGTATAGACCTATGGCTTGCAAAGCGCCGTCGAGGCGATTCTACATCTGATTGAGTACACGCTTTATGTTTAATTAATCATAAAATGTGAAGATTCCCTTCAAAATGCAAGATTCATATACAAAAAATCATATATGTATTCCCTTCAAAATACAAAATTCATATAAAAACCCATACACAATTCAAATACACAAAACAAAGTGGATGCCGGTGCACATCTAGTGGTATATATCGGCATCGGTGTGATCCCTTTCATGAGGCTTCGAAGGTGCTTTCGGCGGTGATTTCCTCCACCCGTCGAGAACAAGCCTCGAAAGCATGGAATCCAAGCCCTCCGTGATGGTGTCCCATTTCCCAAAGGAATTCATGTCGAGCACTTCCGCATGCCACTGGTTGGTGCAGTGCAACTTTTGAAAGTAGGGCTTCAACAAATGTTTCCCTTCCCAAAGGCCTCTATCCTCTAGCATGCGGGCCCAAGCACAACGAGCTCACCATGCATTTCTTGAGGCACTCGAGCACGTATTGAGAAGGTTCCGGCCTCCCGATGTCTGGCGAGGTCTTTCTTGCCCCTATCCGCGGCTTTGTCATGGCTTGCTTGAACTCCGGCCTTTCTTGGGTTAGGTTGTCTCTAGCCACTCGGGCGGAGGCGATTCAGTGCTCAGCGGCGCTGCCGCGGCCTTTGGTGCGGCATCAAGCGGGCATGCATCGGGAGAAGCGGCCATGGCGGATGTAGGTGAGGAGCTCCGGAAGGAGGAGGAGGAGGAAAGCGGAGGGCGGAGGCGGAGGAGGACTAATAGGGCAATATATATGGCATCTCGGCATCTGAAAACAAAACAAATTTCAATGCGACGTCGTTATAGCGATGAGCGTCGTTATAGGCGTCGTTAAGCGACCTTTAAGCGTCGTTAAGCGGCGTCTATCGTCTTAAAACGGCGTCTCTGTTCTTTAAAGTCATCGGCGGCTTTCATTTTCCCATTTCTTTTATGATTTGAGTATTGCGAGCGATCCTCGGATCCTAGTTTTTCATTCTGCGATTATTGTGAGTTTTTCTTTATTGCTTTTTTGGGATACATGGCCATGGAAGGTATGCTTGGCGCTTGAACGGTTAGGGGAGGAGATGAGGATTCAAAGCGAGAGAGATATGGAACACTGTCTTCACAAGTAAGGCTACACTCACGTAGTTTATACACTTTATTGTATTTTTATCTATTTTCTAATCTATAGCTTGGTGTAGGAGCCGTCGGGGGCATGAGAAGGAAGGGGATCCTCAGTGAACCCCCTCCTCCACTTTCGAAGATGAGGACTATGAAACAACGATCCATGGGATGAAAGTGTTAAAAAGTATGTGATTGGTGAGAAGGCGACCAAATTGCTAGGAACCGGTGAGCTGCCTAGCATGATGAGGGTGCTTCTTGAAAAGATGGTCGGGGTTTGGAAGCACCACGGGAAAAGCGACATTAACATGATACTAAGCGTCGACATATGCATGGGCGGCGCCGGACATACTGACATGGAGCTATGGTTCAAAGGGGATGGACAAGTGGAGGACTTCCGCGATAGAAACCATAAGCCAAGCTTCGGGAGGAGTATCTTTGAATTGTTCAAGTGATCTTTTGTTCAATAAACCTATGTTTTGTACATTGTTATATTTTCTCTTGGGTACAATCTAGCATTGATACATATGCATGAACATGATCGAAGGATTCTTGAAGATATTTTGCATTCTTACATTGGATATCGCCTTCTTGATTCGATTTGCCATTTGAACTGAGGTTTTACTGCGACATTTCGACTTGGGCCGGTAGAACCAACTTACGAGATTATTTGTGGTTTGGACTCTCACGTAGCTCTTACAAATGGGACACTTCCATGTTCTAAATCTTTCAAATGCACATTCTTAGAAGTTTGTGATGGACCCGGTCGGCTTGGATTTTTCTCCAACGGGTGATAAAGCGACCACTAAATTTATGTTTCTTTGTGGCTTGAAGTCAATTTGCATCTTCCAAATCTTCCAAATCAGCTCGGTTGCCTCATAGCGGGCTGCCCGGCAATTCTAATGCTAACCCTTTGACCTAGACCTTCTCCAAAATTCGAAAAATTGGGCGTGTCTTTGGAGATGAATTAGGGATCAGGTGGCAAAAATCAGAATTTATTTTAGACTCAATGCATTAATTATGAATTTAATGTCGTGTGTTGCCCTTTGCAAAAACCCAAACTTCTAATTGCCACATCGGGGAGGAGGGCTTCGGGTCCAAACTCCGTTCCGTCAGTTCCCCTTGCTATGCGTTCTCGACCCAAAGCGGCTTCTCGGCCGACCCGCGTTCCAACTTCAACCTAGCAGACTAGGACTACCGGCCCCAAAGCGTAAACCCTTCTAGAGCACGGCAACTCACGGGGTTTGGCGTTTGAGGGCCCCAAAACGTAAACCCTCTCCTTGTCGGTCGGTAGGGACCTAGCGGCGTGTCTTGAAGTGGAGTTGGGGTGTTGGCGCCCGGCCTAAAATCCCCTAAGTCAGTTGGACCCTAAAATCCCTCAGGAGGCTGCTTTCCCCAAATTTCCTCTCCCCTAAGGCCACGGGGAAGAGCGGGCAACCTCCCTCTCAGGAACCCGCGATTTGGCTCTGCCAATGGACTCGAAGCGTTGACATTGCTCACGGAAACCAAGTTCCGTGGCCAAAGGCCGGGGACTTCGGCCCCCAAAGCGTAAACCCTTCTAGGGCACAGCAGCCCACGGGGTTTCGTTTGAGGCCCTCTCCTTGTCACTTCCATCAAGCGCCAAAGTAGGGACTTTGGATGTGCATGTCTTGAAGTGGAGTTGGGGTGTTGGCTTCTTTTGTAAAACCGCGAGATGGACACTAAAATCCCTCAGGAAGCTGCTTTTGCCATTCGAACATCCCTCTCCCAAGGCCACAGGGAAGGGCGGGGCAACCTCCCCTCCTTCTCGGGCAACTCGGAATCCCGGCCCTCAGGGGATCATTAGTTCGGCGAAGGCCGGGGACTTTTTGGATCCCCCTCAAAGCGTTTTCTAGGCTTTGGCCGTTTGGGGAAGCCCTCTCCTTGTCCGGTCGCTTAACCCCCTATTCTTGAAAAATTCCGAGTTGGGGTGTTGGCCCGAGGGACACTAAAATTTATTTTAGTGCAATGCATTAATTGCCCGAATGTTCCCTCTCCCCCCCTTCCACTTGGGAAGGGCGGGCAACCTCCCCTCCGGAACCGTCGGCTCCCAATGGACTCGGAATCTCGGAAGCATTGCCACGGGATCAAGTTATTAGCGGAAGACCGGGACTTCGGCCCCAAAGCGTAAACCCTTCTAGAGCACGGCAACCCACGGGGTTTCGTTTGGAGGCCCTCTCCTTGTCGGTCGGCCGGGACCTTGCGCCCGTGTCTTGAAGTGGAGTTGGGGTGTTGGCCTTGAGCCTTGGACCCTAAAATCCCTCGGGGCTGCTTGCCCCAAATTTCCTCTCCCAAGGCCACGGGGCCGGGCCGAGGCGACCTCCCTCTCGGAAATCGCGATCGACTACGCCAATGGACTCGAGCATTCGACATTGCCACAGGGGACCAAGTTCCGTGGCAGAAGACCACCCGAACTCAAGCGCCCAAAGTAGCTCACTTCCATCACACTTTCGTAGTCAATTGGCCTAGGATGTGCATGCGGGATCTTGTCGTGGAGGCGTGAGTGTTTCCTTCTTTTGCAAAACCGGCCCAGTGTAACTTGCTCCCTAGGGTAATTTCACCATTCAGGACGATTTGGCGGGGTCTATTTGCCATTCGGAGCATCCCGGTGCCCGACGACAAAAGCGATCGCGGTTTCTACAAGGCCAACATCGGGGCGCCCAGCGGTTTGACAAGTTCTCGGGGCCGATCTGGAATCTTTTGGACCTTCGAAGAGGGGCCCAGCGGAGGATCCAGCGGTCGGATAGAGAGCAGGGCTCGGGAGGTGGTCATTAAGCGTGCGGCCCAGGGGCCCGGTTGCCGGGGAAGAGCTGCCTCGGGAACTTTTGGATCAGCCTCACGGGGTCGGGACTCTCCCCTCTTGTGAGGATCCACACTGCAAGGTCTGGCCTCGTTTGACTTGGGGAAGGGTGCCGGCTTTCGGTTGCCTACTTGCGGGCTGCCCGGCAGTTCTATCTTAACCCTTTGACCTAGACCTTCTCAGAAAAATTCGAAAAATTGGGCGTGTCTTTGGAGATGAATTAGGGATCAATGGCAAAAAGCGAATTTATTTTAGTGCAATGCATTAATTGCGAATTCTGAATGTCTTGCCCCCAAAAAGCCCCGACTTCTACTTGCCACATCGGGGAGGAGGAAAGGCCCAAACTCCCGCTCGTCGGTTCCCCTTGCTCCGTATTCTCGGCTTCTTTGCTTCCGGCCAAGGTCCCAAGTTACAACAGACCCGGGACTCGGCCCCAAAACGTAAACCCTTCTAGAGCACGGCAACCCACGGGGTTTCGTTTGGAGCCCTCTCCTTGTCGGTCAGTAGGGACCTTTGCGCGTGTCTTGAAGTGGGGTTGGGGTGTTGGCCTTGAGCCTTGGACCCTAAAATCCCTCGGGAGGCTGCTTGCCCCAAATTTCCTCTCCCCAAGGCCACGGGGCCGGGCGGGCGACCTCCCTCTCTCGGAATCGCGATCGACTCGCCAATGGACTCGGAAGCGTCGACATTGCCACAGGGACCAAGTTCCAGTGGCGAGGAAGACCACCGAACTCCAAGAAGCGCCAAAGTAGCTCACTTCCATCACACTTTCGTAGTCAATTGGCCTAGGATGTGCATCTGCGGGATCTTGTCGTGGAGGCGTGAGTGTTTCCTTCTTTTCGCCAAAACCGGCCCAGTGTAACTTGCTCCCTAGGGTAATTTAAGCCATTCGGACGATTTGGCGGGGTCTATTTGCCATTCCGGAGCATCCCGGTGCCCGAGCGACAAAGCAGTCCCGGTTTCTACAAGGCGGACATCGGGGCGCCCAGCGGTTTGACAAGTTCTCGGGACGATCACGGAATCTTTTGGACCTTCGAAGAGGGCCCTGAGCGGGAGGATCAGCGGTCGGGATAGGGGCAGGGCTCCGGGAGGAGGGTGGTCATTAGCGTCGCGACCCGGGGGGGCCCCGGGAAGAGGCCTCTGGGAACTTTTGGATCCCGCCTCACGGGGTCAGGACTCTCCCCTCTTGTGAGGATCCACGCAAGGTCCTGGCCTCGTTTGACTTGGGGAAGGGTGCCGGCTCGGTTGCCACACAGCGGGCTGCCCGGCCGTTCTAATCTTAACCCTTTGACCTAGACCTTCTCAGAAAATTCCGAAAATTGGGCGTGTCTTTGGAGATGAATTAGGGATCCCGGCCGGCAAAAAATGAATTTATTTTAGTGCAATGCATTAATTGCGAATTCTGAATGTCTTGCCCACAAAAGCCCCCGACTTCTACTTGCCACATCGGGAGGAGGAAAGGCCCAAACTCCGCTCCGTCGGTTCCCCTTGCTCCGATATTCTCCGGCTGCTGGCTTCCGGCCCGGGTCCCAAGTGCAGCAGAGCCGGGACTTCGGCCCCAAAGCGTAAACCCTTCTAGAGCACGGCAGCCCACGGGGTTTCGTTTGGAGCCCTCTCCTTGTCGGTCGGCGGGACCCTTGGCAGGTGTCTTGAAGTGGGGTTGGGGTGTTGGCCTTGAGCCGCGGACCCTAAAATCCCTCCGGAGGCTTGCCCAAATTTCCTCTCCCCAAGGCCACAGGGGCCCGGGGCGGGCGACCTCCCTCTCGGAATCGCGATCGACTCTGCCAATGGACTCGAGCGTCGACATTGCCACAGGGACCAAGTTCCGTGGCGAAGACCACCGAACTCCAAGAAGCGCCAAAGTAGCTCACTTCCATCACACTTTCGTAGTCAATTGGCCTAGGATGTGCATCGCGGGGATCTTGTCGTGGAGGCGTGAGTGTTTCCTTCTTTTCGCAAAACCGGCCGTGTAACTTGCTCCCTAGGGTAATTTACCGCCATTCGGGACGATTTGGCGGGGTCTATTTGCCATTCCGGAGCATCCCGGTGCCCGAAAACAAAGCAGTCGCGGTTTCTACAAAGACATCGGGGCGCCCAGCGGTTTGACAAGTTCTCGGGACCGATCTGGAATCTTTGGACCTTCGAAGGGGGCCCTGAGCGGAGGATCAGCGGTCGGATAGGGCAGCAGGGCTCGGGAGGGGTGGTCATTAAGCGTCGACCAGGGGGCTTGTTGCCGGGGAAGAGCTGCCTCGGGGAACTTTTGGATCCCGCCTCACGGGGTCAGGACTCTCCCCTCTTGTGAGGATCCACTGCAAGGTCGGCCTCGTTTGACTTGGGGAAGGGTGCGGCTTCGGTTGCCACCGCGGGCTGCCCGACCGTTCTATGCTAACCCTTTGACCTAGACCTTCTCGAAAATTCGAAAATTGGGCCGTGTCTTTGGAGATGAATTAGGGATCCGGCGGCAAAAGCGGAATTTATTTTTAGTGCAATGCATTAATTGCGAATTCTGAATGTCTTGCCCTTTACAAAAGCCCCCGACTTCTACTTGCCACATCGGGAGGAGGAAAAGGCCCAAACTCCGCTCCGTCGGTTCCCCTTGCTCCGTATTCTCGGCTGCTTTGCTTCTCGGCCGGGTCCCAAGTGCAGCAGACCCGGGACTTCGGCCCCAAAGCGTAAACCCTTCTAGAGCACGGCAGCCCACGGGGTTTCGTTTGGGAGGCCCTCTCCTTGTCGGTGTAGGGACCTTGTGTCTTGAAGATGGGGTTGGGGTGTTGGCCTTGAGCCTTGGACCCTAAAATCCCCTCGGGGCTGCTTGCCCCAAATTTCCTCTCCCCAAGGCCACGGGGCCGGACGGGCGACCTCCCTCTCGGAATCGCGATCGACTCTGCCAATGGACTCGAAACGTCGACATTGCCACAGGGACCAAGTTCCGTGGCGAGAAGACCACCCGAACTCCAAGAAGCGCCAAAGTAGCTCACTTCCATCACACTTTCGTAGTCAATTGGCCTAGGATGTGCATGCGGGATCTCTTGTCGTGGAGGCGTGAGTGTTTCCTTCTTTTTAAAACCGGCCAGTGTAACTTGCTCCCTAGGGTAATTTAGCCATTCCGGGACGATTTGGCGGGGGTCTATTGCCATTCCGGAGCATCCCGGTGCCGAGCGACAAAAGCAGTCGCGGTTTCTACAAGGCCCGGACATCCGGGGCCCCAGCGGTTTGACAAGTTCTCGGGACCGATCTGGAATCTTTTGGACCTTCGAAGAGGGGCCCGAGCGGAGGATCCAGCGGTCGGGATAGGGGAACCCCGGGCTCAGGAGGGTGGTCATTAAGCGTCTTGCGACCCGGGCCCGGCTGCCCGAGGAAGGGCTGCCTCGGGAACTTTTTGGATCCCGCCTCACGGGGTCAGGACTCTCCCCTCTTGTGAGGATCCACGCAAAGGTCACGGCCTCGTTTGACTTGGGGAAGGGTGCGGCTTCGGTTGCCACAGCGGGCTGCCCGACCCGTTCTAATGCTAACCCTTTGACCTAGACCTTCTCAGAAAATTCCGAAAATTGGGCGTGTCTTTGGAGATGAATTAGGGATCCGGCGGCAAAAAATGAATTTATTTTAGTGCAATGCATTAATTGCGAATTCTGAATGTCTTGCCCTTTGCAAAAGCCCCCCCGCTTCTACTTGCCACATCGGGAGGAGGAAAGGCCCAAACTCGCTCGTCGGTTCCCCTTGCTCCGTATTCTCCATTGCTTTGCTTCGGCGGTCCCAAGTGCAGCGGACCGGGGACTTCGGCCCCAAAAGCGTAAACCCTTCTAGAGCACGGCAACCCACGGGGTTTCGTTTGGAGCCCTCTCCTTGTCGGTCGGCGGGACCTTGCGGAGTGTCTTGAAAGTGGGGTTGGGGTGTTGGCCTTGAGGCGGACCCTAAAATCCCCTCGGCTGCTTGCCCCAAATTTCCTCTCCCAAGGCCACGGGGGGCCGACGGGCGACCTCCCCTCTCGAATCGCGATCGACTCTGCCAATGGACTCGAGCGTCGACATTGCCACAGGGACCAAGTTCCGTGGCGAGAAGACCACCCGAACTCCAAGAAGCGCCAAAGTAGCTCACTTCCATCACACTTTCGTAGTCAATTGGCCTAGGATGTGCATGCGGGATCTTGTCGTGGAGGCGTGAGTGTTTCCTTCTTTTCAAAACCCGGCCAGGTGTAACTTGCTCCCTAGGGTAATTTAGCCATTCGGACGATTTGGCGGTCTATTTGCCATTCGGAGCATCCCGGTGCGAGCGACAAAAAGCGATCTTGGTTTCTACAAAGGCCCACATCGGGGGGCCCCGCGGTTTGACAAGTTCTCCGGACCCGATCTGGAATCTTTTGGACCTTCGAAGGGGCCCACGAGCGGAGGATCAGCGGTCGGATAGGGAAGGCAGGGCTCCGGGAGGGTGGTCATTAGCGTCGCGGCCCGGGGGCGGCTGCCGGGAAAGGGCTGCCTCGGGAACTTTTGGATCCCGCCTCACGGGGTCAGGACTCTCCCCTCTTGTGAGGGATCCACCAAAGGTCACGGCCTCGTTTGACTTGGGGAAGGGTGCGGCTTCGGTTGCCACAGCGGGCTGCCCGACCCGTTCTAATCTTAACCCTTTGACCTAGACCTTCTCAGAAAATTCGAAAAATTGGGCGTGTCTTTGGAGATGAATTAGGGATCCAGTGGCAAAAAAACGGAATTTATTTTAGGTGCAATGCATTAATTGCGAATTCTGAATGTCTTGCCCTTTTACAAAAGCCCCCCGACTTCTACTTGCCACATCGGGGAGGAGGAAAGGCCCAAACTCCGCTCCGTCGGTTCCCCTTGCTCCGTATTCTCCAAACAACGCTTCTCGGCCAGGTCCCAAGTGCAACGGACCAGGGACTCGGCCCCAAAAGCGTAAACCCTTCTAGAGCACGGCAACCCACGGGGTTTTACGTTTGAGGAGCCCTCTCCTTGTCGGTCGGCGGGGACCTTGCGCCCGTGTCTTGAAGTGGGGTTGGGGTGTTGGCCTTGAGCCTTGGACCCTAAAATCCCTCCGGGAGCTGCTTGCCCCAAATTTCCTCTCCCCAAGGCCACGGGGGCCGGACCGGGCGACCTCCCTCTCGAGGAATCGCGATCGACTCTGCCAATGGACTCGAGAGCGTCGACATTGCCACAGGGACCAAGTTCCGTGGCGAAAGACCACCCGAACTCCAAGAGCCAAAGTAGCTCACTTCCATCACACTTTCGTAGTCAATTGGCCTAGGATGTGCATGCGGGATCTTGTCGTGGAGGCGTGAGTGTTTCCTTCTTTATAAAACCGGCCGTGTAACTTGCTCCCTAGGGTAATTTAAGCCATTCGGGACGATTTGGCGGGGTCTATTTTGCCATTCGGAGCATCCCGGTGCGACGACAAAAAAGCGTCTTGGTTTCTACAAGGCCGACATCGGGGCCCAGCGGTTTGACAAGTTCTCCCGGACCCGATCTGGAATCTTTTGGACCTTCCGAAGAGGGGCCCACTGAGCGGAGGATCCAGCGGTGGGATAGGGAACCGGCTCCGGGAGGGTGGTCATTAGCGTGCGGCCCGGGGGGCGCTGCCGGGGAAGAGCTGCCTCGGGGAACTTTTGGATCCCGCCTCACGGGGTCCGGACTCTCCCCTCTTGTGAGGATCCACACAAGGTCTGGCCTCGTTTGACTTGGGGAAGGGTGCCAGCTTCGGTTGCCACAGCGGGCTGCCCGACCCGTTCTAATGCTAACCCTTTGACCTAGACCTTCTCAGAAAATTCGAAAATTGGGCCGTGTCTTTGGAGATGAATTAGGGATCCCGGTGGCAAAAATCGAATTTATTTTCGTGCAATGCATTAATTGCGAATTCTGAATGTCTTGCCCTTTGCAAAAGCCCCCCGACTTCTACTTGCCACATCGGGGAGGAGGAAAGGCCCAAACTCGCTCGTCGGTTCCCCTTGCTCCGTATTCTCGGTTCTTTGCTTCGGCGGGTCCCAAGTGCAGCAGACCGGGACTCGGCCCCCAAAGCGTAAACCCTTCTAGAGCACGGCAGCCCACGGGGTTTCGTTTGAGGCCCTCTCCTTGTCCGGTCGGCGGGACCTTGCCCGTGTCTTGAAGTGGGGTTGGGGTGTTGGCCTTGGCCTTGGACCCTAAAATCCCTCAGGGGCTGCTTGCCCCAAATTTCCTCTCCCCAAGGCCACGGGGGCCGGACCGGGGCGACCTCCCTCTCTCAGGAATGTGATCGACTACGCCAATGGACTCAGAGCGTCGACATTGCCACAGGGGACCAAGTTCGTGGCGAAGACCACCCGAACTCAAGAAGCGCCAAAGTAGCTCACTTCCATCACACTCGTAGTCAATTGGCCTAGGATGTGCATGCGGGATCTTGTCGTGGAGGCGTGAGTGTTTCCTTCTTTAAGCAAAACCGGCCAGTGTAACTTGCTCCCTAGGGTAATTTAAGCCATTCGGACGATTTGGCGGGGTCTATTTGCCATTCGGACATCCCCGTGCCCGACGACAAAAGCAGTCGCGGTTTCTACAAGGCCGACATCGGGGCGCCCAGCGGTTTGACAAGTTCTCGGACCCGATCTGGAATCTTTTGGACCTTCGAAGGGGCCCTGAGCGGAGGATCAGCGGTCGGATAGAGGCAGGGCTCGGGAGGGTGGTCATTAAGCGTCGCGGCCGGGGGGGCGCCGGGGAAGAGGCTGCCTCGGGAACTTTGGATCCGCCTCACGGGGTCGGGACTCTCCCCTCTTGTGAGGGATCCACGCAAGGTCACAGCCTCGTTTGACTTGGGGAAGGGTGCGGCTTCGGTTGCCACCAGCGGGGCTGCCCGACCGTTCTAATCTTAACCCTTTGACCTAGACCTTCTCCAAAATTCCGAAAAATTGGGCGTGTGTGCTGGAGATGAATTAGGGATCCCGGCTGGCAAAAAGCGGAATTTATTTTAGTGCAATGCATTAATTGCGAATTCTGAATGTCTTGCCCCTTTGCAAAAGCCCCCGACTTCTACTTGCCACATGGGGAGGAGGAAAGGCCCAAACTCCGCTCGTCCATTTCCCCTTGCTCCGTATTCTCGGCTCTTTGCTTCTCCGGCCGGGTCCCAAGTGCAACAGAGACCGGGACTTCGGCCCCAAAGCGTAAACCCTTCTAGAGCACGGCAGCCCACGGGGTTTACGTTTGGGAGCCCTCTCCTTGTCGGTTCGGCGGGACCTTGCGCCCGTGTCTTGAAGTGGGGTTGGGGTGTTGGCCCGGGCCTTGGACCCTAAAATCCCTCGGGCTGCTTGCCCCAAATTTCCTCTCCCCAAGGCCACGGGGCCGGGCCGGGCGACCTCCCTCTCGGGAATCGCTGATCGACTCGCCAATGGACTCGAAGCGTCGACATTGCCACTGGGGACCAAGTTCCGTGGCGAAGACCACCGAACTCCAAGAAGCGCCAAAGTAGCTCACTTCCATCACACTCGTAGTCAATTGGCCTAGGATGTGCATGCGGGATCTTGTCGTGGAGGCGTGAGTGTTTCCTTCTTTCGCCAAAACCGGCCAGTGTAACTTGCTCCCTAGGGTAATTTCGCCATTCGGACGATTTGGCGGGGTCTATTTGCCATTCGGACATCCCGGTGCCGAGCGACAAAGCAGTCGCGGTTTCTACAAAGGCCGACATCCCGGGGCGCCCAGCGGTTTGACAAGTTCTCGGGGCCGATCTGGAATCTTTTGGACCTTCGAAGAGGGCCCTGAGCGGAGGATCCAGCGGTGGGATAGGGGAGGCGGGCTCGGGGAGGAGTGGTCATTAAGCGTGCGGCCCGGGGGCCCGGGCCCGAGGAAGAGCTGCCTGGGGAACTTTTTGGATCCCGCCTCACGGGGTCGGACTCTCCCCTCTTGTGAGGGATCCTGCAGGTCGGCCTCGTTTGACTTGGGGAAGGGTGCCAGCTCGGTTGCCACTGCAGCGGGCTGCCCGACCGTTCTATCTTAACCCTTTGACCTAGACCTTCTCAGAAAATTCGAAAAAAATTGGCCGTGTCTTTGGAGATGAATTAGGGATCCGGTGGCAAAAAGCGGAATTTATTTTCGTGCAATGCATTAATTGCGAATTTCTGAATGTCTTGCCACTGCAAAAGCCCCCCGACTTCTACTTGCCACATCGGGGGAGGAAAGGCCCAAACTCCGCTCCGTCGGTTCCCCTTGCTCCGTATTCTCCGCTCTTTGCTTCGGCCAGTCCCAAGTGCAGCAGACCGGGGACTCGGCCCCAAAGCGTAAACCCTTCTAGAGCACGGCAACCCACGGGGTTTCACGTTTGGAGGCCCTCTCCTTGTCCCGGTCGGCGGGACCTTGCGGAGTGTCTTGAAGTGGGGTTGGGGTGTTGGCCTTGGGCCTTGGACCCTAAAATCCCTCCGGAGGCTGCTTGCCCCAAATTTCCTCTCCCCAAGGCCACGGGGGCGGGCCGGGCGACCTCCCTCTCTCGGAATCGCGATCGGCTCTGCCAATGGACTCGAGCGTCGACATTGCCACGGGGACCAAGTTCGTGGCGAAAGACCACCCGAACTCAAAGAAGCGCCAAAGTAGCTCACTTCCATCACACTTTCGTAGTCAATTGGCCTAGGATGTGCATGCGGGATCTTGTCGTGGAGGCGTGAGTGTTTTCCTTCTTTTGCCAAACCGGCCGTGTAACTTGCTCCCTAGGGTAATTTAGCCATTCGGACGATTTGGCGGGGTCTATTTGCCATTCGGACATCCCGGTGCCCGAGCGACAAAAGCAGTCTGCGGTTTCTACAAAGGCCCGACACATCGGGGGGCCCGCGGTTTGACAAGTTCTCCGGACCGATCTGGAATCTTTTGGACCTTCGAAAGAGGGGCCCACGAGCGGAGGATCCAGCGGTCGGATAGGGGCAGGGCTCGGGAGGGTGGTCATTAAGCGTGCAGCCCGGGGGGCGGCTGCGGGGAAGGGCTGCCTGGGAACTTTTGGATCCCGCCTCACGGGGTCGGACTCTCCCCTCTTGTGAGGATCCACGCAAGGTCTGGCCTCGTTTGACTTGGGGAAGGGTGCCGGCTCGGTTGCCACCTGCGGGCTGCCCGACCGTTCTATGCTAACCCTTTGACCTAGACCTTCTCAGAAAATTCGAAAATTGGGCCGTGTCTTTGGAGATGAATTAGGGATCGGCGGCAAAAAATCAGAATTTATTTTTTAGTGCAATGCATTAATTACGAATTTACGAATGTCTTGCCCTTTGCAAAAGCGCCCCCGACTTCTACTTGCCACATCGGGAGGAGGACAGGCCCAAACTCCGCTCGTCAGTTCCCCTTGCTCCGTATTCACCATTTAACGCTTCGGCCAGTCCCAAGTGCAGCGAGACCGGGACTTCGGCCCCCAAAACGTAAACCCTTCTAGAGCACGGCAACCCACGGGGTTTTACGTTTGGAGGCCCTCTCCTTGTCGGTCGGTAGGGACCTTGCTTGTGGAGTGTCTTGAAGTGGGGTTGGGGTGTTGGCCTTGACTGGACCCTAAAATCCCTCCGGGAGGCTGCTTGCCCCAAATTTCCTCTCCCAAGGCCACGGGGGGCCGGACGAGGCGACCTCCCTCTCCGGAATGCACGATCGACTGCGCCAATGGACTCGAGCGTCGACATTGCCACAGGGGACCAAGTTCGTGGCGGAAGACCACCCGAACTCCAAGAAGCGCCAAAGTAGCTCACTTCCATCACACTTTCGTAGTCAATTGGCCTAGGATGTGCATGCGGGATCTTTTGTCGTGGAGGCGTGAGTGTTTCCTTCTTTTGCAAAACCGGCCGTGTAACTTGCTCCCTAGGGTAATTTAAGCCATTCGGGACGATTTGGCGAGGGTCTATTTGCCATTCGGAACATCCCGGTGCCCCGCGACAAAAATAGTCGCGGTTTCTACAAAGCCCACATCGGGGCGCCCAGCGGTTTGACAAGTTCTCGGACCCGATCACGGAATCTTTTGGACCTTCGAAGGGGGGCCATGAGCGGAGGATCAGCGGTGGGATAGGGGCAGGACTCCGGAGGGGTGGTCGTGGCGTGCAGCCAGGGGGCCCATTTGCCGGGGAAGAGCTGCCTCGGGGAACTTTTGGATCCCGCCTCACGGGGTCAGGACTCTCCCCTCTTGTGAGGATCCTGCAAGGTCTGGCCTCGTTTGACTTGGGGAAGGGTGCCAGCTCGGTTGCCACAGCGGGGCTGCCCGACCGTTCTATCTTAACCCTTTGACCTAGACCTTCTCAGAAAATTCGAAAATTGGGCGTGTCTTTGGAGATGAATTAGGGATCCCAGCGGCAAAACCGGAATTTATTTTTTAATGCAATGCATTAATTAAATTCTGAATGTCTTGCCAGCTTGCAAAAGCCCCCCGACTTCTACTTGCCACATCGGGAGGAGGAAAGGCCCAAACTCCCGCTCCGTCGGTTCCCCTTGCTCCGTATTCTCGAGCTGCTGCTTCTCGGCCAGTCCCAAGTGCAGCAGACCCGGGACTCGGCCCCAAAGCGTAAACCCTTCTAGGCACGGCAGCCCACGGGGTTTCACGTTTGAGCCCTCTCCTTGTCGGGTCGGCGGGACCTTGCGCCGTGTCTTGAAGTGGAGTTGGGGTGTTGGCCTTGAGGCCAGGGACCCTAAAATCCCTCAGGGAGGCTGCTTGCCCCAAATTTCCTCTCCCCAAGGCCACAGGGGCCAGGGCGAGGCGACCTCAGCTCTCCGGAATGCGATCGGCTCTGCCAATGGACTCAGAGCGTCGACATTGCCACAGGGGACCAAGTTCCGTGGCGAGGAAGACCACCCGAACTCAAAAGCGCCAAAGTAGCTCACTTCCATCACACTTTCGTGATCCAATTGGCCTAGGATGTGCATGGGATATCGCATGCGTGGAGGCGTGAGTGTTTCCTTCTTCGCAAAACCGGCCCAGGTATAACTTGCTCCCTAAGGTAATTTATGCATTCGAGACGATTTAGCGGTCTATTGCCATTCAGACATCCCGGTGCGAGCGGTGACAAAAGCGATCTCGCGGTTTCTACAAAGGCCCATCAGGGGCCTTGGCGGTTTGACAAGTTCTCTCCGGACCCGTCACGGAATCTTTTGGACCTTCGAAGGGCTGAGCGGAGGATCAGCGGTCGGATAGAACGGGCTCACGGGAGGTGGCCATTAGCGTCGCGGCCGGGGGATATTTGCCGGGGAAGTGCCTCGGGAACTTTGGATCCGCCCTCACGGGGTCAGGACTCTCCCCTCTTGGCGGTCCTGCAGGTCTGGCAATACGTAATG